>LR812520.1:68830249-69013836 GCA_903798195.1 Danio kyathit
TAAGAGGACAAACACAGGGGTCCTTAATTCAGCACTGAGAGAACATGCTGGAACACTGACACTACACACTATATGTAGACATGAACACTTCACAGTGTAGCAATGACTAATGATTACACGCAGCTAGGGCTGGGCGATTTTTTCGATTAATTCGAATTTACGTTTTAAGACGATTTTATTTTTTATAAAATCGAGAAATCGAAATTTTTTAATAAAAATATTAAAGCCGCTTTTCCACTGTCGTGCCAAACCGTTCTAAACTGTTAGACAACCGTGCTGAATTGTGCTGATTCTGTGTGTTGACGTCGCGGCTCTGTTGATGTGCTGCCACAGCTGGTTTAGCAGAAGCGCGCCAGGGCGGACCGGCCTTTTGGAACACCGGGACATTTTCCCGCTAGAGCAACAACAGCCCCGCTGCCAGGGCAACTGCAGTCAGCCAGCCAGCTTCGCTAATGTTTCCACGCGCGTCGTGCTGTTGTTCGCGTCCCCGCAGCCGTCTGTCTCTCCCGCGCGAGCTGCGAGACGGGCGCGCGCGCGAGGAGGCTCGACAGGCGGAGGTGTGGGCAACCAACTTAACTTTCTAGATCGCTTTTAGTCACTTTGGCCCGCGCACCAATCACTCCACACACACACACACACACACACGAGGAAATAATTGCACCTAATTCAAAGCCCAGACGGCTGGTTTTGTATATTATACCCGCGCACCACCTGAAGGTCGGTTACGGCGTGTTGTAAATGTCGGTCACCGCAGAAAGTCAAATCTTTCTTGAATTTGGACTTTTGCTTGAATTATGGAGTGGGACAGTAGCTGTCAAGGTACTGTTTGAATTAAATCATAACCCATATATGCACCAATAAACAAGTAAAATGAATGAATGAATAAAATAAATATGGATTCTTAAATGTCGGTAGTTTGTACTCCAAAAAAATATCAATACGTATCGACAAATGTTTTATAAAAATAAATTGAGCAGTTTTCAACATTTCAGCTATAGGCCATTATACGATTCAGTTAAATATAAGATAGACATTTAAATGTATATAGATATGTAACAGGTTTCTGTGGGGTTTTTTGTTCACGGTGATCTTTAATATATACTGGGTGGTGGAGCTACGCACAAATATTTTCTAAAACGTCAAGCAGATATTTGTCTATAGCTCGTTAGTTATTTATGAAGACAAAAAATAATTAAAATAACAAAAATAAAACTATAAAATTACAAAGATAAAAAGAGCAGCATTTTGCTAAATATAGTCCTTTATATCCTGATATGCTGTGTTGTTTCATTCGTTTTTTTATATTTAACTTGATGCATTCGTTATTTAATGTTTAAATACTGAAATCGTTTAAATGGTTATATTTTACCATCAAAATGTAGTATATTTTATATCATTACCAACTTTTGATATAAAACCGCTGTCTATTGATTGTTATGAAATAATTTAAGTGCTATATTTTTTATTAGTGAAAGTGCCCGCTCACTTTGACAAGGCCTGTCTAAATATATATTTCTGCCATGCCACTAATACAGATAAACTATTGTTGCATTATCATTGTTTATTTTTCTGTTATGTACAGAGATTTGAAATATTTATTTCCCCTCCAATCCTTTTCAATCTTCACGTTACATTTTGGTCATTTTCTCTCCAAATACAATTTGCCCAAAGCTGCACAACATATGACCTCTACATAAATACGGGTGCTGTGACTTCTATTGTAGCTATGTTTAGCATCCCTATATGAGAGAGTGCCATAAACGCACTTAGTCACACGGTTGCTTTTCTTTTACAAGTGAGCATGAAAAAAACTAGTTTCAGCATTTATTTAAATTTAAATGAACAAGGTAAGCTGGTAGGGTAGTTACACAGTAAAAAAAAAAATTAATAAAAAAATAAATAAATAAAATCGAAATCGTGAATCGGTCAAACTTTATGAAAAAATCTAGATTTTTTTTTTGTTGCCATATCGCTCAGCCCTACACGCAGCTTTATGTCATTTTCAGTAATGAGGTTATTTGACTAATAATGCTATAGTCTAAGGTTTGCCACTGTTGTATATATACAGTTGAAGTCAGAGTTGTTAGCCCCCCTGTTTATTTTGCTCCCCAATTTCTGTTTAACGGAGAGAAGATTTTCTTCAACACATTTCTAATCATAATAGTTTTAATAACTCATCTCTAATAACTGATTTATTTTATCTTTGTCATGATGACAGTAAACACACACACACACACATAAATACACAATCACAGACACACACAGATACACATATTTACAGACCCCCCCCCCCCCACCCCCACCCCCCCCCCCCCCCCCCCCCCCCCCCCCCACACACACACACACACACACACACACACATGTAATGTTATAAATGTAATGCATCCACTGTACAATGAACCAAACTGAACCGTTAGCTTGAGCTGTACATTGAGGAGTCTGCAGAATGTGTGTTTTCTGGAGTGTGTGTGTTTGTGTGTGCGCGCGTGTGTGTGCGTTTCTGGATGCAGAATTAAGGATCTGCTTTAACAGACAGGCTGTGACCTCTGACCCCGGCCCGCCGCAGGGATGTGTTTCCCATAGGCAGGGGCGAGCGGGTGTGTGTTGTAGCGCTGTAGAGTTTCAGCACACACACACACACACACTCACGGCCTCTTAAAGCAGCTCAATCTCCTGATTCACACGAGCTGTGATCCAATCACATGTATTTTTAATGAGGGGCCGCGTCTTTGTGGGCCAGACACAATCAAATAAAATAAAAGAGAGTGGACCCCGGGACGTCCCACACGCACAAATACCAGTAGATGCTTTCTTAAATCGGTCATTTGATTGTTTCTCAAACTCTTTTGCTTGGTTTCTCTGAGTTAAACAGTGTGTGTGTGGCTTTGGCTGGTAGATTCGGAAGATAGAGGAGAAAACTGGAAAAAAAAGTGGGCTAGAAAAGTATGTTTTTTTTCAGCGCGTGTGTGTGATAATGTCTTCTTTAATCAGAACACACAGAGATCACAGGATTTACCTGTTTAACACACTCATAACACAAAGGTTTCCCAGTGATGGGGTGCAGCTGGAAAGGTATCCGCTGCGTAAAACATATGCTGGATAAGTTGGCGGTTCATTCCGCTGTGGCGACCCCAGATTAATAACTAAGCCAAAAAGAAAATGAATGAATGATAACACTAATGGGAGGGTTCAAAACTGTAAACATGGGAGGAAAGAATCAAACGGAGCAGAATTGACTGTATTTACCACACATGCAGTGAACATGAGTTTAATTTTTTTACACTGATACATGTAATGTAATGTATTTTTTATTTATTGCCATGTCAGCAACCAAGGCTATTTTCATGGCAAGAACATTTTAATAATAAATAAACAATTAAGAACAACAAACAAATGAATACACAAGTTAAATAAGATTTTTAGAATTAATACTTGATAAGAATTCTAAAATTTTCCCTGGTGTCACTTTGTTAAAAATGTCCTTAAGAGAGATCATTTCATAAAAAAGTCTTCTGGAATCATTAAAAGCAGGACAGTCCAGTAAAATGTGTTTTACTGTGAGAGGAATTGTGCAGTAAAAACATTGTGTGGGGTCTTCATCTTTAAGTAAAAAGCCATGGGTTAGTCTTGTATGTCCAATACGACATCTGGTAAAAATCACCTGATCAACTCTAGTCTTAAAATGTTTTAAAATTCTGTGTGAGATTTCAGGTTGGATTTCATGTAATTTATTATTTTCTAATGCATCCCACTCCTCTTGCCACTTCTTTAAAATGTAAACATTGATAAAAGGTCTCATCTCTGAAGGAGGAATTTGGCATTTGTTCATCACTTGCTTCAAAGCGTCTTTAGCAGCTGCATCAGCTCGCTCATTTCCTGTAAGCCCGACATGTCCTGGAATCCAGCAAAAAATGATATGATAAAACTGGTTTTGTAGTTGGTGAACTTTGGTTAAAATACTGTCAATCAAAGGATGATCATTTTTAAAAGATTCCATAACTTGGAGGCATGATTTGGAGTCTGTAAAAATAATAGATTTCTTTTGTTGGACATTTTCTATGTACTCCAATGCTAAAAGTAAAGCACGGGCTTCAGCTGTGAATATGGAGCATTCTTTAGGCAGACTGACTCCATAACTTTGTTGTCCAGTCACCATTGCTGCTGCTACGCCATTTTCCATCTTTGAACCATCTGTAAATATTGGTGAGTGTAGAGAATATTGGTTTCTAATATCCAGATATTGTTGTCTGTACATATTGGGATGAGTTGCTCCTTTCTTTCGATGTCCTAAATCCATATTGATTATGGGTTTCTTTAATTTCCAATGAGGCAGAGAGCTGAAGTGTGTTTGATTTAAAATGTCCAGGTTTAGGTTTAGGCTTTGTAAATATGGATTAATACGCAAACCAAACGGTCTGATGGTTTTTGGCTTAATCTCATACAACTGCACAAACTGTGGGTTAAAAACTGCAGAATAAGTTGGGTTGTTCTTATTTGCTTTTAATTTAATAGCATATTGTAATGAAAGTTTCAGTCGTCTGTTTTGGAGTGAAGGTTCATTGGCTTCAATGTACAAACTCTGTACGGGTGATGTTCTGAATGCTCCTAAAGCAAGCCGTAATCCTTTTACACTGATACAGATACTGATTTTAACCAAAACATTTAAATAAAATGTCAAACACACACACATACACACAGATACAGACAAACACACACATATAAATGAGCAATATCACACGAGTATCAGTGTGATATGCCTGTATATCGGCATTGGTGGGAGGAGTGCGTTAGCTCGAGGCCACCGGCCGAGTGCCTTAGTGTCCCACCAGTGCTGATATACAGCCACATCGCACTGCTACTCGTGTGATATTGCATTTATACAACAGTTTGGTGGCACAATCGTGTGTAAAAAAAAAAGAAAATCAAACATGAGAGTCTAAAAACCCTTTTGTATGAGGAACTACTTTCTTACTCCATTCATTCACATCTGCAGCTGACGTCAGAACAGCAGAAGCCGCTGCTCATTCACCAACGTCACTTTAGAGCTAGTGTTTGAATGATTCTCTAGCGTAATGTCTAAAGTGATGACAAAACAGCTGATTTTGCTCACATTTTAAGATTATAAGACTGAACAGCATGAAATGTCATCAGTCTACAGATTTCCCAGTATTTCTCTGTTGCAATCGGGAGATCACAATATTACTATGGTATAAATACAGCACAACAACATACAAAAGAAAGTCATTTACCTGCTTTATAATGATTTGATCAGCTGTAGCTGGAAATTACGCTGGTTTTCTCTTAGGGCTTATTATGTGGTCTCTGTCGCCATCTTGTGAATAAACATCATCAACCATCTTTGCTCAAAGACAGTCTAATGGCCGCTGATGTGATGTCTCTCAGAAATTATAAATATTTTAAAATAGGCACTATCCTTATAAATAAACTGCATAGTTGCAATCTAAACAACTACATTCTCGACTAAAAAAGCCTCAAAAGTACATGATTTTGTCCAACAGCTGCTATATTTGCCAAACTGTAGAGTGTCCTCTGCTTGTTGCTGTATGTGGGCGGAGTAATACACAAAGGGTGAAAGTTGAAGAGGCTGTACGAGTGCTGTTACTGGCAGAATATCACACGGCTATTAGCCAATCAGATTCAAGAACCAGACAGAACTGTTGTATAAATATACATTTATTAGATTATAAGTAGACTGTTAGGGTTAGTGTAAGTTGACATGTACTTGCAAAGTTTCTTATAGTCAGTTAAATGTCTGTTTAGAAGCAGTATCAGCAGATATTAAGCAGACAGTGTACTAATACTCAAATGGACCATCAAAATAAAGTGTCACCATATATATATATATACACATACACATATACACACGCATACAGATAGACACACACAAACACTTGCACACTGATAGACACACATACAGATGGACACGCACACATAGATACACACAGACAGACATAGACACAAACACAGAGATAAATACACACACACAGACACACACATACAAACACTTACACACAGAGACACACATACAGATAGTCGCAGACACAGATACACACAAACATTTACAGACATACACAGATACACACAAACACACAGATATACACACATTCAGATAGACACACACAGATACAGACAGACAGACACACACTGTGTGAATTTAAATAATGATGCTGAAAGTCCAGTGTTCCATTGGTGAAATAAAATTAATTTTACAATTAATTCACAATCTAATTCACAATATAAATGTTTCTAATGTATTTTAGATCAAACTAACACATTATTGGTGATCCCAAGAGGTCTGCTTTGAAATAAATCATCATAATTATTCCCCAATCTTTCAATGCCAGTGTAAACGCAGTACATTTCCCCACGCTTAACATCTCCAGTGTGTCCTAAACTACACTCAGATTCATCAAATAAAGTCAGAGAATTCAGATGTTTCTCCTCAAATTGTCACACATTTAAATGATCATGTTGTAGCCACACACACACACACACACACACACACACACACACACACTCACACACACACATCCACCTGCCAGTGCGTTTTAATTAAGATCTACTCTCAGACACACTTATAACCCCATCTCACACACACACACACACACACACACCAGACAGACTAAAAGTGCCAACCAGACACACACCACCCCCAACACACATACCAGACAGTCCGAAAGTGCCAACCAGACACACACCACCCCAACACACACAATCTTTATATAGTCTATATATTCACTGTCTATACAATTTTATTAATATCATTACGCCTCCTATAAGCTTTTCTGTATCGCACAGGCCAGACTACATTCTCATTATTGGCATTTCAATTAAAGTAATTTGCTTACAATTCGCTTAAATAAATAAGAATTACACAATTTTTAAAATATTAAAATAGTTAACAATAAATAAAAAAGCTAAAATATTAGAATAAATTTAAATACATAAAAAAATTTATAAATTGAAATAAATAATTGACAATATATAAATGAAAATTAAATTAAATAATAAAATAAAAATAAATAAATAAATAAAATAACAATAAATAAAAATGAACAAATAAAAAGAAATAAGTTAAAATATTTAAGAAAAATAAAATAAAATAATAAAATAAACCAAATAAAAATAAATTAAAAAACAAATAGATTAAAAAATATTAAAATAAAATAAATGAAAATAAATAAATAAATAAATAAAATGAATGAATGAATATATAAATAAAAATAAATAAATACAATAATAAAATAAAAATATTATAAATAGATAAAATAAATAAAATACATACAAAAAATATATATATTTTTATTTATAAAAATATAAATAAATTATTAAAATTAAAAATATATATAATTACAACAATAAATAAATATTTTACATAAATATTAAAATAAATTTTAATTAATAAATAAATTCATGAATGAATAAAAAGTCTTCTTCCCTCTTTTATAAGGAATTTAAAAATCCCTTAATGTTTTAATCCCTAAATGTTTGTAAAAAAAAAAAAAAAAAAAAAAACTGAAAAAAAATAGACAGATCTGTAGAAGTGCTTATTATTGTACATTATTGTTTGTTGTTCTGCAACTGAAGGTGTAGCAGAAATACACTGAAGTGATGTTGAATCTGTGTGTTTATGATCTGTGTGTTTCCGTTGAGAAAGAAGGAGGAGTTTCTGACCCTGATCTCACATTAATAATCATGTCTGAGTCTTAACACACACACTCTCTCTAACATACACACTCTCCTCCTGTCACCCAGGACAACGACCTTTGTGTCTGTCTATAGTCTCAGGTCACAGTCTGTCTGGCTGCTCGCTCACACACACATATATACACACACACATTGGTTCCGGGGCAAATTTTGTGTCGGGACGAGTGAGACCCATGAGACTAAAAACACCACCCATGGGACAATAAAACTAGACACACACACTCCTGACAACGTCTCGCTCACATTATCATCACAACTGCAAATCTGTGTCATTATAGTTCACTTAAAATACTTCATTACTTCAAAATAACATGTATAAAAACTTATATAAATAAACAAACTTAAATGCAGTTAGTGGCCAGCAAAATATTTCATTTTTTTTTTACTTAATATGCTAAAATATTTTAATAAACGTTGATAAACACACACAAAAACCTGATACACACCTCTGACATTATCACATGATCAAAACTGCAAATCTGAGGTATTATACTTAACTAAAAATGATTTTAAATACTAACAAATAATTAAAATATACAAATACACTTATCTTCAGCTGGTTGAGAGCTAAATAAATTCCAAAAAAGGTTTAAATTAATGCCAAATTGAATGTAAATAAATAAAAATGTGTGTGAGTGTGTTTGTGTGTATTCATTCATTCATTTTCTTTTCGGCTTAGTCTATTTATTCCTCTGAGGTCGCCACAGCGGAATGAACCGCCAACTTATCCAGCATATGTTTATCCAGCAGATGCCCTTCCAGCTGCAACCCAGTACACTCATACACTACGGCCAATTTAGTTCATCAATTCCCCTATAGTGCATGTGTTTCAACTGGGGGGGGGGGGGGGGGGGGACCGGAGCACCCGGAGGAAACCCACACCAACACGGGGAGAACATGCAAACTCCACACAGAAATGCCAACTGACTCAGCTGAGGCTCGAACCAGCAAACTTCTTGCTGTGAGGCCACAGAGCTAACCACTGAACCACCGTTTCGCACAACATCTTATGTAATCTATTTTATTTAAAGATTTAAATTTTCACTTATTCATGTACTGAAATGACACAAATACACACACACACACACACACACACACACACACACACACACACACACACACACACACACACACCAGCTAAACAAAATTTCAAAATGTTTAAAGAAGTGAAAACTAAAATCAAAAACAAAGCTGCTTGACTGAATAACAAAGAAAATTTAAATATGAACTGACTTCGCACATCTTAATGTGAATTTTACAGAGTCACTGTAATAAAATGCAGGGGCGCCCCAATATGATTTTGCTGTTAATATCATTAATCTAAATGTACTTGCGTAAATTCACAATATTTAAATTAATAAATAAATTAATGGGGACTGATTGGTGCCACTAATGTAGCTGATTCACTGCCCCTCCCCCTCTCCGATAGTTGTTGACAGCATCATATGCATGTCATACTATTCTATGTACTCTGTGTTCGCTCGGAATTAGGTCATCTTGGTTTGCATTGTTTAATGCTTTTGCTTTTCTACAGAACGCTTGCTACTACACATCTTAAATAAAATCCAGGGTAAAGTTCTTGTAACATAAGTTGTTTAGTAATGTTCGACGACGAGAGACGAAACACAACTTTGGGTTAACAAGATTATACAATTTTTATTAAGAAATTATTCTTTTGAAATGGAAAAATGTGTTTATTAGACTGCAAATGAGATATCCAAAAGAATTAATAAATAAATGCATTTTGAAATCAGCTTTTCAGAATTTAGCTTATTTAGCACCTTCATTGTTTTGCTGGTTGACTTACAAAAGCTAGAAATGTCAATGATTTTGTGCATGTATTTTGCGAATAGATATATCAATAGAAAAAGCTGTATTAATAATATTGTAGCTCAATATTGGTTATGTGAAAAATAACTGACCTGAGAAGTGTTTTTAAACTAAACATAGATTTTTTTTTGGTTTGCATATGTACTTGCTGAATTATTTCAAGAAATGAATTGCAATATTTTAAGAGAAATTAATGAAATTAATTAAAACCACATTATTTAATTTACCAGACGCAAAAATAGAACAATACACTGAATTCAGAATTTTTTTGTGTGCCACCCCAAGATTTGGTGTGGCCTCATCTGGCCACCCCTAAGAAGATTTTCTGGGGGCGCCACTGTAAAAATGATCCGAAAAATGTAGGGCTTAATTTGTGCTGAAACAAGCCGAATCCGGATATGGCACCTCATTTTACTGATCTCCCACCTCACACGCACACCAGCCCTTCGCTGTCTTCCGCATCTCCCCAACCCTCTTCACTTTCATCCGTGATACCCATACACCAGTGATTTCCTCCGGGTGCGTCGGTCTCCCCCACAGTCCAAACACATGCGCTATAGGGGAATTGGTGAACTACATTGTCCGTAGTGTATAAGTGTGAATGAGTGTGTATGGGTGTTTCCCAGTACTGGGTTGCAGCTGGAAGGGCATCCGCTGCGTAAAACATATGCTGGATAAGTTGGCGGTTCATTCCGCTGTGGCGACCCCTGATTAATAAAGAAATCGATAATAAAGAAAATGAATGGATGAATAAATATAAATCAATAAATATTGTCTGTCGTGACACAGTATATACACCGCTTAGTGCTCATAAACTAAAATCTGACTTCCTAAAATAACTACAAAACTGCTTGACTACAATATTAAAGTATTGCAATTTTATTTTGATCATGTATATAGACCACAGCGATCACATTAATTCAAAGAGTACCAGAGCATTTCTCCAAACCTTTACAGTGTGTTTGTATGTAATTTTTGGTGTTTATAATATTGAATGTCTTGTAAAAACCCTAATAAGCACACAAATGAATAGACTAATGTTGTTTTTATGCTCTTCTCTACAGTAAAAAACAGACTGAGATGGATCTGACCTGCTGATGACGTCATCTGAAGACTCAATGATGTCACTTCCTGCGGACCATAACGGGAAGACGCCCTCATTGATGAAAACAGCGTTTAACCAAGACACTCATGGGGGGGGGGCATTATTTTCTGTATTTGTATCTGAAAAACATTGGCAGATAATAGCTGAATAATTTCACACACACACAATAAATCTCTGCATTAAGCCGCGGTCACACTAGAGTTTGAGCTTGCGAAATTCTGTCATACGGCGCTGTGAAAAGGGGCGGGATTAAACAAGATGATTAGACATTAAAAAAGTGAGCGATTGCTCCATGTTTTACATTTCTGTTCAGAGAGGTCATGTTTTGATCCTGGATTGGTCTCACGCAGTCAAGTGATGCGATTTCGCAGGTCAGAGTTCACCAAGCTTAAACTTTGCACTGCAGCAACCTGCAAAACTTGACGCACGACCCTGCGTTTCCGGTCTGACGCATTCGCGTGCGTATGAATGGAAGTCTATAAGGAGAAAAGCCCAGCGTGACCGCAGCTTTAGTAATGTAATGACCCTCAGAATCTCTTCATTCTCCTGATTCAATAATTAACAGTAAAGTGTGTAATTGAATTACTGCTAATTAAAATTCAAACCTTTATGTACTTGAGTTTCACTGAACGTGTGGTGATTTTCAATAAAGCACACAATATATTACACACATGTGGTGTGAGTGTAATTCATGTTGTTATGCAATGATAAAAAACTTCATGTATTTAATGGAAAATACAGCATGAGTTGTTTGTGTATCTTGCTTTATAATTACATTCCTCTTTTCTTAATATGTTGCATGTAAAGTTCAATAACAGACATATACTCACTGGCCACTTTATTAGGTACACCTTACTAGTACCAGGTTGGAGCCCTTTTGCCTTCAGAACTGACTTAATCCTTCGTGGCATAGATTCAACAAGGTACTGGAAATATTCCTCAGAGATTTTGCTTCATATTGACATGATAGCACTATCTATTCTCTATTGGATTGAGCTCTGGGGACTGTGGAGGTCATTGGAGTACAGTAAACTCATTGTCATGTTTAAGAAACCAGTCTGAGATGATTCACGCTTTATGACATGGTGCGTTATCCAGCTGGAAGTAGCCATCAGAAGATGGAGACACTGTGGTCATAAAGGGATGGACATGGTCAGCAACAATACTCAGGTAGGCTGTGGCGTTGACATGATGCTCAATTGGTACTAATGAGCCCAAAGTAGTGTGATAAGAAATATCCCCCACACCATTACACCACCACCACCAGCCTGAACAGTTGATACAAGGCAGGATGGATCCATGATTTCATGTTTTTGATGCCAAATTCTGACCTGACCATCTGAGTGTGGCAGCAGAAATGGAGACTCATCAGACCAGGCAACGTTTCTCCAATCTTCTATTGTCCAGTTTTGGTGAGCCTGTGTGAATTGTAGCCTCAGTTTCCTGTTCTTAGCTGACAGGAGTGGCACCCGGTGTGGTCTTCTGCTGCTGTAGCCCATCTGCCTCAAGGTTTAAAATATTGTGCATTCAGTGATGCTATTCTGCAGACCTCATTTGTAACAAGTAGTTATTTGAGTTTCTGTTGCCTTCTGATGCTCGCTTTGAACTGCAGCAGATCATCTTGACCACGCCTAAATGCACAGAGTTGTTGCCATGTGATTGGCTGATTGGAAATTTGTGTTAACAAGCAGTTGTACCTAATAAAGTGGCCGGTGATTGCATATTAGTCTGATTAAATAGTATAAATATATTTTCATTGAGCAAAAATAATGTATCAAAACTATGATACACTAAACAGCTATGAGATTTTTAAAATACACAAAAGATGTTAACACACATAGCAACTTACCTGGCTTTTACGTATGAAAAGAAATTTGGTATTTGGTACTTTTTGTGTGTGCATGGTTTACCTGTAAACAAATTCACTTCTGAATTTATTTTAATTTTACATACATAAAAGTTTAAAAGCTTTAAAAAGATCTTTTAATATGTCATCAAAATATTCTTGTTTTAAACACGGCTGACAAGAGTTTTGCCCATAGAAACTAACTGTTACACTCAATGCCATTTGAGTAGCTGTCTTCTGGAAATTATAAGGGGGAAAGCATGGATAATCATTATATTTTCATTTTTATTATAAATAAAAGTTGAGCAAGATATATTTTAATTAACGAAAAAAAAAACAGTTTTGACTTTTATTTTGAAAAATGCCATGTTTAACGAATTATTACAAGCAAGAATTGTGAAATATAAAACTTAAATGTGAAGTCCCTGAGAACTGTAATTTATTAACAACACAATTAAAACACTTAATGCTTCCTTTGAGTCAACATTCTCATTTAAAAAGAAACAATTTGTAGGCCTACTCACCATTTCTCAATCCTCGAATGTCGCACACATGTTCACAGAAACTATACAGGAATAATATTCAGATTTGGGCGACTTCTCGAGTGTTGCTGTACAATAAATAGCTTTCAATTTCTCCAAAGCAAAAAGGAAAACGAATGTAAGTAAAAGCGTATTTTTAAGAATCATCCAACATGCCAATGAACTTGAAATAAACATGAGAAAACGCGTGACCTCTGCGGCTTCCGTAGCGTAACGTTACGCGTCCAAAATGTGACCCGCACAGTAATGTGAAAACAGTAGTTATACCGAGTATTATTCATACTTTTTCATTAAATTATCCATTATTTGTATTCTATTAACGTTTACCCTTATCCCAACCCTCACGGTAATGTAAAAACGCTCATTATTGTTGTGATAATATAAACAATTATCGTTCCGGACGCAGGTGTATCCCTTCTAGACTTTACCTCAACATGTCATCTGAAATATGATGAAACCAACATGCTTTTGTAAACACATTAACAGTTACTGTCAAAGTTCTATTCGTTACAATATTCATATGTAAACAGGGAATTCCAGGTAATTTATGTTGTGTGTAGACTTCATGACTATTTGCGACCCTTACGAAAATTATCCGTGATTTTAAAATGAAAAAAAAAACAAAAAAAACAAAATATACCTGCTACTGTAGATAAACCATGACAACACTTGTTTCTCGTGGTTTTGCTGTACGTTACATTAACCATAGTTTACCCACATATTTGTAAAGCTAAGATTTTACAAACGACTCGCAATAATATTAATAATAATAATAATAATTATTATTATTATTATTATTATTATTATTATTATTATTATTATAAATATTCTTACTCGCTTTTTAAAACGGGTAATTTTCGTAAGGAAAACTTTGAAATGAGAACACGTAATTTAGCCTACCAGTGTCTGATTATAATTATTAAAAACTAAAAGAAGATATAAATTGGTGTTTTTAAAATAGCCACACGTTTTAATGAAATTGTATGTTTTTATTTTTGGTGTGTATTGTGTGATAAACTGATTTGAGGTCACCTCTGGCCCTTTAAATGTATTTATAATAATAAATGAATATTTACCTTCCGTCTGGACACGCCCCTTTTTTACATCATCCAGTCAGCTGCTTCCAAAACTGTGACAAAATTTCCTGTCAAACAAGCCTGATATTTTTTTATTAATTCATCTATCTATCTATCTATCTATCTATCTATCTATCTATCTATCTATCTATCTATCTATATGTCTGTCTTTCTGTCTGTCTGTCTGTCTGTCTGTCTGTCATCAGTTTTGTCCGCAGTGGCTGCTCTTCTAAATTATTATTCATGAGCTATTTGAATACATGCAAATACACCGTTACAGCTCCAGGTACCTCTGGCAACCAGCGGTGACCCCGCCTCCAGCATCAGCACCAGTCCCTTGTGTGTGTGTGTGTGTGTGTGTGTGTGTGTGTGGTGTGTGTGTGTGTGTGTGTGTGTGTGTGTGTGTGTGTGTGTGTGTGTGTGTGTGTGTGTGTGTGTGTGTGTGTGTGGTGTGTGTGTGTGTGTGTGCGTGCGTGCACTTTTGTTCATCTGTGAGTCTCAATATCAGAGTTTGAGTCAACAATGTATTTAAATGCATAAATAAATAAATGCATAAATCAATCACTCAATATATGCATAAATAAATCTTTAACAAATGCATATTCTTGTGCCATTTTATTATTAGTAGTAATAATTAATTTATTATTATTATTTTATTAGTAGCAATTGTTACTATTAAAATTAATATTAATATTAGTAGTAGTAGTAGTAAGTAGTAGGAGTAGCTGTGTTAGTACATATTTTTATTATTAGTAATAATTTATTTATTATTAATATTTTATTATTAGCAATAATTTATTATTAGTAATAGTAATAGTAGTAATTATTATTATTATTATTTTAATAATAATTACTAGGAGTAGCTGTGGTAATAAAAAATTTTATTAGTAGTAATTATTTATTTTTTATTAGTAGTAATAATTTATTTTTTTATTATTATTTTATTATTGGCAATAATTTATTATTATTAGTAGTAGTAATTATTATTGTTATTATTATTTAATAATAGTAATAATAATAACTAGGAGTAGCAGTGGTAGTAAATATTTTTTTATTAGTAGTAATTATTTATTTATTATTATTATTATTAGTAGTAGTAGTAGTAGTAATTATTATTATTATTGTTATTATTAATTAGTAGGAGTAGCTGTGGTAGTAATTTTATTTTATTTTTAATAAAAATATTTTTTTGTATTATTTTATTATTAGTAATAAATTATTTATTATTATTATTTTATTAGTAGTAATTATTTCTTATTAGTAATATTTTTATGTTGTAACTATTAATTGGCTTTCAGATGTTACTGGGTTACTAAAAAAGATTAAAAAAATAAAACATTAAAGTAAAATGAAAAGTAGGTAAATAAAATACTATTTATTATTAGTATTATTGTTTATTTAGCACAATTTATTTTTGTACTTTTTTATTTTAAACTTCTATCATTATATCTTTTCAGTTTTTAAGCAGGTTAGTTTTCCTAAACATTCAGGTTAAAAATTACAATTTAAAAGAATAATACTATTAAATACAACTTGATTTAGCAAAGAGCTTTTATTCAGGGCAAGTTCATCAACAAGGGATTTTGCTTTAGAGTTTATTCAGGATCAGATGGACCTGTAGCGCCATCTAGTGGACAACAAGAGGACAATACACACTGGACCATTCGAATACATAAATCAATTATACATTTAAGACAAAACCGTCTAGTAATAAGAAAGCAGTTAAAATTTATTAAAGTTTGTGCTTTGTTTATTATTCTACATTGATTTTTTTTTATGTTCCCTTGTTGTTCTTTTTTTACTAAAACATTTTAAATATAATTCATATTTCCCTTATTGTTGTAAACATAATCTTTGTATGATTTGTGCTATATTTGTGTCTGTTTCATATACATTGTAATTGCTTTGTTGTTTTTGCAATAAAAAACAACATTTCATACAAAGCATAAATTATAAATGGTCATTTATTTGTATGTAAACTAATGTGTGATATAGTGTGTGAAATAAATACTACTAAACTATATCTCAGCTCACCTTTAAAATGTCTAAATGCATTTTTCTCTGTGTAGGTGGCAAATATTGGTTATAAATACATTTTATGAGACAGGAAGGCAACCAGAGTTATTAATACTGACTGTTATTATTTAAGGTGTGGTTGAGTGTTGATGTCAGCACATCTTGGCTGATTAGATGATCTTATTTGGCCTTTCTGATATTATTGATCTCATCAGTAAAGAAATGAGGGAACTCATTACATTTGCTTGCTTTCAGGGCAGTTCACTGGGAACCCTACTGGGGGGGTTGTGAATCTCTCTACTGTTTCAGAGTGTGAGAT
Organism: Danio kyathit; assembly: GCA_903798195.1. Lineage (NCBI taxonomy): Eukaryota > Metazoa > Chordata > Actinopteri > Cypriniformes > Danionidae > Danio > Danio kyathit. The sequence goes on from LR812520.1 coordinate 68,846,712, forward strand.
TGTTGTTTAAATTGCTGTTGGTTTTGAAAAGAAAGTCTGTAGGCATAGCAATGGCTTTAGTTCCACATTATTTTCCATCGCAATATTCATCAGTATTGTATAACATTCTTCTATTTATCATAAACAATACGCAGTCACAGAGAACTCCAGACTTACCCCAGACATTTCCTCCAGGGGATCCTGAGGCGTTCCCAGCGCATACATATACAGTAACAGCAATGTTTCTAGTTTCAGTAAAAAGCAACCACATCATTATACATTTACTTATGTGGGTATATAGAACTATAACAGCATAATATAATTCATGTGCAGTAATTTCTCACACACACGTTTCAGGGTTATGATTAATGCAGATGAAGGGCTTCTCCATTAGCTATTCTTTAAACAGCCGACTGAGATAATATTAGTCCAATGATGAAAAATAGATCAAGATTAACTAAAATAGTTTTGTTTCTTCAGTGATTGTGCCTGTGAACAGTTCATCATCAGTCCTCATAACACTGTGTTCTTCAATCTGTCTCTATTATTGAAACATTATTTGATGGTGCAAACCTGATTCAGATTTACTGCTGAAGTTTCAACCTCTCCACTGTTGAATAATCCAGTAAAGGTCTGCTGTTGAATGAATTTGTATGTTCGACATGAAATCAACATTTTTAAAAAGCTTATTTATTTTATCAAGACATTTTTAACACTCTGGAGAGAAATTAAGGTTTATTTATAACAGCTGCTTATTTGTTAGACCACTATTGTCAGCCAAATGCATTCAATGGTCCTCCTATGACATTGTAGGCTACTACAGTGGCCTCTAGGACAAATAAAAACACAAGTCAGGTGTTCAGAAAGAGCACTTTATTCTGTTTAATTTGCAAACTCATCTGAAAATAACAAACCGGAACTAGAGAAACGCGCGCGCATAACTTTAGATCGCGGGTGTCTTGTGTTGAGTGTGTTGTTCTGGAGGCTTCTTTGCTCAGCAGATCGTCTGCTGTAAAACAAAACAACACATTAAACAGTTCACACATCAGCCCTATTGTCTATTTTAAACTACAGTAAACTAAAGTTTGAAACTATAGTTTAAAATAGAAGCTAAAGTGGGCCACGCTGCTCCCACCCACCCACCATAACCCGGGCAGCGGGTCCCACATTACCGGCCTCCCGTGTTTCCCTGAGGGTCCTCAGCTCCGTATTGCGCCCTGCCTAGGGTACACGACCGCCTCGCCTCAGGGAGTGCACGAGCTAACCGGGCGCCAGTCCGTGCCGGATTACCCGGAATGTTGCTCGGCGGCACATTTCGAGCAACAAACACGTAATATTCTTCGCGATGTTGCGTTTACGTACGCAAACCGCGAGGAACTACAGCACAGACGGGCCCGAGTGAAGCTTCACGAAGCGGACTTCGTGAGATTGGCGTGGCTCCACTCGTACCGTCAGGTATTGAACTCACCTTGGTCAAGTACAACAGCAACACCGAGAGAACTGACTGAACTGAGAGAGAACTGAGGAGCTTTATGAGAATGCAGATGGAATGTTTAGAACGCGACGTCACTGGCTGAGAATGACGTCAATCTCCTTATAAGGTTGAAGAGATTAACACACTCACAGGCCTAATATATATCGTGTATACCGGTCAAAGTTTGGGGTCAGTATTTTTAAATGTTTTAAAATAAGCTTCTCCTGCTCACCAAGGCTGCACTTATTTAATCAAAAATACAGTACAAATAGTAAAATAGTGGAATGTTATTGCACTGTAAAATTATATATATATATATATATATATATATATATATATATATATATATATATATATATATATATATATATATATATATATATATATAATTTAATAATTTATTCCAGTGATTTTAATGATGAATATTCAGCTTCAGGGCAACGCAGTGGCGCAGTAGGTAGTGCTGTTGCCTCACAGCAAGAACGTCGCTGGGTCGCAGGTTCAAACCTCGGCTGGGCTGGGTGAGTTGGCGTTTCTGTGTGGAGTTTGCATGTTCTCCCTGCGTTCGCGTGGGTTTCCTCCGGGTGCTCCGGTTTCCCCACGGTCCAAAGACATGCAGTACAGGTGAATTGGGTAAGCTAAAATTGTCCATAGTGTATGAGTGTGAATGTGTGTGTGTGTGGAAGTTCCCAGAGATGGGTTGCGGCTGGAAGGGCATCCGCTGCGTAAAATTGTGCTGGATAAGTTGGCGGTTCATTCCGCTGTGGCGACCCCGCAAGGGACAAAGCCGACAAGAAAATGATTGAATATTCAGCTTCATTACTCCAGTTTTCAGTCACATGATCCTTTAGAAATCACTCCAATATTGACTATTATTATTATTAATTAATTTTTTTAAATGTTTATTTATGTGCTTTTTGACTACAACAAAATATAAAAGAGAAAAAAACAATACAATACAATAATAATACATATAAAATACAACACATAAAACACTCAACTATGAGAGAACACAGAGGGACAAATGCACATGAAAGCAAAATATAATTTAGCTAGTCAGGTAATGCCTTAGCCCCCCTGTTTATTTTTTCCCCCAATTTCTGTTTAGTGGAGAGACGATTTTTTCAACACATTTCTAATCATAATAGTTTTAATAACTCATCTCTAATAACTGATTTATTTTATCTTTGCCATGATGACAGTAAATAATATTTGACTAGATATTCTTCAAGACACTTCTATACAGCTTAAAGTGACATTTAAAGGCTTAACTAGGTTAATTAGGGTAACTAGGCAGGTTATTTATTGTATAACGATGGTTTGTTCTGTATACTATTGAAAAAGCATAAAGCTTAAAGGGGTTAATAATTTTGATCTTAAAATGGTGTTTAATAAATTAAATACTGCTTTTATTCTAGCTGAAATAAAACAAATAAGACTTTCTCCAGAAAGAAAAAATATTATCAGAAATACTGTGAAGATTTAAAAAAATATTATGCGGATAATATGGGAAATATTTAAAAAAGAAAATAAAATTCAAAGGGGGGCTAATAATTCTGACTTGAACTGTATATTCAATAGCTTACATTTGAAAGAAATCTATTTGCATAAACAACAGTAAACAACAGCAATAGAAACCACTAAAGGAACCCATATGAACACTTATTACTAATTTACTCATTTGAGAACGAGCATTTGTCATTCCAATGGTTTTCAAAAATATGTACATGCCGCCTTCCGTTTTTCAGCCAGTTTCTTAAACTTTTCCTGCTTCATGAGAAAAAAACTCAAAACCGATTTAAACAATTATAAACAACATAAAACAGAAACATTTTGATGGTCTAATATTGCTAAGGTAAAGTCTAGATAGGATACGCTGCCGACCAGAAGTGCAATATGCACATCAATATAGCAGCATTTGTTATGACACTGTATAACAACAATATTAAATATACAATATATTTTTACATCACTGTGAGTTTAGGGTTGAGGTGGGGGTAGACGTTAATGAAATACAATTAATGGGAAATTTAATAAATCATATAAATAATTTTCAGCAGCACGGTGGCGCAGTGGGCAGCACGTTCGCTTCACAGCAAGAAGATCGCTGGTTCGAGCCTCGGCTGGGTCAGTTGCCGTTTCTGTGTGGAGTTTGCATGTTCTCCCTGTGTTGGCATAGGTTTTCTCCGGGTGCTCCGGTTTCCCCCACAGTCCAAAGACACAGGTAGGCTAAATTGTCGGTAGTGTATGTGTGTGAATGAGTGTGTTTGAATGTTTCCCAGTGATGGGTTGCAGCTGGAAGGGCGTCCGCTGCGTAAAACATATGCTGGATAAGTTGGTGGTTCATTCTGCTGTGGCGACCCCTGATTAATAAAGGGACTAAGCCGAAAAGAAAATAAATGAATATGAATCATTTTTTTATATTGTTGATCTAGCAACAATCAATGCCTATGGAGAAGAATCTCTTCCTACTCATCTCAATTCCGCACGTCAACAATGACATCATCTGAATATTGAGCAGGGGGCGGGGTTTTGTATTTTTGCCCCGCCTCTTATTATCAATGGAAGCAAACCAACAGCTGGAGGGGCGAAGCAAATTGTGAGATTTTTATTAAAAATGACCAAAACTCCACCGGAAAAGGTGGTTTGCCGTCTCCAGGTTGGAGGAGAGTCCTTACCCCAGGTGGAGGAGTTCAAGTATCTTGGGGTTTTGTTCACGAGTGAGAGAAGGATGGAGCGTGAGATTGACAGTCGGATTGGTGCAGCGGCAGCAGTAATGCGGTTGATGTACCGGTCAGTTGTGGTGAAGAAGGAGCTAAGCCGAAAGGCAAAGCTCTCGATTTATTGGTCAATCTACGTTCCTACTCTCACCTATGGTCATGAGCTTTGGGTCATGACCGAAAGGACAAGATCTCAGATACAAGCGGCTGAAATGAGTTTCCTTCACATGGTGGCAGGGCGAACTCTTATAGATAGAGTGAGGAGCTCTGACACCCAGGAGGAGCTCAGAGTAGACCCGCTGCTCCTCCACATCGAGAGAAGTCAGCTGAGGTGGCTCGGGCATCTGTTTTGGAAGCTGCCTGGACGCCTACCTAGGGAGGTGTTCCAGGCATGTCCCACCTGGAGGAGAACTTGGGGAAGACCCAGGACATGCTGGAGGGACTATGGCTCTCAGCTGGCCTGGGAACGCCTCGGGATCCCCCCGAATGAGCTGGCAGAAGAGTCTGAGGAGAAGGAAGTCTGGGGTTCTCTCCTGAGACTGCTGCCCCCGTGACCCGGCCCCGGAAAAGTGGATGAAAATTAATGGATGAATGGATTACCAAAACAAACTTTATTTCTTAAATTTTTTTGTTTTTTCCTTCACTTTGGTCAATTGGTGAAGTTTGTTCCTCCACTGTCGCCGCTGGCTTGCTTGGTTTGGGACATGTGGAGCTGTGCATCAATGGATTTGCTCTTCAGTGTTTGGACTCATTTCCCAGAGATGGGTTGCGGCTGGAAGGGCATCCGCTGCGTAAAAACGTGCTGGATAAGTTGGCGGTTCATTCCGCTGTGGCGACCCCGGATTAATAAAGGGACTAAGTTGAAAAGAAAATGAATGAATGAATGTTTGGACTCAGCAGTGAATATTAAACCACACTGAACCGAACTGTACTTCAACTCTGAAAACTGGACTGACATGGTTTCAATTTACTAGAACTTCTATGTGAAGCTGCCTTGACACAATCTACATTGTAAAAGCGCTAGAGAAATGAAAATAAATTGAACTGAATATTATCAAGTGTGCATATTTCAATCATGAACAAATGACGAGATCAAACCACACAGTTATAATATCATTAGTTTAATGTACATTCATTTGGCACAAATCTTTTCAATTGAAACAACAGTCTTGAATCCAGACGCTTCTAAACGAGTCATTTCAGAGAGATTCGTTCGATAAACATCATCATGAGTCACGATTTTATGAACTTCACAATGAATCCAATCAATAATTCTGCTCTTTTACATTAAAGCACACACAAATCCTGCATTAAAAACTCAACGGATGAGCAGACGGACGAACAAACAACGAGTGAACAAATGAACCGCTCGGAGAGTCGATTCAGTTGAATCTTCAGTGTTTTATCAGGCCTCTAGGACATTTAAAAAGCACTCAATGTCGTTTAATAGATTAAAAAGTCACAAAAATGACGATATTTTTGCTTGAGCATAGATTGTCATGTTAATATGATCATGATTTCAGTTTATTCAGGAAAAAGTGATATGATGGTTATGAATCATTATATTCAACTGAACTGAATTATTATACAAATGGCACCAAAAAGTATCCAGACACTTCAGATACATTACAAACACACTCTAATATTAATAAGAGACAAAAAAAGCATACAAAAATAAGTTTTTAATTGTAAATAATAGATTTGTTTCAGTCTAAAAATGCTAAAATGATACACAAGACTGAACTCTAATAAATCATATTCACACAAGTTTGACTGAAGTGAACAAATACGTCTTGGAGTCACTGTATAATTAAAAATAATTCAATATTTTAGTTCAGAAACGAGCAAAGAAATCAGATTAGCAAACTAATACTGTTACTGTTTCGTTTAAATCTCTCATATAATATACTGAATATTCACTATAAAAATATCCAGAAATTAGCAGTTTTCTGTATATTTTTTTTTGGTTTATTTCTGCTTTTGAATTGCATTATGAGCATACCTGCCAACATTTGGTTCGTAAATTCCGGGAGACCCGGAATGATTATGTCATACGTTAATTAGCATATTACTGACGTCATCGCGTTCTACCATTTCTGTTTGTTTAACAGCCTATGGTAAATAAATGGGGTATTTTATATTCGCACTACGCTTTATGTAAGCATGTCAATTTAACTAAATTTATTGCTGTTTGAATACAGTATATCATTATAGATGAGTAGGGAATTAGCAGTAATCTCTCAGACGTAATAAACTCAGACAAGTTCTGAAACTCTCACTTAAAACATCTCTGATTGTGAACAAGAATAAACAGTCAAATTAAATTGTTAAAATAAAGGAGAAGCAGATCGGGTTGACTGTACAAGGGAAATACCTTCAAACTGCCACCTGTTCTAAATCATTTGCCGTCGGTACGCAGAGAGGTGCTCTGCTCTCAGGCTGCAGGGGAGGGGCCGGCGGCATCACCCACAGCTCGCTGAGAAGAGTAGGAACGATACAGTAATGGACAAACGACAGTCTATAAAAATCGCCAGTAACACACAAAAAAGTCGCTAGATTTGTCGCTAGTCGCTTTTTTGAAAATTTGTCGCTAAGTTGGCAACACTGGCGCAAACTGAAGAGCAAGGAGCGGGAGGGGTGAGAGGTTTGGGGAGATGGGGGCGCGCGAACTGTAGCGCGCGACGCGACCGAAAGAGCACAAGCACCAAATTCCGGGAGTTTACCGGGAGACAGAACAATACAGGAGACTTCCGGGAAAAACGGGAGTGTTGGCAGGTATTATTATGAGAGTTTGATCTCACTTTTGATAACTTCTAACTTTAAAAAGAGTAAAAAAGTGACATTTGTAATAGTGTGCAGTGCTATATTGTCTGTGTTGGTGTTGTATATTATGCTACAAACACCTCATAATAAACTGCAGCACATTTACTGTTATTTCACAGACTTATTTCTCTATTTCTTATACATTATATGATTTCAAGCCACTAAAATGTCAATAAAAGTCACTTTGTTAAACTGTACCGTTGAATTTTCCACATCAAAAGTGGACAGAGCAGAGATCAACATCCTATAATGCAATTCACCACCAAAAATAAACAAAATACACAAACTGTTCATTAACAGATATATTTAACAGCGCTGGTGCATTTATATCAGTTAGTAACACTTGTAGAGATGATGTTTATGTTGTTGTTGTGTTTATTTTTCTCTTCAGGCACTTAGGAACTGCAGATTCATACATGTGCAAAAACACACAACAACACGTGACTGACTTCTCACACAAACGTGTACGCTCGCATGCTTGCACGTTCACTCGAACGCACGCACACTTGCACACACATACGCACACACGCAAGCTCACACGTTTCGCTCAAGTGCACGCACACACATACGCACGCACGCACGCTCGCACATTCACTCGAACGCACGCACGCTCGAACGCACGCACGCTCGAACCCACGCACGCTCGAACGCTCAAACGCACGCTTGCACGTATGCACGCACACTTGCACGCACCCAAGAACCACGCTCGCACGCACGCACACTAACATGACACTGTTTGTCCTGGATCATTGAAAATGCATAGAGAGTCTCATATTTCACTCCAAATGAAGGCAAAATCTAATGTTTTTGTACTAGATTATTGCATTTCTTTCGATTAAAACAAAGACTATAGAATACACAAGACGTGTCACTCGTATCTTTTTGAATGAGGAAAAGTGTAACAGTCAATATGGTGAATAAAGCCCCGCCTACCAGTACAGGAGCCAATCATCGATCGTTATAGACTGACGATACTCTGGGAGAGGGGCTCGGACCAGACGTGGGTTTCTGCAGATTTTGTGATTTGGATGTTTAGAAATGAAACTAAAGAGACAGATGTTATTTAATTTTATTGGTGACTCCTAATATGAAATTCAATCGTAAGCTTGGCAAGTAGTTTTGAAGAATTAGTTTCCCCATTCAGACAGAATGCCTGAGCTTACTGCCCGAGAGGCGTTTCAAAGATGGCCGCCGAGTGAAATGACTTGCCTTAAAGGGACTTTGATTAAAATCAGCTAATATAACCAATAGACTGATTTCACGCGGCCGCCATTATTAACAGCGAAATCGAGGCTGCGGTGGGAAGAAACCCGGAAGTATAGGCTGAGTCACACAGGAATATTGTGTACCTGGCTGTATATCTTATCAGCGAAGAGAAAGTGACACAAATTTATGATTTCAGCGCCATCCGAGTGACCCTAAGGTCTGTTCTGAATGAATAGTGAAAATAAAAAGGGATATTTGACCTCATTTTCAGCTAAGTTAAGGGAAATGGCACTACTTAGCTAACGTTTTCTTTCCCAAACACACATTTTAGATGCCATTCATCAAACTCAAGTTAATGAACTGATTCTTTCACTATATTAGACTTGTCACGATTCAAAATTTCCGTAATGAAATATAAAAAACGGCAATTTCTCGTTAACATTACAGACAATGTTCATGGAGTTCTTAAACAGTGCTGATTGGCCATTGTGTTCACGTGCTCAACAGAAGTCACTCTGATTGGTTGTAAAGGTCATCAGTTCATCAAACTCACCAGCACTGCTGTTTACTGAGTGCAAACCATAGGTGCAAACACAGACAAGCAATCCGTTGATGAATCCGCTGATCTTCACGGCTTTTAAACGCTCCAATATCCGTCTATGTGTGTTTTCAATCTGTGAAGAGCAGCGAGCTGATAACCTTCAGTCATTCTGTTGAGCACTGGTGAATACTACGGCAAATCAGCTGTTTATGAGCGCGCTCAGCGGCGCTTAAATGTTAGCGGGAAATTGACGTTTTTAAAACTTCAGTACCGGGACAACACTGTTAAAGACAACACGAAGATGTGCTACAGAGGACTGCACTGTTTAATCACTCACCGGGTTACATAGGCTGAAGCAGGGAAGCGTCCCCACGGTGTTTACCTGCTGCCCTGGACTGAAGTCTAGGAGGACACTTAAGCGCATTACTCTTAAAGAGATTATGATGTTGTTTGATGTCTAATATGCTTTTAATTGTTTAAATTAAACTGAACTGAATGATATTAAAGTGATGTTTACACCATTTCTGCATTTTAAATTCGCAGCAACAGCTGGAGGTTTATAGTACACAGCATATTGTTGCAATGTTTACAATGCTGATCCTATACTTCCGGCTTTCTTCCCACCGCAGCCTCGCTTTCGTGTTCTAAAATGGCGGTCGCGTGAAATAAGCGTATAGGTATCCCCAAATTAAACTTCATTTCAAAGTATGAAATAAAAAATAATAATCAGTTTAATGCAACAAAAACCACCCTAAAGTATGCCTTATCATATTTAATTTGGGCAAAAATGAGTTCAATACTATGAGGTATGCTAACTCTATGTTACAATTAGTTATAATTGTAGTTGTAATAACGTTTTTTAAAAAGAAATCAAGAAATTAAATGTAATTAAACAAATAATAAATGTCAATGATACCTCAAAATGCTTTTAAATAATATAAAAAATGAGGAATTGTTCTCTTTTCTGTGCTTAAAATCAAATTAAAGTCAAAACAATAAGAAACACCATAAAGCGTACATGCAATGATACTTTTAAACACTTATAGAAATGTGTTTATTTTTTTGTACATTTGTCTAATGTTGTCGTTTCTTTATTTAATCCTAATATTTATTATTGGGGAATGTCATTGTTTTCATTGTTATTGTCATTCATTAGTGGGGAAAATGTATTTAGTCATGTTTTTTTTTTTAAATCAAAATGAGCATAAGCTTAATTAAATGTAACAAACAGTACCATAAAGTATGCTCGCAATAAAACATTTAAATGATAAATAATTTGGATTTTATTTTAATTTTATAATTTAACTCCACACTATAAATGTTACCATAAATGTACTTTACCCATTTGAATGTGCCGTTTAAACCTATATAATAATGTATAAAACTATTTTTATTTTATTATAATTTTGGGGGTAAATTAGTACCACAAAATAAACCATAAAACTAAAGTGTACTAAATTATTATACTTTCAACTAATATACCTGGGGGGGAAATGTAAAAAAAAACAAAAAAAAAAAAAAACAAATGGTTTGAAAAGACAATGCAAATAAATTGTAATAAATGCAAAATCAGATTAAATTCACTTTTTGTAAAATAGATAAAAATAAAAAATAAAAAAATAATAATAATCTGATTTTAGAGTGAAGTATGACCAGGACGTATCACGACCGTCATCATGCATGTGTGAAAAAACACAAGCAGAATGTATTATTCATTCATTCATTCATTCATTCGTTTGTTTGTTTGTTCGTTCAATTAGTCAGTCAGCCATTCATTGAGTCTTTCATTCATTCGGGTCATTTATTCAATAAAGTCATTCATTCATCCATTCATTTATTCAATCAAGTCATTCATTCATTCATTTATTCATTGAGTCATTCATTCAATCAATCAGTCTTTCAGTTAGTCATTCATTAGTTCATTGAGTCATTCAACCAGTCTTTCAGTTAGTCATTCATTCGTTCATTCATTCAGTCAGTCAGTCAGTCATAAATTCATTCGTTCATGGAGTCATTCATTCAGTCTTTCAGTTAGTCATTCATTCATTCATCCGAGTCATTCATTCACTCAATCAGTCTTTCAGTTATTCATTCATTCATTCATCGAGTCATTCATTCAGTCTTTCAGTTAGTCATTCATTCATTCATCCGAGTCATTCATTCACTCAATCAGTCTTTCAGTTATTCATTCATTCATTCATCGAGTCATTCATTCAGTCTTTCAGTTAGTCATTCATTCGTTCATTCAGTCGTTCATGGAGTCATTCATTCAGTCTTTCAGTTAGTCATTCATTCATTCATTCGAGTCATTCATTCACTCAATCAGTCTTTCAGTTATTCATTCATTCATTGATCGAGTCATTCATTCAGTCTTTCAGTTAGTCATTCATTCGTTCATTCAGTCAGTCATTCATTCATTCGTTCATGGAGTCATTCATTCAGTCTTTCAGTTAGTCATTCATTCATTCATTCGAGTCATTCATTCACTCAATCAGTCTTTCAGTTATTCATTCAATCATTCATTGAGTCATTCATTCAGTCTTTCAGTTAGTCATTCATTCGTTCATTCAGTCAGTCATTTATTCATTCGTTCATAGAGTCATTCATTCAGTCTTTCAGTTAGTCATTCATTCATTCATTCATTCATACAATCAGTCTTTCAGTTAGTCATTCATTCGTTCATTCATTTATTTATTGAGCCAATTATTCATTCATTCAGTCTTTCAGTTAGTCATTCATTCGTTCATTCATGCAGGTTGTTCATTTATTCAGAGTAATTTATTCGGTCTTTCAGTTAGTCATTCATTCAGTCAGTCATGCATTCATTGAGTCATTCATTAATTCCTTCATTCATTCATTCATTCGAGTCATTCATTCGTTCATTCATTGAGCCAATTATTCATTCATTCAGTCTTTCAATTAGTCATTCATTCGTTCATTCATTCATGCAGGTTGTTCATTTATTCAGAGTCATTTATTCAGTTATGCAGTCATTCATTAATTTGTTCATTCATTCAGTCATCATTCATTCAATCAATCAGTAATTCAAATCAGTCATTCATTCATTCATTTATTGAGTCATTCATTCGTTCATTCAGTCAGTCATTCAACCATTCTTTCAATCAGTCATTCAATCAATCAATCAGTAGGTCATTCATTCATTCATTCATTCATTCATACAGTCTTTCATTTATACAATCAGCTACTCGTTTAGTCATTCATTCATTCATTCATTCAGTCATTCACTCGTTCGAGTCATTCACTCATTCACTCAGGCATTCAATTCAATCAGTCAGTCAGTATTGCACTCAGTCTGCGCTGCAGGTCTACATTCAGCGAGTCCAAACACACACTCACTCTAATCTCTCAGACCAAACCCTACTCGTCTCCCATCACACGTTTGATTGGCAGCATATGCTCAGGTTTAAAAAGAAGCGTTTGTTCTGTTACTTTCAGGACTGCGGTTCCTCCACGTGCTGCTACCGTGTGCTGTATCCCAAGAGCTGGAATTTGCGCAGCAGGATTTGCGTGAGGTCAAAGGTCATGAAGCTGATGCCGACGGCGATAGGACCTTTGACCCAGTTCATGCTCAGGCCTTTATAGAGTCCGCGAACGACGCCCTCTTCTGCCACGATCTCCCGCATGGTGGCCGAGACTGTGCTGTATGTGTGTCCAGTGACGCCCGCCGTCTGCATGCGTCTGCGCACCACGTCCAGCGGGTATGAGGCCGACTGACCGATCAGACCTGCACACGCTCCAAACGCCAGACGCTCATATGGGAACGGGTGAGCACGGCCCGTTTGCTCTGAAACACAGGAGAAAAACTAATTATTAGCCTCCCTGTATATTTTATTCCCCAGTTTCTGTTTAACGGAAACGGATTTTATCAACACATTTCTAAACATAATAGTTTTAATAATTTCTAATAACTGATTTATTTTAACTTCGCCATGATGACAGCACATAATATTTGACTAGATATTCTTCAAGATAGTAGTATTCAGCTTAAAGTGACATTTAAAGGCTTAACTAGGTTACCGAGCAAACTATTTTGTGTTTAATAAAGGGCTAATAGACATCTAAACGTAGACAGCTGGGCTAAAACAAGGCTAAACTTGGGCTGTTAGTGAAAATCTAATAGACATCTAAGATTAGCCCAAAACTAGACTAGTCATCAAATAGACAAATCAGACAGACTTCATAAGTGTAGTCATTCATTTCTGTTTATTTGATGACTAGTCTAGTTTTGGGCTATTCTTAGACGTCTATTAGATTTTCACTGAAAGCCCAATTTTTTTATTAATCTCACTGTAATCTTGGAATTAATCTAGATTAAAAGAGATCATTTGAATTCTGCCGAAGGCATTCAGAATGTTTGCTACCCAAATAATAACTAAAAGAATCAAATCAGCAGGATGCCCTTCTGGATCTTTCTTTTCGAAGACACTACTGACTGCACTTACATGGACATCTGTAATCTAGTTATTTGCCTTAATAGTCAATAATATAAATAAAGTGTTTACGTAAAGTGCTTTTATGTAAGAGTTTCCTGTCATTTTGGGTGACTCTAACTGCAGTTCGGCAGTTTCACATTCACTCATGAACTTTTGGTTCATGCCCCCGTGACAGACTGGGGTATTAGACGCAAATAAGGAGTAAGGACTGGTGAGAGTGTTATGGAATTGAATAACGCACGCCGAACGGAAAGAAAAAAACTTCCTAATTTCGCGATGTGTGTGTGTGTGTGTGTGTGTGTGTGTGTGTGCGGTCCTTTACTGACAGCTGCGTGTGTGGATCTTGTCGGAAAATATGGCAAAAAGTCCTATCTGACGGTAATAGTTTAATTGCGGTGTTCACTTCAATAATGCCACTAATATCTGCATACTCCACGTCTTGAATTCATTTCTGTTTAGTTCAGTTATGATTTTAGTCGGATTAAGGTCATAAAAAAATAAATAAATAAAAAAAATTCGCTGTTTGGAGCTTATGTAGGCCTACAGTTCAACATTCATGTTTAACTGAATAAACAGTTAGTAAACACAAGTACATCTTATTGAACATCATTTATTCTCATCACCAATTATCATAGTAGAACAGTTTCTCAAGCAGTTTGTGATGTATTTTGGAAACCACAGATGAGCCCCTGGTCTAATGCGCCACCTGGCTTGAGAAACCCGTTCTCAAAGATTTACTTTTAGTCATTATTAGGGTAGCACACATATTCTGAATGCCTTCGGCAGAATTCAAATGATCCATTTTAATCTAGATTAAAAAAATTAATCTATGCCCACCTATAATGTGTGTGTATATATATGCAGGGAGTGCAGAATTATTAGGCAAGTAAGTATTTTGACCACATCGTCCTCTTTATCCATGTTGTCTTACTCCAAGCTGTATAGGCTCGAAAGCCTACTACCAATTAAGCATATTAGGTGATGTGCATCTCTGTAATGAGAAGGGGTGTGGTCTAATGACATCAACACCCTATATCAGGTGTGCATAATTATTAGGCAACGTCCTTTCCTTTGGCAAAATGGGTCAAAAGAAGGACTTGACAAAATAGTGAGATACCTTGCAGTGGGATGCAGCACTCTTAAAATTGCCAAGCTTCTGAAGCGTGATCATCCAACAATCAAGCGTTTCATTCAAAATAGTCAACAGGGTCGCAAGAAGCGTGTGGAAAAACCAAGGCGCAAAATAAACTGCCCATGAACTGAGAAAAGTCAAGCGTGCAGCTGCCAAGATGCCACTTGCCACCAGTTTTGCCATATTTCAGAGCTTCAACATCACTGGAGTGCCCAAAAGCACAAGGTGTGCAATACTCAGAGACATGGCCAAGGTAAGAAAGGCTGAAAAACGACCACCACTGAACAAGACACACAAGCTGAAACATCAAGACTGGGCCAAGAAATATCTCAAGACTGATTTTTCTAAGGTTTTATGGACGGATGAAATGAGAGCGAGTCTTGATGGGCCCGTGGCTGGATCGGTAAAGGGCAGAGAGCTCCAGTCCGACTCAGAAGCCAGCAAGGTGGAGGTGGAGTACTGGTTTGGTTTCACTGGTGAAAATAAATCATTGAAATGGGTATATATTTGTTTTTTGTTAAGTTGCCTAGTAATTATGCACAGTAATAGTCACCTGCACACACAGATATCCTCCTAAAAACAAACTAAAAACTACTTCCAAAAATATTCAGCTTTGATATTAATGAGTTTTTTGGGTTCATTGAGAACATGGTTGTTGTTCAATAATAAAATTCATCCTCAAAAAACAGGTTAGGTTTACCCTAACCTGGCTAGTTAACCTAATTAACCTAGTTAAGCCTTTAAATGTCACTTTAAGCTGTATAGAAGTGTCTTGAAAAATATCTAATAAAATATTATTTACTGTCATCATGACAAAGATAAAATAAATCAGTTATTAGAAATGAGTTATCAAAACTATTATGTTTAGAAATGTGTTGAAAAAAAAAGAAATAGGGGAAAAAAAATAAACAGGGGGGCTAATAATTCAGGGGGTTGAATAATTCTGATTGCAACTGTATATACATGTATGCATGTATATTTGTATATTATATATAAATATATACATACACACACACACATATATACACACACACACACTCACACATATACATATACATACACACACACACACACACACACACACACACACACACACACACACACACACACACACACACACACACACACACACACACACACACATATATATATATATATATATATATATATATATACACATACATACACACACACACACACACACACATACATACATACACCAGTCACTTTATTAGGTACACCTTTCTAGTAACGGGTTTGACCTTTGCCTTCAGAACTGCATTAATCCTTCATTGCATAGATTCAACAAGGTACTAAAAATATTCCTCAGAGATTTTGCTCCATATTGATGTGATACTGCCGCTCATTGGAGATTTCCTCTTGTTCGGACCATTCTCTGTAAACCCTAGAGATGGTTGTGTGTGAAAATCCCAGTAGATCAGCAGTTTCTGAAATACTCACAGCAGCCCGTCTGGCACCAACAATCATGCCGCGTTCAAAGCCACTTGAATCACCTTTCTTCCCCATTCTGATGCTCAGTTTGAACTGCAGCAGATCGTCTTGACCATGTCTACATGCATTGAGTTAGAAATTCGCATTAATGAGCAGTTGGACAGGTGTACCTAATAAAGTGGCCAGTGAGTGTATATGTATATATAAAATTATGGGTGTGACAATGTTCAGCTTAACAGATTTATTTGTGTTAACAAATAAATCTGTTAAACTAAACATTACACCAATTCTTTTTTTTAACAAAAGTTATTAGAACCAATAAGGTGGACACTTGATATCAAAATGTTGTCATGTATATAAGTTTGTAAATTTGAATTGAGGCAGACACTGATATGTCCTAAGAGTTGAATAAATCATACATTTAATAAATGAATTGATGTTTAAATGTGAGACCTTATTGTAAAGTGTAACCATACAAAGTAACTAAAGGTTCACAAATGCGACACTGAAACAAAAACTGTATGGTAACTAGTGAAATAATTGCTATTTAAAGGTACTGTATGTAAATTTTTTACTCTTCTAAAGCATAAAAATACCATAATATGTTTGCAGATATTTAAGAAACATGCCAAGTGAACATTATTGTTTATCTGAAAAACAATGCTGAAATCAGATATTCTGCTTTGAAAATGTGTTTTCAGTGCTGGAACGCTGTCTTTGTTTATGGTTTTTTTTAACCTGCCCAATGCCAGTTTAGCCAATTATATTCAGCACCCGGGTTGCGTTGTTGGAAAACAGCGTATTTCATTCATTCAGTCATGAGGGCTCTCAAAGCATGCGTCCATGACCGAAATGCGTCCTCCGGTGGACAGTAGCAGACTCCGAAATGAGACGCAGATTCAGAGTTCCACATGAGGTTATTAATTAGCAAATAATATAAATATTACAAGTGTAAACATTAGATGAGCAGGTTACATTGTAACCCCGTGTCCTAACAACACGCTACGTGACGAGATATGCAGTGATAAGCAATTTGGCTCCAGACGAAACACGACAGAAATGTAAATACAGCCATTCAGAAGCACAGCATAGTGCAATCACTCACCAAATGGTAAGGTCTATAACCAGTGGCGTAGCGGACGGGCCCGCAGGGCACGCACCGCGGGGGGGCCCCGCGTGATAAGGGGCCCCGCGAGATATTTTTGTGTCAAAACCATAGACTGTAAAAGATGGTCAAAATGTCACGGATATCAGCCATTGGCGGCAAACTGCGGAGAAATGACTGGAGCTTCTTTCGCGTGCTCTAGGTGTCGTGCGCATTCGCTCTCACGTGCACTCCCTCTCTCTGCCTTCACGCGCGCTCCCTCTGTGCGCAATAATTCCCCGCATTCAGAAGTTAACCCCCAAATTAACACGGGTAATAAAAAGATTCAACTTCAGTCATGTTCATGTTGTGAAACAAAATGTCCACTGTTGATTATATTAGACTTTTTTAACCTTTTAATAGAGGAAGTCCTTGGCTCTGCATATTATTAATAAGAAGCTGAGTGTACATAGTTTTACGTTAGGAAATGCAGTCTTGAATTTACAAACAGTCGGCAAGTACCGGAGAACAGATAACACATTGATCAAATTTAGTTTTCAGTCACGTTGAAAGTAATATTCAGCTCGTTTAGTTTTGCCTTCATTCATTTTAGATGTCAGTACTGACATACGAGTCTTCAACACATGATTTTTAACAACACGTTTTTTTAACAATAGTTTAACTAATTTCTAATAACTACCTTTTTTATCTTTCCCATGGTGACAGTCAGTGCAAAATATTTTACTAGTTATTTTGCAAGATAGTTATATTCAGATTTAAGTGTAATTTAAAGACTTCACTAGGTTGTTAACTAGGACAGCTAGAATAATTAGTCAAGTTATAGTATAACTGGTTTGTTGTGTAGACAATCAAAAATATATAGTAAATATCTCTTAAGGAGGCTAATAATACTGACCTTAAAATTGTATTTTTAAAAATAATAAACTGCTTTTATTTAAAGGTGCAGTATGTAAGTTTGACACCCAGTGGTTGAACTAGGTATTGCAGTCCTGAATCATAATAAAGGTACGCCGGGTTGCCAGTTTGAGGGATTTTAAACTGTGTTCTAAATAAAAGCAACGACACGCGATTGAGGGAATATTCTCCATATTAAAAGGAGTTTTGGTTCTAACCAACACCTCGAATTGATTTATTAGAAGCGGCTTCTATTTCTCACAGCTGAACAACAGAAACCTATGACAGATCACCTCAGGTAAACCTCGTGTGCTTTATTCAGTGCTAAATGCTAACAATGCGAGTTTGAATGCATTTTACATGACGTGTATTACCATATACTGAAAGCAGAAAGTTTACTTCACCTTTAATGATGTTAAAGAGGGTTAACATGTATTAAATAGATTCTAAACCTTACCGTTTTGTGAGTGAGTGCATGTTCTGTGCTTCTGAAAGGCTGTATTTAAATTTCTGCCGTGTTTTGTGGTGCAAACAGCCAAATGGCTCATCACTCATAACAATCTCGTCACAGCGTTTTGTTAGGACACGCGATGTAACCTGCTCACGTTCCTAATATTTATGTCATTTGCTAATTAATGTCATGTGGAACTGAATCTGTCTCATTTTGACATCTGATACTGTCCACTACACTGTAGCATTTCGCTCATGGACGCATGCTTTCAGAGTCTTTCTGAATGAATGAATGAATGAAATATGCTGTTTTCCAACAAGGCAACCCGGGGTGCTGAATTATAATTGGCTAAACTGGCATGTGCATGTGAAAATTACCTAAACAAATACAGCGTTCAGGCACGGAAAAAAACATTTTCAAAGCAGAATATCTGACTTCAGCATTGTTTGTCAGTTAAACAAGTACAGTATGTTCACTTGGGATGTTTCTTAAATATCTGCACACATATTATTGTATTTTTATGCTTTAGAAGAGTCAAAAACTTACATACAGCACCTTTAAGAAATAAACTATAAGAAAAAGATTTATTATTTATTATTATTACTTCTTTTTTTTTACAGGAAATACTGTAAAAAAAATCCTTAGTTTGTTAAAGATCACTTGGAAAACATTATTTTAAATTAATGGGAGGGCAAAAAAATTGACTTTAAAGTTTACAGGTGTAAAAATGTGCCTTGATGTACTTGAACGTTAGAAATGTGTTATCCACTACAATACAAAGTTACTTGTCAAATAAATTAACGAGGAAGATTATTTTGAGTATGCGCTGCATGGTGGCTCAGTGGTTAGCACTGTGGCCTCACAGCAAGAAGGTTGCTATGTGAGTCCCGGCTGGGTCAGTTGGAGTTTCTGTGTGGAGTTTGCATGTTCTCCCTGTGTTGGCGTGGGTTTCCTCCGGGTGCTCCGGTTTCCCCCACAAATCAAAAAACATGTGGTGTAAGTGAATTGGGTAGGCTAAATTGTCCGTAGTGTATGTGTGTGAATGAGTATGTATGGATGCTTCCCAGTGATGGGTTGCAGCTGGAAGGGCATCTGCTGTGTAAAACATATGCTGGATAAGTTGGCGGTTCATTCTGCTGTGGGGACCCCAGATTAATAAAGGGACTAAGCTGAAAAGAAAATGAATGATTATTTTGAGTTTAAGTTATATAATTATCTTGTTTATGTAGACTGCAGAGTCATGCATGAAAAAAAATGACTTTGAATAATTAAGTAGTTTGTGATGCATGTTAAAGTGTGCCCTCTAAAAGCACATTCTGGCCCTCCAGTCATTCTGGTCTAGAACCACCATTGCTTGTAATACTCGCGCCAACTATTTTCCAGATCTGAGGTGAACTATCTGCTGCTGCTTTCAGTATATGGCAATCAATGTCATGTAAAATGGCATTCAAACTCACATTATTAGCATTTGACACTGATAAAAAAGCACATGAGCTGATCAGTTTATCCTGTTGTTCACCTGTGAGTAAACAGAAGCCGTTTCTAATATATCAATTCGAGGTGTTGGTTAGACCAAAAACTCCTTTTAATATGGAAAATATTCCATCTATCGTGTGTCGTTGCTTTAATTTAGAACACGACTTAAGTCAGACTCGCTCCACAATCTGGCAACCTGAGCTTGCGTTTGTTTTGATCCAGGAATGCAATACCTAGTTCAACCACTGGGTGTCAAACTTAAAGCCCCTTTACGCTATGTAAAAGCTATTTAAGACTGTACCTGCGTGGGCCTTCTTGAGTGTCTCGTAGGTGAAGAAACTGAGTCCTGCGTACGGCACAACACCCAGAATAGTGGGAGTAAAACCCCTGTAGAGCGTCTTCAGACCCTCCTCACGAGAGATGCGGACAAACACATGCATGATATTACTGTACCTGAGGAAAACACAAACACAGGAGTTATACAAAGCTTAATAAATGACTAGAGCACAGATTTCATGGTTTCAACATGTTTCATGATTGTTGAGAAGTGACTGTAAATATAGTGACGTTTACCCAAAAAGAGTTAATTAATTTGTTGACATGACTGAAGATCAATTCAATAATAAATAAAGTTGACAATTATTCAATGAAGGGTCTTACATTTCTTTGGGTGTGACGGCCATGCGTGCGCGGACCATGTCCAGTGGATACGTGATCATGGCGGCTGTAGTTCCGGCAAGTGATCCAGCCAGCAAACGCGGGACAGGCGGCAGAGCCCTAAAAAAGACAGATGCATCTAAAACTCCACATCTATAATCCTCTTAGTCTATGCTGACATTATCTTCAGCAGCTCAAACACTCTAATGGCTAATGAACAGACGGCTGCTTCTCACTCAGGGCTGCTGTTTATGCTAATGAGGGAGAGATGGACACTAGTGGTGACACGTACAAATGGAGAATGTCAATCAAAGTGTTCCTGCAGACGTTTTCATCAAGTCTGATTATAACAAATACAATTATTTCATGTTTCCCATTAGAGGCTGGATATATCCACACACTGCTGACACACAACTGTGTTTAAACCCTTTATAAAGTGATTTTTGCATAATAGGTCCTCTTTAAACCTCCAGCAATCCTTCAATGGCTTTGTATAAATGTAAATGAGCATTGGTAAATCAGCACTCACTTGCCCTGGAAGCCATAATACTGTCCCAGAATTCCCTTGTATTGTTCATGTGCGCAGAACTGGATGGCAGCGTAAGGAATGACACGCACCATTGTGGCCGAGTTTCCCCTCCACAAACTGAAGAAGCCATCCTTTAGATATGTGCGGTAGATTAACCTGTACGCCTCCTGGAAATCAACAAACACATGCATTTAGCAGAAGTTTTAGTTTTCAGTTTGATTGTTTTTTGCAATGAAGTTATACATTAAACACATGCATGCTTTTAGCAGAAATATTAGTTTGTTTTGCAGTGAAGTTCTACATTATACACATGCATCCATTTAGCAGAAATTCTAATAGTTTTTTTGCAATGAAGTTATGTTATATAAGCTCATGCATTCAGTAGAAATTGAATCAATTGTGTTGCTAGTGCTGCTGTTTGAGCTAGGAAAATGCAAACATGCATCAAGTATACCTCAAAAAAACATAACAATATATAGGGTTTTCTTTGTGGAGACTTATATTTTAACCTTTTTATTATTATTAATTGCAGACATGCTAGAACACATAAGTTCAAAGGAAAAATGCTCACCTTGGCAGAAAATCTATTTGATGACACTGAAACCAGAAGATAAAGAGAAATATTTAGCTTGGCTGTTTTTTCAGCTGAGGAAAAAAAATAAAGCAACTTTTCAGCAATCAATAATGATGTATTGATTACTGTGAAACGTCTAAAGTTCACATATAAATAAATACTCATAACACACTCATAGTTATAAGTAAAAAATATATAAAATAATATAAAATATAATATAAAACACTCCTAAAATCATATATGTCTTCAATAAAAAAAAAAAAAAAAAAATAAAAAAAAAATATATATATATATATATATATATATATATATATATATATATATATATATATATATATATATATATATATATATATATATATAATATCTAAAAATATTAATTTAAAAATGTACAAATAATATTCAAATATAAAAATTTTTTTTAAAACGAGCAGGTAAATACAAATTACCATAAAATAAATAACTTAATAAATAAATGTGTAAAAATAAATAAGCAAAAATCTATTTGATGAGAGAAATATTTAGCTTGGCTGTTTTTTCAGCTGAGAAAAAAATTTAAGCAACTTTTCAGCAATCAATAATGAAAATAAATAACAGGTATTGATTTCTGTGAAACGTCTAAAGTTCACATATATAAGAAAAGTACACTTATAATCACTCAGTTACACCAAGAGTTGTCAAAATATAACAGTAATTTTAAAATAAATCGTATATATGTCTTTAATTAAAAAAAAAAATTGTACTAATAATAAATAAATAATAACATAATATTAATGACACTTTTTAAAAATAATATCCAAAATATAAAAGAATGATTAAAACGAGCAGGTAAATACAAATTAGCATTAAAAAAATAAATAAATACATTTGTAAAAATAAATGAGCAAAATAATTATCTAAAACTAAATGAAAAAATATCTAAAATGTTTATATTATTACAATTATTGATTTAATATTAAAATAATGATTAAAACAAGATTCTAAAATGTGTATATAATAAATAAACGTAGTACTATCAAAAAAAATACAGAAATTCAATAAAACTGTAAATAACTATCAATGTAAATATCATTTTTACAATATAAGTTAAGTCACAGCAAAAAAAAAAAAGCAGGCTGAAAACCACTCTATTACAAGTAACTCAAACATTGACTCAAAACATTTTCTTAAAGTCCACAAGTGTTCTTTTTTATGAATGCATTCAGTTGTCCACAGGTTCACACTTGTTATATAATATGCACCTGATACAAATGACATATTTGGGTGTGACTAATTATTAATATACTTCAGTGCATCTGTAAAGTCACACAAAGAAGATTAATTTGAGTTTGTCTTCTTACCCTGAAAGATGATCTTGGTTCGGTCCAGCGGTGCGACTGCAGTTTTAGCCACAGCTCCTGCAAACGCTCCCGAAAACAGAGAGTTCAAGACCGATCGACCCTGTTTAAAACCCTGAAAACACACAGATCACAAGAGTTATGATAATTTATGCAGATTTTCACATATAAACACATCAGTCCTCTAGTGATGGGTTGTTATATGATATTATATATTCAGTGTTTCCTCTAGGATTTTTTCCAGCAGTGGCGGCAGGACTTTTTTTTACACAGATCTGCCAACTATTTCAAAGACAAATATTACACACAGTATTACAAGTCGAGATAGCATTCAGGTAATACGAGCATGCGAATCTCTTTGCTTGTGCACCGATTTCCTCTGTTCGAGCACATAACTTCTTGCACACACTCAAATTTACACGTTCAAGTGCAGATCTTCTCATGCGCTCTCCAGTAAGCGCTGCTGAAGTGTGATTTAGTGTGTTTTGTGCGTTTTCCGACATTAACGCGTCCTGAAGTAAAGTGAAACGGCTATAAACTCCAGCAAGATAAAGTCATTGTATGCAAAGCCATTGACCTTTATCAATAAAGTATACTTATGGAAACTGTGTTCATCTTAACTGAAAGCTACGCGGTGCTTGCTAGACTCACGCACCTGTCAGTCAGTCTGTCAGAGAGTCAGTCAGCATGTCACCTTGAACAAATAGCCCACAGCACTACGGTTACAGAAAAGTTTGCGCGGTTTACCTCTAATATGTTTTGGTGCGATTATAATCTGCTATAAAAAACACGACTAAAGGTTTTAAATAAAAAGCTGTAATGTAGCCGTGGCGGGATGAATTTTGGCGAGGCGGCCCGCCACGGATGAATGAATGTAGTGGAAACCTTGATATTAGTCAACATTTGAAGTAAATCAAAACATTTGATACTAAAAACCTTTCTAATACTAAAATGTTTATTGAACAATCCCTATTGTTCTTACTTGAAAAAATACTACAGTAATTTATAGTAAAACTAGTGTGCTTAAACCATCCTATAGTAAAGTACGTGAGTTATTCTGTTGTGGTGATACTATAGTTGCTATGGCAACACAACAACTATACTAATTGTTCTGTGATGGTGATTCTATAGTTGCTATGGCAACAACAACTACAGTAATCAATCTGATGTGGTGATTCTACAGTTGCTATGGTAACAACAACTATATTAATCAATCTGTTGTGGTGATTCTATAGTTGCTATGGTAACAACAGCTACAGTAATTGATCTGTTGTGGTAATTCTGCATTTGCTATGGTAACACAACAACTATAGTAATTGATCTGTTGTGGTGATTCTATAGTTGCTATGGTAACACAACAACTACAGTAATTGATCTGTTGTGGTCATTCTGCATTTGCTATGGTAACACAACAACTACAGTAATTGATCCGTTGTAGTGATTCTATAGTTGCTATGGTAACACAACAACTACAGTAATTGATCTGTTGTGGTGATTGTATAGTTGCTATGGTAACACAACAACTATAGTAATTGATCTGTTGTGGTCATTCTGCATTTGCTATGGTAACACAACAACTACAGTAATTGATCCGTTATAGTGATTCTATAGTTGCTATGGTAACACAACAACTACAGTAATTGATCTGTTGTGGTGATTGTATAGTTGCTATGGTATCACAACAACTATAGTAATTGATCTGTTGTGGTGATTCTGCAGTTGCTATGGTAACACAACAACTACAGTAATTGATCTGTTGTGGTGATTCTACAGTTGCTATGGTAACACAACAACTACAGTAATTGATTCGTTGTGGTGATTCTATAGTTGCTATGGTAACACAACAACTATAGTAATTGATCTGTTGTGGTGATTCTACAGTTGCTATAGTAACAACAACTATAGTAATTGATCTGACGTGATGATTCTATAGTTGCTATGGTAACACAACAACTATAGTAATAATAATATAAACAAATGACCCAATACTGTAGTTTTCTACAACTTTAGTGTATATTATACTACAATACACCACAGATTACTGTAGTAAATACTACAGTATTGTTTTTACAGTTTATCAGTTCAATATAGTTAAGTATGCTGGATCATTCATTAGCAAAGAGTGGTAATGCTGTGATATATTCATTATAACAGTTTACTATAGTATGGTTTAAAAATAAAAATCTTTACTAAAAATGATTATAGTATTGTTTTTGTTTTTAAAGTGAGCCTAAAAGGTTTATGGGCTGTAACACCAACCCATAAGCAACTCCTTCACTTTTCTCATTTTGACTAATATAATAATACTGTGCATCTTTTTGTAAAGCTGCTTTGGAATGGTAATTATTGTGAAAAGCTCTATACAAATAAACTTGAATAGAAATGATGTTTAAACATGTCCAGGCAGGACCACATACTGTGTTTCTACGAAGGACTCAGGCTTCCTTTTAATCTTTATAAAGCAGAACAGGTTTATATTCACACTTCTAATCTGCTTCCACCCATAAACCCATGAGCTGAATGAATGAATAGAAAAAAAGCAGAAACATTGGGCTGAGATGAATTCAATAAACCAGTTCCAGCATGCTAAATGAATACATGTTCTTCTGTTTGTTTGAATAAGAATCAAGAGATATTGCACAGTTTGTTCTATTCATTAGAAACAATGAAGCAAACCAATGTTCAACATGATCCTGTGCCTGACAGAAACTATTAAAAATGATTTCCACACGCCACAGGAGATTTGCATGATTTAGAGAAAGGAAAAACAATAATAATTGCATATTTTTCTGATGAACGTTGTGCATAAAATGGCATTTAAAAAAATTAAGAGAAAGCATTTAAAAAAAAAACTCCTTATCTTTAAATTTACAGTTGATATTAATGTGTTGGGGAAAACTTTATATTAATAATTCGCATTTTCTTTTTATTTAGAATCATTTTTTACAGGACTTTAATATATTCAAACAAATATTTACATTTCCCTGAAACTAAATAAATACATTTATAAAAAAATAAAATGAATAAATAAATAAATCCAAAGAATTTTCAAGAGACCTCTTAATTATGTCCAATAATTTATGAATATTAGCATTATCAATACAAAAATAAAATGTACACATTTATACAGCATGTAAAAACAAATAATTAATAACAATAAATAATAAATGTTATTATTGCTGTATTGCATTGATTTAATAATAATAATAATAATAATAATAATAATAATAACTAAATAGAAAAAAACAAAAAATATTAATGCTACAATTATTCATTCATTCATTCATTTTCTTTCCGGCTTAGTCCCTTTATTAATCTGGGGTCGCCACAGCAGAATGAACCACCAACTTATCCAGCATATGTTTTACGCGGCGGACGCCCTTCCAGGTGCAACCCGTCACTGGGGAACACCCATACACACTCTTTACACACATACGATACGGACAATTTAGCTTACCCAACTCCACTTTAGATGCTACAATAATTTACTATATAATTTAACATAACCATGGTTAAATTTAATTAAATCTACGATCCTAATAAAGACAAGCAGCACAAATGAATGCCCATAAACTAATAAAATGACAATGAGTTTTACTGTAAACAGGCCAATCAGCAACCCACATGGATATAAAAACCAGACTTTTATACATTTAAGCAAATACTAACGTTTCCCTGAAGCACATACCTAAAAAAAAAAACAACATTCGAAGAAACTGGGGTGGCACGGTGGCACCAGTGGCCTCACAGTAAGAAGGTCGCTGGTTTGAGTCCCGGCTGGGTCAGTTGGCATTTCTGTGTGGAGTTTGCATGTTCTCCCCATGTTGGTGTGGGTTTCCTCCGGGTGCTCCAGTTTCCCCCACAGTCCAAACACATGTGCTATAGGGGAATTGATGTGCACACGGGACACTTTTAGCTCGCGTTTTCCATCGACATATTACGTCTCGTGACTAAATAAAAGGGCACCAATGTGATCGTGCACACCAACGCCCAAAACTCCAGGGGTAAAAGCATCATTTTTAAGAAACGCCACATGCTTGTTTTTTGTTTTGACGCGCAGAGTCTAAACTTTCTTCACCAATCAGATTGGCATTTTTGTTCACATGCACGGAGCTGCTGAAGTTACAGTAAACAGCACTTGGAGGCGCTCAAGCGCAAAACTGTCATTGCGAGCGCACATTGAAGAAGATGCCCAGAGGTGATATGAACGTGGAGCTGCTTATTGCACTGGTGAACAATAACCATTTCTTCATCGCTAGAGCTGTGTGTGAATGAGTGTGTATGGGTGTTTCCCAGTACTGGGTTGTGGTTGGAAGGGCATCCGCTGCGTAAAACATATGCTGGAATAGTTGGCGGTTCATCCTGCTGTGGCGACCCCTAATCAATAAAGGGACTAAGCCCAAGGAAAATGAATGAATGAATTTATGAATTTTAGCATTGTTATTACAAAAATAAAGTGTACTCATTTATATGTAAAAACAAATAATAAATACCATCACTGCTGTTTTGCATTAAATTAATATAATAATAATAATAATAATAATAATAATAATAATAATAATAATAATAATAATAATAATAAAATCATTAATTAATAAAAAAAACATACCTAATAAGCAAACTAAGAAATATTAATACTACAATAATTTACTATATAATTTAAATGACCATGGTTAAATGTGATGAAACCATTTAATGAAATCATTCAATTTAATTAAGTCCTAAAAAAGACATACAATACAAAAGAATGACTACAGACCATTAAAATGACAATGAGCTTTACTGTAAACAGGTCAATCAGCAACCCACATGGATATAAAAACAGCATCATCATGCAATGACTATCATCATAATATCTAGCTGAAATAGAAACTAGTTCTGGTGACATTTTAGAAGTATTTTGAGCTTGAAATCATCCCACACGTCTTCAAAACCATATATTAAAAATTAAATGACACTGTTTAACAAGAATGGTCATAGTGTAAATGCAGTAGGCTTTCGTTTAAATATATATTCACATAACAACATAAGTGTATAACTGTTCTTTTACATACATTTTGATTTTAATAGCAAGAATGCCTAGTTGAACACTGAGCCGACCAATCAGAAGACAGAAGCGTGACGGTGTAAAATATTAAAGCACAGAGTGTAAAGGATTAAAGAAAACACTGCTATTATTGAGAGTCAGCACATGGTTAAAACAAGCAGAAACGAGAAGAGAAACAGATATCTGATCTGAAAACTACAGAGGAAAATCTGAACTCATGACTGTAAAGTAAACAGGCCAGCAGGTCACACATTTTCCACTGATAAAAAGGCCAATCCGTCCTTTTAGATGTTCAAGAGTAGGTCATATGTAGATCATATTAAAGTGTCCTACTAGGGTGTTGGAGTCTCCTACAACAGGTTTGGTTAGAAAGGTCAGAAAACATTTTCCTTTGCCTTAGTCCTGCCTTTATTCATCAGGGGTCACCACAGCAGAATGAACCGCCAACTTATCCAGCATATGTTTTACACAGCAGATGCCCTTCCAGCTGCAACCCAGTACTGGGAAACACCCATACACATTCATTACTACGGTCAATTTAGTTCATCAATTCACCTAGAGCGCATGTATTTAGACTGTGGGGGAAACCCACACCTGGAGGAAACCCACACCAACACGGGGAGAACATGCAAACTCCCCAGAGAAACACCAACTGACCCAGCCGGGACTCGAACCAGCGACCTTCTTGCTATGAGGCGACAGTGCCAACCACTAAGCCGCCGTGTTGCCCCACATTCTAACATAACATTAATTATTATTATTTATCATTAATTATTACATACTAATAATTATTTATTATTGTCATTCTGAGATGATTTTGATGGGGTTCATCTGAATCAATTCAAGGCTTGAAGTCTGTAAGCCCCTCCCCCTTCTATAAGCCAGCTTTGTTTTGATTGGTCAGCTGGCCAAATCTGTTTTGATTGGTGTTGATGTAGATCAGTAGCTAAAAAAAGACTTAAATAAAATGACTTATAAAGACAATAGTATTATTTATTAAACCTTATTATTAAACCTTAGATATTCCTATATTTTTCCTTACATATCCTTATATATACACCTCATATTTGATACACAAATTGCATAAGGCATCTAATTATTAAGCTAAATAATTAAACTTTGCAGTTAAACCGGTCGCATTATTTTTTCCGTCATCTGATTGATAATTTTAAGTATTTTTAATGAAGTAAAGTTTCTTTTAGTTTAATAGTACAAATGCCTTAGTCGCACATCTTTTCTAAGACTGTTTAAGAAAACATAGGTGTCACAATCACCAGTGATCTATGCTTGCAGATCGCTGGTATACATACAGATCACTATAATGACTACAAATCCGCCGGTATATGGACTACAAGTTCCAGTCATGCACCACACACACACTCACACCGGTTCCTGATCCTGATTGATTGCAAACACACTGCTGGAGGATTGTCAAAGACTGATTACAAGGACTTTATATACAGCGCGCGCACAAACACACACACACACACACACACACACACACACACACACACACACACACACACACACACACACACACACACACACACACACACACACACACACACACACACACACACACACACACACACACACACACACACACACACCACACACACACACACACACACCTGAGGTGAGTCTTGTTAAATAGTATTGTGAACATTACGACGTGTTTCCCTTGTCTTGCTTTGCTGTGTTTTTGACCCTCGCCTTGTTTATTTATATTGTCCACTGCCTGACTGTACTGACCAATCACCTGTGTATTTGACTACGACTCTGGATTTGCCTGCATTTGCTCTTGATTGTGACCAATGCTTGCCTGACCATTCTCAATAAACCTGCATTTGGATCCGCACCTCCCTTGTCAGCGTCCCGTTCACATTACAATAGGAATAACTTTTATACTGTTAGTAATATTTTAATATGAACACTTACTGGAATGAAGGTTTATTTGACTATCAATACATCATTTATAAACATTTAAATTGTATTTTATTGTTTTTAATTAATTAACTTTATTAAATGTTTTTAAAACTCTAATTTATTACCTCAAAAGCAAGCATTAAATATCTTAAGACATACGGATAGACGAGTGACAACTAATAATTAAAGATGAAACCAAAATTATCAGTTCTCATTTCTTCCTTTTCACACAGAAGAGATGATTAACAGAGCAAGGGGATAAATATAATTTACAAGGACAATATAATTTTTTTGTTCAGTTGGGTTTATGAATAGAAGTGAATTTGCCATTTCTCTTCACATTTTTATTAATTTGTGCTGCACTACCTGACAAACGTCTTGTGGTGGATTCCAGTTGTAAGAGCAACAAATAATAATGTGACTTCTAGTAGATCATTTGGAAAAGTGGCAGAAGGTGGATTTTTCTGATGGATCATCTGTTGAACTGCATCCCCATCATCATAAATACTGCAGAAGATCTACTGGAACAGGCATGGACCCAAGATTCTCACAGAAATCAGTCAAGTTTAGTAAAGGAAAAATCATGGTTTGGGGTTCGATTCAGTTTGGGGGCGTGCGAGAGATCTGCAGAGTGGATGATCAACATCAACAGCCTGAGGTATCAAGACATTTGTGCTGCCCATTACATTACAAACCACAGGAGAGGGACAATTCTTCAGCAGGATAGCGCTGCTCATACTGCAGCCTCCACATCAAAGCTCCTGAAAGCAAAGAAGGTCAAGGTGTTCCAGGATTGGCCAGCCCAGTCACCAGACATGAACATTATTGAGCATGTCTGGTGTAAGATGAAGGAGGAGACGTTGAAGATGAATCCAAAGACTCTTGATGAACTCTGGGAGTCCTGCAAGAACGCTTTCTTTGCCATTCCAGATGACTTTATTAATCAGTGATTTGAGTCAGAGATGTATGATGCAGTCCTCCAAGCTCATGATGGAGTCAGACACAATATTCATTCTGTTTCCACTGCAGCATGACTTTATATTCTATACTGGACATTATTTCTGTTCAGTGACGAGACTTCTGTCTAAGCAGAGTCAGACCTTACTGTCCTAATGAAATCATTCAAAATCAAGGCATGATCATATTTTATTGTGGTCAAATAAGCGTCATCTAGAGGCCTTTGCCTTTCATATCAGACACTTCTGACACCAAATGATCAACTAGAAGCCAAGTTATTATTTACTGTTCTTAAAACTTGGATAGGCAACAAGACTTTTGTCAGGTAGTGTATATAAGCCATAAATGCCCGATGCATCAAATATAACACATTTGCACCATTTTTTGGTGTAAATGTCTAATAAACTTTTAGATTAAATTATTGATTTAAAATTAATGATTTAAATACGTCAGGCATCACAGTGCTAATCTGACCTCTGAGTAATCCACTGATAGCTTGACTTCCTTCAGACTGTAAACACTGCGCCTCTTTCCAAACACTAATCTTGTGTTCTTCCTGTTCCTGCATGAATGAAGGCCAGCCTGAAACGCCTCACAAACCGGTTTTTACATCTGCATTCCTTACACAAACAATGTGCACAGATATGGAGATTGTGGAGTCCAGGGCTCCCACTCTTTCATGGACACCAGTAGGGCTGGGCGATATGGCAAAAAAAAAAAAATCTCGATTTTTTCATAAAGTTTGACCGATTCACGATTTCGATTTCGATTTTTTATTTATTTTTTTATTAAATTTTTTTTTACTGTGTAACTACCTTACCAGCTTACCTTGTTCATTTAAATTTAAATAAATGCTGAAACTAGTTTTTTTCATGCTCACTTGTAAAAGAAAAGCAATAGTGTGACTAAACGCGGTTATGGCACTCTCTCATATAGGGATGCTAAACATAGCTATAGAAGTCACAGCAGGTCATATGTTGTGCAGCTTTGGGCAAATTTTATTTGGAGAGAAAATGACCAAAATGTAACTTGAAGATTAAAAAGGATTGGAGGGGAAATAAATATTCAAATCTCTGTACATAACAGAAAAATAAACAATGATAATGCAACAATAGTTTATCTGAAATATATATTTAGACAGGCCTTGTCAAAGTGAGCGGGCACTTTCACTAATAAAAAATATAGCACTTAAATTATTTCATAACAATCAATAAAATAACAGCGGTTTTATATCAAAAAATGGTAATGATATAAAATATACTACATTTTGATGGTAAAATATAACCATTTAAACGATTTTGTATTTAAATATTAAATAACGAATGCATCAAGTTAAATATAAAAAAACGAATGAAACAACACAGCATATCAGGATATAAAGGACTATATTTAGCAGAATGCTGCTCTTTTTATCTTTGTAATTTTATAGTTTTATTTTTGTTATTTTAATTATTTTTTGTCTTCATAAATAACTAACAAGCTATAGACAAATATCTGCTTGACGTTTTAGAAAATATTTGTGCGTAGATACACCACCCAGTATATATTACAGATCACCGTGAAAAAAAAAAAACCCACAGAAACCTGTTACATATCTATATACATTTAAATGTCTATCTTATATTTAACTGAATCCTATAACAGCCTATAGCTGAAATGTTGAAAACTGCTTAATTTATTTTTATAAAACATTTGTCGATACGTATTGATATTTTTTGGAGTAAAAGCTGCCGACATTTAAGAATCCATATTTATTTTATTCATTCATTCATTTGACTTGTTTATTGGTGCATATATGGGTTATGATTTAATTCATACAGTACCTTGACAGCTACTGTGCCACTCCGTAATTCAAGCAAAAGTCCAAATTAAAGAAAGATTTGACTTTCTGCGGTGACCGA
The DNA here is from genome assembly GCA_903798195.1 of Danio kyathit. Classification (NCBI taxonomy): domain Eukaryota; kingdom Metazoa; phylum Chordata; class Actinopteri; order Cypriniformes; family Danionidae; genus Danio; species Danio kyathit. The sequence goes on from LR812520.1 coordinate 68,879,347, forward strand.
CATTTACAACACACCGTCCTTCAGGTGGAGCGCGGGTCCCCGTCTCGCAGCTCGCGCGGGAGACACAGACGGTTGCGGGACGCGAACAACAGCACGACGCGCATGGAAACATTCGTGAAGCTGGCTGGCTGACTGCGGGGCGCTTGTTGCTCTAGCGGGAAAATGTCCCGGTGTTCCCAAAGGCCGGTCCGCCCTGGCGCGCTTCCGCTACCAGCTGTGGCAGCACATCAACAGAGCCGCGACGTCAACACACAGAATCAGCACAATTCAGCACGGTTGTCTAACAGTTTAGAACGGTTTGGCACGATAGTGGAAAAGCGGCTTTAATATTTTTATTAAAAACCGCGATTCCTCGATTTTGTAAAAAATAAAATCGTCTTAAAACGTAAATTCGAATTAATCGAAAAAAAAATCGGAAAAACCGCCCAGCCCTAGACACCAGATCCAAGTGCTAAAAGAGCATTCATTTTAAATCAAGCATCTTTGTTATTCATACCCCAGCATAGGTAGCGTCATGAAAGCTCTTACTGCACTTAACTTTTCATTCACACTTAATATTTACCTTACATGTTAGACCGTTTTAAAAAGTCATGTCCAAAGGAACTTTAATATCATTTCTTGAACTCATTGTTGGTGATGTTAAAAATGGGTTTGTGAAATATGGATTAAATGTGCATTATTTGTTATTGTACGAGATTTAAATTTAAGATGTTTAAAAATATTTTTTCTCAGCTTTTTTCATTCTGTTTTCTGACAGCAGCACAGTACATTTGTTAAAATAACACCATTAATAAAAAGTTTCTGTATTTAGTGATTCACAAGTGTTTATTTGCGGTTGTGAATTGCATTATGGGATGTGGATCTCTGCTCTGTCCACTTTTGATGTTGAAAATTCAACTTTACAGTTTAACAAAGTGACTTTTATTTTTTTTTTCAGCTGCAACCCAGTACTAGGAAACGCCCATTCACGCTCATTCAATACGGACAATTTAGTTTATAAATTCCCCTATAGCGCATGTGTTTTGACTGTGGGGGAAACTGGAGCACCCGGAGGAAACCCACGCCAACACGGGGAGAACATGCAAACTCCACACAGAAATGCCAACTGACCCAGCCAGGACTCGAACCAGCAACCTTCTTGCTGTGAGGCCACAGAGCTAACCACTAAGCCACTGTGCCACCCCCATCAGACATGTCTAATATTTTTTAGTTGCCTTGAACCAGACCAAAGCACGCTTGTCCCCCCTCCCGTCTCCCCCGACGGCCCAAACTCACATTACATTCGGGCCTGGGCACGCTTACGTCATCAATGATGCGCTGTTCAGTAATTGCTCTCGCTCAGCACAGTGGAGATTTCTTTAGTGATATCGTTTAAGTTGTTTGATATGCGGTGACACACAGTCAAATACAGGCAGTGCAGAATTATTAGGCAAATGAGTATTTTGACCACATCATCCTCTTTATGCATGTTATCTTACTCCAAGCTGTATAGGCTCAAAAGCCTACTACCAATTAAGCATATTAGGTGATGTGCATCTCTGTAATGAGAAGGGGTGTGGTCTAATGACATCAACACCCTATATCAGGTGTGCATAATTATTAGGCAACTTCCTTTCCTTTGGCAAAATGGGTCAAAAGAAGGACTTGACAGGCTCCGAAAAGTCAAAAAAGTGAGATATCTTGCAGAGGGATGCAGCACTCTTAAAATTGCCAAGCTTCTGAAGCGTGATCATCGAACAATCAAGCGTTTCATTCAAAATAGTCAACAGGGTCGCAAGAAGCGTCTGGAAAAACCAAGGCGCAAAATAAACTGCCCATGAACTGAGAAAAGTCAAGCGTGCAGATGCCAAGATGCCACTTGCCACCAGTTTTGCCATATTTCAGAGCTGCAACATCACTGGAGTGCCCAAAAGCACAAGGTGTGCAATACTCAGAGACATGGCCAAGGTAAGAAAGGCTGAAAAACCACCACCACTGAACAAGACACACAAGCTGAAACGTCAAGACTGGGCCAAGAAATATCTCAAGACTGATTTTTCTAAGGTTTTATGGACTGATGAAATGAGAGTGAGTCTTGATGGGCCCGTGGCTGGATCGGTAAAGGGCAGAGAGCTCCAGTCCGACTCAGACGCCAGCAAGGTGGAGGTGGAGTACTGGTTTGGGCTGGTATCATCAAAGATGAGCTTGTGGGGCCTTTTCGGGTTGAGGATGGAGTCAAGCTCAACTCCCAGTCCTACTGCCAGTTTCTGGAAGACACCTTCTTCAAGCAGTGGTACAGGAAGAAGTCTGCATCCTTCAAGAAAAACATGATTTTCATGCAGGACAATGCTCCATCACACGCGTCCAAGTACTCCACAGCGTGGCTGGCAAGAAAGGGTCTAAAAGAAGAAAAACTAATGACATGGCCTCCTTGTTCACCTGACTGAACCCCATAGAGAACCTGTGGTCCATCATCAAATGTGAGATTTACAAGGAGGGAAAACAGTACACCTCTCTGAACAGTGTCTGGGAGGCTGTGGTTGCTGCTGCACGCAATGTTGATGGTGAACAGATCAAAACACTGACAGAATCCATGGATGGCAGGCTTTTGAGTGTCCTTGCAAAGAAAGGTGGCTATATTGGTCACTGATTTGTTTTTGTTTTGTTTTTGAATGTCGGAAATGTATATTTGTGAATGTTGAGATGTTATATTGGTTTCACTGGTGAAAATAAATCATTGAAATGGGGATATATTTGTTTTTTGTTAAGTTGCCTAATAGTTATGCACAGTAATAGTCACCTGCACACACAGATATCCTCCTAAAATAGCTCAAACTAAAAACTACTTCCAAAAATATTCAGCTTTGATATTAATGAGTTGTTTGGGTTCATTGAGAACATGGTTGTTGTTCAGTAATAAAATTAATCCTCAAAAATACAACGTGCCTAAAAAAATCTGCACTCCCTGTATTTCGCCGAACAGATCAGCCTCTTTTGACGCTCATAAACAATCATAAAGTCCTTGTGCTGCAGGAATTAGGAGGTTTGCTGTCGTGCAACGTCAGTGAGGGGTTTGCGTCTTTAATAAACTACGACAATTTTGCGTTCATTGAACAGCACGAATGATTAATAAAAACATATGAGACAGTGCCTTAAAAGTCACGTCTCGCTTTCAGTTTCGGGCTCAGGCACATTTTACACTCACACACAAGCGTACCGCACCTATGCCCAAGTGAACCGCGCTCTGGCCCACCTCTTCCAACCGGGCCAGGGCCACCCAAGTGAACCGTGCCTGAGCCCGATTTAGGGCACGCACACTTCTCAAACGATCCGGGAAATGGGCCTGAGCACGGTTCGGATAGCATAGTGTGAATACGCCTTTAGTCTAATGTATGGAATAGTGAATGAGGCTATAGGGGGACAATTTCAGATACAGCAATTATCCTTATGCACTTCCTGACCATTGGGCGGGTTCCCAACGACTGTGCCTTTGTCTCTATGAAAGTCTGGACGATACGGTCTAGCTGATTGGATTAACACCTATGAATTTGACCGTTTGGTTGATTAGATCTGGGTGGGTAAAACTTCAGCGGCTGGACAAGTTCTTTTAACCATCTACTTCTTTTGCATGATTTAGAATTTGGGCGGCATGGTGGCTCAGCGGTTAGCACTGTGACCTTACAGCAAGAAGGCGCTGCTTCGAGTCCTGGCTGGATCAGTTGGCATTTCTGTGTGGAGTTTGCATGTTCTCCCCGTGTTGGCGTGGGTTTCCTCCACAGTCCGAACACATGCACTATAGGGGAATTGGGTGAACTAAATAGGCCGCAGTGTATGAATGCTTGTGGATTTGAGTGTATGGGTGTTTCCCAGCACAGGGTTGCGGCTGGAAGGGCATCCGCTGTGTAAAACATATGCTGGAATAGCTGGCGGTTCATTCCACTCTGGCGACCTCTGATAAATAAGGTACTAAGCCGAAGGAAAAGGAATGAATGTATGTTAACTGTTCGCAGGATGGGGGAGGCAGCAGAGAGAGCTTCTTGCTGGTTATGGAGCAGGAGAGATAAGCTTAGCTGGAAGCCAGGGGGAGTAGATGGGCAGTGATTTGCCCACCACTGCTGACCCCCCAATGTTGAGGGTGTTGCAGTTTAGGGTTGAAACTCCCAATGATCGTTGGATACCGCCTGATGACATCAACTCTTCCTGGCCAAGGCTACATTCACCAAAAGTGAATGGAGGAGAAGCATCTTTGGATGTAATTGTAACCAGAATTTGAGTTTTCTCACCTCTGATTGGCTGGCGGCGGGACGGGGCAGCACTTCTCCCTGTGTCAGCGCCCCCTGGCGTTCCTGAACCGCATTACCCATCCCAACCTGATCCATTCATGCACGCAGCACACAGGGGGCTCACCGGCCGACACACAAATCACACCTGCAAACACAGAAGAGAAATATTATAACTGTAACACCATATATAACCTAAACATGGGACGGATTCAAAGTTTATCAAGATTTTAAAACCACTAACATTTTCTGTTACACCGTTCCTATGATATATGTAATTTAAGTGTTTTTTTTACAATTATGTTATTTAGTTTTTGAGGGCAAAAGTATCTTCAACAGAGAAGGAGCCTCCACATCAAAAGCTACTGGTCAGCCCACGATTCAGCAAACATCTGAAAAACAAATCACTACTAAACCAACATCCAGCATGCTGTAGAGCTGAACAGTGCAGTGGCTTTACTTTATATCCACAGAAAAGAAAGATGCTGTTTTAATTTGTAGAGAAATCTGTGTTTTTGTCACTAATGAAGACAGCAGAAGTCAATTAGTTATTTAACAGATATAGCCTGAAATGTTTCTCAAAATAAAATATATTGTGTTAAATGGGGTGGGGGGGGGGGGGGGGGTGTTGTTTACCCAGACATTTCAAAAGAACATATTTTAGAGCAGTAATCACAATACCTTGAAACCGTGATATTTTTATCCAAGGTTATCATACCGTCAGAATCTTATACCAGCTCATGCCTAATATAACCATGCCAAAAAAAAAATCATAGCCTTGTTTTATACTCAGCAAAGATGCTTTTCAGAAAACTGAAGAACCTTTTCACCCTAAAATGACAATAAATATTTTGATTAAAGAAGAAAAAAAGGGTTTTCAGGCTCATTCAGATTCTTTTTTGTATTACTGTGTGTTAATTTAACACCCTGTTCATCACTAATTATTACATAAGCCTTTACTTCAAGCAGATTTAAATAAATATTTGGAAATTGGACTGATTCATTGAACGATTCAACAGAGAGAAGCAAGCAGTAAAACATCAGATGTGCTCATTTCTCATTAAAAATAATACAAAAACCCTCTGTAATGTCATGTCTGCAAACATTAGATACACTGTAAAACAAATTATATGATTATTAGTCATATCAATGTATGTTTTTAATTAATTGTAACGTATTAAACTAAATTAATAATTAATCATGTTCCAAACTTAATTTTATAGGTTATGCAAGCTGTTTAAAGTCAGCTTAATATAACATAATATAAGTTTAAATGACCCATAAGGATAATTTGATTCAGCTTAATAATTTAAGGCAACCAGTATTTTTTTGCACAAAGTAACGAGCAATATATTCATTCATTCATCATCTTTTTGGGTTAGTCCCTTTATTAATCAGGGGTCGCCACAGCAGAATGAACCACCAACTTATCCAGAGTATGTTTTACGCAGCCCTTCCAGCTGCAACCCATCATTGGGAAACATCCATACACACTCATTCACACTCATACACTACGGACAATTTAGTTCATCAATTCTCCTATAGCGCATGTGTTTGGACTGTGGGGGAAACCGGAGCACCCGGAGGAAACCCACGCCAACACGGGGAGAACATGCAAACTCCACACAGAAGTGTCAACTGACCCAGCCGAGGCTCAAACCAGCAACCTTCTTGCTGTGAAGCGATGGTGCTAACCACTAAGCCACCGTGTTTCCCTATTATTATTATTTTTATTATTATTTTTATTAAATCACATTTATTAATCTTCCTAATGCTAGTTCATATAATACAATTGTTGACTATTCATTGTTTACAACTTGTAAAAGTATTTAATAAATTTAATAGTAAACATTAACGTCAAATGCAATAAAAGTATTCTTTACAGTTGCTTAACAAATGGAAGTTTGCAGTCCTACAAACATTACATTTATTTTATGCAAAACATTAGATTTATTTCTTGCGATTTTAAAGAGACATAAATAAATAAATATAATTGATAATTAAATATATTATGTTATTATCATCACAGGATTTTCATCACAGGACAGCTTCACAGCAAATGAATTAATCTTGCATGAAAGCTGTCTAAATCCAAAGAACAGTTGATGAAATGAAAATCACTCAAATATAATTAAATCCACTCAACTCGCTGAAGCAGGTCAGAGGAGCTGTAACGTGTAAATCTGGCCAGATCAAATAACATCTGAAAGGGTCACACAGATGGAGCTCTAATAATAGCGCAAACGCTGAATAATTCAAGGTCCTGACAGACGGTGATATGAACAAGGCCTGAGCAACATTACTCCATATAGCAGACAACTTTAAATAGTTTTCTGAATATAACCTAAACATCATTTATTCTGTTATTGGCTATAACAGTAATAATCTGATATCATGATACAAGTCATCTCATATCCTGATAACGATATATCACAATAAAGTAGCATTTCTGTAAATTCAATCAATTAATAGTTTACATATGTTGACCACATGTAAGGGATCATTTCTTTTTCACATTTTAAAGTATCTACTCATTCATATGTGATCATATTTATCACTTTATTTACAACTTCAGGGCAAAAGTTTGGTTTAAAATGTGGAGATGTAAAATAAATATTAATAAAATATAAAACACTTTTCAAAAACTATTACAGATCCAACATAAAAATGTAAAATATTGCTAAAAAAAATGCTGCTGTTCATGTTTCTGTCTGAATCGGTGTAATAGTGTGTAATACTGCGCTCATATAATTTATGAAAACTATTATCATAAACAATGTATTATGTGACACCATGAAGTAAATGACAAAAATGAGCAAAATATGAAATGGTAGGCTTTCTATTGTGTACATATGATATACAGTTGAAGTCAGAATTATTAGCCCCCCTTTGAATTTTTTGTTCTTTGGTAAATATTTCCCAAATTATGTTGAACAGAGCAAGGAAACGTTCACAGTATGTCTGATAATATTTTTTCTTCTGGAGAAAGTCTTATTCGTTTTATTTCGGCTAGAATAAAAGCAGTTTTTAATTTTTTAAAAACCATTTAAGGGACAAAATTATTAGCCCCTTTAAGCAATATATTTTTTCGATAGTCTACAGAGCAAACCATCATTATACAATAACTTGCCTAATTCCCCTAACCTGCCTAGTTACCCTAATTAACCTAGTTAAGCCTTTAAATGTCACTTTAAGCTGTATAGAAGTGTTTGAAAAATATCTAGTCAAATATTATTTACTGTCATCATGGCAAAGATAAAATAAATCAGTTATTAGAGATGAGTTATTAAAACTATTATGATTAGAAATGTGTTGAAACAATCGTCTCTCCGCTAAACATAAATTGGGAAAAAAAACAAACAAACAGGGGGGCTGATAATTCAGGGGGGCTAATAATTCTGACTTCAACTGTATATAGTCATATTGCACTGCCCTAAATAAATTGCAAAGTAATTAAAGAAGAGGGCAAAGTCAACTTAAATTTCACAATATGTAAAAAGATAAATAAGCTGAAATCGAGTGAATTTCAAGACTGAAAATTCTCTGGACCTTCCAATGCCTGATAAGAAACACTTGTGTTGTGGCTGATTACGTAAAAACTTATAATTAAACAATTTGAATACTTTAATCAATACAATGTTAATACTATTTGAATTAATTCATTTTTTGAAATATCAGATAAATATTAGATAAAAGCGAATATACAAAAATATTGACATTGCAAATACATTGCAATACTAAAATAAATAATAGACAAATGCGCACGACAACAGCATGCAATTTATTGTTCAATCCTAATACACACACTAAATTAATATATTTATATATTGATGTGTTTTCCAGTACTAGGTTGCGGCTGGATGGGCATAGGATGCGTAAAACATATGCTAGAATAGTTGACGGTTCATTCTGCTGTGGTGACCCCTGATAAATCCTAAGCCAAAGGAAAATGAATGAATGAATGACCGGCTGAATATATCGATGTCAAGGAACTAGGGATGCTCAAAATAACCGCTTAACCGTTAACCGAAAGGGTGCGTTTGTAACCGATTAATGGTATCAGTTAAACGATTAAAAAATATTATTTTATATATTTTTAAAATGTGGCTGCATAAGGGACCGATCACCGAATGCGCTTTTTGCGAGCCGCGTATTTTGAATAGTTTAAGCGCTGTGTATGCGTCCTGCGCGCCTCACGTTATGCCATTGCGCGCTGTGTGCTCCCAGTTGAAATAAAAGTCAACTGGGCCGAAAAAGCGTTTTACGTCAGTCGTCTGTTTCATTCTTCAATTATGTTATGCTGCTCTCTTATATGTGCTAAATAGGCCTATAGCTACAAGTCACAGCACTAGTAGGCCTATTTATTTAGTATAGGTTATGTTGCGCGGCTCCGGGCAAATTTTGATTTGGAGGGAAAATGACCAAAATGTAACGTGATGATTGAAAATGACTGGGGAAAATAAATAATATATTTCAAATCTCTGTACATAACAGAAAAATAAACAATGATAATGCACCAAAAATAGTGCATTTTTATTATAGTGGCAGAACTTGTCATTTTGTATATTTGCATTCACAAAAATATATTTATGATCTGTTTTTTAGTCCTGTCTGTAATTCTGTTGCACTGTAGAAGCTCTGTCACGAAACAAATTCCTCGTATGTGTGAACATGCCTGACAATAAAGCTCTTTCTGATTCTGAAGTATAATTTTGGACAGGCCTTGTCAAAAGTCAGCGGGCACTTTCACTTATAAAAATATAGCACTTAAATTATTTCATTTTTAACAATAAATTAAATTACACAGTGGTTTTATATTAAAAGTTGAAAATGATATAAAACATACTACACGTTGATGGTAAAAAATAAGCTTTTAAGCGATGGCTTTTATTTGTTTCAGTATTCAAATATTAAACATTGAATCCATCAAGTTAAATAAAAAACGAATACGAAACACATAGCAGGATATAAAGCATATAAAGGACTATTATATTTAGCAAAATGCTGCTCTTTTTATCTTTGTATTTTCATAATTTTATTTCTGTTTTTTTAATTATGTTTTTCTCTTCATAAATAACTAATGAGCTATAGACACATTCCCGCTTGACATTTTAGAAAATATTTTGCGCAGCTGCCCAGTATATATTAAAGATAATCGAGAAAAAAAAAAACACAGAAACGTGTTACATGTCCCTAAATGTCCAACTTATTTAACTGAATCGTATAATGGCCTAGGCTATAGCTGAATTGTTGAAAACTGCTCATTTTATTTTTTATAAAACATTTGTCAAGACATATTGATTTTTTTTTTTTTTGAGTAAAAACATTACCGGCATTTAACAATCCATATTTATTTTATTTATTCATTCATTTGACTTGTTTATTGGTGCATTTATAGGCTATTATTTAAATCTAACACAATAATGAGCACCTCGGACAGTGCCACTCCATAAAGCTTTCATGCAAAGTCCAAAAAACTTAAGAAAGATTAGACTTTCTCCGGTGACGGCCGACACGCCGTAACCGTCTTTCAGGTATTATAGCTGGCATTAAATTACAAAACAAGCATGCTGCAGTCTGTTTTTTTAATTAAAAAGTGCAATTATTCCCTTATTGTTCAAGGAGTCTGCAAGTTTGTGTTGTATGGATATAGCCATCTTAAGCGTTTCTTTATTCGATGCGCCGCAGGAAAAAAAAGGTTTTTAAGCGGTGCATGTACTCGTTGGTAAAGTTCTCAGAGCGAGTTTTGTGCTTCCAAATACAACACGGCATGCAATAAACTCACGTTTAGTCAGGCGAAATAAACGTCTCTGCCTAGGATGTCAATCAAATTAATGAAGCTCAAGCCACGAGCAAAACAATATAGGCTATTTTATTATTTTAAGATTTTAGATTGCGGGTTAGTAATTATACACGGGTAACTATATTCAAGTCAATGAAATAATAACTTTGATAAATAAAATATGTTCGTAAGAATGTGGTGGGCCAGTGACTCCCTTCTCTGCCAGAGACTGCTCTGTGGTTTTAAAACCCTTTGCAAACGGTATGGTTTAGACCTGTATCAGTTTTTTTATGTTAAATGTAGTGTAGTTTACTTGTGGATGTCTGATGAGTAGCGCGCTTCCGCTGAGCCAAATGTGGTGTCAACAGAGCCGCGACGTCAACACACAGAATCTGTCGGCACAGTTCAGCACGGTTGTCTAACCCTGCCGAGAACGGTTTGTAATCGTGCCGCGCCGTTTCAGGCTCAGTGGAGAAACAACCCTAAACGTACCGAAGTGTTCTTAGAACGGTTTGGCACAATAGTGGAAAAGCGGCTATTGTCTTTCATCAAATGCATCGCGCGACGCGCGCACATGAACGGTGAGTGAGAAGAGTGAGACGGAGGAAATAAGTCTTTATGACATAATCTTTAGGCTAATGACTTCTACTAAAATGTTAAAAAGGTTTTTGTAACATAATAATAACAGCGGAGCATTAATTAAATGTATATTTTCTGTGGAGCGATCGATTTGAGGTAGCCTGATATTTTTTTTGACAGAAGAAAAAAAAACATGATTGAACAAACAGCCTTTGCCGGTTCTTAAAAAGGGTTCAATGTTTTCGTTTTGTAATTTAAATGTGTCATTTAAGTGAAAAATATCTAGGGCAAGACTATTTATTTTATTCTTTTTATTTAGTTTAATCTTTTTTTTCTATGCTGTTGGAAACATACAGGTGCATAAAGATGCTCTGTTATGTGTGCTCCTGTTTGCATGTTAAAATAAATCAGTATTTTAAAATGCAATATTTAATGTGTCACACAAAATAGACACGTCAATTTTTTTTTCAAATAATAATATATATTAACCGGTTAATATCCGGTTAATGAGCAGCGGTTGTCGGTAAGTAAAATTAACCGAAATGAGCATCCCTACAAGGAACGTTGTATTACTTTTATTTCAAGTGTATAAACAACAATATTAAGCTTAATCTTGACTTCGTAAATCAAATTACAAATCACAATATCTGTCCAATAAAAAACTAATTAAAAACAATTTGTGATTAGATAATATTATATATAAAATTGTCAAAAAAGGCGCCTTCTAGTGGATTTGTGCAAACAAACACTGCAAGAAAATTTAGTCCAGGGTAGCGCTGCACAATGTATTGTTTCAGCATCAATATCGCAATGTGCGAATCTGCAATCGTCACATCGCAAGATCTGTAATTTGGGATTAGAATTAACCGTGAACCACAGCTCAGAACACATGTGATTTTTAAAGTCATTGCAAAGTTTAACTTTAATATAATAGTGTGAAAGATTTTTATGGCCTGTGACTGTAAGATTTGCTGCTATTTATACAATGAAGACTATGAGGTATTATTTTACATGCGTTTACTGAATTTCTGTTCCTCAGTACTGCTAGACTCAACTAAAAACTATCAAGCACAGTTTTTTTTTTTTTATTTTATTCTTTGATCTGTTGTTTTTATCTGTGCAAAAATTATTTTTGTCCATTTTTTTTGTATAATTTTGTACATTTTATGCAGATGCACTCCTCTACAAAATGATCCCAATTGATTGAAAATAATGCATTTTTTCCAAATAGAGTCATCTTGTGAAATTATGTTCATATTCCAATAGGATTGTTCCGATACCAATACTAGTATCGGAAATACTTGCGATTTTGCAAGAATGCTGGCATCTGTATCAGTGAGTATTTGAAACTTTAAACCGTCCCGATACCATCTTTTAAAATGAGACTTATGCCCGCTAGCTTTGCTTAACACTGCATACTGTTGAATGTCTGATAACAAAAATGACAGATAAAAAGACTACTCTAGTTCATGCATTTGTTCATGTTTTATTAATGGACAAGTCTGAAGCACACTGTAAATTAATTCTGTCAATTTATACAGGGATAGTAGTACACACAACAGTTTCTCCACACACTCCAGTCTCGGTATCACCCTGAGCTCAGGTATTGGAATCGGTATCGGAAAGGGAAAAAGGATACCGGAACATCCCAATATTGCAATATACATTGCAGAAAAACAAAATATCACAATGTCTGTTTTTTCAAGTGTCATGCGTACTAGTCCAGGGTATATTTTTCGGTTCTCAAAAATGTAGCCCTGGGCACATATTTCCATTAAGCATGGGTTCCCTAGTCAGGGAGGTTAAAATGTAAACTATCAGTTCAGGAGTGAAGCTGTGCTCTATTCTCAGCTGTGGAACGAGAGGCTCTGTGGGTGAAAGGTGCTTCACGCTGACACACATTCAGTACATATGAACAGGTCAGAACAGGCCACACTGGAAAAAACCCTCTGAAAATCAGGGCTGCGCAATATATTGTATCAGCATCAATATTGCAATGTGCACATCTGCAATATTCACATCACAAGATATGCAATGTGGAGTTGGCATTATAGATGACCAGAAACCACGCTCACTGCAGGTTTTAACCACAATGGGAACTTTTCACATTTGCGTGTTTCTCAGCAGCAGAAGTCGTCATAGTTGGTAAACTTATGCTGCAGTGAAAGGAAGAGTACAACACATTTTTTTTTTTTTTTACAATCCTATTTGCTCAAATAATAAAATAAAAACTAAATGATAGTGTCATCAAAACTTTCAAAACAAGGGAAAAAAGTGAGAGACTGATAACAGCAGCTAGAAGAGAGAACAACTTCAAATTTACTCTGCATATACTCTGCATTAGGGTTGGGCGATGTTGACCATTTTAGCATCGTACGATGTCTAATGTGAAACATCGCGATGGACGATAATTATTTGTAGCCTACCATTTCAACTACCTGGTCTTTGTTTTACCCATAACCAAATCATAAACAAATAAAGATAAGTTACACACAAATTACCGCCTATCAATCACTTTTTCCGCAGGACTCTGGCATGAGTAGGCAGAGTGATCCGTGTCAGTCATTTGTTTGGTGCGGTGGATGGCGGAGGGGTGTCGCGGACGAAAGTGAGCGGCGCTGGGGTGTCGCAGACGAAAGTGAGTGGCGCAGAGGTCTCGCGGAAGAAAGTGAGCGGCGCTGGGGTGTCGCAGACGAAAGTGAAGAGGGTTGGAGAGTCGTGGAAGAAAGTGAAAATGAACAGCGGACAGGGGAGAAGGGCGGTTAAGGAGGGAGATCGGTAAAATGAGGTACCGGATCAGATTTCAGAGGATCCGGATCCGACGTGTTCCGGCACAAATTAAGCCCTGGATAGAGACAAGATTAATTAAATATCACATTTAACAACTATAGTGGGACACATTCCAGCGATACATCCTTGATTAACTGTCCGACGTACACTGTTCTCTGGAGCTCAGACGAGCGCATGACAGTGTGCGTGTGGCTGTGTCTGTGTGTGTGTGTGTTTGTGTGTGTGGTCCCATGATGTGCGTTTTCAGTGGACGGAGGGCTGTTCAGAAATGCTAGATGAAACGCCAGTGTGGATGTGGGTCATTTTTGTTCTAAAATGCCATTTTAATACTAAGCTGTATTAGTGTAAACGGGGCCTGAGTGTGTGTTTTTCACGAGCGGGTTTGCGCGGGGGGTGGGGCGGAGGATCGGCGATACCGGCTCAGCATCCTGATGTCTATTGGCCATCGGCGATGGACGATGGCATCGTCTATCGGACCAACCCTACTCTGCATTACAAACACCAAACAAAGAATTTGTTTGTTTGTTTTTTGATGCAAAGATAATATAATACAAACTATAACTCTATAAATGTATACATGTTTTTTTATCAAAATATTAAACCATTCAAGGATTTAAGATACTGATGACCATTAAACTAATGACCATATCCATAACTGAAAAGGGTCTATAGAGTGAAAGTCATGTGTTTTAATGCCATTACAAGCCAGTTTAAAACGTTCGGCACAAGATTTTTTTATAAAGATTGATTTTACTGAAGCAGCACAGTGGCTCAGTGGTTAGCACTGTCGCCTCACAGCAAGAAGATCGCTGGTTCAAGTCCCAGCTGGGCCAGTCGGCATTTCTGTGTGGAGTTTGCATGTTCTTCCCGTGTTGGTGTGGGTTTCCTTTGGGTGCTTCGGTTTCCCCCACAGTCTAAACACATGCGCTATAGGGGAATTGAACTAAATTGGCCGTAGTGTATGAGTGTGTGTGTGTGTGTGTGTGAGAGAGAGAATGTGAGAGGGTATGGGTGTTTCCCAGTACTGGATTGCAGCTGGAAGGGCATCGGCTGCGTAAAACATATGCTGGATAAGTTGGCGGTTCATTCCACTGTGGCAACCCCTGATGAATAAAGGGACTAAGCCAAAAAGAAAATGAATGAATGAATGAATATAATGAAAGATATCGTTACAGAAAAATAAACTTCCTCATACCATGAAATAAAATTTTGGTCATAATTACTGCCCAGCCCTAGCTGTAGTTTGTTTATTAGATTTAATGCATGATTCACTCCATTACAAAATTATCCTAATTATCTAAATTAATGACTTATTTCCAAACACAGCTATATAGGTCATCTGGTGAAATTGTACACTTATTAAATATATATTGCAGTAAAAAACAAATTCATAATGTCAGAATTTCCTTATATCATGCAGCCCTACTGAAAATGCTGAACCACAGGGCATTTCACATGTGATGTGTTTACTGTGGTAATCCTGAGACTTTAGAGAGATCCAGACACCTGACGGGTCACAATGACTTACTAACCCTCGTTTAGTAATTCATGATTAAGCCTTTCACAAGCTTTGTAAACCCTTGGTTAAGTAACATTGCACAATGCGGATATTCAGACCTAAAACTGGTTACCCTAAACTAATTTTGGTTTCCATATTTCTCATTTTTCATTAAGTGAAATAGTTTAGAAAATTTGAAAATTGCACTCAGGTATTTACATTCTCCCTAATAATGTCCTAAAATCATTAGAAACATTAAAAGCTACTGCAATATGTTTTACAAGAACATTATTTCAGACTTTCTGCACTTTTATTAAGATTACCACATTAAATATTTATTGAATCAATGTTATTTAAGTTTTATTAAGTTGCCATTAAAGTAAATATTTAAATTCAAATTAGCTTATTTTACATTTTTACGTTCCTGTTATATTTTTATTAATGTTTTAGCAGTTTTATGTGGTTTTAGAAACCTAATATGTTAATTATTAATTATGTTATCTTTGTTTCTCATGGTGCATTCACATTACAAAAAGTAATAATAAGTGATTAAAACATTTGTGATAATTAATTAATTCATTTTCTTTTTGGCTTAGTCCCTTTATTAATCTGGGGTCGCCACAGCGGAATGAACCGCCTACTTATTCAGCATAAGTTTTCACACAGAAACGCCAACGAACCCAGCCAAGGCTCGAACCAGCGACCTTCTTGCTGTGAGGCGATTTTGCTACCCACTGCACCACCGTGACTCCGATAATGACAAATACATTTTTTAAATGTTCTTACCCCAATAACAATATTGAGATTATTTATCCGATTGCGTTTTTGAGCTTGTTTAGATCTGTCATGAATAAATAAATGACAACCATTAGGATTTGCAAGTTCCTGTCTTAATTAGCGCTTCACTGAATCAACAGCAGATTCATTTAGAAATGAGTTTTTATTTCTTATACTTACGTGAATTTTATTATTTTTATGTTTATGTAAAGAACTTTGAATTACCATTATGTGGATTTGTGCTACAGTATATGAATAAAATTGTAATAGTAATATAATTTATAATTTAATAGTAAAATATCTTTCAATAGTGGTACATGGGCCTAGTGGTGTACAATATTGGCGAATATTTTATTTATTTTTCCCAAATTACAATATTAATGATATTTTTCCGATTGTGTTTTTGTGCTTGTTTAGACCTGTGATGAATAAATAAATGACAGCCATTAGGTTTTGCAATCCCTGTCTTAATTAGTGATTCACTGAATCATTCACTCAAATGACTCATTCAAAACAGCATTTGGAAAGGTGTTTTTTTTTCTTATACTTATTATCTGATTATTTTAATATTTTTAAGTTTATGTAAATAACTTTGAATTACTAATATGTATGAAATGTGCTAAAATTGTAAAAGCAATATAATTCATATTTAATAGTAAAATATTTTTTAATAGTGGTATATAAGTCTAGTGTAGGGATGGGCGATATGGCCTAAAATCCATATTGCGATATACATTGCAGCCTCTTGCGATAATGATATATATTGCGATATATAAATAATAATAGAACCATTTCAGAACAGGTTACAGAGACCCTTAGGAAAGCCAAACTGCTATTTTTTTTAAGAAATAAAGAAACGTTGCATGTCGTTTTGAGAACATTTATTGTGCAAAAGCAAAACTGTAATTAAACAACACAATGTTGCAGATAATAAACTAAATGTAGTGCCTTTTAGAAAGAAAGACTTTTCTTTTAAGTCCTTGGTTCCTAAATGCCAAGTTGCAGAGAACAAAAAAACTGGTGTCTTTTTAGTTAAGGAACTTACACTGTACTGAAAATACTTCCAGTATTAAATTAGTCAAATAAATTGTGTATTGCAGATACTTTAAATAAAAACATATTTCTAACCTGCAGCCTAAGGTAACACATTTGGTTTTAAACATTTTGTTCTCCTAATGAAATTAAAACTGGTGTCTTGATCTGATCTGATCTGATCTCTCTCTCTCTCTCTCTCTCTCTCTCTCTCTCTCTCTCTCTGCTGTAGTGTTGGTGCTGCTGATTGAGACGCACCAGATAAAGTTTGCTTATAAAGTAATGCAAAAATGAATACAATTAATATCGAAAGCGAAAGCAGATTCTCGGACATGTCCGGCGAAAATGTATTGTCACCCCAAATAATGAGCTGGATCAGTCTATTTAGTCTTCGCGCTCTTCTGTATCCAGCGCGTCTCTGTGGGTCTGCATGCAGAGCTTGTGAGTCTGTGGCAAAGTGGTCTCAGTTTCTCGCGAACACAGAACCGGGCCGCCCCAATAATATATCGGCCGCCCAGGTAAAATCTGTGTGGGAAGCGCTGTGTGGGAATCTGTGTGACAAGCCACGATATGCCATGCATGAGGCTCGCAAGTTGTGCGACACGTCGCCATTCGGTGCCATGCGTTGCTTAATGCTGTTGTTGAGAGCTCCGCATGAGCTACAGTCACAATAGATTTCCAACGTAATACACCATAAGTTAGTGTGAAGAGCATGTTGTTTTACAGTGGCCGAGTGAATTAAGTTATCAATCGAGCTTATTATTTTTTGTCGCAAATGCGAGCGAAATGGTCGCACTGTTGTTTATTCAAGATGATGCGTTGCAGCCAGCTGCAGCTCGTTGCTCTTAATTTCGCGGGTAGATTGCGTCATCAAACATGCATTATCGCGATAGTGCAATAGAATTAGAATCTCTATCGTAGGCCAATTTTGTATCGTTTATATCGCATATCGTTTATATCGCCCATTACTAGTCTAGTGGTGTGTGATACTGGCAAAAAAAGTTCTATTTAAATGTTTTATTTTTCCCCGAAAACAATATTAATGATTAGAAATGAGTTTTTATTTCTTATACTTATTATCTGATTACTTTATGAATTGTATGTTTAATGTAAAGCACTTTAAATTACCATTATGTATGAAACATGCTCTATAAATGAACGTACCTTATAGCCTAATGTAAAAAAAACCCTGAAAGTAGTGCAATATAATTTTGCAGCAACATAATTTGCAATAGTTTAAATCAGGGGTCACCAATCTCGATCCTGGAGGGCCGGTGTCACTGCAGGGTTTAGCTCCAACTTGCCTCAACACAGTTGCCAGGATGTTTCAAGCATACCTAGTAAGACCTTGTTAGCTTGTACAGGTGTGTTTGATTAGGGTTGGAGCTAAAATCTGCAGGACACCAGCCCTTCAGGAACAAGTTTGGTGACCCCTGGTTTATATATTCAGGGCTATATTTGGAGTAATTCCGTTGATTTAACATTGACTTTCTAAAAAGAATTATGATTTCAAATATGGAGGTTTTCTTTCTTTAAATGTTTTTTGGAGGAGGGACTGAGAACTGATCTGTTCCCCATTGGGCTCAAATATGGGATGATTTCCAAAAGCCCTCCTGTCTGCCTCGCTTTTTCAGTCTCTGTGTTCCCTGAGGATCAGATGACAGACCCACTGAAAGCCTTTTGTGATTTGCAAGGACTTGAAATAACAACCGACCGACCAACCATAAATATCACCAACAGCAGTCTTGATGGTATAACCAGAATCTTATGTGGAACTATGCAAAAACATCATAGGAGACTGCTGATGAATGCATGCTAAAATGACCCAGTTTTGATAGAGGTAAAGCTGCTTTTATATTCGCACATTTGTTCATTTAGAAGTCTCTATATTGTTTACCATGTTACTTTGAATATTCGATCGGAATTAACATGCAAGTATGACTTGAAAACAACATTAACACTGTTTATTTGACTGTGAACAATGTTGTACTTTGATAGTCATTGGCTGCTAATATGATTTCGCTATTTAGAGTTTGCAAATAATACTTTTATGAAATTATATTATTAAGGGGAACGTCCAAATGTGCGAATATAAAACCAACTTTACCTCTATCCAGTTTTATCCACCCTTGTGCATTTATTTTCCCATTATGTACTGAAAATGAATATTAAAGTTTGAAAATATGAAGTGGAAAAATGGTTTCTATTACATTTTATTTATACTCCTAGTAGTGCAATTAGATATATTATTTATTCAAATCAGTTTTTTATTAATCTATATACATTTTTTTTGTAATCCACATTTATTTAGTGTAAATAAACAGCATTTTATTTAGTTAAATTACTTTATTTAATATTTGAATTCTTATCATTGCTCTGCATGCATACATTTTCAAAACAAAAAAGTTAAAACAATCCCTAAACCTGATGATCATCCTTATGTAATGTATTTAAAAAAAAGCATTTACTGTATTTATGTAATAAAATAAAAATCAACAAATGCATAAAATCATGTGTGGAATATCTTGTTTCTATTATTTTACTACATCAAAGTGATGAACTCACCATTGGATGTCAATTATTTTATTACTTCTAAAGCTTCTACTTTTATATAATGTAAATAGATCCTTTATTTGATTTACTTTACCAGTTGATTCAGTTATTTCATTTAAATCCTCATTTAACTCTTTACCTACACCATTTCCTCTTAACAATCCCACAGATTTCAGCTCTCTTATGTACAAACCATCAAGATATTTATCATATTATTATCATATAAAAGGTTATCATACCGCCAAAATTTTCTCTAATACCGTTCCTAAGGTATGTGTAAGATTTATTTTTACATTTTTTTTAACAACAGCATCTCCAGCCGAAAAGATATCCAAAGATGCCATTTTAAATTTGTGTTTTTGAAACTAATGGAGACAGCAGAGGTCAATGATTCATTTTCATTATTTAGCTTGGCACGTTTACTGCTCCAAAATATTATAAATGTTTCTCAAAATAAAATATATTGTGTTCAAAGGGGAAAACTTAGTTTTTTACCCAGACATTTAAAAAGAATATATTTTAGAGCAGTAATCACAATACCGTGATACCGTGAAATTTTTATCCAAGGTTATCATACCGTCAGAATCTTATACCGGCCCATGTCTAATTGCAAAATTAATCAGCCTTATAGTCCAGCATGCAGCTATAAAACACTGCTACACACAAACCTAAATACTTCATCATAAAACATATCGTAATACTCCAATCCTATATTACTAAATTACAAAATACCTGTCACCACCAGCTATTAAAAAGGCTTATTTATGAGACACACCAGAACCACAGAGCCATGTATAATGCAAAAATAACCACTTGTCAACACCAGCAGGTCTTAAATGCAGTTTCGTGAGCGCACCTTGTGTGTTTACTTTGCTTATTTTTCAAGACGACGCATTAATTAACCAATATTTGCAAAGAGGGCGAGATGAGCTCCTGACATATTTCTGAACATCAAAGTGCTTTAGCCTTTAGCCTGTTAGCACAACAACTGTTCTGTGTCATTTAAAAACAGTTCGTCTTACCTGGGCGTCGGACAGCACCTGTTGTGTCTCTCGGGGTCACAAATCCACAGACAACCGCGGACTTCAGCGGATTCTGACGGAGAAATAATCAAACATTCCCATAGTTGTGGACTGCGACCCTCACAAACAAACAGATGACGGTGTTGAAGTGATAAACTCCAGTCAGCGTCCACTTACATAAACAGCAGCAGAAGAGGAGCCCAGTCAGCGTAAACTAACACTGAAAACAAGGCGGAATTAAAATATACGTGTCAAAGAAGGTGTCTGTTCCGTGGGAGAGTCGGAGAAGCACATCTTATTCCACTTTCTTTGGCGCTGTTGTGACTTTGAGCTGCTTTACTCGCACATTTCACGCGTCTGAGGCGCTGCTGTCAGTGAAGGGCGAGTCCGGTGCATTGTGGGAGTTGCAGTCCGGGGCGGGAGCGCGCTTGGCGTTGATTGGCTCGTTCGAGGGGCGTCAAAGAAGAAGGAAGGGCTTTCAAGTTTTTAAAGACAAGAATTAATAGAGATACAAACGTGAATTTAAAGGTGCTGTATGTAAGTTTTTGACTCTTCTAAAGCATAAAAATACCACAATATGTGTGCAGATATTTAAGAAACATCCCAAGTGAACATACTTGTTTAACTGAAAAACAATGCTGAAGTCAGATATTCTGCTTTGAAAATGGTTTTTCCGTGCTGGAACGCTGTCTTTGTTTAGGTAAATTTAACCTGCACATTGCCAGTTTAGCCAATTATAATTCAGCACCCCGGGGTTGCCTTGTTGGAAAACAGCGTATTTCATTCATTCATTCATTCAGAAAGACTCTGAAAGCATGCGTCTGTGACCGGTGGACAGTATCAGATGTCGAAATGAGACAGATTCAGTTCCGCATGAGGTTATTAATTAGTAAATGATATAAATATTACGAGTGTAAACATGAGGTGAGCAGGGTACATTGTAACTGCGTGTCCTAACAACACGCTTTGTGATGAGATACGCAGTGATGAGCATGTTTGGCTGTTTGCACCAGACGAAACACGACAGAAATTTAAATACAGCCATTGAGAAGCACAGAATATGCACTCACTCATGAAACGGTAAGGTTTAGAATCTATTTAATACATGTTAACCCTCTTTAACATCATTAAATGTAGATGCTTAATCACTCATATGCAGTGGTGGAAAGAGTACTGAAACATCATACTCAAGTAAAAGTACCATTACTTGCCTAAAAATGTAGTGCAAGTAGAGTAAAAGTATCTGTTGTAAATATTACTCAAAGTATGAGTAAAAAGCAGAGCTTTTAAAAGCACTCATGAGTAGTGAGTATATGCTGTCAAAAGCTGATATGTTTATATGTAATTTGTGCATGTGTGTGTAAACGTAACATTCTGTAGTGCATTTAGTTATTGCTCAGCAGGCACACAACATCATTTAATATTAGGTTAGATTTAGGTTGTGATGTCAGGTGACCAAAATAATTGTCAAGCCAGCAGCTAAGGACAACGTTATTTTGTTGTCCAATAATGATGTCAAATGACGTTGATATTTGGTTGAGTTTAGGTTGTTAGAAAGTGACCAAAATCCAGTGTCGAGCCAACATCTTAAACCAACGTCATATATGACGTCAAATACTGACATTTATTCATCAGGTACGGCAACCACAATCCAACGTCTGATAGATGTCATAGGGGTAACGTCCACACAACGCCAAGCTGTAACATCATTAGACGTTGATATTTGGTTGGTTTTAGGTTGGACATTGGATATTGACATTGGCCTGACGTTGAGTTCTTTGTCAACCCGATTTTCATTTACAAACAAAATGCAAAGTCCCCATGATGTTAGGGTTCAACGTCAATCAGACGTCATGTTGACGTCCTGTTCCTGCTGGATGTTTAAGGCCATTTTGGTCATCATACAGTAAACATCCGTCATCCCCTCATCAGTGACGTGCATCTAAACAGTCTCTTGGTCAATGTGCGTAAAGATTTTGAACATCTTCATGGACACTTTTAATACTTCCAAACAGTTTGCTGCAATTATAAAGTGCACACGTCTAGAGGTAGTTCATTATGATGTGATTTACCTTCTACGGTATGTGTGATTTGATTGAACAGGAATCTCAGGACTGATTTTTCTAATCCCCATAGACAAGAAAAATAAAGTAGTGACTGCAGGTCGAAAGAAAGTAGTGGAGTAAAAGTACAGATACTGCACTAAAAATGTACTCAAGGGAAAGTAAAACTACTCAGTAAATTACAATTCCCAAGAAAAACTACTCCATTACAGTAATTTGCGTATTTGTAATTAGTTACTTTACACTGCTGCTCATATGTGTTTAGTTCTAAAGTTCAATTTCAAACGGTTTATTGTATTTTCAAGATCTGAGGTGAACTATCTGCTGCTGCTTTCAGTATATGGCAATAAATGTCATGTAAAATGCCACTCAAACTCACATTGTTAGCATTTAGCACTGAATAAAGCACATGAGGTTTACCTTAGGTGATCACTGTCATAGGTTTCTGTTGTTCAGCTGTGAGAAACAGAAGCCGTTTCTAATATTTCAATTTGAGGTGTTGGTTAGAACCAAAACTCCTTTTAATATGGAGAATATTCCCTCTATCGCGTGTTGTTGCATTTATTTAGAACACAGTTTAAATCACTCGCTCCTGTACTCAATCTGGCAACCTGCACGTGTGTTTGTTTTGATCCAGGAGTGCAATGCCTAGTTCAACCACTGGGTGTCAAACTTACATACTGCACCTTTAACATTGCGTACGGTTGTAATTAGTGCTGGGCAAAGACTAATAGCAAAATATTAAAAGTTTGTTTTGACATAATATATATGTGTGTATTATATATATATTTATTATGTATATGTGATACACACTTTCCCAGTGATGGGTTGCAGCTGGAAGGGCATCCGCTGTGTAAAACATATGCTGGATAAATTGGCGGTTCATTCCGCTGTGCGACCCCAAATTAATAAAGGCACTAAGCCGAAAATAAAATGAATGAATGAATGATACACACACATACATTACAACTTTATATATAAGTTGTATATATATAAATTGTAACATATACATATAGATTTTTTCTCAATATCTGAATATAAACAGGCGATTTTTCATTTTAGGGGAGCTCGGGCCTATATATATATTAGCCTAATATTAAATTTTTAAGAAATAATTTTAAAGTAATACACTTAAAAATGTTTGACTAACATGGTTGTATACTATAGCAGTATTTCACTGCATTGCATAGACAGGCATAGCCATTTGCGTTCTGAGTGAGTACGTTTACATGGACACCAATAATCCGATTTTAATGCGATTAAGACAATACTCTGATTAAGAGTCGACCATGTAAACAGCGATTTTTGATTAATTTAATCAGATTAAGGTCATAATCGAACTAAAGAGAAATCGAATTAAGACATGTGGAGTATGCCGATCTTAGTCGCATTATTGAAGTGCAGTACAGACACGTAAACACCTTAATCGAACTATTACCGTCATGTAGGACTTTTCGCTGCGTTTTGCGACAGGATAGTCCACACACAAACACACACACACACACACACACACGGCTGTTTGACACTTTTTGCACCTACCGAGTCAGTGCAGACCACAGACACCTGCATCATGAGATGCGGAGGTTTATTTTCCCCTTCAGCATGCGGTATAAACTTTCAACACTCTTCCAGCAGTTTATAGTTGCATCCAATATCTCGTTTGTCACAGGGGGCATGCATGAAATATTCCCGAATGAAAGTAAAAGTGCCAAACTGCAGTTAAAGTCGACAAATTAAGAATGAAACACCCGAAATTACATGAAACTCCGGAAGAAATGCGGATGGCTCGGTGACGCATTGACATTAATCCAGTTATGTGCTATAACATGTAAAACGGGATCATGAAAGGAACATTCAAAAAGCAACTCATGTAAACACCTTAGTCTTAATATTGTCTTAATTAGATTAAAGCAAATAATTCGATTACTGATGTCCATGTAAACGTAGTCACTATAGCTAGGCTCAACACACCTGTTTACTGTAGTAAAAACTACGTATTAAATAAATAAAACTGACCATTTCTAATTCAAAATGGCATAAATATAAACATTTAAAAACTGTACAGGCTAATTTACATATTTCACGATCATAAAAATAGCTAAATGTTTGATAGGAATTAAATTTTCGCTGGAGCTGTGATGATGAGGGGAGCAAGAAACAGAGGAAACAGATGACCCGATTGCTCCTCCATGATGATGCTCCTCATAGCAAAGAACTGCAAATATGCAGATAACAATATATCGTTAAACATAAATAAAATGGGGAGGAGTGAAGTCTGCCGCCCTTTTCATATAAAATTTAAAGGGGACTGAGGCGATAATTTAGTGGTATAGAGCAGGCTACAGTTCATGAGCTAATCGCAAAAGTTTTAGTGGGGCTGAATAGAAATATAGGGGGTCTAAAGCCCCATAAAAGTGGCAGATGAAAAACAATGTATTATTTCTGTTTTACAATTTTAAAAAACTAATATTAAAAACTGCAGTAACCATGATTATCCTTTTTAGATACGCTGTGGCATTTGTACAATAAATAAACATTGAAAATATAAAAAATGCATTACAGTAAGAAAAGCGTAAATATAAAACACAAATAAATCAGTACAGAATACTAAAAAACATTCATTATTATTAGTCATTAATTTATATATATTATATTAAATTGTTTTTTTATTTATGTTTTTATATGTAGGTGTTTTATGTAATAAACTACAGATGCCTTTGACAGTATATTGGGTCCCTGCATAAAGTGGCATTAAAAAAAAATCCCCTTTACAAATATCATTTTAATTAACTTTGTGTATATATATATATATATATATATATATATATATATATATATATATTGTTTTTACATTAACTTTTATTTCTTTATTTTGGTGCTTAAATTTGTGATTTTTTTTAATGAATGTTTTAAAACGTGTCTATAGTTTTTATAGCATTTGGCAGAATTTCCTGATGGCCAGTCCGCCTGTCACAATCACCAGCGATCTTCTCCCCTTAGATCACTGGTTTACATGCACAAACACCCTTGGACTACAAATCCACCATCATATGGACTACATCCCCCATACATGCATACTCTGACATCACACACAACCGGTTCCAGATCTGCACTGATTACACCCACAGCTGAAGCCACTCAACAACTGATTACACACACTACATAAGCAGAACATACACTCACTCCATGGCTGAGTCTTGTTGCCTGTTTACAGCTTCATTTCAAAGCGTTTTCCTTGTCTTGTTTTTGCCGTGTTTTGACCTTCGCCTTGTTTTCCTGTTTCTCCCTGTCTGCTTCCATCCTTGTTACCATTTGCCTGCCTATTGACGACGATTCTGGATTTCCCACATAAGACTGTTTGCTCCTGTGCTTATCATTGCTTGTCTGACCACCTCTTTAATAAATCCTGCATTTGGATCCGCATCCTGTTGTCTGCATCCTATCCCTGGTTACAGAAGACTCGGCCACAACATGGATCCAGCAGGAATCAAAATCATGTGTCTTCGTCAGGGTGAACGAGCTATCGAGGACTATGTGGAAGACTTTATCAATTTGGCTCATCTAACAACTTTAAACGAGGTATGCCTCATGATATTTTTCCATGGTGGGCTGTCTGAGCCACTGTACTCTAGGATGCCGCTGCACAATCCTCATTTGACAATAATGCAATACATAGACTTGGCATTACAAATCAGTGGTTCAACCTTCACCGTAGGCGAGGTGGAGGAGACCCCTAAATGTTTTTTGGGGGGGGGCAATAGACAGCAAGACCCGCCGGCAACGGGACTTGCTGTTCCCTCCAATAACACAATCATGCAGGCATCTCCTATACTCCTGTCCCCTGTTCACCAGCCTAAACCACCTCCAGCTCACAAAATGGCCGCTTCCAGTCCTCCAGCTCACAAGATGGCCGCCTTCAGTCCTCCAGTTGATAAAATGGCCGCCTCCAGTTCTCCAGCCGACAAAATGGCCGCCTCCAGTCCTCCTGTTGACAAAATGGCCACTTCCAGTCCTCCAGTTCACAAAGTGGCCGTCACCAGCCCTCCAGCTCACGCATGGGTAAGCGCCAATCTGCCACCAGCTCACAAGATGGCTTCCTGTTTCAAGTCCGTTCCTGTTATAGTTCCTGTTCCTGAAATGCCATCACCTGAGCCACCAGAGCTGTCACTGCCAGAGCTGCCAGATCCTCAGTTGCTGCCAGATCCTCAGTCGCTGCCAGAGTTTCAGTCACTGCCAGAGCTGCCAGATCCTCAGTCACTGCCAGAGCTGCCACATCCTCAGTCGCCGCCGCCAGAGCTGCCAGAGTCGCCGCCGCCAGAGCTGCCAGAGTCGCCGCCGCCAGAGCTGCCAGAGTCGCCGCCGCCAGAGCTGCCAGAGTCGCCGCCGCCAGAGCTGCCAGAGTCGCCGCCGCCAGAGCTGCCAGAGTCGCCGCCGCCAGAGCTGCCAGAGTCGCCGCCGCCAGAGCTGCCAGAGTCGCCGCCGCCAGAGCTGCCAGAGTCGCCGCCGCCAGAGCTGCCAGAGTCGCCGCCGCCAGAGCTGCCAGAGTCGCCGCCGCCAGAGCTGCCAGAGTCGCCGCCGCCAGAGCTGCCAGAGTCGCCGCCGCCAGAGCTGCCAGAGTCGCCGCCGCCAGAGCTGCCAGAGTCGCCGCCGCCAGAGCTGCCAGAGTCGCCGCCGCCAGAGCTGCCAGAGTCGCCGCCGCCAGAGCTGCCAGAGTCGCCGCCGCCAGAGCTGCCAGAGTCGCCGCCGCCAGAGCTGCCAGAGTCGCCGCCGCCAGAGCTGCCAGAGTCGCCGCCGCCAGAGCTGCCAGAGTCGCCGCCGCCAGAGCTGCCAGAGTCGCCGCCGCCAGAACCCTCTGTATTCCCCGAATGGCGGGCGCCAGGAACCTCTGAACTCCCCGAATGGCGGGCGCCAGAAACCTCTGAACTCCCCGAATGGCGGGCGCCAGAAACCTCTGAACTCCCCGAATGGCGGGCGCCAGAAACCTCTGAACTCCCCGAATGGCGGGCGCCAGAAACCTCTGAACCCCTCGAATGGCGGGCGCCAGAAACCTCTGAACCCCTCGAATGGCGGGCGCCAGATAAATCTGAACCCCTCGAATGGCGGAAGCCAGAACCCTCTGAATCCCACGAATGGCGGGCGCCAGAACCCTCTGAATCCCTCGAATGGCGGGCGCCAGAACCCTCTGAATCTCTCGAATGGCGAGCATCAGATGACCCTGAATTCCCCGAATGGCGGACGCCAGACCCACTTGAATTCCCCGAAGGGCGGGCGCCAGATCCTCCTGAATTCCTTGAAAGCCCCGAGCTGTCACCTGAGTCCCACGAAAGGCCAGAGCAGTCACCTGAGTCCCACGAAGGACTGCCAAAGCCGTATAATTTCCAAGAGTCACTAGAGCCGAGTGACTTCTCTAAGCCTCCTGACCCACTGGGGTTATACGAACTGCCAGTGCTCCTTGAACCCAAGCCTCCTGACCCACTGGGGTTATATGAACTGCCAGTGCTCCTTGAACCTAAGCCTCCTGACCCACTGGGGTTATACGAACTGCCAGTGCTCCTTGAACCCAAGCCTCCTGACCCACTGGGGTTATACGAACTGCCAGTGCTCCTTGAACCCAAGCCTCCTGACCCACTGGGGTTATATGAACTGCCAGTGCTCCTTGAACCTAAGCCTCCTGACCCACTGGGGTTATACGAACTGCCAGTGCTCCTTGAACCTAAGCCTCCTGACCCACTGGGGTTATATGAACTGCCAGTGCTCCTTGAACCTAAGCCTCCTGACCCACTGGGGCTATACGAACTGCCAGTGCTCCTTGAACCCAAGCCTCCTGACCCACTGTGGTTAAATGAACCGCCTATGCCTCCTGAACCCAAGCCTCCAGACCCACTGGGGTTAAACGAACTGCCAGTGTCTCCTGAACCCAAGCCTCCAGACCCATGGGGGTTATATGAACTGCCTGTGCCTGCTGAACCTAAGCCCCTGACCAACTTCAGCTCCATGCTCCAGGCCTTTTGCAACTCCACACTCCAGGCCTTCAGCAGCTTCACTCTTCAGGCCTTACGCAGCTCCAGCTCCATTCTCCGGGCCTTCCACACTCCAGGCCCTCAGCAGCTTCACTCTTCAGGCCTTACGCAGCTCCAACTCCACGCTCCAGGCCCTCCGCAGCTCCACGCTCCAGGTCCTCCGCAGCTCCACGCTCCAGGCCCTCAGCAGCTTCACTCTTCAGGCCTTACGCAGCTCCAACTCCATGCTCCAGGCCCTCCGCAGCTCCAACTCCATGCTCCAGGCCCTCTGCAGCTCCAACTCCACGCTCCAGGCCCTCTGCAGCTCCATACTCCAGGCCTTGTACAGCTCCATGCTCCAGGCCCTCCACAGCTCCACTCTCCAGACCTTCTGCAGCTCCACGCTCCGGGCCTTCCGCAGCTCCACGCTCCAGGCCCTCCGCAGTTCCACTCTCCGGGCCTTCCGCAGCCCCCACGCTCCAGGCCCTCCGCAGCTCCATTCTCCGGGCCTTCCGCAGCTCCACGCTCCAGGCCCTCCGCAGTTCCACTCTCCGGGCCTTCCGCAGCTCCACGCTCCAGGCCCTCCGCAGCTCAACTCTCTGGGCCTACTGCTGCTTCATGCTTCAGACACTCCTCAGCTGCATGGTCCTGGCCCTCCATCCCTCCCCCTGTTCCGCCTCCGCTCCACCTCCCGCCTGAACTATGATAGGAGTGTCTGGAAGCCACTCCTTAAAGGGGGGGCTCTGTCACAATCACCAGCGATCTTCTCCCCTTAGATCACTGGTTTACATGCACAAACACCCTTGGACTACAAATCCACCATCATATGGACTACATCCCCCATACATGCATACTCTGACATCACACACAACCGGTTCCAGATCTGCACTGATTACACCCACAGCTGAAGCCACTCAACAACTGATTACACACACTACATAAGCAGAACATACACTCACTCCATGGCCGAGTCTTGTTGCCTGTTTACAGCTTCATTTCAAAGCGTTTTCCTTGTCTTGTTTTTGCCGTGTTTTGACCTTCGCCTTGTTTTCCTGTTTCTCCCTGTCTGCTTCCATCCTTGTTACCATTTGCCTGCCTATTGACGACGATTCTGGATTTCCCACATAAGACTGTTTGCTCCTGTGCTTATCATTGCTTGTCTGACCACCTCTTTAATAAATCCTGCATTTGGATCCGCATCCTGTTGTCTGCATCCTATCCCTGGTTACACCGCCCCTGTATGTATGTATGTATGTATGTATGTATGTATGTATGTATGTATGTATGTATGTATGTATGTATGTATGTATGTATGTGTGTGTGTGTGTGTGTGTGTATATATATATATATATATATATATATATATATATATATATATATATATATATATATATATATATATATATATAGTTTTTAATAATGATCACAATTATATTATACATTGTTACAAAAGCTTTACATTTCAGATAAACATTGTTTTTCTGAACTTTCTGTTTAGCAAAGAAATCTGAAAGTCGTTTTCAAAATAATAATAATAATAATAATAATAATAAAGGCTTTTTGAGCAGCAAATCATCATATTAGATTGATTTATAAAGGATCATGTGACTTAAGGAGGATGAAACCTGGAAAAACAATACATAAATAAATATGCAAACAAAATAAATAAATGAATTGACTAATTCCTGCACAAATAAATATATAAATAATTAATAATGCGGGCAGATAAATAATTAAATAAATTACACGAAAGTTGGGGCAACATCCTTATTTACTTTTCCTGTCTGTTAATCATCAGAATCCAGTCATAAATAAATAATTTATAATAGATATTTAATTATTTCTCTGCCCGCACTAATAATTATTTGTATTTTTCTGCAGGAATTTGTGGACTTTTATTTATATTGATTTATTTCCATATTTACTTATATAATACTTAATTTACTTGTTTTATTCATGCAGGAATTTATGGATTTATTTACTTATTTAATTATTGTTATTTAATTAAAACACAAATAAATCAGTACAGAATACTAAAAAACATTCATTATTATTAGTCATTAATTTATATATATTATATTAAATCGTTTTTTTATTTATGTTTTTATATGTAGGTGTTTTATGTAATAAACTACAGATGCCTTTGACAGTATATTGGGTCCCTGCATAAAGTGGCATCAAAAAAAAATCCTCTTTACAAATATCATTTTAATTAACTTGGTGTATATATATATATTTTGTTTTTACATTAACTTTTATTTCTTTATTTTGGTGCTTATATTTGTGATTTTTCCTAGCTGTGAGGCCACAGTGCTAATCACTGGGCCACCCACAATTCAATCCACACACACAGTTCTTGTACACAGCAGATTTAATCAGAGCATCAACTAATTTTGCAACACAAACAATAAAAAACCACATATCACTTCGTCTTGTGAGCATTAAAAGGTGTTTGGCTTCATAAAAAGATTATTCAGGAATGTCAAAAATAAGCATCATTTGCAGTGCAGCGGACGCACATTTAACAAGCAGGCTGATGTTAAACATTACATTAAATAAATCAGAGGCCACAGTGACCATCCAGCGGTGCACTTCTCAATTAAGTGCACTTGATTCTTGCAGCTAACATCAGCTTGATGAATCCAGAACAAGCAGAGTGTTAAAAAATAACAAATAAAACATTGTATAAACTATAAATATTAGCAATAAAACGTGTAGATCAAAACTAAAATTTGAACAGTCAGATTTGTAATGTTGTTTTTATTAATGTTTTCTACTTACCAAACCTGCATTTATTTGTTACAACAAAACCTGCAATATATAGAAATATTTTTACCATTTAAAATAATTGATTTATATATGATTTCTATATTTTGCAATATATATAATGCAATATATCTCTGACTTTTATGTAACAATGTAATGTAAGGTTTGTTTATATAGCGCATTTATTGGGTATGGCCATACACCCAAAGTGATTCACAATCTAAGGGAGGGTCTCTCCACACCACCACCAGTGTGCAGCATCCACTTGGATGATGCGACGGCAGCCACAGGACAACAGCGCCCGTGCGCTCACAACACACCAGCTATAGGTGGAGTGGAGAGACAGTGATAGAGCCAATTCAGTGGATGGGGATGATTGGGAGGCCATGATGGGTAAGGGTCAATGGAGGGAATTTGGCCAGGACACCGGGGTTACACCCCTACTCTTTAGCAGAAGTGTCATGGGATTTTTAATAACCACAGAGAGTCAGGACCTTGGTTTATCGTCTCATCCAAAAGAAGGCACTCACTGACAGTATAGTGTCCCCTTCACTTTACTGGGGCATTAGGAATCACACAGATCGCAGGTTGATCGCCCCCTGCTGGCCTCACTAACGCCACTGCCACCAGCAACCTAGTTTTCCCATGTGGTCTCCCATCCAGGCTCAGCCCTGCTTAGCGTCAGTGAGTAACCGTTCTTATTACTGAAACTTTTTACTGAAACAAAAAGCTTTTTTTAGCATCATTACTCCAGAAATGGCTTCAGAAATCACTCTAATACGCTCGCTTGCTGTTCAAGAAATATTTAATGTTATTAATATATTTATTATTTATATCTTTGACGATTAGAAAGAACTTTTTACTAAAACAAACGGCTTTTGCAATATTTTACACTGCAGAATTCAAAATAAGCCAATCACAAATGACAAAGTGTCATTTATTTATTACATAAAGTGGGTTGATGGTCCCGGTTTTCACGAACAGAATTTCCTGATGGCCAGTCCACCCCTGTATGTATGCATGTATGTATGTATGCATGTATGTATGAATATATATATATATATATAGTTTTTAATAATTATCACAATTATATTATACTGTGTTACAAAAGCTTTACATTTCAGATAAACATTGCTTTTCTGAACTTTCTGATTAGCAAATAAATCTGAAAGTCGTTTTCAATATAATAATAATAATAATAATAAAGGCTTTTTGAGCAGCAAATCATCATATTAGATTGATTTATAAAGGATCATGTGACTTACGGAGGATGAAACCTAGAAAAACAATACATAAATAAATATGCAAACAAAATAAATAAATGAATTGACTAACTCCTGCATAAATAAATATATAAATAAATAATAATGCGAGCAGATAAATAATTAAATAAATTACATGAATGTTGGGGCAACATCCTTATTTACTTTCCTGTCTGTCAATCATCAGAATCCAGTCATAAATAAATAATTTATAATAAATATTTAATTATTTCTCTGCCCGCACTAATAATTATTTGTATTTCTCTGCAGGAATTTGTGGATTTTTATTTATATTGATTTATTTCCATATTTACTTATATAATACTTAATTTACTTGTTTTATTCATGCAGGAATTTATGGATTTATTTACTTATTTAATTATTGTTTTTGTAGGTTTCGCCCTTCATAGTGACTGGAGTAATGCCAAAAATCCAGCTTTGAAATCACAAGAATAAATAAAACATACTCAAATAGAATTTTAAATAGTAAAAATAACTATATATTTTTAAATTTGCTGCATATTTTTGGTCAAATAAACAGGCTTGGTGAACAGAAGAGACTTCTATTAATAAAAAAACAACATTAAAATCTTACTGCTGTAAAATGTTTGACCAATGCTGTATATATCTACACTGTAACTTGTAAAGCATGTTTGCATCAATGCTTATGAAAGGACGTCTGATTTCTAGGGTGCCCATATGTGCCATTTTTTCGGGACTCGTCCTGGCCAGGATTTATATATTCGAGTTTTATATATTTCCAGTTTTCAAGATAATGAGTTTACATCTGAAAAGTAGTTTGACCAATAACATGCAGGCATTGTACATAAATGACCAATCTTGGCACGCAGGTAGCGGGATAGTAAAGGCCATTGCGAAGCAAACACATGCACATGTTATATGTTTGTTAATTCAGTTGCAAAGATTGAACTTTGTATGACATCAAAGTAAGAGAGCCATTCGAGAGTCAAGTGATTCAGTGAGTCAAGAATCACTAAGGTATTCATGCTGATGAGTTAATAGGTTTGAGAGTATTTTGAACAATTATGCAAATGTTACTAAAAACTCTTTTGAATGATTCATTTAGACAGATTAAGTGAGTGAAGAATCACTCTAAATGACTCATGCGATTAATTAATCAGTTTAAGACAGATTTGAACAAATGTTACTAAAAACTTTTCTGAATGATTCATTTTGATAGTTTCAGTGAGTCAAGAATCACTCTAGGTGATTCACGTTTATGAATTAATGAAATTGAAACGGATCTGAACAAACAAATGTTACTAAAATATCTTCTGAATGATTCATTTTGATAGATTTAGTGAGTTAAAAATCATAGGTGATTCACTTATGAATCAATCAGCTTGAAACTGATTTAAACAAACAAATGTTACTAAAAACTCATGTGAATGATTCATTTTCAGATTCAATGATTGAAGAATCACTCTAAATGACTCATGCTGATGAATTGAACAGATTGAGACTGATTTGAACAAACAATTGTTACTAAAACACTTCTGAATGACTCATTTTCAGATTCAGTGAGTCAAGAATCACTCTAGGTGATTCATGCTGATAAATTAATCAGATTGAGGATGATCTGAACAAATAAACAAGTGTTACTAAAAACTCTTTTGAATGATTCATTTTGATAGTTTCAGTAAGTCAAAAATCACGGGTGATTCACACTTATGACTTCATCAGATTAAGACTGATTTGAACAAGCAAATGTTACAAAAACTCTTCTAAATGATTAATTTTCAGATTGAGTGAGTCATGAATCACTCTAGATGATTCGCATTGATAAATTAATCAGATTAAGAATGATCTGAACAAATAAACAAGTTTTCAATGATTTGTTTCGACATTCAGGGAGTCAAAAAAAAAAATCACAAGTGATGAATCAAATTGAAACTAATTTGAACAAACAAATGTCACTAAAACCCTTCTGAATGAGTCATTTTGACAGATTCAATGAGTCAAGAATCACTCAGGGTTATTTACACTGATGAATTAATCAGTGAGTCAAAAATCACTCTAGGTCAGGGGTGTTCAAACTCGGTTCTGGAGGGCGGGTGTCCTGCTGAGTTTAGGTCAAACTTGCTTCAACACACCTGGAGCCAGGAAGTTTCTAGAATATCTAGTAAGAGCTTGAGTAGCTGGTTTATGTGTGTTTGATTAGGGTTGGAGCTAAACTTTCCAGGACACCGGCCTTCCAGGACCGAGTTTGGACATCTCTGCTCTAGGTGATTCATGCTGATGAATTAATCAGATTGAGGATGATCTGAACAAAAACAAGTGCTACTAAAAACCCTTCTGAATGATTCATTTTCAGATTCAGTGAGTCAAGAATCATTCTATGTGACTCACATTGATGAATTAATCAGATTGAGGATGATCTTAACAAATAAACAAATGTTACTAAAAACCCATCTGAATGATTCATTTTGACAGATTCAGTGAGTCAAGAACCACTCAGTTTGAAGAATGATTTGAAGATTCAGAAATAACATTTTTCTTATATGAACTACAAGATGCATAAACATTCCGGTAATGTTCTCTCAGTGTTTTTTCCATTGATATAAATTAAACATCACATTTTACCTTAAATTTAGCTCTCTAACCTTTTTTTTTTCTCCTGCAATGTGCCACAAATCTCCATTTCAGCAGCACCAATATACACCAAACTTTAGTTATATTCATAGCTGTATAATGAAGGTTTTTTTTAAAGTGGATCTACTCCTGCCTAATTTGTATAACATATTCATCAACGCATAATTCTAGTTTGTCTTTAATAGAATGTTCATTCTTCATCGTCTGTTCTTAAGTAATGAAATGTTCATAAAACCTTTTTCTGCAACATTTGAGTTCATCTGTTCTTTCAAACAGTTTCAGAATCTTCAGAAAACATTTAAAACATCACGAGAGCGATTCAAAAGTATAGGTAGTACATGAATTCAAATATATATATATATATATATGTGTGTGTGTTGTACAGTAATCAGTCTGCACACAACAGCTGGATATGTTAAGCAATACATAAATCCTGGCCTGCGATAAAAGGACTCTTATGATTATTTTTATATAAGTTTGTTTAAGATGTGTTTGGATTTAAAACTTTCTCATCTTTGATGTATTTGAAATGATGTTTGGCAATGCTTTAATTAATTGTTTTTTGGCATGTCTGTTGTAAGGTGCCAAGAAAGGTGGCATTCATGTATGAAATGAATTATTATCATTATTAAAATGGCACATATGGTCACCCTGGGATTCTCACACATAAGAGTCTGACCTGCATGCTGTGGTGTGTGTGTGTGTGTGTGTGTGTGTGTGTGTGTGTGTGTTTCTATATGTGCATTTTGTGTGTGTTTGTTTGTATGTGTGTGTGTTTGCGTTTGGGAGGGCACCTTTACATCTGTACTTTTCACCATCAGAAAGGTTGTGTGTGTGTGTGTGTGTCTATGTCTGTGTGTTTCAGTGACTCAGGCTTCCTTTAGTGCCCGTCCACAGCTCTCGCAGCTCCACCTGGCAGCCGAGGTCTCGGAGCGCAGCCCGACCCACATCTCCACAGTCCCGGTGGGCCGCCAGCGCCTGTGAGATCAGCGCCTCTGCTCCCATCTCCAGAATGGGCTGGGTGAAGTCCTGCGAACGCGCCACCAGATTCCTCAGCAGCATACAGGACTGTTTCTGGAACAGCAGGAGATGCCGGGAGAACAATAAACACTGCATTTATACACACAGTTGAAGACAAAATTATTAGCGTTCCTGTGAATGTTTTTATTCCTTTTCAAATATTTCCCAAATGATGTTGAACAGATTCAGGAATTTTTCACAGTATTTCCTATAATATTTTTTCTTCTGGAGTAAGTCTTATTTGTTTTATTTCGGCTAGAATAAAAGCAGTTTTTAATTTTTTTTAAACCCATTTTAAGATCAATATTATTAGACCCCTTCAGCAATATTTGTTTTGGACTGTCTCCAGAACAAACCACTGTTATACAATGACTTGCCTAATTACCCTAACTTTACCCTAATTAACCTAGTTAAGCCTTTAAATGTCACTTTAAGCTGAATACTAGTGTCTTGAAGAATATCTAGTCAAATATTATTTACTGTCATCATGGCAAAGATAAAATAAATCAGTTATTAGAGATGAGATATTAAAACTATTATGATTAGAAATGTGTTGAAGAAATCTTCTCTTCATTAAACAGAAATTGGGGAAAAAATACACAGGAGGGCGACTATATCTGACTTTAACAGTAAATACACACACACACGTTTGTTTTTTGTGAAAAGTGGGTACATTACATTGGTTTTCATTCATTTTATACTGTTCAAAGCGTATATTATATTGCCCTCACCCCACCCTACCCCTAAACCCAACCATCACAGGAGACAGTGTACAGCTTTACTCCCTGAACAAACTCATCCTGTGGGATTTAGAAGCTTTTTGAGAAGTGAGGACGTCACCAATGTCCTCATATTTCACCTGCTTTTTGTAATACCTGTGTCATACCTATGTCATTATACAGATTTGTGTCCTGACATGTCACAAAAACACGTACACACACACACACACACACACACACACGTGTATATTTTGTGATTAGAAAGAGTGTTTGTGTACAGTGTTTCAGCTTTACCTGCATGTTTGCTTCAGCTGGATGAGTCTTCATGGCCTGCAGAGCCGCCAGAGCTCCTCCACTCTCCATGATCACCTTACAGTTGTTGGGTTTGCGGAGAGCGAGAACACACAGCGCTGCACAGCCCTGCTCACACACCTGAAACACAGAAAGCACACACAC
This sequence comes from Danio kyathit, assembly GCA_903798195.1. Classification (NCBI taxonomy): domain Eukaryota; kingdom Metazoa; phylum Chordata; class Actinopteri; order Cypriniformes; family Danionidae; genus Danio; species Danio kyathit. The sequence continues at coordinate 68,916,537 of LR812520.1, forward strand.
ACAAACTGCACTATAACTTTCAGCTTGCCTGTTTCTAATTTGCGAGTGAGTTTCTGAGCTCTACTGGCTTCCAATTTATAAAGAATTATGGCAAACATCATGGCGATAAGCTCCGTCCCGCCTGCAATAACAACTTTGACATCATAATTTCCTGCAAAGTAAACACAGTGGCTCAGTGGTTAGCACTGTGGCCTCACAGCAAGAAGGACACTGGTTTGAGTCCCGGCTGGGTCAGTTGGTGTTTCTGTGTGGAGTTTGCATGTTCTCCCCGTGTTGGCGTGGGTTTCCTCCGGGTGCTCTGGTTTCCCCCACAGTCCAAACACATGGGCTATCGGGCAATTGATGAACTAAATTGACCGTAGTGTATGAGTGCATGTGTGAATGAGTGTGTATGGGTATTTCCCAATACTGGGTTGCGGTTGGAAGGGCATCCACTGTGTAAAACATATGCTGGATAAGTTGCTAATAATCCTGCAATTTCACTGAGCAGAAATACAGCTAAAGCCCCCCTAAAATTGGCCTTGGTGACGCCCGTCTTCTTCACTATGATGTTTTTTGATGATGACAATATAATGCAGTATCTAAAGTCACACCTGTGCATTGGCCATGTGACGATTCATTGCCATGACGATAAGCTCCGCCCCACCCGCATTAACAATGGCATCTTTGACGTCATCATTTCCTGCGATGGCCTTTAAAGCGCCGAGCACCTGCTTCACCAGCTCCTGAAAACACACCCACACTGATCAGAAACAACAACAACAAGCGGCCCTACGTTTCTGTACACCAGCTCACCTGACAATCCAGACTGTCCGCCAGGAGTGTGATCATGAAATTCAGGCCTCCGAGGTCTACGATGTCCTGACAAAACTCATTTCTCACAGCCAGTCGTGAGAGAGTGCCACAGAGTTCACTGAGCACTGATGTGTTTTCAGGATGAGCTAAAAAAAAAAACATCATGACTCGTTTAGGATCGTTTAAAGGTCTCTTGAACTTAAAATAAAATGTATGTTATCTATGTTTGGCATCTATGGGCTAGTTTGCTCAAAAACACTGACAAAATTCATGTATAGAAGATGTAAACATCCAAAGCTTGCAGTTTTGTTCACCTAAATGGATCAAATAAAATTTTAGTGATTATTCACAAGCAACTCTTATTTGTTATGTAATAAAGGAAGCTACTTTATTAAGGAAGCTCACTGCTCTTGACTCAAAGGTTTTTGTAGTTTTAATTAGAAACGAATCAAGATTTTTCTTACAATGAAGATGCTTAAAGCACAGTTTGATTGTGAGAATATTTAGTTAGTTTGTTTTTTTACTTTTTGTCCCATTTCGCTTCAGTATTAAGAAAGAACAATCTTTGAAGGTGTAATAGCAAGCTTATTAACAGGAAGAATAAAACTATATATGCATTTAAAATGATATATATCATATATAAGCTGATATAATCAGGTTTGTTAAAATGCACCAAAATACATTGCCTTAATTCAATGAGAAATTAATAAAAATATTCATTTTTAAAATGGGGTGTACTTAATTATGTTCAGTATATACAGTGCATCCAGATAGTATTGATAGTGCTTCACTTTTTCCACATTTGTTTATGTTACAGCTTTATTCCAAAATGGATTAACTTCATTTATTTCCTCAACATTCTACACACAATCCCCCATAATGACAATGTGAAAAAAGAGTTTTTGAAATAGTTGCAAATTTATTAAAAATAAAAAAGCTGAAAAAAAAAGCTCTAAATTGAGCTCAGGTACATTCTGCTTTCACTGATCATTCTTGAGATGTTTCAGCAGCGGTCACATTAGAGTTTGAGCGTGCGAAATTCTGTCGTACGGCGCTGCGAAAAGGGGCGGGATTAAACATGATGACTAGAGATTAAAAAATGCTAGCGATTGCTCCATGTTTTAAATTTCTGTCCAGAGAGGTCATGTTTTGACCCTTGGTTGATCTCACGCAATCATGTGATGCGATTTCGCAGGTCAGAGTTCACCAAGCTTGAACTTTACAACGCAGTGAAATGCGAAACTTGACGCACGACCCTGCGTTTCCGGTCTGATGTATTTGCATGCGTATGAATGGAAGTCTATGGGGAGAAAAGTGCAGTGTGACCACAGCTTTAATTGGAGTTCACCTGTGGTAAATTCAGTTGATTGGACATGATTTGAAAAGGCGTACACCTGTCTATATAAGGGCCCAGGGTTGACAGTGCATGTCAAAGCACAAACCAAGCATGAAGACAAAGGAATTGTCTGTAGACCTCCGAGAAAGGATTGTCTCGAGGCACAAGGCTGGGGAAGGTTACAGAAACATTTCTGCTGCTCTGAAAGTTCCAATGAGCACAGCGGCCTCCATCATCCGTAAGTGGAAGATGTTTGAAACCACCAAGACTCTTCCTAGAGCTGGCCGGCCATCTAAGCTGAGTGATCAGGGGAGAAGGGCCTTAGTCAGGGAGGTGATCAATAACCCAGCAGGTTTGAGCTACCAGAACTGTTGCTATGACAACAACTCTCGGACGTTCACTTTCATCTTCTTTTGAAGAACGAAACGATCCTGGATCGTGTCAAATCGTCAATAACCAAATCCAGCTAATTGAGTAATCCATGTACAAAGAACAGACCCCAGGACTGAGTTTGGGCACCTCTGCTCTAAGGGCATATTATGTGGTCTTTGTCGCCATATTGTGGATAGACAACGGCAACCATCTTTGGTCTGCTCAGTATGACAGGCTAATGGCTGCCGATGCGCTGTCTCTCAGAAATGATAAATATTTAAAAATAGGCACTGTCCTTATAAATAAACTGCATAGTTGCAATTTAAACAACTACATTCTCAACTAAAAAAAGCCTCAAAAGTACATTATGTTGTCCAACAGCCGCAATATTTGTCAAACTGTAGAGTGTCCTCTGCTCGTTGCTGTATGTGGGCGGAGTAATACACAACAGTGAAGGGCGAATAGGCTGGATGAGTGTTTATTTGCAGAATATCGCAGGGCTATTAGCCAATCAGATTTAAGAACCAGACAGAACTTATATAAATATAAATAATTATAAATAATTGTGATTAAAATTATGACCAAAATAATTGTGATTATGATTTTTTTTGCTAAATGACTAAATGCACTGACCTTTAGCAGCTTCCACGATGACTTTCAGTCCGTTCTGCTCCAACACGATCATCTTGGCGTGTTCGTGGGCGTGTCCAAATGGCACCCGCACGTCATCATCAAAGGTCATGACCCTGAGCGCCACACAGGCGTTCCGCACAACCTCTGGATGCAGCGAGTACCGCGTGATGCTGCCGGCAAGCAGCGGGAGAACACCGGCCTTCACCAGGTCCTGACGGTTATTTTCGTGCTTCAGACAGCAGTTCCGCACGATACGCACACACAGACAGACCAGAGCCGCGTCCTGCTGGTGCTACACACATTCTGAGAGTCAATAATTCAATATGCATGATTCCTACAGCTTTTCTAAAGTCAAATTTAAAGCACTTTTTCAATCATTTTTCAAGGAGCTTTGCAAACTTTATGAGTGTGGCACATTAGATATTTACATATGCGTATACTACCTGATAAAAGTCTTGTTGTGGATCTCAGTTGTAAGAGCAACAAATAATAACTTGACTTCTAGTTGATCACATGAAAAAGTGGCAGAAGGTGGATTTTTCTGATGGATCATCTGTTGATCTGCATCCCAATCATCACAAATACTGCAGAAGACCTACTGGAACCCGCATGGACCCAAGATTCTCACAGAAATCAGTCAAGTTTGGTGAAGGAGAAATCATGGTTTGGGGTTCCATTCAGTATGGGGGCGTGCGAGAGATCTGCAAAGGAGGTCAAGGTGCTCCAGGATTGGCCAGCCCAGTCACCAGGCATGAACATTATTGAGCATGTCTGAGGTAAGATGAAGGAGGAGGCATTGAAGATGAACACAAAGATTCTTGATGAACTCTGGGAGTCCTGCAAAAACGCTTTCTTTGCCATTCCAGATGACTTTATTAATCAGTGATTTGAGTCATTGCAGAGATGTATGATGCAGTCCTCCAAGCTCATGATGGAGTCAGACACAATATTCATTCTGTCTCCACTGCAGCATGACTTTATATTCTATACTGGACATTATTTCTGTTCAGTGATGAGACTTTTGTCTAAGCAGAGTCAGACCTTACTGTCCTAATGAAATCATTCAAAATCAGACATGATCATATTTTATTGTGCTCAAATAAGCGTCATCTAGAGGCCTTTGCCTTTCATATCAGCCACTTCTGACACCAAATGATCAACTAGAAGCCAAGTTATTATTTGTTGTTCCTAAAACTTGGACAGGCCACAAGACTTTTGTACATATAGTTCAAGTCAAAATTATTAGCCCTCCCGTGAAATGTAATACTTTTTCAAATATGTGCTCTTTAATGGAGAGATTTTTTCAACAATTTTTTTAAACAAACTTTGCCATGATGATAATATTTGACTGGATATTTTGCAAGACATTAGCATTCAGCTTAAAGTGACATTTAAAGCCTTAGTTAATGCCTAATAACACATTCAAATCAAAAGTTGTAATAATTTTATTAAATGGAGTTACTAATAAAATAACTAATAAAATTCAGTTGTATATTTCGATTAACTTATGTCATATATAATTATAGGTGACGCGGTGGCGCAGTAGGTAGTGCTGTCGCCTCACAGCAAGAAGGTCGCTGGTTCGAGCCTCGGCTGGGTCACTTGGCGTTTCTGTGTGGAGTTTGCATGTTCTCCCTGCGTTCGCGTGGGCACTCTGGTTTCCCCCACAATCCAAACACATGTGCTACAGGTGAATTGAGTAAGCTAAATTGTCCATAGTGTATGAGTGTGAATGAGTGCGTGTGGATGTTTCCCAGAGATGGGTTGTGGCTGGAATGGCATCCGTTGCGTAAAAACGTGCTGGATAAGTTGGCGGTTCATTCCTCTGTGGCGACCCCGGAATAATAAAGGGACTAAGCCGAAAAGAAAATGAATGACAGAATGAATATATAATTATAATTATAGGGTAGAGGGTCTCTCACTGCTGATCGTAATGCATTGACTTACGTTTCCTGATGAGATTTTACTGTAAAAAGTTACCTGTTGTACTTTATCATCCTTTTACAATTAAAGTTGGATGAAACATTTGTTTACTTTGAACATGTTTATACAATAAAAGCAAAACACCAAGTGTTTTTTGGTTATTATGCCATGCAAAAAAGTGCTGAGCAAAGATTAATCATGATAAATTGCATCCAAAATAAAAGCTTGACATTAGCCAATGTGTGTATTACATATACTATGAATATGTAATACATACACACACATAAAAACAAAAAACTATACAATTTTTTTGCTTAGATATTTAAATTTATGCATAATGTGAATCATTTACATTTGACATCAGAATTATTAGCCCTCCTGAATTATTAGCCCCGTTATTAAAATAATAATATTGATAAAACTGCATTTATTCTCGCCGAAATAAAACAAATAAGACTTTCTCCAGAAGAAAAAATATTATAGGAAATACTGTGAAAAAATCCTGAATCTGTTCAACATCATTTGGGAAATATTTAAAAAAGAAGACAAAAAAACACAGGAGGGCAAATAATTCTGACATTAACTGTATAGGTCCTTCTAAAAAAATTAGCATATTGTGATAAAGTTCATTATTTTCTTTAAATGTACTGATAAACATTAGACTTTCATATATTTCAGATTCATTATTCATTCATTCATTCATTTTCTTGTCGGCTTTGTCCCTTGCGGGGTCGCCACAGCGGAATGAACCGCCAACTTATCCAGCACGATTTTACGCAGCGGATGCCCTTCCAGCCGCAACCCATCTCTGGGAACATCCCAGATTCATTATACACAACTGAAGTAGTTCAAGCCTTTTATTGTTTTAATATTGATGATTTTGGCATACAGCTCATGAAAACCCAAAATTCCTATCTCAAAAAATTAACATATTATATCCAACCAATAAAAGTAAAGTGTTTTTAATACAAAAAAAGTCAACCTTCAAATAATTATGTTCAGTTATGCACTCAATACTTGGTCGGGAATCCTTTTGCAGAAATGACTGCTTCAATGCAGCGTGGCATGAAGGCAATCAGCCTGTGGCACTGCTGAGGTGTTATGGAGGCCCAGAATGCTTCGATAGCGGCCTTAAGCTCATCCAGAGTGTTGGGTCTTGTGTCTCTCAACTTTCTCTTCACAATATCCCACAGATTCTCTATGGGGTTCAGGTCAGCAGAGTTGGCAGGCCAATTGAGCACAGTAATACCATGGTCAGTAAACCATTTACCAGTTTTGGCACTGTGAGCAGGTGCCAGGTCATGCTGAAAAATGAAATCTTCATCTCCATAAAGCTTTTCAGCAGATGGAAGCATGAAGTGCTCCAAAGTCTCCTGATATCTAGCTGCATTGACCCTGCCCTTGATAAAACACAGTGGACCAACACCAGCAGCTGACATGGCACCCCAGACCATCACTGATTGTGGGTACTTGACACTGGACTTCAGGCATTTTGGCATTTCCCTCTCCCCAGTCTTCCTCCAGACTCTGGCACCTTGATTTCCGAATGACATGCAAAATTTGCTTTCATCCGAAAAAAAAGTACTTTGGACCAATGAGCAACAGTCCAGTGCTGCTTCTCTGTAGCCCATGTCAGGCTCTTCTGCCGCTGTTTCTGGTTCAAAAGTGGCTTGACCTGGGGAATGCGGCACCTGTAGCTCCAGACTCAGTCCACTGCTTCCTCAGGTCCCCCAAGGTCTGGAATCGGTCCTTCTCCACAATCTTCCCCAGGGTCCGGTCACCTCTTCTCGTTTTGCAGCATTTTCTGCCACACTTTTTCCTTCCCACAGACTTCCCACTGAGGTGCCTTGATACAGCACTCTGGGAACAGCCTATTCGTTCAGAAATTTCTTTGTGTCTTACCCTCTTGCTTGAGGGTGTCCATGATGGCCTTCTGGACAGCAGTCAGGTCGGCAGTCTTACCCATGATTGCGGTTTTGAGTAATGAACCAGGCTGGGAGTTTTTAAAAGCCTCAGGAATCTTTTGCAGGTGTTTAGAGTTAATTAGTTAATTCAGATGATTAGGTTAATAGCTCGTTTAGAGAACCTTTTCGTGATATGCTAATTTTTTGAGATAGGAATTTTGGGTTTTCATGAGCTGTATGCCAAAATCATCAACATTAAAGCAATAAAAGGCTTGAACTACTTCAGTTGTGTGTAATGAATCTAAAAGATTTGAATGTCTAATGTTTATCAGTACATTAAAGAAAATAATGAACTTTATCACAATATGCAAATTGTTTGAGAAGGACCTGTATATATGGCAGAAAAACAACATATTGCAATGTCAGATTTTTTCCAATATCTTGAAGCCTTAATACCATGATAATACCATGATAAAAGCTTCAGCAATTAATCACAACAAGAATAATATGATATCGTCAGAAACCTACCTGGTGCTCAGTCAAAACCCGGATTAAAAACAGCTTGCCCTCCTCATCCAGCAGATCCGGCTGGCCGTCGGTCAGCGCACAGAGAGCGGCCAAAGCCACAGAAAGAGCCTCCTTTTCTCCGGCGGATCTCTGGCAGCAGCTGAGGATTGTGGGATACGCGTCTTTCTGAGCAGCCAGGTATCTCTGAGCGAAGCCCAGATTGCACTGATCGGTGAAGAGTCTCAGGTCATCCAACACAGATGTGGATGAAGACGACACTGCGCTTTTTAAAGACTCTAGAGCCTGAAAATATATCACAGATAACAGTGTAAACACATACAGCTGAAGACAAAATCATTGTGAATTTTTCATTCTTTTAAAAATATTTCCCAAGTGATGTTTAAACCATCTAAAGTCTAAAGTGCATGGTGCAAAAAAAAAAGCACAAAAGCCCCATTCCGATTACACCGTATGTGTTGGTTATGATGGTCACTACTTTTTGTCAGCTTATGCAATTTTGTCTAGATAAACATGTCATAGGTAACAAATATGCCAGACTACAAGTTGCTTCGCAATCAGTCATCGCGTGACATCTACGATGTGCATTCTGTCATAAAGAAGAAATATAAATCGTAAATGTTTCTATAATTTTCTATGGAGCGTTTCCAAACAGGCAGCACAGTGGCTCAGTAGTTAGCGCTGTTGCCTCACAGCAAAAAGGTCGCTGGTTCGAGTACAGGCTGAGCCAGTTGACATTTCTGTGTGGAGTTTGCATGTTCTCCACGTGTTGGCCTGGGTTTTGAAGGAATTATGATGTTTTCTAACTTTGTTTTATGCATTAATATTTTAATCCTGTTTTAATCAACTATATAAACTTATGTTTGTGTGCTTAACCTCATATAACCTTGCTCCATAACAGCTGTATCATCGTGTAACTGATAACCGAGAAGTTAAATTCCGAGAACTTGTTATCAGTAAAATGTTACAATTCTTTCTTTTAGGCTGCGCTGCTTTCTCCATCTAGCACGGATAGGAGGGTGCAGGCTCACTCTCTCTTGTGTGTTCTGTTATGTGTGTGCGTAACTTTTTCTGGGCAGATCCTTTGTTCTGCCTGACAACTGATGATCTGGATGGAGGGTCTTTCTTAAGCTGGATTTATACTTTCGCCTGGCGCCGCATGGCGCAGCTCCCCTGACTGCGCGCGCCTCGCGAAACGGACGAGGCTTTTATACTTGCCGCGTTCGCCGTTGTGATATTCTTTAAAACGACAGGGGGCGGTGAAAAGAAACTGACCGTAAAGTCAGACAGATAAACAGAGAAGTAGAAAGTTTCCAGAACTACGTCATATCACTAATATCATTCAAGATTTTTAAACGAATTATTTTAATTGTTTTTATAAATTATTTTAATGATTATAAAGATTTTTATAACCATTCAAGATTTTTTTTTAAATCAAACATTGATGCATCACTTGCTTTTGTTCAAATCTCGGTCAGTTTTACCTATCAAAGTTTATTAAAATATCAATGACAACAGAACATGGGTTGTTCTACATATATATTTTTAGCATGGCAAGAATAAAAGCCAAAAAAAAAAGAAAAAGCACACTTACTTAAAAATACAGATGTTTTTTTTAGATTTAGCCCACTTCACAGTTCACACATTACTGTCTGTCCTTTACTTATGCTGAAAAGGCAATAATAGTCCAAACATTCCTGACCATTATCACCAATAAAGCCTAGAAAAACAGGCCATCAGTATATTGTAAACCGACAGGTTCATATATTCCTTTCCAGTTATCAAAGAAATAATTTGTTCCTTAATTGTAGTTTTGTAACTATCAAATTGTTTTAAATTCAATATTGTAATATATACATCAGTGTAAAACCTGTGAGTGGTGGAAAAACATATTTCTCTAATTGTGTCTTCACTTTTACCATGGCCTCTTTTGGCTTTAACAGACTATCCCTCAGGTTTTTCCAAACTTTTTAACAGAAACTTTCCTTCTTTCCCACAACTGTTGCAATTTCTAGCCAAGAATTATGGATCATCATATCTCTATGATCACAGATCAGATGTCTGTACAGTCATACTGTTTCAGAAAAAATCTCTTCAAAGTGTTTCATTTTCAACTCAAACCAAACACGTCGCTGCGCGTACTCTTCGCTCGAGTCTCTTTTTTCCCCTTTGAACACAATATATTTTATTTTGAGAAACATTTATAATAATTTGGAGCAGTAAACGTGCCAGGCTAAATAATGAAAATCAATCATTGACTTCTGCTGTCTTCATTAGTTTCAAAAACACAAATTTATTTACAATTTAAAATGGCATCTTTTGAGATGTTTTCTGCTGGAGATACTATTGTTAAAAAAAATGTAAATAAAAAAATCTTACACATACCTTAGAAACGGTATTAGAGAAAATTTTGAAGTATGATAACCTTGACTTTTCCAAACCGCAGTATACCTTGAAAACGGTTATCGTCCCATGCCTGGTCGAGTATAAACAAGGCTTTACTGAAGTGCCCCTGGGCGGGGCCAAAGAGAAACGGCGATAAATATGGTAGGGGGGAGGAAATGTGTGTGTGTGTGTGTGTGTGTGCGCAGCTGACACAGATCGACTGTGCCGCTGTTCTCGGCCACCCAGGGCCCTGTATGCTTTATCCATTTGATTCATTAAATTAATTTTAACTTACTTGAAGCCTCTGATCGATCTTTGAACCTGGGGGACTAATGGAAAAGTCCAACAGTTTCCTCCAGGTGCTCTATTCCCCCAGTCTAAACACATGCATTATAGGGGAATTGGATTAACTAAATTGGCCGTAGTGTATGAGTGTGTATGGGTGTTTCCCAGTACTGGGTTGTGGCTGGAAGGGCATCCGCTGTGTATCTTGAAAAATATCTAGTCAAATATTATGTAGTGTCATCATCACAAAGATAATATAAATTAGCTATAAAATATTTTTGAAAACAAATCTTCTGTTCAACATCACTTGGGAAATGTTTGAAAAAAATATGCAAGCTAAAACATCACAGGAGGGCGAATAATTTTGGAAATCTGATGTAAACATATCTAATGTAGACTTACCTGCAAAACCTCATGAGTTTGATCCTCTGTGTTTTCTTCAGAAGAAACCTTCGGCACTGCTTTAACAATGTTGCTGAGATCCACACCTGTGACACATAATCAAATCATTTTATTACGATATCACCATGTGAGTATATTAATGACATATTACATTGGTCAGGACACAATATTAGCCCTTGGAAAGTCATTGTATAATAGTGGTTCGTTCTGTAGCCAATTAAAAAAAATACTTCTGTCGGCGCCAGTGGTGTAGTGGTTAGTGCGTCGACACATGCACTCCGGTGCTCACAGCGACCCGAGTTCGATTCCGCCTCGCGGTCCTATGCCGATCCTTCCCCTCTCTCTGCTCCCCATTCTTTCCTGTCAATACTCTCTACTGTCCTATCCAATAAAGGTGAAAACCCTGAAAAAATAATTATTAAAAAAAAAAAAAAAAAAAAAAATACTTCTTAAGGGAGCTAATAATACTGACCTCAGACATTTAAAAAAAGTTATTATAATAATTATTTTATTCTAGCCAAACTAACAGAACTAAGACTTTCTCCAGGAAGAAAAAGATAATAGAAAATACTGTGAAAATGTCCTTTCTCTGTTAATCAGCACTTGGGAAATATTTGAAAAAATAATGAATTTCACATAGGGCGACACAGTGGCTCAGTGGTTAGCACTGTGGCCTCACAGCAAGAAGGTCGCTGGTTCCAGTCCCGGCTGGGTCAGTTGGCGTTTCTGTGTGGAGTTTGTATGTTCTCCCTGTGTTGGCGTGGGTTTCCTCTGGGTGCTCCGGTTTCCCCCACAGTCCAAACACATGCGCTATAGGGGAATTGATGAGCTAAATTGACTGTAGTGTATGAGTGTGTGTGTGTGTGAATGTGAGTGTGTATGGGTGTTTCCCTGTACTGGGTTACAGCTGGAGGGGCATCCGCTGTGTGAAACATATGCTGGATAAGTTGGCGGTTCATTCCGCTGTGGCGACCCCTGATGAATAAAGGGACTAAGTCGAAGGTAAATGAATGAATTTCACAGAATGGCAAATTATGTTGTCCTTAACCATACTTAAAACATAAAAAATGACAGAAAAACACACATACACACACATAGATATATAGATATATACTTACTCCCAGGGCCATTAAAATCGAAGTTGATATTTAGCCGACCATACTGGTGTTTCTTAACATCTAGTTTTTATGAGGCGAGTTGTTAGCCCAACGTTCAACCCCCAATCAGGAGGACAAGGACATACACTACGGACAATTTAGCTTACCCAATTCACCTATAGCGCATGTGTTTGGACTTTGGGGGAAACCAGAGCACCCAGAGTAAACCCACGCCAACACGGGGAGAACATGCAAACTCCACACTGAAATGCCAACTGACCCAGCCACAGGGTTTGTACCAGCGACCTTCTTGCTGTGAGCCGACATCGCTACCGTGTCGCCCATATATATATAATGATTATTACAAATTATGTAAAAGTGTCTTAAATTAATATATTAATTTGTATATGTAATATTAATGCAAAAGTTTATTATTATTAAACAATATAGCAATTGAAGACTAAGACTAAGACTAAGAAATGTGTTATTTGAAATTAGTTATTGAAATCTTCTCTCTGTAAAAGTGACCTTGGGAAATATTAGGAAAAAAAATTTCAATTTCAATGTTGTCTTTAACTACAGAATTACTAGCCGTCCTGTGATTTTGTTTTCTTTTTTGAATATTTCCTAAAGGTTTAACAGCAAGGAATTTTTCACAGTATTTCCTATAATATTTTTTCTTCTGAAGAAAGTCTTATTTGTTTTATTTCAGCTAGAATAAAAGCAGTTTTTAATTTTTTTTAAAACCCATTTTAAGATCAATATTATTAGACCCCTTCAGCAATATTAGTTTTGGATTGTCTCCAGAACAAACCCCTGTTATACAATGACTTGCCTAATTACCCTAACTTTACCCTAATCAAACTAGTTAAGCCTTTCTCACTTTAAGCTGAATACTAGTATCCTAAAGAATATCTAGTCAAGTATTATTTACTGTCATCATGGCAAAGATAAAATAAATCAGTCATTAAAAATGAGATATTAAAACTATTATGATTAGAAATGTGTGAGAAAAATATACAGGGGGTTAATAATTCAGGAGGGCTAATAATTCTGACTTCAACTGTACATGCAGGGTGCACAAAACTACATAACATATAACTAAACGCCATTATTTTTAATTTGAGTGAAAAAAATCATGTGCGTTTTTTAATAACTCACCCTGAGATTCAAACTGTTCAATGGCCTCTTTCAGAGCTTCACTTTCCTCCATGTCAAAATCATCGATGTTTTCTCTGACCACTGAATCAAAGGTCTCCTGAGTGATCCTACGTTTGGCCATGACTGCAGGAGATGCTGGAAAACAACACAACATACTCAGATGATGCACTTCAGTTTTAAAGAGACAGCACACGCATAAATAAACATTCTGGCATCATTTAAAGTGATGCTATTATGCAAAAATCACTTTTATAAGGGGTTTAAACACAGTTGTGTGTCAGCAGTGTGTGAATATCTCCAGCCTCTAATGGTCAACATGAATTAATTGTATTTGTTATAATCAGACTTGATGAAAACCGTCTGCAGAAACACTTTGATTGACATTCTCCCTTTGTACGTGTCATCAGAGGGGGAAAGCCCCGCACACTAGTGCCCATCTCTCCCTCATTAGCATAAACAGCAGCCCTGAGTGAGAAGCAGCCGTCTGTTCATTAGCCATTAGAGTGTTTGAGCTGCTGAAGATAATGTCGGCATAGACTAAGAGGATGATAGATGTGGAGTTTTAGATGAAGCACAAATGAACAGCGACAGGAGTCTCCATAGACTGACAGAAACATGAAGCACACATGCACACACACCTGACCAGCACTGATAACGCTAGTCCTGTTTTTCACTATGCTGCACACAGGTGTTTGTAGCTCCGCCCTCTTCTGAAAAGAGCACAATCTCATTTGAATTTAAAGCAACAGTCACCAAAACGCCACAATTAGGATCAAAGCCTGAAAGGGTCAGTTTCAGAGAGCATTGAAAACACTATCTGTGTGCTATTTTAAGCTGAAACTTCACACACTTACACTAGAGACATCAGATTTATTTTATATCTTCTAAAAAAAAAAAAAAAAAAAAAAAAAAAAAAAAAAAAAAAAAAAAAAGAGTCATAATAGCTCTCCATTAACATTACTCATCCTCCACTTATTCCAAATCTGTTTGACTTTCTTTCAACTCAAGTTTATTTGTATAGCGCTTTTCACAATAATAATCATTACAAAGCAGCTTCACACAAAAAAGTGCACGTTATTACGCTGCAACCAAAACCAGAAAGAGTGAACAATATAAATATTTTCACCAAAAAAAAGGTTAAAAGTGGCTTATTTCTAGGGGTGTCCAGATCCGATCATGTGATCGGAAATCGTGCCTGATCACACGCTTTCAGACTCGATCGGAATTGGACATTACCTCCCGATCAGGACTTGATGATATCAGTGCTTCTCACGCATAGACTTTACTTTTTTTTGTATCCGCCCAATATAACCAAACAACCGCGATCAATTAAGTAGTGGAAAATCTTCTCTCGTTTACCCATTTCATAGCTACTGTGTGTGCGAGCTCTGTCAACACACCCTACTGACAGTCACACGTGCTCTGCAAACCAACAGAGGCATGCCTTTTTGGCACTTAATGGGTCCGGCTGGGGTTTTCAAATCTCTTAAAATGTCCGGGATTTGTTTTTGATTTCGCTTTCTAAAACTGTTGTCGAATGCATGTTCACACTCGCAAGAGTAATAGAAACTTCAAATAATTTAAATGACTAAACAACTTTACAAAACAGTCGAAGAGGACAAAATTAGATCTAAATTGGCTGAAAAATATTTGAACATCATTAGAAATGCTAATCAACTCCTTTGCTTTATTAAAATAATCTACACGTTTTATTCTTGTAATTATTATAAAAAAAATAATAATTTATGAATTAATTATTAATTTTTAGAGATATTGATTATTTTTTGAACTTTATTTTTATACATTAAAACATTTTACAGAACAAAACATTCAGTGACAGCAGCGATTATTAAAAAAAAAGGACAGAGAAAAAAAAACTAAAAGTAACCCTGGATGTAAATAAAAACAAATTTCAGTTTCAAAGGAGCTGGAAATACTATGTCCTGTTCAGATATAAAGTAACAGGTGCCCATCTTTGTTTAAAAATATCCAGTTTCAATTGAAGTTGAGCAGTCATATACTCCATTCTGTATATAGATTTAAGTTTTTCTATCCATTGTACTATTGTTGGAGGGTGTGGCTTATGGGATGATTTTAGTATCAATATTATTTGCAAATACACGCTGTGTCATCCACGCGCTCTGTTCATGTTGTATATGCAGTTGTACATCCAAAAACGAATGGCTTTCAACCTAAGTCTGTGAATTTAAGATTTGCGCAAACATAAACATGTTCGTGAAAACAAATATTATGTTTTACATTCATACATCTTAATTTACGTGCACGAAAAGGAAGTTTTGCATTTGCGGATCAGGTGACGCGCGTGTGTGAATTGACTTTTTGTTTACATTTATACAGCCGGCTTCGTTTGAATTTTGAGACTTTCTTTTCGCGGTTTTTAAGCTTTTCAGGAATCAAACTCAAACAACTTTACATGAAAAAGCCACAACGTTCTTATGCAATCTGTACACATCTACCTACCAATTTGAGAATTATACAATCCTGCGTTACCACACTTGTGTCTGAAAAGGTCAGATTTACATAAATGTGCAGCATTTTGCAAAAGCAGAGTTGTGTTTGTGAATACACATTCTCTCTTTTGTGTATGCGAATCATAAGTTGCGCATGGGTGGATCAGGTGACGCTCATTTGAATTTTGAGACTGATTTTACGCAGTTGAGTTGGCAAATCCACGCGCGCGCAACTTTCGATTCACGCGCGAATGTACTAATGCAATTTAACTAGTGACCACAGGCCTAATAAGCTTTTCGCATATTTATATATATGCATTTACTTTTAGGTGCATATCTGCATCTATTTTTTTATCTGCATCTATTTCACCGGCACACCCAGAGAAATGGATTCATAAATTTCAAGACAATCTAAAACAGCTGGCATTGAAGAAATTGGATTCTCAATAAATAATAATACATCGTCAGCATAGAGAGCAATCTTTTGACAGTCTCTATTCTCATCTGTAATTCCTTGTACATGTTGATTGCATCTTATACTCTCAGCTAATGGTTATTGTCTCTTATTTTTAACTATTTATGTGATGTGGGTAAAAAGTGTGTTTCAATCCAGCTACCACCGCAAGTATATTTCAAACCTGTGGGAAGCGCTGCGTGTGTGTGTGTGTGTGTGTGTGTGTGTATGTATGTATATATGTATATATATATATATATATATATATATATATATATATATATATATATATATATATATATATATATATATATATATATATATATATATATATATATATATATGTATATATATATATATGTATGTATATGTATATATATATATATATATATATATATATATATATATATATATATATATATATATATATATATATATACACACAGTATATACACATATTTTTTTTTGAACATCTATAGTCAGTGTTTCCTCTAGGATTTTTTCCAGCTGTGGCAGCAGGCCTTTTGATCTACCAACTACCTATGGCGCTATTTCAATGACAAATGTCGTGACGCACTACTACAAGTCGAGATCGGATTTATGTAAAACGAGCATGCAGATCTTTTTGCTTGCGCGAGGATTTCCTCTGTTCGTGCTCAAAACTTCTTGCACGACAATTATACGCTGCTCGTGTGCAATTTAGCGTGTTTATGTAGTGAATATGTCTCCAACATTTATTAGATTGGCTAGGAATATTTATGAATGTCTCCAATAGACCTACAGAGGTAAAGGTAAAGTGAAATGGCTATAAACTCCAGCAAGATAAAGTCTTTGTTGTATGCAGAGCCATAGACCTTTATCTATAAATAAAGTATACTTATTGAAACTGTGTTCATCCTAATTGAAAGCTATACGTCGTGTTTGCTGGCCTCACGCATCACACACCGGTCAGTCAGTCAGCCAGCATGTCACCTTAAAGCTGTGGTTCTCAATTCCAGTCCTCGGGCTCCCCTGCCCTGCACATTTTGTATGTCTTCCTTACTTAACACACCTGATTCAGATCATCAGCTCATTAACAGCGAGATCCATGAACTGATCCTTGTGTGTCAAATAAAAGAGACACAAAATGTGCAGGACGGGGGGGGGCCGAGGACTGGAGTTGAGAACCACTGCCTTAAAGGGTTAAACAAATACATACAGCACGACTACGGTTACAGAAAAGTTTGCGCTGTTATAATTCACTTACCTTTTAATACGTTTTGGTGCTATTATAACCCGCTATTTAAAAAAACGACAATGTTTTGAATGAGAAGCTGTAATGTAGCCGTGGCGGGATGAATTTTGGTGTGACGCCCCGCCATGGAAAAATGAATGTAGCGGAAACCATGATAGTTATGCGGTGGCACACAGTTAGGCCTCTTTCTTGACTTCACACAGAAACAGCAATGCGTGCGGGATGACATCACTTTGTTGCAGAGACGCTATTGGTTAAATGCCGGCAAAGTAGAACACGGAAGGAGCTTGAAGCGGAACGTGCGAGTATGTCTGCGGTCCGGAGGTATTATGAAGTTGATGACGACATTGCCATAGCAAACTGTGAGATATGTAAACTTGGGATTGCCTGCCGGGTATTTTAAGTCGAGGTGCTGTTTGTTTTTATATTTGATTTTTTTAAATATTTACTGCTGCACTAAAGTCCAAAAGTGAAGAATTGATGTTTTTTATTACTTGATTGTTCAAGCTACCTCACAGAAGTGCTCTGTTTGTTTACGGAGTAGTTGAATGTTAAAATAAAGTGAATTAAATTAAAAATAAGGAACATCCTGGATCTGTTTCTTTGCTACTCTTTATACTTTTTTATGTATTATAGAAGTATCGGATCGGGTTTCGGTATCAGTTAGGCATGGGCCGATATAAGAATCTGACGGTATGATAACCTTGGATAAAAATATCACGGTTTAACGGTGTTGTGATTACTGCTCTAAAATATATATTTTTTTAAAGTCTGGGTAAAAAAACTACAACTTTTTTCCCCTTTGAACACAAAATATTTTATTTTGAGAAACATTTATAATTATTTGGAGCAGTAAACATGTCAGGCTAAATAATTCAAATGAATCATTGACTTCTGCTGTCTTCATTAGTTTCAAAAACCCAGATTTATTTACAAGTTAAAATGGCATCTTTGGATATTTTTTTTGCTGGAGATACTGTTGTCCTAAAAAATAAATAAAAATTAAAATAAATAAAATATTAAATAAATAAAAGATCTTACATATACCTTAGGAACGGTATAGCAAAACATTTTGGCGGTTTTAAAACCTTAATTTTTCCAAACCGCGGTATACCTTGACAACGGTTATCGTCCCATGCCTAGTATCAGCAGATACTCAAAATAAAATGACTCGAACTCGAGGGCAGAAAAACCTGATCGGGACATCCCTAGTTACTTACATATTTCTCTGTAGCATGTCAGTTTGAAATATCAATTTACGTTTCCAAACATTGTTTTTGTCATTAACTGTAATTGTAAAGTGAGATTATTGTCTGCAACAGCCAGTGCTTGGCACAGAGACCTAATCTGATCATTATCCAGTCTGTCTGGAATGAAGCAGAACAAACTGAGACAAACTTAATCCAGAAGAACTTCGGCAACATCTCCAAGATGCTTCAAAAATCATCAGGGTAAAGTTGGTTTTCTATTTGCGCATTAGGACTTTCTCTTTAATAATACATTTTCAGGAAAGTATTATTTGCAAATTGTAATCAGGAAAATCATATTAGCAGCCCATGACTGTCGAAGTACAACAATGTTCAGTCAATTAAATAGTGCTAATGTTGTTTGAAGTCATACCTGGATGTGATTTCAGACTGAATATTCAAAGTATCATGGTAAACAATATAGGCAGTGTGTCACTAAACGAATGTGCGAATATAAACCAACTTTACCTCAATTCAAAAAAACCTCCTGCAAAGCTACAGCACTGTTCAAATCAAT
This sequence comes from Danio kyathit, assembly GCA_903798195.1. Taxonomy (NCBI): domain Eukaryota; kingdom Metazoa; phylum Chordata; class Actinopteri; order Cypriniformes; family Danionidae; genus Danio; species Danio kyathit. Next base: position 68,935,278 of record LR812520.1, read on the forward strand.
TAACTAAATCAAATCAACATTTGGCATGACCACATTTTGCATTTAAAACACTTGCTGCACTTGCCCATAGGTTTTCAGGTAGCTATTACTTTTATTAGCCTAACTAAAGATGGTTGCTGTTTATGCTTGAAAGATGATTAATAAAATATTGATCATCATTTCCCTATAATTTGCTTGTATAGTAATTTTGCTGCTTTCTATCTGCAATTAATATTACAGCTGATTATTAGTCAGTGCCAGTGGTGTAAAGTAACAAATTACAAATACTCAAATTACTGTAATGGAGTAGTTTTTCTCAGGAATTGTAATTTACTGAGTAGCTTTAAAAATGTGTACTTTTACTTTCCCTTGAGTGCATTTTTAGTGCAGTATCTGTACTTTTACTCCACTACTTTCCTTCAACCTGCACATACCTGCCAACACTCCCGTTTTCCCCGGGAGTCTCCCGTATTTCAGACCCGTCTCCCATATTGTTCTGTCTCTTGGTAAACTCCCGGAATACCCCCGCCCCCCGCTCCTCAGCATTTCGGTACAGTCTGGGCTGAAACTTGGTGCTTGTGCTCTTCCGGTCGCACGCTACAGTTCGCGCGCCCCCATCTCCCCAAACCTCTCACCCCTCCCGCTCCCCGCTCTTCAGTTTGCGCCAGTGTTGCCAACTTAGCGACAAATTTTCAAAAAAGCGACTAGCGACAAATCTAGCGACTTTTTTGTGTGTTACTGGCGATTTTTATAGACTGTCGTTTGTCTATTACTGTACCGTCCCTACTCTTCTCAACGAGCTGCGGGTGATGCCGCCGGCCCCTCCCCTGCAGCCTGAGAGCAGAGCACCTCTCTGCGTACCGACGGCAAATGATTTAGAACAGGTGGCAGTTTGAAGGTATTTCCCTTGTACAGTCAACCCGATCTGCTTCTCCTTTATTTTAACAATTTAATTTGACTGTTTATTCTTGTTCACAATCAGAGATGTTTTAAGTGAGAGTTTCAGAACTTGTCTGAGTTTATTACGTCTGAGAGATTACTGCAAATTCCCTACTCATCTATAATGATATACTGTATTCAAACAGCAATAAATTTAGTTAAATTGACAAGCTTACATAAAGCGTAGTGCGAATATAAAATACCCTATTTATTTACCATAGGCTGTTAAACAAACACAAATGGTAGAACGCGATGACGTCAGTAATATGCAAATTAACGTATGACGTAACCCCCCGGAATTATGAACCAAATGTTGGCAGGTATGCCTGCAGACACTACTTTAGCTGAGTAGAAAAATCAGTCCTGTTATTCCTGTCCAATCAAATCACACTTAGAAAGTAAATTGCATCATAATGAACTACCTCAAGATATTGGGTGATTTATAATTGCAGCAAACTGTTTGGAAGCATTAAAAGTGTCCATGAAGATGTTCAAAATCTTTACACACATTGACCGAGAGACTGTTTGGATGCATGCACTGATGAGAAGATGACGGATGTTTACTGTATGATGACCAAAATGGCCTTAAACACCCAACAGGCACAAGACGTCAACATGACATCAGACATCATGGGGACGTTGCATTTTGTATGGAAATGAAAATCAGGTTGACGTCAGAACTCAACGTCAGACCGACATCAGTGTCCAAAAACCAACCAAATATCAACGTCTAATGATGTTACAGCGTGACATTGTGTGGACGTTACCACTATGATATCAATCAGACTTTGGTTGCCGTACCTGATGAATAAATGTCAGTATTTGACGTCATATATGATGTTGGTTAAAGATGTTGGCTCGACGTTGGATTTTGGTCACTTTCCAACACACTGAAATTAACCAAATATCAACATCATTTGATGTCGTTATTGGACATCAAAATAACATTGTCCTTAGATGCTGGCTAGATATTGAATTTTGGTCCCCTGATGTCACAACCTAAATCTAACCTAATATTAACGTCTTATGACTTCATGTACCTACTGGGCAATAACTAAATGCACTACAGAATGTTACGTTTACACACACATGCACAAATTACATGTAAATGCATCAGCTTTTTACATTGTATTACTCACTACTCTTGAGTACTTTTAAAAAGCTCTACCTTTTACTCATACTTTGAGTAATATTCACAACAGATACTTTTACTCTACATGCACTACATTTTCAGGCAAGTAATGATACGTTACCTTAAGTATGATTTTTCAGTACTCTTTCCACCACTGGTCAGTGCACACACAGGTTTTTACTTCTTTTTAAGTACAATTTTAGGCTAGTTTGAAACTAAATTCTGAATTCTGTATCACCAAAGTCCCTAAATACAGGTAAGAAACATAGTAAACGGGATTAAAATCAACAACTAATTTCCCCCATTTTGTGTATAGATGTATTCCTACATAGTTAACCTGCATTTCTACAATAAAGTGTCATTTTCTCAAAGGTGATGTCCATGTCATTACATTTTCAATGAAGTAATCTGATAATTACAATAATTAAGAACAATTTGCGCATTGTGTATTGCTTTTTCCTCCGTTATCATATCTAGTAAGGCAACTTTAGCACAGTATATTTGTTATTTATCCAGTACAAAAGCATTATAGCGACATTATAGCAACGAATTAAGCGCGAGGAACATAACAACATCCTTTATTAACGTAAGTGACCAGCGTAAGATACATTACCTGAGAATAACGTTCATGAGGTTTAAAAATAAAACAAAACAGATAATAATCCTGGAACTCACCAACACCCAGTCTGGAGCCTTCAGATAGGACACACTGGAGATGGAGAACAGAAGGCGCTGCGCTAAAAGCGTGAACGTGCAGCGGCGACTGAGCGCAACGCAATTTAACTGACGTATGCGCTTCGTGAATTTGCGGAAAGAGCTGCGTTGAGTTTTCTTTAATGAGGCTCGGGTGAGATTTGACGGAGAAAAAGGTTCCGCCTAATTATTCAGTGGATGCAGACAGACAACATATTCCTGTATTAATCTATAAGAAATAAGAGTATACAGAAATGTATATTTAGACACGTCGTATTTTTCATTCTGAGTCTTTTCAAGTAGCCTATTCTTCAAGGTATTGTGTTGTGTTGCAAGAAAGGATGAATGAACTATTTATATTAACACTTTTTTTAAGAAATGCAATATTTCACTCATTCATTCATTTTCTTTTCAGCTTAGTCCCTTTATTAATCTGGAGTCGCCACAGCGGAATGAACCGCCAACTTATCCAGCATATGTTTTACGCAGCGGATGCCCTTCCAGCTGCAACCCATCACTGGGAAACACACACACATTCATTCACTCTCATACACTACAGACAATTTAGCTTACCCAATTCACCTGTAGCACATGTCTTCGGACTGTGGGGGAAACCGGAGCACCCGGAGGAAACCCACGCGAACATGAGGAGAACAAGCAAACTCCACACAGAAACGCTGTGAGGCAATTGTGCTGCCCACTGCGCCACCGTGCTGCCATAATATTTTATTTATTTATTTATTATTGTTATTTTCTGAATTTTTACATTTTATTATTAATTTTTAATGTATTTGTTTGTTTACTTTAAGCATATGTTTATTATTTTTATTGATTTATTCCGTATTTTTTTTAAATGTTATACACATACTGTCCTATTTAAGCATTTGTGGATGCGGTTTTCATCTTATGTATATGTTTATTACATTATTTATGTAAATGTGAGGCCTGTGTGCCAGCCTGTTAAATAAGATGGTTCTTTTTCACTCCAAAAGTGGACCTTTTTTGCAATTAATCCCTTAATTTTACACTTAATTATGAGAATAAATACTACATTTTAGTGCCATTTTAAGTACAAATTGTGGTTGCTGGATCAGCTTGTCTGCTGATATCATAATGTGCATGCTTTTTGATGCACCAAAAACTACAAATTTGTCAAATACTATGTAATAATTTATTACTAACTTTGTAATAGCAAAAAAATCATTCATTTTCATTCGGCTTAGTCCCTTTATTTATCAGGGGTCGCCACAGTGGGATGAACCGCCAACTTATTCAGCATATGTTTTACGCAGAGGATGCCATTCCAGCTGCAACCCAGTACTAGGAAACACCCATACACACTCACATTCACACACACACACTCATACACTACGGCCAATTTAGTTAATCAGTTCCCCTATAGTGTATGTGTTTGGACTGTGGGGGAAACTGGAGCACCCGGAGGAAACCCATGCCAACACAAGGAGAACATGCAAACTCCACACAGAAACGCCAACTGACCCAGCCGGGGCCCGAACAAGCAACCTTCTTTCTGAGAGGCTACAATGCTAACCACTAAGCCATCGTGCTGCCCCTAGCCAAAAAAATTCATTAATTCTTTCATTTTCTTTTCGGCTTAGTCCCTTTAGTAATCCGGGGTCGCCACAGCGGAATGAACCGCCAACTTATCCAACACGTTTTTATGCAGCGGATGCCCTTCCAGCCACAACCCATCTCTGGGAAACATCCATACACACTCATACACTACGGACAATTTAGCCTACCCAATTCACCTGTATGCATGTGTTTGGACTGTGGGGAAAACCGGAGCACCCGGAGGAAACCCACGCCAACATGAGGAGAACATGCAAACTTTACACAGAAACGCCAACTGACCCAGTCGAGGCTCGAACCAGCGACCTTCTTGCTGTGAGGCTACAGCACTACCTACTGCGCCACTGCGTCGCCAGCCAAATAAATAAATAAATAAAAAACATGAAATGACAAAATTATAGATTTTTAAATTAGGTAAAAATCATCTATTATGAAGCATTCTGTGGCAACCCAGTGGCGCAGTAGGTAGTGCTGTTGCCTCACAGCAAGAACGTCGCTGGGTCGCAGGTTCGAACCTCGGCTGGGCTGGGTCAGTTGGCGTTTCTGTGTGGAGTTTGCATGTTCTCCCTGGGTTCGCGTGGGTTTCCTCCGGGTGCTCCGGTTTCCCCCACAGTCCAAAGACATGCAGTACAGGTGAATTGGGTAAGCTAAATTGTCCATAGTGTATGAGTGTGAATGTGTGTGTGTGGAAGTTCCCAGAGATGGGTTGCGGCTGGAAGGGCATCCGCTGCGTAAAATCGTGCTGGATAAGTTGGCGGTTCATTCCGCTGTGGCGACCCCGCAAGGGACAAAGCCGACAAGAAAATGAATGAATGAATGAATGAAGCATTCTGTAACTTTACCACTGTAAATGCACTTTCAGAAATAAAGGTACAGGAGCTGTCACTGATGCAGTACCTTTTCAAAAGAAACATATTTGTACCCAAAAAGTCCACAGTGGTACCTCAAAGGTGCCCAAATGTATGTAAAAAGTACCTTTGAGGTACCATTATTGACTCTTCATGTACAAATATGTACCTTTTGAAAAGGTACTGCCCCAGTGGCAGCTCCTGTACCTTTATTTCTGAGAGTGTACCTCAGAACTTAATTGATTAGTAATATGTATTGTTAAGCAATTAATTTGACAACTTTAAAGCTGATTTTCTCAATATTTAGATTTTTTTAACCCTCAAGATTGTCAAATAGTTATCCTGGATAAATAATGTCTATCCTATCAAACCTTACGTCAGTCAAAATCTTATTTATTCCACTTTCAGAAGATAAATCTGTTTCAGAAAATGTACCCTTATGACTCAGGCCTGTAGCCAGCCTGGTGAAAGAGGTGGTTCTTTTTTTGCGGTTATAGGTCTCATTTAGGCTACACTCTCAGAAATAAAGGTACGCGAGCTGTCACTGGGGTGGTACCTTTTCAAAAGGTACAAATTTGTAGCTAAAAGGTCCATATTAATACCTTAAGGCTACATATTAGTACCTAAAAAGCACAAAAGTGTTCCTCTTAAAATTTGTAGGTACTAATATGGACCCTTGAGGTATCAATATGGACCTTTTAGCTACAAATTTGTACCTTTTGAAAAGGTACCACCCCAGTGACAGTTCGCGTACCTTTATTTCTGAGAGTGCACTATTTAATTATGAGATTTAAATACTGCATTTTAGTGTCATTTTATACATTATTTTAGCTGAAATAGATTGTTCAATGGTTGTCATAACCAAAAAAAGCACATTTGAAAATTGATGGATAACAACAATGGCCAAAACAGTATTCAAATTCATTTTAATATCGGTCGCTTTTGGTGCTTCACAGCTTTTTATTGCTCATTTTTTGTTTCAAGAATAAGATCCAAGATTTAGAATAAAAGTCACTTGTACAATGTTTTCATTCATTTTCTTTTCGGCTTAGTCCCTTTATTAATACGGGGTCGCCACAGTGGAATGAACCGCCAGCATATGTTTCACACAGAGGATGCCCTTCCAGTCGCAACCCATCCATACAAACTCATAGACTACAGACAATTTAGCTTACCCAATTCACCTGCACCACATGTCTTTGGACTTGTGGGGGAAACCAGAGCACCCGGAGGAAACCCACGCCAACATGGGGAGAACATGCAAACTCCACACAGAAACGCCAACTGACCCAGCCAGGGCTCGAACCAGCGACCTTCTTGCTGTGAGGCGATTGTGCTACCCACTGTGACACCATGCTGCCACCATATGTCAGTCAAAATCTTAATTATTCCACTTTCAGAAGATAAATCTCAGTTTCAGAATATGACTCAGGCCTGTAGCCAGCCTGGGGAAAGAGGTGATTCTTTTTTTCTCAAAAAGTGGACATTTTTGTAGTCATTTAGGCTACTATTTAATTATGAGATTTAAATACTGCATTTTGATGTCATTTTATACACTATTTCAGCTGAAATAGATTGTTCAATGGTTATCATGACCAAAAAAAGCACATTTGAAAATTGATGGATAACAACAATAGCCAAAACAGTATTCAAATTCATTTTAATATCGGTCGCTTTTGGTGCTTCACACCTTTTCATTGGTCATTTTTTGTTTCAAGAATAAGATCCAAGATTTAGAATAAAAGTCAATTGTACAATGCTTTCTTTATTTAAAAACAATACAGTAGTGAAAAAACACTTTAGGGGAGCGCTGGAAACAAAGTAACGCAGGGTTAAATGTAGCACGGAGTTTTAAAGTATTTGCTCAGGGTTAACCAAGGCATGCTTCCCTGGTTTTCACCGCAGTGTTGGCAGACATCTTCCTGCCAATTATTGAAAAAGTTTGTTGAAATTTGGACGAGAAACACAGGGGAAACCATTTTTGCAGCATAAAAGTATTTTTTATTATAATCAATATTTTTTTATTTTAAAAAAATCTGTGAAAGTATGTTAGTAAAATCTTATATTGTTGTGATCACCTTCTTCTAGGCTAAAAGGCCACTTCTAGGCCATTTTGAAAGATGTATAAAACACACAGAGACTGCGAGCCAGTTTTGAGGAAAACATGACACAGCGGGGTTAGTTGTACAGGGTGTTACAATTAAGCCACACACTGTTGGACACCAACTAAACTAACAGAATATTTTTTTTAGTTTTGAGTGTAATGTTGAGAATTTTTTAAATAAAAATGTTTTTTAATAGAAATTACAGTTTTAATAGAAAAATAATATTTTATTGCTAATAATGCAAATAAATGCATTATATAATAATAGATAAATGGATAATAAAGCAAATTCAAATGTGTTTATCCAATAAACAAATAAATAAACATGCTGTGCTATATAGAATAAACAAGAAATGAGCAAATTACTGAGGAAATACAGCTACTATTTAAAGTTAACTGAGTTTAAATTAACTGTGTGAAATCTGCCTTTGTAAGCATGTGTTACAACTAACCCTCTGTCTGTTACAACTTGCCCCGCAGGTGGGGTAAATAGTAACATTTTTACTCCTGGCACTTTTGGCAATACTGCACAGAAACCACAGGTCCGGCGATCTTACAACCAGTGCTCATTTGTAGGAGAGGCTTGTGTGTTGTTGGTAAAAAAATATGGTTTGTCTAACCCCATTACTCTGTTCATTATTTGACCAAAACCAAAAAGTGTTACTTTGTGCCCCGCGCTCCCCTACTTACATCAGATTGTATGTTTTCTTGCACAGCTGGATGAAAATATTTGTTAGCACTGGCCAAAACTGATTAGCTGAAGTCACACCGAAGCAACATGCAACAGAGGAATCTTATGATCTTAAAATCTTTTTTGATGGGTTGTTTTCAACATTTATGATGGCATAGCAGTCAAAATAGGACAAATGAGCTTATGTTTGGGACAAATTCTGGACCTTGGTCAGCGAGGGGTGGGTCTTTTGAACCACCCGAACACCCCCTGGCTACAGGCCTGTGACTGGTTTTGTGATCCAGGGTCATACTGTAGGTATATTTAAACTGTAAGGTTTTATATTAGACGCGGTAGCGCAGTGGGTAGTGCTGTCGCCTCACAGCAAGAAGGTCGCTGGTTTGAGCCTCGACTGGGTCAGTTGGCGTTTCTGTGTGGAGTTTGCATGTTCTCCCCGGGTTCGTGTGGGTTTCCTCCGGATGCTCCGGTTGCCCCCACAAGTCCAAAGACATGCGTTACAGGTGAATTGGGTAGGCTAAATTGTCCATAGTGTATGAGTGTGTATGGATGTTTCCCAGTGATGGGTTGCAGCTAGAAGAGCATCCGCTACGTAAAACATGTGCTGGATAAGTTGGTGGTTCATTCCGTTGTGCCGACCTCGGATTAATAAAGGGATTAAGCCGAAAAGAAATTGAATGAATGAATGAAGGTTTTATATTATAGTTTTATAAATAGTTTGTTATTAGAGTCCTCAGAAGCACAACTTTGACCCCAGCCTGCTGCTGACCTTCTACAGTGCATTCATTGAGATTTTGCTGACATACTACATCACATGGTACAGTAGCTGCACCATGGCAGACAGGGAGAGGCTCCAGAGAACGCCACACAAAAGATCATCAGCTGCCCTCTCCCCCCCGCTGGACATTTACACCACCCGCTGCCTCAGCAGAGCTGAGAACATCATTAAGGACAGCTCACCCGGCTTCTGAACTGTTCAACCTGCTGCCCTCAGGAAGACGCTACAGGTGCATCAGAAAGAGAACAACCAGACTCAAGAACAGCTTTTTCCCAAAAGCCATTACCATCCTCAACTCACACATGCACTGACCCCACACACGCACACACAGGGACTGCAGTGGTCTAGTCGGGACCATAAGCACATATACTCCATATGCCTACTCATTTCTATGAGCTGTTTGGGTATTACAACTTCTGAGGATCAATAATTGCATATACCCTCGGTATCAGTGGTGTAGTCCTAAAAAAAAAAGGTGGTGTACTATTACTCACCCAACCCAAATTTCAAAAGGCAAAGAAACAATGAAAGTCAATGTTTCTTTTATTCATTAGCAATATATATTTATTTTACATAAGTTAACTGTAGGCACGTTGGCGCAGTGAGTAGCACATTCGCCTCACAGCAAGAAGGTCGCTGGTTCGAGCCCTGGCTGGGTCAGTTGGCATTTCTGTGTGGAGTTCGTGTGGGTTTCCTCCGGGTGCTCCGGTTTCCCCAACAAGTCCAAACACATGTGGTATAAGGTGAACTGGGTAAGCTGAATTGTCCATAGTGTATGAATGTGTATGGATGTTTCCCAGTGATGGGTTGCAGCTGGAAGGGCATCCGCTTCGTAAAACATACGCTGGATAAGTTGGTGGTTCATTCCGCTGTGGCGACCCTGGATTAATAAAGGGACTAAGCCGAAAAGAAAATGAATGAATGTTACCTGTAACTATTGACTTCCACAGAAGGAAAAGCAAATACTATGGAAGTCAACGCTTTCAGGTTTCCAGCTTTCTTCAAAAAATCTAAACCGGTGTGGAACAAGTAAAGGTTGAGTAAATGATGACAATTTTCATTTTGGGTGCGTTTACCATGATTATCTTTTTCATTTGATCATCAAACCACAGCTGTGCAGAGTGAGAGCAGAAGGTGTGTGTTTATCGATAGATTATTATAATATCTGCATATTTGCAGTTCTTCGCTACAGAAACACTTGTATCACACTTGTATCCCAATGTCACGGAGGAGCATTCAGGTTTCCCCATCTACTGTTTCCTCGACGCTCCCCTCATCATCACAGCTGTTTCCTCCAGCAAAAATGCAACTCTTAACAAACATTTCGCTGTGTTTATTTCAAATTAACTGTGAAAATAAAACATTACAGTGCACGTGGCATTAGTTATTCGTTCATGCACAGGATTGAACACAGTGACAGAACCACTCAATGAATGTATATCATTTTAACTGCATTTCAGAGTGACATCAGAGTGAAACATCTTGTGTTGTATCGTATTAAAAAATATTTCCTATTATGACTTATATTGTGATATTAAAATATGTAAATTAGCCTGTGCATTTTTTAATATGTTCATATTTATGCCATTTTGAATTTAAAAAGTAGCAGTTTTATTTATGGCGATGCAGTGGCGCAGTTGGTAGTGCTGTCGCCTCACAGCAAGAAGGTCGCTGGTTTGAGCCTCGGCTGGGTCAGTTGGCGTTTCTGTGTGGAGTTTGCATGTTCTCCCTGCGTTCGCGTGGGTTTCCTCCGGGTGCTCCGGTTTCCCTCACAGTCCAAAGACATGCGGTGAATTGGGTAGGCTAAATTGTCCGTAGTGTATGAGTGTGTATGCATGTTTCCCAGAGATGGGTTGCAGCTGGAAAGGCATCCGCTGCGTAAAAACATATGCTGGATAATTTGGTGATTCATTCCGCTGTGGTGACCCCAGATTAGAAAAGGGACTAAGCCGAAAATAAAATGAATGAATAAATGAAAGTTTTATTTATTTAATACATGAAAAAAATGTACTTGAGTACAGGCTAGTACACTCTCAGAAAAAGAGGTACACACATTAAGGAACAGTTTTGTATCTTTGTAAAAGTTGTACCTTATATAATACAGAAAAGACCTCTTATAATACTGTTCTGTACCTTTTATGGTACAATTCAAAAGAAGGTGCACAATTGTTCTCATAAAAAAGGTCCATAAGTGTTGTTTATTAAAAATGCCTTAAATGTTGAGTTTACAATACCTAGAGTTTTGTTTTATCAGTTGTTTTGTATTATAGAACTTAAACATTAATGTTTATGAGTTTCTTTAAACATTTTAAATGATGATTCTTGTTTTAATATGACAATCATTCATAAAATCACTTTGCCTTTCCAGTCATATTTATTTCCATAGATATTGTAATACAGAAGGAGTTGTCCAACACTTATGTGCATTTTTATGAGAACAATTAATCACCTTAGAATTATCAGGTTCTATCTGACATTTTTGTCAAAATTATTGAAATATTCTTATTAAATGACAACTTATTTACATTATGGGACGTTTTTTTTTTATAAGTTGTTTACATTTTAAGACTTTTTATTTAAAAAACAAATGTTACACACATACTGTTTGCTATATGGAATGCAAAAACTTTGAAGCTCAATATCTCAAAATCATTCAGAACGCAGAGAGAACCTTATAATTCCAAGGTGACGAATTGTGTATCTTCATTTCAGTTGCACCATAAAATGTACAGAACAGTATCATAAGAGGTCTTTTCTGTAAGGTACAACCTTTACAAAGGTACAAGACTGTTCCTTAAGGAACATTATTTGTACCATCGTGTACCTTTTTTTCTGAGAGTGTACAACAATTTTTTAATAGTACTAAAATAAATAATTTTTTTTTTAAACAGGCTCATTTTACAAGTGCCTTTAGAGTTTTACCACAGCTTAATATACTCAGCCAATCTCCAGGTCTGCTGGGGGCACTATTAGCTAAGCATAAATCATTGAATAGGATTAGGCTATTAGCATCTCGCTTTAAAATGAACAAATTTGTTCAAATATTTTTCCTTTTTAATGGATAGTTCACCCAAAAAAATAAAAATTGTCATCATTTACTCAACCTTTACTTGTTCCAAACTGGTTTGTCTTTTTTTCTTCTGTTGAACACGAAAGAAGATAGTGTGAAGAAAGCTGGAAACCTGAAACCAGTGACTTCCATAGTATGTGTTTTTCCTTCTGTGGAAGTCTAGTTACAGGTAACTTCTTTGTTCTTTCATTTTATTTTCGGCTTAGTCCTTTTATTAATCTGGGGTTGCCACAGCGGAATGAACCACCAACTTATTCAGCATATGTTTTACGCAGCGGATGCCCAGCTGGAACCCATCACTGGGAAACATCCAAACACACTCATTCACACACATACACTACGGACAATTTTAGCTTACTCAATTCACCTGTACCGCATGTCTTTGGACTTGTGGGGGAAACCGGAGCACCCGGAGGAAAACCACGCGAACGCGGGGAGAACATGCAAACTCCACATAGAAATGCCAACTAGCCCAGCCAGAACTCGAACCAGCGACCTTCTTGCTGTGAGGTGATCATGCTACCCACTGTGCCACCGTGCAGCAGGTAACTTATGTTCAATATATTCATTCATTCATTTTCTTGTCGGCTTTGTCCCTTGCGGGGTCGCCACAGCGGAATGAACCGCCAACTTATCCAGCACGATTTTACGCAGCGGATGCCCTTCCAGCCGCAACCCATCTCTGGGAACTTCCACACACACATTCACACTCATACACTATGGACAATTTAGCTTACCCAATTCACCTGTATTGCATCTTTGGACTGTGGGGGAAACCGGAGCACCCGGAGGAAACCCACGCGAACCCAGGGAGAACATGCAAACTCCACACAGAAACGCCAACTGACCCAGCCCAGCCGAGGTTCGAACCTGCGACCCAGCGACGTTCTTGCTGTGAGGCAACAGCACTACCTACTGCGCCACTGGGTTGCCCTGTTCAATATATATATATATATATATATATATATATATATATATATATTGCTAATGAATGAAAGAAACAATGACTTTCTTGGTTTCTTTGCCTTTTGAAATTTGGGTTGGGTGGGTAATAGTACACCACCTATTTTTGGGACTACACCACTGACGGACTGGCTCAAAATTCACTTAAATTTCAATGGAATTTATGCATTAAACATTTATTTGTATTACCTCTAGTATATCTCGTTCTACCTCTGTTTAATCCACCTCATCCGACTAGCTTCTCATCCCCTATTTTTGCACTACTGTTTATAGTCTACAGTTATTTCTACTGTACCTGGCTGTTTAGTGTGATTGTATTGAAAGGATATATTTACTTGTTTGGACTGAGTAGTGAGATGCACTTAATCTCATCGCACATGTATATAATGTACATTGTATATGTGTACAGTGACAATAAAAGGCATTCAATTCTATTCTATTAAGAGATACGTGTTTTACATTTAAAAAGCTGAATAAAGAAATATGAAATGTTGGTAAAAATGTGTTCAGTTAAAATGATTAGACCATCCATCACAATATATTATGTGTGGCTGATTAATAAAGGGACTAAGCCGAAAAGAAAATGAATGAATAAATGAATGTCTATTTGTCCTCCATATTTTAGCCATGGGACATGTTGTTTTTTAAGCTGTACTTTGTGTTCTGTATTTTCTGCTCTTGTGTAACGCCAGATGGAGCTGTGTTTGTCAGAGAAAAAGAGAGAGAAAGAGCGTGTTTGCGTCATGACGTCGAGGGAAAGCCGGTGCTGATATAAAGGCAAGCAGCGGCGTGACGCGTCCTTCTCCCTGCCTGTCCCCACCAGCGGAAGGCAGCGCGCTCTCTGTTCCTATCAGTGCTGAGCGAATCCACGAACATCTGTCAAAATGGTGCGTATCACACATTTTATCTGCGTTAATACTGTCGCTCCGAGAGGAGATTGAGCGTTAAGATCCGTTATTTTTAACGATTAACGAGATTTTCAGCCAGATGTGTGCGGAAAAAAGACCGGCTAGCGGTTTCCCACAAAACAAAATGGCAGCTGATGTTTTTCGGCGTGACACATTTTTATTTCTTTTCACTTCAAATAATGTCTTTGTATCAAACTCTAGCATGAGTTGTGTGTACTATATTTTGAGAAATAAAACAACCGATATATTATTACCTAAATTTGAGTGGTTATTTTTTTCCTCCCGGTTCCCGGGCCTTGTTAGCATGTTAGCTCGCCGTGCCACGTATTGTGGAAAGCATCGCGTGCTTGTGAAAAATCTATTTAATCTTCTCTTAGATTTGTATTTGTAAGCAAGCATAGTGATAATCGAGTTTCAGCACCAATGTACGTGTTTTCCGTGACTTGGTGAGAGTCCGTGTGTGTTTTTTTTCTCGGTTTACCGGTTGGTTTAGCAGTTAGCAGGTGTCGGGTGTGTTCGAGCAGCTGTCACGTGTTCATGCGTTCCCGGTCCCGCGTGTGCGGTTCATCAGCGGAACCACATCACGCACATGGCCGTCTTTTGTTTGCGCAACTGCTTCCGGTAGGCGGTGTAAAGGGCGCGACTAGTGATGAATATTTAAGCATGTGGTTTCATGCAGGGCTTTAACTTGGAGTCTTTGCGTTGTCATGCGACAAAGAACGGACACGTCACTGACTCATTTATTGCCAGATTGTGCTTTTGACAGTCACCTTTATCAGCACGTGACGTGTGTTGAACGTATGTGAAATATCTGTATGTCAGTTTACACGTTTGGAAAGGCTGACGTCTGTGTTGAAACATGGCTATGTATTTTGTTAAAATAAGTTAAACACTCCCATCAATTTCAGTCACATCTTCTGTTTTGGAAAAAAATAAAAAGTTTCTCACAAGTGGAAGTTTGAATAAGTCTTCTCTTTCTAAACTTGAAATTATCCGAAACTAACTGCAAATAGCACTTAAGTATGAAGTTAATGTTGTGTGACCGCTGAGGATTTTATTCACTAAAGTGATCACATTTTTTTTTCTAGTTTTTTTTTTTTTTTTTTAAGAATGGCTTTCTAAGAACTATTAGCAAGACTAGGAAATAGTTGCTAAAGTACCAATGTTATCTTTGTCAATTTTGTTGGTGGCATTAATTTTTATTTGTATTATAAGATGCCTTGATCTTATAAATGAGTTACTTAGCATGAACTTCACATATTTATGGATTTTACACAAATCACCTCTAATTTTGGCCATTTTCTCAAATATACTTGTACAACATAAGACCAAGGTCATGTTTGCAATCATTAAACATGAAAATGGCATGGATGTAGGTTTTTGCAAGCCTGTTCATTTTTCATTTATAACTGATTACAATAGAAAAATGATTGAGTTGATAAAGTACCAACGCTATCTTTTATTTATTTTTTATTATAATAAAAAATCATCTGTTTTGTATATTATAAGATGCCTTTAATCTTATAATTAATCTCTCAATTCTTTTTAAAAGTTCTTTATATAAAATTTTATATATAAGACTAGCTGTGTTTTCATCCACCCATTTTTGTTTTGAAAATGTGCATAAACATGCACATAACTGAGTAGGACAATGTTTTTGTTATTATTCTATAAGAAAAGATGTGCATGAACTACGATGGAAACACTTTTACAGCACAAATTCCACTATGCGCGTTAATAAAAGGTTATGGGATTTTGTTAGAAGAGATCATGTGGTGATAAATGTGTGTAAATGGGCAAACTAGCGGCTGAGCAGCACACTGTAAAACATCTGAAATGTTTAGTTCATTCTAAAGCGCCTTACCGTTTAAGTATTAGTGTTATATTATTAATGACCTCCAGAATCAAGAGCGTCTGTGCTCCGTGTCTGATGCCTTAAAACGCCACCGTGCGTTCACTGTGTCAGGATTGCCTTCTAAGGCGCAAAGCATTTATTAAATGAAGAAAAGATTGACGCAGCAAATTCAGTTTTTACTGTTGATACTTGGCGCCAGATAATCAGGAAGTGACTATTTTGTTGGCGTTGGATGGAAACGCTGCTTTATTCGCATCTCTTTTATGCGATAATCCCATTTTGCGCATAGTTAATTCGCATTTTTGGATAATCATTGCTATTGACAGCAAATTCAATTCAATTCAATTCAATTCATCTTTATTTGTATAGCGCTTATACAATGTAGATTGTGTCAAAGCAGCTTCACATGGAAGATTATAGTGAATTGAAACAGTGTCAGTTCAGTTCAGTTTAGCTCAGTTCAGTGTGGGTTAATAATCACTACTGAGAGTGCATACTAACACTGATGCATATCTTTAGGCTACAGAATTAATGTTTTATAAGAGCGTTAGTATTTGGATTTGTGCAGAGTTGTATGATTTAATTCATGAAGCTTTTGAATTCGTCATTTATCTGGAAGTTTGTCAAGTCTTCTGTAATTGCGTTAGGTTAAATAATAATCAAATGTCTCACTGCCGTCTGCTCTTCCAGGTGAACTTCACAGTCGACCAGATCCGTGCCATCATGGACAAGAAGTCCAACATCCGTAACATGTCTGTGATTGCGCACGTGGATCATGGAAAATCTACACTGACCGACTCTCTGGTGTCCAAGGCTGGAATCATTGCTTCCGCCCGCGCCGGAGAGACCCGCTTCACTGACACGCGCAAAGACGAGCAGGAGCGCTGCATTACCATCAAATCCACGTAAGACTGCTGAGGATGCGACAGTTTGTAATGTGAATTCCACCACTGCTTGTAACAAGAGATTAATTTATCAAATTTTGCAAACTCGTTTTAGCTTAAAAGCCTTCCTCTGGCAGATGCAAAATTTGTAATTTATCATATGTTGAATTCCCCTTTTTCCTATTTATATTTACTTTCTAACATGCGTATTGTATTAGTTAAAAGCTTTATTCCCCTTCTGGCAATTAATTCTGATATATACGATGCTCCACATAACACAAATGACACTCGTAATACCAATGCTTAACAGGACTCGAAATTAACCTTTTTGCTTGGTAGCACTGGTGCTCCTTTTAAAAATTTAGTCGCACCCACCAATTATGAGAACCGTTGCGAAGTTATATATATAAACCGATTTATTGCATTTGAAATCAACACTAATCAAAACTAACAAGCAAAAAAAAAAATGCTTGCGTGGGGAAAATGTGTCTCAACGAAATCCCGTTGTCACAAGAAAATAACTTTTTATACCATGATTGAGTGACCAACACGGACGGACCGCTCACTGGCCCTGCATGCACTAGACATGAATGAATCTGTTAACGATAACTATGCTGTGTTTTCACGGGTGATGTCTGATATTGCACAGATGCTTTTGACATGTACCTTAATTGTATACATCATTTTAATAGCAATACCAGTCTTTTTATGAGCTGCAATTAGTTTAATCCGTCAATGCAAGCCCTTTTGCAATGGTGTACGTGGTGCTAACTTTTACTTATAGCTGCACGGCTGACAGCATCTGACGATTAAATGAAGGATTAACAGAACATCTCGTGCTTAATGTGTAGATGTGGCAAACAGTTACCTGAAAATTCCGTCCCACAGACTTTACAGACTTTTTTTTTATCCACTCTTCGACAAATGTAGATTGTGGATTAACTTTTTACCACGATCAGTAATCAGATGTGCCATTATTTGTTGCTTTTGGTGGTTTCTAAAACAAAATCTGACCGTAATGTTGTCATTCTCATTTTCAGCGCTGAGTGATTGACAGCTGATTTTTAACCAATCCATTAGTGATCAGTTCTAGCGCAGTGGGCCAATAAAAAGAGCGTGAAGGCGGGGCAAGCATTGCAGGCTTTGTTTACTGCAGAAAGTTGACATGACGACAGTTTTAAAGTGTTCCTGAGCGCTGCGTTTCAAGTGCAAAGATTCATTCTGCGTGAACGTGTCCTAATTCCGCGCATGCGGTGAACGTTTTGCAGTGAAAACCGGTCGCACGCATTAATTTTAAAATTAATAAAACAGTCGCATTTTCGAGCCCTGCTTAACATCAATTATAAACAAAAACAAACAAATGGTTATGGTAAACCATTGATAAGCTACATTTATTATGTAACTGTATTGCTTTCAGGCACAAAAGTGAATTTCTAGCTATTTGTGGAACATCTAATTGACCTTAAATGTTGCCTGAGGGTCGTCCGCTCAAAATAATAATTTAAGGGTTGTGTGGTGTATTTTGTTCAGTATTCAACACCTGTATAATGGTTTAGTTGCTCCAAATTTTATCACAAGCTTGTAATGTCACCTTCAAAACTAGTCATAAGGATCAATTTTTGTAAATTATTATATTTTTACATCTGAATGCTACATTTTGTGAATAACATTTAATTTCCTTATTTCAAGATTGTCAAGTCTATGAACATGCAATGTCTTTATCATGGAGCTATCAGGGTGTTTGAGGCGCGCCTGTAATTAAAATGCAATTAAATCAATCTAAACACTTATAAATGTATCATAACTAAATATAGAAACCAGATCTTTAACTCCAAGCCTCCAATTGAACTGCAGTTAAATGGGTATAAATTCGATAATGCATGACCATAAATGATGTCCTGTAGGGAGTGGTAGCAATGTGCATGAGGCCAAAGGCCGTATTATGGATTCAGTGTCAATGTACTGGAATTGTATTGTCAGTTTAGTTCATACACTCAAAGGGACTCAATTAAAACTGTTTGAGATATTTACCAGTTTCTTGCACGCATGTTATGAGTGTGCAGATCTTTTCTTTTTTCTATTTGTGCAAAAGTTTGTAATATTTGTTACTTTTATGTAGAATATAAGCTTACAACTTAACAACTTAAAACATAAAATAAAAGTTAACTTGTTTAATGTGTACAATAAAAATCCAATTGTATCCACTTTTTTTTGTAAGTATAGTGTGTATGGTGTACAATCAAATGTAAAATAACTAGGGTTTCTGCGGGGTCTTAAAGTCTAAAATTTAAAAATCAAAATTTAAGGCCTTAAAGTCTTAAATTCGCTGTTCTAGGTCTTAAATATATTTGCACAGGTCTTCTTTTTCCGATGTCCATGTAACGCTACATCTGATGCTCATTTAAATTCTTTTTATTGTAGTTGTTTGGTTTTCGTGGTGTTGTAGTCCTTAACTCCACAGTCCTAATGTAATTTGCGGTATTACAACTACAAATGAGACCAGCATGGAATAGCCAATCAGCTTTCTGTTATTGGGCCAAGTGTGTGAATGGGACGTCATCGCTGTGTTTTGCGGAGGTTCGCTTTCGGCGGCGTGAACCGATTTCGGGTGAACAGTTCGCGCGGCGCCTTGTTTGATTTGAGTTGAAAATGAAACGCTTTGAAGAGATTTTGTCTGAAACGGGTACGACTGTACAAACATCTTAACGATCTGTCCATGCGTGATCATCATAGAGATAACCAAATGACCAATAATTCTTGGCTAGAAATTGCAACAGCCGTGGAAAAGGAGGAAAGTTTTTGTAAAAGTTTGAAAAAACCTGAGGGATAAGTTGGTTAAACAAAAAAAAAAAGATGCCATGACAAAAGTGGAGACCCAGGTGGTTAATAGCTACAAACTAAAATTAAGTGACAAATTATGTCTTTGATAACTGGAAAAGAGTATCAGTTTACAATATACTGATGGCCAAATTCTGGGCTTAATTAGTGATGATGGTCAGGAATGTTGGAGCATTATTGCATTTTTAGCCTTTATAGGACAGAAACTAGCCAGACAATAATGTGTGAATTGTTGAGTGGGCAAAATAAAGAAAGTCAGTATTTTTAGTAGGTTTTTTTTTTTTTTTTTTTTTTTTTTTTTTTTTTTATTCTTACCATATTAAAAAATATAATTGTGGAGCAGCCCATTTTCTCTTGTCATTGATTGATTATTCTTTAATAGGTAGAACTGTCTGAGATATGAACAAAAGCTAGGGATGCATCAAAGTTTGATTTAAAAAAAATCTTGAATGGTTATAAAAATCTTTATAATCATTATAATAAATGATAAAAATTAGTTTTGAAATCTTGAACGATATTAATATGACGTAGTTCCGTAAAACGTACTACATCTGTTTATCCGTCTGACTTTACACTGGGTTTCTTTTGACCGGCCCCTGACGTTTTAAAGAATATCACAACAACGAACGCATCAAGTATAAAAACCTAGTCCATTTCATGAGGTGCGCGCGCAGTCAGCGGAGGTGCGCGCGCAGTCAGCGGAGGTGCGCGATGCGGCGCCAGCGAAAGCCTTAAGATGATTTTTGTAGTTCAGTGGTCCATCTAACCTGTCTTTAGTACAGTTCAATTTAAATAATTAGATTTTACTGCTAGTTTTGTGATTTTGCATTTTCTCTTTGTGCATGCGTGTTTTTGATATTGTGATAGGTCTTAAATTTAATACTTAATGGTCTTTAAAAAGGTTTTAAAGTCTTAAATTTGATATGATATCTGCAGAAACCCTGAATAACATGTGTAGTCTTCATCGTATACATGATTACACAAACTTTAAGTGGCAAACTTTTCTTTTTGTCACCAAATGGTTAAATTCACTTTAAATTGCTTGACATCCTGTGACGTGCGAAACTGCAGTAGTTACATTGTAATATTGATGCTAAAAAAAAAGATATAGTGTGCAGCACTAATTACTAGCCTAACTCACACAGTTCAAAGCTCCCCCAAATGAGCAATTAGTCGACACTGAGGAACAAAAAACAATCTGAGGGTCTAATACTGCCATACAAAGAGCTGTTTGTTTATTTTCCCCGTGTTGTGCCTCTACAGCGCCATCTCCATGTTCTACGAGCTGACGGAGAATGACTTGGCCTTCATTAAGCAGTGTAAGGATGGATCTGGTTTCCTCATTAACCTGATCGACTCTCCCGGCCACGTGGATTTCTCCTCGGAGGTCACAGCTGCTCTGCGTGTCACCGATGGAGCTCTGGTTGTGGTGGATTGTGTCTCTGGTAAGCCTTTTTTTGTGGTAATAGATCATGCAATCTTTAAGCTTTAGTAGCTTTGTTTCCATCCGAAACAGAATAAAATGTTCATCCTGCTAAGTTATGTGCATATGTTTTTATACGCATTTTTCAAAATTTATGCGCATCTTGGCATTTCCATCAACCTTTTTTATTTAAAAAAAAAAATGTATGCACAAAAATGGGTGGATAGAAATGTAGCTAATGTTGGAAAAGACGACTCAATTTTACAACTGGTGGCATACAGATTGTTTAAACCTCCTGCAGACTTTTCACTACTGTTTTGACTTGTTTAATGGTCATCAGCATCTTAAATCCTCAAGTTTTTAATATTTTAAATTGTTAAATGTTTATTTTAAGATGTATGAGCATTTATATGTATTCTTGTATGCATTACCTCTGCATCAAATTGCAAAAACCAAAGTACCGCTTGTGATGTGTTTGAAATGCAAAGTATGGAGGCAGGATGTTAAATTTCACATTCTCTTCTGGCTGCCATTATTATTCACTTAAAGCAATTCTTCAAACAAATGCGGTTAAGCAACAAAAATAATTTACTTATCCATATGCTTAATGACAAATTAATTTAGACAGATTGAAATGGAGCAGGATCAAGCACAAGATGATGAGTTTAAGGGTTAGTTCACCCAAAAGTTTAAATAAGCATTTGCTCATCATTAATGGTTTCAGATCTTTAAATAAATAAATTTCCTTACGTTGGAAACTTGTAACCACTGACTTCCACTGTATTTTTCCAACTGTGGAAGTCAATGGTTAAAGTTTCCAGCTTTCTTCATATCACTTGAGGGTGAGTACATTTTAATTTGTGAACTATCCCTTTAATAATCATAGATGGTTTTCTATTGTGTCATCAACCCTTTGTCCACGAAGCGTGCATTTCTACTAATTATTAGTTAGTTTGAATTCTGAGAAATCATTTAGTTTACCCTTTTAAATAGATTTTTCACATGGTCAAATCAAATACAGTTTGCTTCTGATTTAAACTTATCATAAAACCAGCAATTTAACTCCATTTAATTTCACCATGGAAATAGCCATAGAAGGTGGTGGCATGGTTTTTATCATGTTTTGTATATTAAACAAAGCAAACAGTTCATGCAATTTGACTGCTAGGGTTAAGTTGTTTGATGCAATTAGGTTAAACAGTGCGTTTGTTCACCTTTTGTAGAATATAACACAAGATTAGCCCTTCAAAGGGTAAAATTAAAATGTGCACCAAGCTATATTTGAGAAACAATGTGAATTAAATGTCTGCGGTTTCTGTCAGGTGTGTGTGTGCAGACCGAGACGGTGCTGAGACAGGCCATCGCCGAGCGCATTAAGCCCGTGCTGATGATGAACAAGATGGACCGAGCCCTGCTGGAGCTGCAGCTGGAGCCCGAGGACCTGTACCAGACCTTCCAGCGCATCGTGGAGAACGTCAACGTCATCATCGCCACCTACGGAGAGGACGAGGGTGGACCCATGGGCAACATCATGGTGAGAACATCCAGTCCTTGAATAAAATAATATAGATTAGTTTGCAGAGTTAAAAAGCAGGTCATATGGATTTTGGGAAAATATCTTGAAATTTTGTAATGTATAGCTGAACTTCAATGCAAGCAGTATAAAGCTTGATCAAAGAAAAAAGAAAAGAGGATGATAAATTTAAGATATTAGCTGGATTTCTATCCCAAAACCAAGCAGATCGTTTAAGATGACACACTCCCAGAAGTAAATTAGATGCATTTCCATCAAGTTGTTGAAGCAGCTGATTGTAGTAATCAAGACAAGCATAATGGAGACTGCTGATTGGTCACATGGATGTGATGTTTGGAAAGTCTATTCAATTTATTAAGTCCAAATATTTTTGCATCAACTATTATTTTTCACAAGTCCAAAACCACCAACCAAGCATTAACATTTGTGAATTAAGATTTTTTTTATTTGAAATGTGGCCTTCACTCAAATCTCATGCAATTTATTTAAATGCAAATTTACACATGGTAATGGAAACCCAGACACTGTTACTGAGGAAAGTCTGAATTGCCATAAGTGATTATCTATTCATCACATGGTTAAAGTAATATCCATAATCCCTACTCGCCTACATTTCAGTGTAGGGTTTCACCAGCTGATTGTTAGTTCTTTCTTAGGGTGCTTTCACACTAGCACTTTTGGTCCGCACCCGGGTTCGTTTGACGTCATAGTACGATACGTTTAGCTAGTGTGAATGTGTCTTCTGAACTCGGGTGCGCACCCGTGAACTGTACCCGAGTCCGCCTGAAAGAGGTGGTCTGGGGTACGGTTCATGTGAACTCTGGTACGGTTCACTTCTAGTATGAATGCAATCGTACCAAATAGCGGAAGTGAACCGCCAACAGTACAACAAACTATCGTTTTCATAACGTTCATTCGTGTGTGTGCGCCACGTATTGTACCTTGGTGACAAGCGGGACTGAGCCAAGCACAGTGATACACAGTGATGTCTGCTTGTCTCCTCCAGAAACAGCTTCTGCAGACACTGTGTGATGTTCTGAATGTTTATAATATTTTTGCGGCAGATAGACGCGAGTCGCTTTCTGTATGTCCAAAACTAAAAGATTCAGTAAAAGCAAATCGACCGCGATGTGCGGAAGTCTCCATTTTGGCGCTTTGCTTTCGTGACCGTCACCTAGCAACAGCCGTAAACAAAACAGCAGCTCTATGACGCAATCGTACCGGGGTTCAGAAGGAAAAGAGACAGTGTGAACACAAACCAACCGAGAAGGTGGCAAGGGGGGACAATCGAACTTGGGTACGGTCCAGGCAATTGAACCAAGTGTGAAAGCACCCTTAAACTGGAACGTAAAGTCCACACTAGGGGCTTAGTAACTACTAGCTAGTTTGTAACTACATTTGTTCTTCTGTTGCACCATGTTGTTCAGGCAAACTGTAGTTAGTAGGTCGTAAGCTCTTCATAAATTCATGCAAAGTCTCATTGAATGATGCAATATTCAATAAGAAGCCTGTAAATCGAGCTTTGAGTTTTTGCATTTACAATTTTAAAGCAGTAAATTACCCCTTCCCTACTGGAGTCATGGCATTGAAAAAAAACAAACAAAAACAAAATGTGTATCGTTCCAGACTTTGAGTTAACAGTGAGAAAACACTGTACCATATTTGTTCAGTCCGTATGTTATAATTTTAACATGAGGCTTGGCAACATCTAAAAAATGAAAATGTACAAAAAAAGTGCATCTTAATACAAAAAAAATGGATGCATTGAAACATGTGATAGGACACTAAAATTCCATTTGACCTGCTTTTTAATGGTATATAGTGGTCTGTGAGGAGAAATCATGCACCACTCTGATGTCATGATGGATAAACCAACCACAATATCTGAGACCTATAGAGCTATCATTATTTCCAGAGTTAATTGTGATTATGTTGGAGCCGGTTGATTTTTAAACCATTCTCGCTGTTTTTCTCTCAGATTGATCCAGTGATTGGAACTGTGGGTTTCGGATCTGGTCTGCACGGCTGGGCCTTCACTCTGAAGCAGTTTGCTGAGATGTACGTGGCCAAGTTTGCTTCTAAAGGTGAAGCCCAGCTGAGCCCATCGGACCGCTGTAAGAAAGTGGAGGAAATGATGAAGAAACTCTGGGGTGACAGGTGAGATTCACTATGGTCGTCTCGTTAAGACTATAAAAGTGCAGGAAAACCTATTGTGCATCGTTTGCTTAATGCACTGCTAGATCTAAATGTACGTTTTGGCATTAAACTATGTATTTTTCCATAAAATATTGCTCAAAGATCTTCAAATTCTGTAATCAATAAGATTCTACTGTAACTCAAAGCTAAATGTTTCACTGTCACTGCTGTAGTCTTCAGGGTTTCATTTGAATGATGATCATGCGTTGATGGATCAAAACAGTGTCTAAAATGATGGTGCTGAAAGTGATGGTTCACCAAAAAAAAATTAGATCTTCTACAAAAAATTTAAGTGCGAGTAAATGGCATAATGTATTTTTATTAGGTGAACTATCACTTTAAATGACCCATTCTTCTCAAATCATTTTGTGTACTTTTTGTTACTCATTGTCTGCTGCTCTTCAGGTATTTTGACCCAGCCACCGGTAAATTCAGCAAGTCCGCCAATGGCCCTGATGGAAAGAAACTGCCCCGTACCTTCGCCCAGCTCATCCTGGACCCCATCTTCAAGGTATGCGTTTGATTTCAAACTAAAACCCCTCTAACACTATTGCATATGTTTTCAATGCTCAAGTGATCAAACCTCATTTCCTCGTTCTCCAGGTGTTCGATGCCATCATGAACTTCAAGAAAGAGGAAACCGCCAAACTGATCGAGAAGCTGGACATCAAGCTGGACACCGAGGATAAGGATAAAGAGGGCAAACCCCTGCTGAAGGCAGTGATGCGCCGCTGGCTGCCCGCCGGAGAGGCTCTGCTGCAGATGATCACCATCCACCTGCCCTCACCCGTCACTGCACAGAAGTACCGATGTGAGCTGCTCTACGAAGGACCTGGAGATGATGAGGCCGCCATGGGTACGACTTTTTTTTTTTTTTTTTTTTTTTTTTTTTTAATTATAAGGTTTTCACAAAGTCTTAAAGTCAATTGTAATCCAGACTTAACATTGCATATCCTGCGATGTGACTTGTGCATTTTTATACAGCAAACTAAACCTCATTTTATTGAATAATTCGCATCTCTTGGCAAAATATCTAGTACACTTAATATGAACAACCCACACCATGGTGCCATTTTTGGATGTGCATCTTTTGTAGAGTTAAAGCTCAATAGTTGAGAAAATGCTCCAATGTCACTTTAGTTATTTTTATTTATAATATTAGCGTTTATTTTGGGTGTTATTTATTTTGGTAGTTTCTTTTGCTAGTCTAAATATACTGCTGTATTATGACTATAAATGACAAGCATTGTTATACTGGGGTTCAATTTAATGAAGTCTTGAACGTGATTTTGAAACCATCAGAAAGACAGCTAAAAATGGGTGTTGCCTTGTATTGATTTTTGTGATTTTTCATTTACCAGGTATCAAGAACTGCGACCCAAAGGGACCCCTAATGATGTACATCTCAAAAATGGTGCCGACCACTGACAAGGGTCGTTTCTACGCTTTTGGCCGTGTGTTCTCCGGCGTTGTGTCCACTGGTCTGAAAGTGCGAATCATGGGACCAAACTACACCCCTGGAAAGAAAGAGGACCTTTATCTGAAGCCAATTCAGAGGTCTGCAGCTTTCCTTGCACATCTTTAGTGTTTTAATACCAGAGTCAATCTTTAAGTTGGCAAAACCATCAAATCTAATAACTTTGTACATGTAAAGGGTAAATGTATGTGTAACAATGTATTGACCACACAGGCAAATCTGAATGATAAAAACACCCAAGTAGCTAAATTAAGTTAACCAAATATTCTCTGCCCAGATTCATCCTCACCTGACAAATCCTGAACACTGAATTGCTGGAAACCTGTTTAATGATTTAAGTCCACAATTCAGTTCTCTACATTGTAATGCAAGGCGAGTTTATTTGTATAGCACATTTCATTCACAGTGGTAATTCAAAGTGCAATAAAAGGAAATAAAAGAAACAAGTATAAGAAATAAAAACAACAAAATAATGTAATTAAACCGATTTAAAATGTTTAAAAGGAATGAAAAAGACAGTGCATTTCAACATTACGTTTCTAATGCTTAGAAACCGTTCTCAGTTGTCATACATGAGTTTTATAGTGCTACAATACCATGTTGTGGAAAATAATGAAAGTTACCATACCAAATCTTGAATACAAAATGCAAGACTGCTGGGTTTTTTTTTTTTTTTTTTTTGTTATGTTATTTATGCAACTCCATTTACCAATCATTTATACTCTGAGGGTTCTCCTTAGACAAACGGAAGCCAAGCTTTTAATCTTAGAGCAACATGGCTCTTATCTTGTTGTTTTCCTTCCCTTTTTAATTCAGAGATTTATTAGTGAAAAAAGGAATTGGCTGATTTTAAAATGAATCATTGAAACTAATTGGTTGAGAACACTGAGTTCTCCCTATTATTATTATTATTATTATTTATTTATTTATTTTTTTTACATTTTTGTACATCAAGGTGTGCTTCATCCAAACATAAATAATCCTCATTTACTCCCAGTGGGTCTAAGCTTATGAATCTTGAACACAAAATAAGATCATCTAAAGAATGTTGCAGCCAAAATACTATGAAAGTCATCACCAAAGCGTTTTACTATGCATTCATGGGGCTTCAGCGTCAACGCTTGATCGAGGGTGTGTCTGAAGTTGGGGCTGATCCGATTGTCATAGCAGCGTCAGCCAATGAAATTAGTCTGCAATCTGCTACTATCTGAACTAGGGTATTTGCATAAAGCGATCCGATTGGCTGGCGCTTCTGTTTGGCGCTTTAAAGTTGAGAAATTCCCAACTTCTGCAGCGAGCAAAGCCACTGAAGCAGCGCCAACGGACCCCCAGTTCAGTTCGGCAATGCTTGTTCAAAGTGAAAGGGAAGCATTGACTCTGAAGAATGGGGCATTAAAGCTGCGACTTATCAGTGGAGCGCTCGTATGTCAGCTTAGACACACCAGCTGATCAACGTGACTTTGAAACGCTCCAGTGTCCCTGTATCTGTTAACACTCCGTAAACAGTGGTGAGTTCAATGAACTGATGACCTTCACGGCCAATCACACTCATTTCTGTTGAGCACGTGAACAATGGCAAATCGGCGCCGTTTAAGAATGCGCTCAACGGTGCTGAAATGTTAGCAGGAAATGAATGTTTTTAAAGTTTCACTACAGATTGGTACCATATTCCAGTATTGTGACAACACTATTTCCAACACGTATGTTTGTGGGAGAATGTTGCTTTAACCCCCCCCCCCCCCCCCCCCCCCCCCACACACGAGTATGTTTAAACTGTACAAAAGGACATGTACATTGAGCTAGAGGCATCCTTGTACATCACACTAATATTAAAGTTAAGCTATGCAGAGCTTAATACGTTCTATATATAAATGATGAACTTGAGGACAATGCTTTCTATAGATGATCACAGGATAAATGGTTGTTCAAGTGTCATTGTAGAATGGGTTTTATTGCAACAACAGTTAAAACAACTAGGCTTTCAAATATTCTGAAATATTAAGTAGATGAACCAGCACATGTAAACTTAAAATTGGCTGTTTATAATGATAGTTGCTAGTCATTTTAACTAGCATTTACAAACTATCTTATGTTTGCATGCCTCCTTTTTGACCCTGAATGCTCTTCTCTTCCAGGACCATTCTGATGATGGGTCGTTACGTGGAGCCCATTGAAGATGTTCCCTGCGGAAACATCGTGGGTTTGGTTGGCGTGGACCAGTTTTTGGTGAAGACCGGGACCATCACCACCTTCGATCAGGCCCACAACATGCGTGTGATGAAGTTCAGCGTCAGCCCTGTGGTCCGAGTCGCTGTGGAGGCCAAAAACCCTGCTGACCTGCCCAAACTGGTGGAGGGACTGAAGCGTCTGGCCAAATCCGACCCTATGGTGCAGTGCATCATCGAGGAGTCTGGAGAACACATCATCGCCGGCGCTGGAGAACTCCACCTGGAAATCTGCCTTAAAGATCTGGAGGAGGACCATGCCTGCATTCCACTTAAGGTTTGTGCTTCAGGAGCGATATATGAGACCAGCACAGATGGGGTTTATTGACCGATATTCACCTTAATATGCATTTATCCGTCCCTCTCCTGCAGAAATCAGACCCAGTTGTGTCCTACAGGGAGACGGTCAGCGCAGAATCCGACCAGATGTGTTTGTCCAAATCCCCCAATAAGCACAACCGTCTGTACATGAAGGCCCGGCCGTTCCCTGACGGTCTCGCTGAGGACATCGATAAAGGCGATGTCTCGTCCCGGCAGGAGCTGAAGACCCGTGCCCGATACCTGGCCGACAAATACGAGTGGGAGGTCACCGAGGCCCGAAAGATCTGGTGCTTCGGCCCTGACGGCACTGGCCCCAATATGCTGGTGGACGTGACCAAAGGAGTGCAGTACCTGAACGAGATCAAGGACAGCGTCGTGGCTGGATTCCAGTGGGCCACAAAGGAGGTGAGGAGGAGATTGGAGTTCTTTTATTTTCAACTTTTGACTGACTGATGTCCTGCTGGTCTGTGAGGAGAAATCATGCACCACTCTGATCTGACAGGATGGATAAACACTACCACATATATCTGAGACCAGCACTGACATTGGTTTAGTCAATGAGGGGTCGCTTGGTGATTTTTTTTTTTTTTTTTTTTTTTTTTTTTTTTTCAAAAAAAAAAAATAGTGAACTTTCAGAATTACCATATTTTATCCATAACCTGCAGAAGATAAAAGTGGTATTTAATAGTTTCATAATAAACATTAAAAAAAATTGAAAGGCTGAGGGCTTTTTTTTTTTGCATTTTATTTATTTATATTTTTTCTCCATTAGATTGCGACCCCTGGGGTTATTCCGCTAGATTAATGACACCGCAATAGTGTTAGTTGCAGCAGATTGATTTTATGGCACAATGTTAAGCTTTGACTTTTTAACGGCTCACATACATTTAAAAATAAAAGCCAAGACTGAACATAGAGGACAATCCCCAGGTAGCGGTCTCTTGTGCTGGGGGTCGTGAGTCACTGGAATTTGTTATTTTGGGGTTTGTGAGCAGAAAAACCCCTGGCTTAGAGGTATATTAACTTGACGTCTTTTTATTATTTTTAGTGTCATGAGATGTGTAACTACTTAGTAGTTTAGTGCCATATATCGTATATTATGTTTGTTTATTTTATTTTGTCACTTAAATTTGACTCCTTATTTAATGTCACTATCGATAGATAGATTTTTTTTTTTTTTTTGAGTGGTTTATTATAACACTGACAACGTATACAATTTAATCACTTTCGATGGTGTTTTATGTAAATTCAAAGGTGTTTTTTTTTTTTATATATATATATATATATATATATATATATATATATATATATATATATATATATATATATATATATATATATATAATACCAAACTTTTGCATTTACACCTCTGCATGTGGATTTGGGAAGCTTTTGAAATTGAGTAGGCAAAATCCAGGCGGAAAGTCCAAAATGGCACTTGACTTAAGTTTTTGTCACTTTAAATCTTACTAATTCTTTTTTATATTATTGGTTACTGGTTTTGTTTTTCCATTTTAAATATTTAAATTTTAATATTTAAATTTTTCAATTCTATAACTTCATTTTTATTTATTTTTTATTCATATACATTTTAGTATTTTCAATTTTGCTTGTAGTATAATTAAAGCGTTATCTGTGTATTAATGAGTGACCGTTTTGTCTGTTCCCAGGGAGCTCTGTGTGAGGAGAACATGCGTGCCGTTCGTTTCGACATTCACGATGTGACTCTGCACACGGACGCCATCCATCGTGGAGGCGGTCAGATCATTCCCACCGCCCGCAGAGTGCTGTACGCCTGCCAGCTCACAGCCGAGCCCAGACTCATGGAGCCTATTTACTTGGTGGAGATCCAGGTGAGACGCCACCTTTATTTAGACACATCCCAATATTTAATAAATGAATGTCATAATCGACGTTATTGCACGATATTGTAAGATGTACATTGATTTTAAATTATTTTTTTTTCTCAAGATAACTATTCTTTTTTTTTTTTTTTTTTTTTTTATTGATTGGGATTTTGTAGGGGAGTGCATAAAATAATCAACAAATTACAAGCAGAAATAAAGAAGCAAATCTACTAATGATACAAATGAAATCACATTTACAACAAAGCTGTATATTCTTGTTAATTGAATACTATTAAACTTGTTAAAGCTACAAAGGCAATATTTCCTTGTGCACAAATGCTTTAAAGTAGGTTAATATTTACACCTGCCTTAAACACAAGCATTTGATAAACCTACCCTTTTAATTCTCATGTGTTCTGAACTGGTGTACCTGTTCAACTATAATCCTTACTCTACATAGCACGTCCTGCGATGTGACTTGTCCACACATAGCAATATTGACGCTAAAACCGTATATTGTGCAGCCCTAATCAACAAGCACTAATAATATCATGGACACTTCAAAATACCCCAAATTTAATGTTTAAACGTTTAGTGTGCTTCTAAGAATATTCATGTATTTGCAATGGTGTTTATAAATTGAAAAGAACATTTTCCACATATCTGGCCTGAGAAATGTTAATATTTATAGAAGTTTCTAAGTATTTAATGGGCTATTAGCACTGTAATGAGACTCCAATAGTAAACATTAGTTAAACTAAACTCACCATGAAAACTAAAGCTGATATTAATGGCTAATGTTAAAATGTGTAATTTTAAAGTCTGAAGTCGTAATTGTTATAAAGTGTATTAAACTATTTGAAGTAGTAACGAATCTATTTTCACACAATTGGTTATTTAATGCATTATTTACTAAAGAGACTTTGTTCTTCCCTGTTGTACTTGTAAAGTCCTTTTGCAAGTTTAGTTTAATTCATATAATAAAGCAGTACTTTTTTAATTTACTGTTAAAGTAACTCTTTGCATATTTTTAACCTTAGGTCAACATAATACCATATACCGTAATAAAAGCTTCAGCAATTAATAACAATTAATAAGTTTCTCACCCGTGTTTCTCTTGTGTTCGCAGTGCCCAGAACAGGTTGTCGGTGGCATCTACGGTGTGTTGAACAGAAAACGAGGACACGTGTTTGAGGAGTCTCAGGTCATGGGAACACCTATGTTTGTCGTAAAGGCTTACCTGCCTGTCAATGAATCTTTCGGTGAGTATTCAACTATGATTGAACAATCACACTGATCAAGTCATTTGTCTGATTCCTGAGAGTTGAACAGTTGGTCTTCTGGAAGAATTATCATTGATCAAACTGAAGCAACGTATGAATTTATCACATTGTTTATTTGTTTTGCTTTTTTTACTATAAATGATTAAGAAACTGTTATGATTGCCAAATAGATATTGAATATTTAGTAAGTGTTGTCATGAATATAGCCAGTGCTTCTGATATGGCATTAGATTAATCAACCCATTTGAACCATTTAAACTTGTATTGCACAAAGACATCACTATGGATGGACCCTATATACTGTATAACTGCAGGTTTACCATTTATATATTGGTTAACTTGTACGCCAACTCAATTTTTCAGATTTTGACTAGTGTAGTAATAATATACACCTTTTTGTAAAGTTGCACTAGAATGATGATTATTGTGAAAAGCGATTTATACTAGTAAACTTATATTGAAATAAGAGTTAGGAACATTCTGGCATAATGATCAAGAAACTTTTTTTTTTCTGCTGTACCATGACTGCAGCAATGCAATATTACACCGCATCTGAAACTGGACAGATTTGCCATACTTCGCATGTGCAGTCATTAATTCCACTATTTGATGACTAGTCTATATTTGGACACTTGTTAGACGTAGTGCTGTGCAGTATGGGATTCATCATATGGACAGTCTGTTTCATGTTATGCTCTATCATTTATTTACTCTATTAGATCTTCGCTGACAGCTCAAATTTAGCAAAGATGTCTGTTTGGGCATCTATTAGACGTTTAAACTCCTGAAAAAGCTTTGTAGCACATTTAACGGTCCTTTGAGTTAGCCACATCTGTTTGCTGTTCAACAGTGAGAATAGAAATAGGACACAATAGAAAGAGATTCGTCTTTTGTATGTTGGTGTTCAGTCCTGCTTTTCTCATCACATTAACGTCGGACTGCAGAATCAGCTGAAACCTTTACTGATTCTGTGCCACTCTATAAACCATGTGCGTTTAGTGCTGTTTTTAACAAGCACTGCGTTACATTGTTTGCTGGAACAAAAGGTTTTCTGACTGGTGCTCAAGTCTTTCAGTGCTGCAGACTTTCATTGAGAGAGATGAGAACTTTCAACCAATGACCAAGTAGTAAAACATAATAGCAATGGGAAAGTAAGGGATAAAGTACATCCAGGCGGTGGTTATCTCAGAATAAAGCCTCATGTTTATCAGTGGCTGTAGTGTAAGACTGAAGGGTTTATTCTATTGATAACATGCTCGGTATACATTATTCTGCCTTTTTAAATGGTTATTTGCTGCTTGTCTAATTTTTTTATTTTTTTTTAAATGAGGTTCTGATTAAAAGTGCAGTAGGTGATATGCCAAAATGCTAACCGGTTAGCTTAATATCTTTAAAAACACAGTCCCTCCCCTGCCGTCCAAAGCCACACCTCCTGAAACCCGAACGTGCACCTTACAGATGACCGCTCGATCATGTCATTCGCCAGTTACAAATGTAGATCGTGGTTGGCCAGCGGCGTACAGGAGTGTTACTTGCATGCTATTTCAGAGTGAATATATTCAGAGTAGCAGTAAACAATATAGTGAGCGCGTCACAGGCTGTCATTGTTCAGAAATGACCCAATGTGAATATAAAAGCATCTTCAGCTCTGTAAAGCAGGCTAGGCAGAAAAGCGCTATTTACTGATGTTCTGTTGTTAAACTAAAATATAAATCTACATTATCGATGCTGTAAAAGAACCTTATAAAACTAAAAATAGACTCAATCTTTCACAGGGAGATTCAGAACTACACGATCTACATCAGCTCTGTGTGACTAAAATAGTTTTAAAACAGAACATCACCTGTCTAACAGAAATACTTCAGCCATGGTGTCGTCCTTCCTCTAGCGTGCAAAACTAACTCCAATATTGATTCAGGATTTTAACAAGTTTTGATTCACGTGATGGTGGATCTGCATGAAGAGATGCACAGTGAAACAAATTACATTTGTTGACAGGCAGTATGAGCTACTTATCAGAATTATGGGAATTATTATATTTAATTGGATGAACATTTTGTTTTTTTAGTCCTATACTTCACCCAGAATATAAAAATGCATATAAACACATTTAGATTTACTTTAATCAACTCATTACTATTGGAACGTGAAGAGACTTTCAACCAGCCACAACAACACATTTCTGAAGACGATCACCTACTGCACCTGTAACTTTAAATATAACATTTTGAGAATATTGTTCACTTCTGTGCCATTTTAAACACATTTTAATAATTTTAAATGAGTAGTTTAAACAACTGAGGTGTTTATTTATTGTATTAGTGAAGGTATTTTTATATGAGATGATTTGTAATATATTTCTGGCTCATCCCTATGCATCGTTTGATCATAATAAAATGATAACCTGTATTTTGTGTGTGTTCAGGTTTCACAGCAGATCTGCGCTCCAACACCGGCGGTCAGGCCTTCCCTCAGTGCGTGTTTGACCACTGGCAGATCCTGCCCGGAGACCCCAAAGATGTGACCTCCAAGCCATGCCAGGTCGTGGCGGACACTCGCAAACGCAAGGGCCTGAAGGAGGGAATCCCAGCACTCGACAACTTCATGGACAAGTTATAAACGCTTCCCGTTTCCTCCATTCCTGTGTCTCATTCCTCACGACAGGCCCCTTAATGGGGCACTGGACTGTACAGGGCACAAACACACCCTTAAACACTCAAACACACAAACATACACGCGGCTGAATCAAGTGGATCGTCTACGTTTAAAGAGAAAATAATAAAAATGGAAAATTAATGTAGAATCTGACTCTTCATTTGCCAATGTGTATTTATAACATCTTAAAGGGGAGATGTTATGCAAGAATCACTTTTAACAAGGGGTTTAAACGCTATTTATATGTGAATATCCAGCCTCTAATGGTGTTTTATAATCAGACTTGATCAAAACAGTCTGCAGAAACACTTTGATTCTCCATTTGTACGTGTCATCAGAGGGGGAAAGCCCCGCCCATTAGTGCCCATCTCTCCCTCATTAGCATAAACAGCAGACCTGTGTGAGAAGCAGCCGTCTGTCCATTAGCCATTAGAGTGTTTGAGCTGCTGAAGATAATGTCAGCATAGACTAAGAGGATTATAGATGTGGAGTTTTAGATTAAGCACAGATGAACAGCGACAGGAGTCTCTATAGACTGACAGAAACATGAAGCACACACTCACACTGAAGCACACCTGACCAGCACTTCTTCTGAAAAAGAGCACAATCTCATTTGAATTTAAAGCGACAGTCACTAAAACTCCACAATTAGGATCAAAGCCTGAAAGGGTCAGCTTCAGAGAGTTAGAAACATTATTCTTGTGCTATTTTGAGCTTAACCTTCACATGCACACCTTAATGCGTTCATATTTCAGTCAATTTAAGGCCTAAAATTTTGCTATTTGTCTTGTGGATCTCAAATTATTTTAAAAAGCTCTTTTGTCCATGTCAAGCACAGTTGTCAAACTCAGTTTCTGGAGGGCCGCAGCTCTGCACAGTTTAGTTCCAACCCTAATTGAACACACCTGATCAAACTGAGTGCTTCAGGCTTGTTAGATACCTACAGATGTTGTTGAAGCAGGGCTGGAACTAAAGTCTGCAGAGCTACTCAATCAGTCCAACGCTAATGCTATCACCAACAATACATTTCAATGTCTTTCGGGAGTTAGGAACCATATACATAAAATATGGTTTAATTATTTTGCTTGCAATGACATTTAGTGTAAAAGTTCTGTGTATTTGTAGCTACCTGCTGCAGACACGACCTGAGTGGTATTGCAAAAAAAGTGGAAATCAAGAAAGCCAAGTGTTACCTGTGTAACCAATGCAGGGCTTGACCTAGTTTAATCGGCTCCTAGTCTGTTGCACGTTTGCTGATCCAGGATGAGAACGAGCTGCTATGTCAAGCCTGATGTAGATAGCCAGGATATGTGCACATTCGCAGCATTTGTTAACAGACCATGGGATGGATCACAGAATCAATGGTGCAAGTATGGATAAAACCTGATGTGAGCCAATCAGGTAACGAGTTGAAAAACGCCCCTCTTTGCCACTAATTAGGGAACTCCCATTATTTTCATTCAGAGATTTAACAGAAACTAACTCACTGGCCACTTTATTAGGTACACCTTACTAGTACCCAGTCTTACTAGGTGTGCGTTTACCTTGTTGAATCTAGGCAACAAAGTTCTGGAAATATTCCCTCAGAGATTCTGCTCCATATTGACATGATAGAAGAGCATCTCTGATTGCACAACACGTCCAACCTTCAGGCTGATGAGCTACAGGAGCAGAAGACCACACTGGGTGCCACTCGGTTCATCCCTTTATGACCACAGTGTACTCATCTTCTGATGGCTACTTCCAGCAGGATAACGCACCATGTCATAAAGCGTGAATCATTTCAGACTGGTTTCTTGAACATGACAATGTACTCAAATGGCCTCCACAGTCACCAGAGCTCAATCCAAAAGAGCACCTTTGGGATGTGGTGGAACGGGAGATTGGCATCATAGATGTGCAGCCGACAAATCTGCAACAACTGTGTGAATCTATGCAACGAAGGATTAAGGCGGTTCTGAAGGCAAAAGGGGGTCCAAGTAGAGGGTACTGGTAAGGTGTACCTAATAAAGTGGAGATGAGTGTAATCATTTGATTTCATGTGCAGTAATTTCTCACACATTTTTCAGAGTTCTGATTAATGCAGATGAAGGGCTTCTTCATTAGCTATTCTACAAACAGCCTATTGAGATAATATTAGTCCAATGATGAAAAATAGATCAAGATGAACTAAAATAGTTTAGTTTCTTCAGTGATTCTGCCTGTGAACAGTTCATCATCAGTCCTCATAACACTCTGTGTTCTTCAATCTGTCTCTATTATTGAAACATTATTTGATGGTGCAAACCTGATGCAGATATACTGCTGAAGTTTCAACCTCTCCACTGTTGAATAATTCAGTAAAGGTCTGCTGTTGAATGAATTTGTATGTTCGACATGAAATCAAAATTTTTTCAAAAACCTTATTTATTTTAAGACATTTTTAACACTGGAGAGAAACTAAGGTGTATTTGTAACAGCTACTTATTTGTTGGACCACTATTGTCAGCCAAATGCATTCAATGGTCCTCCTATGACATTGTAGGCTACTACAGTGGGCTCTAGCACAAATTAAAACACAAGTCAGGTGTTCAGAAAGAGCACTTTATTCTGTTTAATTTGCAAACTCATCTGAAAATAACAAACCGGAACTAGAGAAACGCGCGCGCATGTAACTTTAGATCGCGGCTGTCTTGATCGTGTTGTTCTGGAGGCTTCTTTGCTCAGCAGCCCGCCTGCTGAAAAACAAAACAACACATCAAACAGTTCACACATCAGCCCTATTGTCTATTTTAAACTACAGTAAACTAAAGTTTGAAACTATAGTTTAAAATAGAAGCTGCTCCCACCCACCATAACCCGGGCAGCGGGTCCCACTGTACCGGCCTCCCGTGTTTCCCTGAGGGTCCTCAGCTCCGTATTGCGCCCTGCCTAGGGTACACGACCGCCTCGCCTCAGGGAGTGCACGAGCTAACCGGGCGCCAGTCCGTGCCGGATTACCCGGAATGTTGCTCGGCGGCACATTTCGAGCAACAAACACGTAATATTCTTCGCGATGTTGCGTTTACGTACGCAAACCGCGAAGAACTACAGCACAGACGGGCCCGAGTGAAGCTTCACGAAGCGGACTTCGTGAGATTGGCGTGGCTCCACTCGTACCGTCGGTATTGAACTCACCTTGGTCAAGTACAACAGCAACACCGAGAGAACTGACTGAACTGAGAGAGAACTGAGGAGCTTTATGAGTAGTGATGTGTCGTTCGCGAACGAGCCGGCTCTAAGAGCCGATTCTTTGTAGCGAACGAGAAGAGCCGACTCCCGTCGGGGAGAGCCGAATCTTCTGCCGTAAGTAGGGCCGGGGCTTCATTTGGGAACAACCATGCGGCTAATCACATGGGAGGACCCACTAGGATCGTACCACGACTATCACTCGCGCTAACAGCTGATGTGATGCTCGCGACTGTTTAAAACGCGTGCACGCTCCTGTTTCCTTTCATGAAGCAACCGTGTCTGGAAACGCAACTGTGATCGGTTCTCTTTCAAATAGACTAGACAAAAAGTGATGAACATGCACTCACAGTCTTGCTGCTTTCAAGAGCTCAAAATTTGTCTTTTTGTAAGCAGCACCGGTTGCTTTCACTTTGAACAGATCCTTATCACACATGGTGTTTTTCACCTGCTTTCATTTGCTTACGGTTTTATTTGCTTTTATTTTTGTTAATATGGTTTAAAAAAATTTTTTTTTTACAATATTGCTTTAATGGGAGATTAACTCTCCATTTACGTATGTGTCGTTAACTGGTGATCCGAGAGACCTTTAGTCAGGACAGATTACTGTGCATAGTTTTAGATACAATAATTATTTTTTTTTTTAAGTCAATTGCTTTTCTTTGTTTTTTAAGAAATGTTTTGTTAAAAATTATAGTATACAACTATATTTTGCTTGTTTTGACACATTAAAACACATTTGTGGCTAAGAAATAATTATTGTTTGGTGTGGTCAGAGATAAATTTGTTAAACCCTTAAAAGTGATGTGAAATAAAAACTAATTGCAATATAACACTATGAAACCATGACCCATTTGCTCATGCTCATTGAGCAAACTCATACACGACACACAAAAAGTGAAATTAATGACGAGGCATGGGGACATAACACAAAATTTAAATCAAGTATTTTAGCATGTCAAAGTCAAATTTATGCATATAAAATGTATTTTCCCAACAACAAAATTATGGCTAACGAAAATGCAGAGTGGCTAGTAACGTTGGAAAACTACTAGCCACAGTGGCCGGTGATCAAAATAGTTAATGTCAAGCCCTGGTTGTGTTCAATTGTTCAATTAAAGTTTTATTAAAATATTAAATAATAGTAACTGTGTATTTTTTTATGGAAAATAAGGAATTAAAAAGTTGCTTACCAATACACAAAACATTCACAATTGATAAATTGGGCTAAAATAGAAGGTTAGGAGTGATACTAAATAAAGAGCCATTTGGGAGCCGTAAGAGCCGGCTCTTTTAAGGGAGCCGAGCCAAAAGAGCCGAATCTTTGAAAAGAGCCGAACTTCCCATCACTATTTATGAGGAGGCAGATCGAATGTTTAGAACGCGACGTCACTGGCTGAGAATGACGTCATGATGAGCGCTGAAGAGAGCAGCTATCATATTACAGTTTTTCACAATTGTTTACACATTTTCTGAAAGCAAGTCTCATATTGTCAGAACTCTACACACAAAACACACACACATTGGGCAAAACCCATCAATTCTCGTGCAAAATGAAACTTTACATTCAAAACAATGTACTTCCTTCTCAAAATGGTGTTTTGTTTTCAAATGACACACACAAGCCATCACATGAATAGACATTTATAAGAACCATTTGAACACTGATGTGCTTAATGTACAACACTATGAGCATTTCTCCATTCATCATAATGACTTACTGTGAGACTGTGTTTTTTGTTCAGTGTAACACTTACTGCAGACAGTACACAGGCCTACAGAAGTGCAGTGTAAAATATTTCAGAATATTGTTTTTATACAAACACACAAATACACAGTACCAAATATATTTGACTGTATTTTTCCCACAAAAACAGTGTACACAGTGTTCATCCCAACCAACACAAAGTTGCACATAATGTGGTCTATATTGTGTTATCCAAAAGCCCCAGTGACATTCTATACAGCAGACAGAAACGATCATTGACATACTCTGAAATCCCAATACTTAATAGAACCACTCTTAATGAAAAAGCAAGGCTTAAGCGCAAGGACAGACGTCTCCGGCAGAGGGCGCGCCGAGCCAAGAAGACAGCTGGACGAACTCTAGTTGACCTGACTGCTCAACTCACGCACATGAGCCTTTAAGCATACCGACTCACATACACTAGCCATGCTTGATGATTAAACTGCTTAAAAGATTCATGTTTGAATATACTCTGTCAGACTATATATCTGTTTGACCAAAAGTCTATAACTGACAAACATGATATGCAATGTAAGAGCTAGAAAGTTATATATCTAATGTGCTTTGATTGCAAGGAACAAGTATAAATCTGTTCGCATAAGCCATGATCTATAATGCACATACCTATGTAGATGTTGATTCATGTTCTAGTGGTACTTAGGAACAAGTATAAATCTGTTCGCATAAAACATGATCTATATTATTGGAATTTTTGGTTAGAAGTGTTGGCCACATTATACAGTTGGTCCCTAATGATTTACAAACTGTTGTCAAATGTAATGGGGAAAACCCAGAATGTTGTCCGTACATGTACCCTGTGCGTACATAAGTACAATCTAACATGTCACATCCTCAATGATGTATGAGGTATATTTATGTGTATGACTTTATTGTACGAGTATAAAAAGCTGAGCCACACAGATCAGCTTCGCGTGTTTTCCAATCTCTTTATACGGACGGTTGGTTTGCCCGTTATCCTCAACGGAGGGTAATGTAAGGAGTTTTGTTTTCTGTTATATGTCTTTATGTTTATTCTACTTTTTCACTGGATTTCATTTTGTTAATAAAAGTATATTTTATTAATTTACTTCGCTGGAGTGGACATTGAATTCATTTGCCAGAGCCCATCAAGTTACCCTGTGTGGTAAAGTATAATCTAATATATTCTTTTTGCAAAACATCTAAAAGACGATCCTTTAACTAAACTCTAGCTAAGAAATATAGCCAAGAGAGGATTCTGGTTTATCTTTGTTTAATTAAGGTGATTAAATAAAGGCTCACCAGTACATGGAGGCCCTCAGCGAGGATCTAATTTAATTTGTAAAAAGAAGTATAGTTAGATTAAGAGAGAAAAAGTAGGGGACGCCCGAAAAAGAAATCTCTCAAAACTGAGTATAGGATAAGTGCACATAGACCTAAAGACGGATCTATATTCTATACAAAAACATGACTGAAGTTTCGGGTATTCAAATCCACCTTATCTCAGATGAGGAATTGGAAACGCGTAAAAAGGAGAATCCTTTACATGTTTCGCCTCAATCGTGTACAATAGGTAATTGCGTTTACATAGGCGTAAATGATCAAGAAAATAACTGGCTGGAGTTGTACGACGCAATAGACAAAGCGACGGAGACCGGTGAACAAGTAGAGTTAATTCTACATAACCATGAGGGTCCCGTGCAATACCCAGAACGATTCAGAGGCCGGATAAAAGTGTTAAAAAATAACACGACCGTAAGTCCTGAATTTTATGCTGAATCGAAAGAAGAAAGAGCTACTTCTATCTTGGGCGATCAGGCTTCCGCTGGCGCCCAGTACAGGTCTGAAGTTACAGTCCAACCCCAGAGAATGGGGAGGGAGACGGAGACGGATGCCAGAGAAAGGGTTCCCTTGCGAAGGGAGAAACCCCAAGCACACTGTAAGATGAAGTGCGCAGAAAAAAGGAAAGGGCTAAAAAAGAGTCCATAATACACTAACACAGTCTAACACAGACTTGTTATCAGAAGATAGTGTTTAACAAACAAGAGCCAAAAAGGAGTTAAATAATTAGTTAGTCTCCCAAATGGGCTCAAACTTCATCTAGAAAGGTGAAAGGTTGAACAAAAAAGAGAAAGCTTATATGATATATCTAGCTTCGGCTAATATCTTGTACTGCAGGCAAGATATTAGGATGAACTGATATAGTCAGAAAGCCAAACTCAATATGATCCGTAAATTAGCATACGGATTAGGCTACAAATGATAGTCATGATTTGGGCAGGATTAATAGATGAAAATTAATCGAGCAAACAGGTCCCAAAATTAGGTTAAAATAAGATCAGAAAAACATTTTGCTAGAAGCGGCTCTCAAGAGAGCAGAGGTAGGCAGTTAATCACCGAAGAGAAGGTGAGACGCGGCACTCCTCTGCCCAGTGCCTCGAGTGAAGCCGCTAGCTCAGACGAGACCAGCTCCTCTGAAGGAGGGTCCGTCCGTAAATCAGTAATGCTGGGAAAAACCAGTAAGCCTAAAAAATCTTCTCAGGTTGTTTCTGAATTAGGAGAGAGGGCTCTCTATCCGTTAACACAAATAACCTTCCCGCCTGAAGCGACAGTGATGGAAAAAGCCCAGGAAATAGTGAGAATGGGCGAACTATATAAAGCTGACGATGACTTAATCGAAGCAATGATAGTCCATCACACTAAACGTAAAATCGCAGTAGCCACAGTAAGGTTACAACTAGGGATGATACTGGGCAGAACCCCTGATGATGAAAGAACTGAGAGGGCTGAATTAATAAAGTCGATTGGAGTTTACCCGTATTGTCTGGACAGACAGGGTAAAGTCGAATCTGTGTATGCGCTGATTCGAGAGCTCCAAGAGCTGACAGATTTAGTGCCTGGACTAGCAGAGGTGAAGCTGCTAGGGCCTGAAACCAGCTGGGTGGAGCTCTCCAATTTTGCTATCCGCTGGGAAAGAAGGCGTAAAATAATCGCAGACAAACAGAGAGTACAGCCTCCAAGGGCAGCAGCTCAAAGAGCCCCGCCCGCACGAAAAAAGCAGGCAGCAGAAGCCGAGAGCCGAAGCTGCACCGAGAGAGAAATACCAGGGCCAAAGAGCTCAGGAAAAGTCTAAGAATAAAAGCAAACTGCAAAAGTCAGGTTTCCAACAAAAATCTGCAGAAAGCGACTATGTCTCAAAGGAGAACTGGGAAAAAATGACCCCAGAACAGAGACAGGACCTAATAGACAAAGAAATAAAAAGAAACAGCCAAAATCAAAGAATAAAACTAAAGAAGTTAAAAACAGCGAGAAAGTTGTTAACAGCAACAGAAAGGCTCTCAGAATCGAGAATAGGGTTGCCTGACTCCAGGAAAAAAGGCCATTATGTCTGAACAAGTTACAGAAACGGCAGATATGAATTTAAATATAAATTATGAGGGCATATTATTTGATCTTGATACAGGAGCAGATGTCACTGTTGTGGGTCAGCTGCCTGAAGAAGCCCGAGAAATTGAAGTTGCGTTTAATGTCAAAGACTTTAGAGGTAATATAGAAACGCATAAAGTTTATGATTGGAAAAATTTGCAAATTATCAAAGGTGTCAATAATTTAATGACACTTAAAGATGCTAGCGCAATATTACAAAGTAAACAGATAAATTGGTTGAAAAAAGTAGACCTGGAGCAGGAAATAAAAAGAATGGCCGAAGCTAGCAAAGCCGACCGCACTAAAGTAACAGAGATATTAAGAAAATATCAAACCCACGCCGCAAGAAGTAAAAATGATTGCGGAAAATTATCTGATAAATGGCAGTACGAAATAAAAGGTGGAATCCCTCCACCACAAAGGCAATACCCGATAAATAAAAGCGCGCTGCCTGAGATAAAAATTACTATTGAGGAATTAAAACAAAAGGGTATAATAAAAGAAGTTGAAAATGCACCAACGAATTCCCCAATTCAAGCGGTTGCAAAACCAGATGGGGGATGGAGATTGGTAACGAATTATAAAGCATTAAATAAACAAACAATACCAGATACGAGATATCTGATTAATGCAAGAGATGCGACAAGCGCAGCCCCAGAAGGGAAAATATTGTCAAAGATAGATCTTGCAAACGGCTTTTGGTCTGTGCCACTGACGCCTGAAAGCAGAGCGCGCACGGCCTTTACCTTTGAGAATAAACAGTATGTATATAATGTTTTGCCACAAGGATTTAAGAATTCTCCAAATGCTTTTCAAGCCATAATGATGGAAATTCTTAAAGGCCTTCCAATCGTTGTATACATTGATGATATTCTTATTGTTACCAACGACGAAAAAGAGCATCTTGAAATATTAGATGAAACCTTAAGCCGCCTAACCAAAGAAGGGTTTAGGTTAAATTATAAGAAAATGGAAATTGCTAAAGACAGTGTTGAGTTTTTAGGATTTCAGATAACTGGTAATGAACGTTTTTTGTCACAAACTACAGAAAATAAATTAAAGGAATTGAGAGGAAAAAATATAACCAGTTTAAAACAATTGCAGAGCATGTTGGGTACATTAAACTTTGTAAGAGATTTAATCCCA
The DNA here is from genome assembly GCA_903798195.1 of Danio kyathit. NCBI lineage: Eukaryota > Metazoa > Chordata > Actinopteri > Cypriniformes > Danionidae > Danio > Danio kyathit. The sequence continues at coordinate 68,979,016 of LR812520.1, forward strand.
GGATATGCTAAACTTGCGAAACCTCTTTATAATGCAACTAAAGGAGGTGTTTTAAATTGGAGTGAAAAACTATCCGAAATAAAGGCTAAATTAATCGACGAAGCTTTAAATAGTGGTCGTTTAGTCAGAAGAGACGAGAACACTCCATTAGTAGTGAAAATAGCTAATACGGAGGAAGAAATTGAGTTGATAGTCTTTAATGAAGGAAATGAGAAAAATCCTGTCAGTTTCGTGTCCGCCACTAAAGCGGCTAATCAGAAAAAGTTGCAAAACCAAAGTGGTGGTGACATTTTAGCCTCACTAGCTAAATCACTGTTAACCTTGAAAAGCTTGGCGTTGGACCAGAAAATTATAGTGAAAGCTAAAGGAGAGGGAATAAATCAAATAGTTAGGGAAGCTAAAAATTTAATTAGCGAGAACAAACGTGTGCATTCACACACTTGGGCCAAATGGTCTTTATTGCTGAATGATACACAGTTCAGCTTTCAAGCTGAGAAAATTCCCAAGAGGGAAAAAATTACTAAGGTGCCCATAAATAAAGTTTGTTATTATACCGATGGTACAACTGAACAAGGACAGACGAGATGGGCCTGGATTCGGAAAAAGGGCCGTAAGGTCACCGAGTCAGATAAAGGTAGCTTGGAGACCGGATTGAGTGCTCAAGCAGCTGAAGTTAAAGCATTTAGGAAAGCTTTAGAAAAAGCTAAACAACTAAATGATATTAATTGTTATATAGTAACTGATAGTGACTATATTTATCAAGCTGTAGAAGAACACCTAACTACATGGAAAAATAATGATTTTAATACTTCCAAAGGGAAGCAATTAAAACAAGTTGAAGACTGGCGAGTAATCGATGGCCTAATCAATGAGATTATGCCCACCGTATTACATCAAACCAGTCATACGTCACAGAATACGACAGCTGCCTTAGGGAACAAACAGGTGGATGACTATGTTCGCACAGTAAGGGCTGTCACGAAAGAAAGTCAAAAAGACATTCTTGAGAAATTACATGTAGAATTAAAACATCCTACAACAAAATATTTAGCGCTATATTGTCATGCTTTAGGCCTAAATATTCAAAACTTAAAATCCGAGTATCACAGGATAAAAGTGAACTGTCCAAATTGCAGAAAGGCAATGGATTCACGAAATAATGATTACGGATCTATAAAAACAGATCAAGAAAATGATGAAATCAGCATGGATTTCGCAGGGCCTATTAGGCCTCAAACTAAAAAGAAAAATTGTTATTTTCTTTTAATAACAGATAATGCGAGTAATTACACACAGATTTATCCGTGTGAAAGAGCTACAGAACAGGTAGTGATTAAAAGCTTATCTGAATATTTTAAATACAGAGGAACACCAAATCGTGTCCGGGGCGATAATGCGCATAATCTTACCGGACAGGAAGTAGAAAACTTTCTAAAAAATGAAGGTGTAAAATTGATCAAATCAGTGAAATATCAACCCGCTAGTAATGGAATAGCGGAGAGAATGATCAAAGAAGCAAAATCTTGGTTTGTAAAAAATCAGGATAAAGATTGGGACGAGCAGATTAATGACTGCTTGAAATTTCTAAATTACAGAGTTCCTATACCTGAAAAGGAGGAAAATCCCCGACAAGGCAAGAGCCAGGTAAAGGTAGGAGACACTGTATATATCCAAAGAAAAGTAAAAGGTCGTAGATTTAAACAAAATTTAGGTACAGAGGATAAAGTTATATCCGTACCATCTAAAACTACGGTCGAATTAGAAGCAAACGGCATCTGGAGTCTCCGTGACCTAATTAAAAAGCCGGAATAATGGCAGAGAAAAACTTGACCTGTGACCTCAAGTCTAGTGAAGGCCTTTATAAGCAAAAAGGCTTCATCAGAATTATTAGAGGTTTTTCTGGAAACTTAACCATTGAAAAATGGCTTAAACCAGAATATGACAGAGCTCTGGGTAAAAAGTCTATGAGTGTTGAAGGTACACCTGCTATAAGTTACAGGATCGAAGACTGCGCCGTATGTACAAAACCTAATGTAGCGATTAAACTAGCTGAAGGCTTATATGCTAATAGGCCGAATAAAGCAGAGTTGCTAATTCAGCATGGCTTAGGAGCTCATTTCCCATGGTGGAACGAGCTCGGAGCAGTAGATAGTTGTGCGTTAAATGACGTCACAATTTGTGGTGATTGTAGAGAATCACACCAAAAAGTCGAAATCGAACAATATGAGATAAAACAGGATGGATGCCTATGTCGAAACTGTCAGTCATGTAAACAACGATTCCTAGCATTAGGAAAAGAATGTCGTTGTTTGTTTGATGGGGAAGTATTTACATCATGTGATAGATGTAAGTGTTTATTCAATTGCAAATGCTTGAAGTTAATAAGCAAAAAGCAAATATGGATGACTAGGAAATCCAGAAAGGCTTTAGGAGCCTTGGTTGAAAATAGAATAATGACAGATTGGAATATAAATCCCGTATCTCTCATGACAAATACAGATACAGAATTTTTGGCCCAAAGACTCAGAGAACTGTCCTTTTGCCCGGGGGGAATCCCAGGGGGACAGGAGTCTTTAACAGGGAACGAGAGCTTCCGAAATGGGCTTGTGTATCTCACCCATCTGGGAGGGTGGGAGACCGCTGTGAAATTACAGTTACACAGATATGTGAGCTATAAGAGGAGCAGCGGGGGTGCGTGTATATGGCTCTTGCATGACACCAAGTGGTTTAAATGTGAATTGTCTGATGCTATAATTATAGCAGCAAAAGAAATGACATTTAATCAATGCATAAAGGTTTGCGAACCGAAGGATGAGCCTAGCTACTTTAGTGAGACAAACCTATCAGTGTATGGATCACGACAGTCCTTTAGAGAGGGAAAAGCTCAGATTAAAATAATCAGATCCACTCAGCCATATCCATCAATGACTCCAGAACCAAGTGATGAAGATAAGACCAGAATGGAAACTCTGGATTTAACCATTCTGTTAAATTTAACAGGGAGTTACTTGGGGATAGGAGAGTGCATTGAGGGGATTAATGTCTATTTGACAAAATCAAATGGTAAATCGGATATGGAATCAGAAAATAAACTAATTAAATTGAAAAAGTGGATCTGGAAAAAATTTAGTCGAGGGACAGATTAGGTGATGAAACATGGTTTTTCTCCATTCTCTGTTGCAGGAAGCATGCAGAAAGGTGACCCGGAGAAAATGGTGAAGGCTGGCACTAAGTGTACCGAGTCACGCATTGGGAGTGCAGTGATGAGTATAATGCTAACCTCGTCTTTATTATTAATTTTAACAGGTGTCATCTTTTCAGGACTGGAGATTAAAACTGAAAGCACAGAAGAGACCCGACATGTGTGTAAACGTGTCGAGAAATTTGAACATTGGGTATGTCCAAATCAAGAAATAGCTGTAAAAAACAGAACCTACAATAGTAGTGATTTTGAAATTATGATGAAGTCATATGTTAAAGACATTGACGACAGATTCTGGGTATGTAATCATTCAAACCCAAGTGCATTATTCATACCATCCAAATATAACGGTTTGATGAATAACAAAGTAAAATTTAAATGGGATAGGCTTATAGTGGAAAACGCCACCCATGTTAAACTGATTGGGCTTGAAATCCTAAATAAAAATCAGACAATATGGACTAATGAAAGTAGCCTAAGTGTCTGGAATTTGGAAGTAGGATTAGAATTAAGCAAATCAGTAGGCCATTGCTGGCAGAATTTAACAAATGAAAAGCAATGGGTAATGAGTGACTCCCTTACTGCACCAAAAAATGACAAAATACTTAGAGGTTTACATAGTAACCGTATAAGTAGGGTGGGGTTATTATCAGAAGCAGGTAATGACACATCTAGGAAACGCAGATTAACCAATTGGTTAATGGGAGGAGCTAAAGGACATGTGACATATTGGCCTGATGATTTGAATAGTTCTCACCTTATATTAGGTGTTTACAAGTCAAAACCAATAATTCCTTATGAAGAAATTAATTGGGTCACATGTCAGCAACACTTAACCCAAGGAAAATACTGCGACAGTGAAAGGGATTGCACTAATAAACTAGGAATGAAGCCTTTTGGCTCTAGTGGGGCTAAATTTCTCATCAAGAAATATGGGTCACTAAAATCAAATTCCTGGGCGTCTTTCTTCCAACACAATATGGTTAAATATTGTACAGATCTGTCTAAAACAGAATATTGGTACTGTTATATAAAAGGTGAGTCACTGTATGACCAAAACCTGATGGACCAATATGAAAGTAAAATATTTGACATATGGAAATCTTTTGTTAAAAACAAGGGTATTCGAGAAGAGAGGGTTTTAAATGAAACCTGTCAAACAATAAAATGTTTTATTGACAAGAATTGGTTGGATGGGCGTGGTATACATCCCTTTATGTTAGACAGTAGCTATGGTATCCCTAAAGCATTAGCCAATGAAAGTGGAATAACAGATTTTGTTAAATCTGTTCCAGATCAGCAATATAGAATGGCCTTAGCATTATATGTTTACCAATGGGAAATGGTTTTAGGAGAAGAATATATAATTAGGCCTAGTCCAATCCATATGGGATTGACAGACAGTGTACATGGCCTGTGGCATAATAAGTTCTATATTAAATTTGATTTTGGCCATAAGCTAAAAGGAGCTTATCAACATCAATTTAATAAACTGAGGTTTTTTCATGCAAGCTTCAGAAAAACCATTTATACTAGAAACCTCGTCGATGTTTCCTTTGATAACAACACTGATGAATATGTGAAAGGGGGAGCTACGTTGAACATGGGTTTTAGTGGTTTTAAATGGAATTTATATGAAGACAATGGATTAAACAACAGTGTAAGCTTGTATGGAGTGGACCTACAAGAGTGTGATCCAGATATCTTCAATAATTGGACTTATAAATATATGCCACCATACTCTCGTCAAGGGGGGGAAATAAGACTCTGGAAGGGGGAAAACAGTTTTTGCTCATGGGAAAATCATTCAATTATAACGGAAAAAATCCGTAAAAGATGTGATAAGATAAACTGTTCAATTCCCTGGTATTCACTATTTGTACCAGTACTCCCTCTAGTGGCGAAGTATGAGAACCAGGTCAGAAAACATTGTAATATTATTAGTCTGCAATATTACAATAATAGACGGAGATTATCTGACATTGTAGATAATTACATAGAAGGTGTGAGCGTAGGTGCTAACTGGTATTATGTTAACCGATGGGTTTCCGGTTTAGATATAATAACTGATGAAGTTTCAACCCTAGTTAAAATTAGAAGAGCTTTGGTAAACGCCGGTGTTATCGTGGCGTTAGGCACGGGAACCGCTGTTAACTTGATCAAAAACACCATCATAGGTTGGTGGAAATGGATAAAATTAGTTCTAATAATTGTGGGTTGTGTGCTAGCAGGTATATTAATAATATGTGTCTGCCTGAAACTGGCACAGCTATGTAATCTGCTAGGGTGCCTGTGTAAACCGTGCAGGGCCATGAGTTACGAGCGTCTGAGGCCCACTTAGCAAGCAGATTGCTGAAGCATATCAGAGCAGAGATAATATAAGAAGTTGTGAATGGGTGTTTCTCACAAAAGCAAACGCTGTGGAAAACACTTCTTGTCTCTCTGAATATCTAAAACCTAAAGATTTGGAAATGGCATCTTTAAACAACGATTGTGGAAGAGCTGATACCATTATTTCGGGAAAAAACTTTGCACAGGTAATTAAATAAGTAATTTATTGTGATGACCCAGAAATATGGGAGATAAGGAGAAGGAAAAAGACAGTTATGATCATACAAATGGTTATTATTTCCGTTTGTCCGTTCATAACCAAGATGCGAAAATACCTGGGCACAAAAAATAATGGTTATCAGTGGGGGGTTTTTGGGTTTTTATGCTTTTTGAGATTTTTGAAGAAGATGAAGTTTTTTATGAACTTTTTAAAATCAATGTATATTGAACCAAGCACCAGCTGTTTTCATATGAGTACTCTAGCATGATTGTATAACATGAAGTTGGAATCAATTATGGGATGAAAAGTGAAACTGAAAGATGTAACTGTCTATGAATATGACATTGGGGTAATTATGACATATTGATTCCTTAGGACCAGTGTGAAGGAGGATCAAGCCAGGAACGCCTGATCTGTGACCATAGTAAAAGGAAATACTGTAAAATTTATTGGTACTTCAATAGGGTGGAATCACAATGTTGTATGGATTGTTTTATAAACAATGAACAAAATTTTGACACAATTAATTATATCCTCTGTTGGAGAGACAGCCAATTACAGCCTTTATTGGCAAATTTGATGGTTGCTACTGGTCAACCCATTTTACCATGGGCTCCAGTGATAACTCAAGCAAGGCGCAGACGCAGCAAATACTTTGTCAGACCTTATTGGGTTGATGGTGAAATCCACATGGGCATTGTCACTAACGATAAAACCCTGTACATCAAATCTGCAGGAATCGGTCCTGATATGGAGGGATGGCCTATGGGAGAGTACCAAGAAGGAGGAAATCCTTTGGCACAATGGGATGATCGTTCGGATGACAATGGCCCAATTAATGAATTTACCCACGACCTCGCGAAATTTCTCGCAGACGAAAAGAATTGGCCGGGGTCTTCTGGCCTCTTTGGGGCAAAGTAGCTTGCTGACCGTCCAGCTGTTTTACCGTAAAGGAGAAAAGTTATTCAATCTTTGGTTGATTGGCACGGATGGATGGGCTGTTCAACTCCAACAGTGTATATATGAATCTTGTGTGTTAGATGAATTAGACAACGAATATTTTGTGTCTCAACTTCAAATGGCAAGAGGGGATGTGAGGCAAATTGGTTTAGGAGAAAATGCCATTTTTAATATGAGACAAAAAAGGTACGAGCGCAGGCCTCTCCTCTACTCTGACATTCCTATGCTCCAAGGCTCCACTCTCGCGGAGTCTCTCAGGGGAAAAAGGAATGAGAGGCGCTACAAGAAAAAGACTCGCAAGGCGGCCGAGCGGAGAGGAAAGGAACTTCTACCTCCTGATGACCCCCTTTCTGGTACCTCGACAACATCCCTTGCTCGACTGAATTTGAATGCATAGTGATGGTTTGAATGCATTAAAGGATTAAAGCTGTCTCAATGAAGTGCATTTAATTATTTAGATGTTGATTCATGTTCTTGTGATATTTAGGAACAACTATAAATTTGTTCACATAAGACATGACCTATAGGTTTTGCTGACTATTGGAATTTTAACTAAGTAGTTTTGACCACTTTGTATTGTTGGTCCTTAGTGATTTATAAACTGTTTTCATATATAATGGGGAAAACCCAGAAGGTTGACTGAACATGTACCCTGTGAACATAATCCAATGTGTCAAAACCTCAATGATGTACGAGGTGAATTAATGTGCATGACCTGATTGTAAAAGTATAAAAGCTGAACCATTTTGATCAGCATTGTGTGTTCCTAATCTCTCTATACTGGAGGTTAGCAGCCCTTTACCCTCAACGGAGGATAAAGTAAGGATTTTGTTTCTGTTATATGTCTTTTTGTTTATTCAACTTTTTCACTGGATTTCATTTTGTTAATAAAAGTATATTTTATTAATTTACTTCGCTGGAGTGGACATTGAATTCATTTGCCAGAGCCCATCAAGATACCCTGTGTGGTAAAGTATGATCTAATGTATTCTTTTTGCAAACACATTTAAAAGATGATCCTTCAACTAAACTCTAGCTAAGAAATATAGCCAAGAGAGGATTCTGGTTTATCTTTGTTTAATTAAGGTGATTAAATAAAGGCCAATCAGTACAGTGTATAATGGAAGTCAATGTTTACAGGGTTCCAGCTTTCTTCAACATCTTCGTTAGTGTTCAACTGAAGAAAGAAACTCAATCAGGTTTGGAGGAAGAGTAAATGATGACAGAGTTTTCATTTTGGGGTGAACTGTCCCTTTAACTAAAACTAAACCTTTATTTTTATTTTTTAACCTTTCAGCAGATTCGACTCGAGACGCTTTGCACGTTCGTTCTGCTTCATGTTGCGCAGCGCCTGTACTGTGATTTTCCCAGCATCCTCGCTGTAATGCTGCACCATGCTGTCCACCACATCCTGACGGTCCGCTTTCTCCAGCTTTCCCCGAGGAATGGGATCGACGCCTGGTTTCACACCGATCCACAGCTGCCTGCTGAACTGTTTGAGCTCCGCCTCAACAAGATCCTCGAGCACATCAGTCATCAACTGGTTAATGGCGTCCATTTTCTGTTACTAGGAGAAAAACAATTAATGTGGGGCTGGCGACGCACTGGTAGATTGCGAAATCAAAACCAGTCCAAAACTGAATCTGAAATCTTGGTCAGGTGCCATATTGTCTGGTGTCACTCATTTAAGACGGAGAAGAACCCATCACAGGAGAACGGAGAGCCAATTTATTGGACTAGTTTTGCTAATACTTCTTCAGCAGATGTTCTGGGGAACCCCTATTTTGGGTAATGTGGTTGACCCACAATGGTGCTCTACAAACCTTTCGACAGCAAACCTCGCCTCACAAGACATTTTTGTGTGACTCCTGGGTCATGTGCCGGTCATGTGCTCCATGTCCCTTTACATCCTGTTGGATGTACACTTTTGTAGAGACAAACCAGATCACTTAAAAACCTACTGCAACTGCAAGTCTTTGCTTTTGGCTTGCTCTCAGACACCGCACTGACATGCAGTTGGGTCACAAAGAACTTTTCATGCAACCTCTTATGAGTTATGACCCGTTTCCACTGAGTGATACGATACGGTATGGTTCGGTACGCTTTTATATCCGTTTCCACTGTCAAAAGGTACCAAAAAGCAAACTGTACTGTACCACTTTTTGGGTACTCTTTTCCAAAGGGCAGCAGCACAACAAAAGCGTACCAAAGGAGCTTGAAGCACAGCTAAATGCTATTGGTTTACAGAGTAACATCATTAGCATGTGTAAAAGCCAGGAGATGGAAAACAAATTGTGATAAATTGAGTTAGCATTTTTGAAATGACATACCGGAGAGCTATGATTTTTCCCATGACATATATAGCACTTTTTCCCTCGTTGACTGTAAGGTCACACTTCCACCTTATGTACAACACTCGAGTGCGAGTCATGCCCTTTTAACTGCTGCGTGTCTTTCTCAGCCGTCTCCATGCTCAATGCGATTTCAAACGCTCGTGCAAACGTCAGATTAGATTCTGACAACAGCCGTTGCTGGCAGGCTTTGTTGCGGATTTCTCACGAATCGATCGCGCAATGCTTCATCCAGCGGTGCTCCGAACTCACAACTCACAGCACACGGTTTCAGCTCTGCAGTATATTCCGTAACTGTTTCATCAGTTCTTTGATTGCAATGATTAAAACGGCATCTTTCCGCAATCAGTAACGGCTTCGGTTCAAAATGACTCTTTAAAGTGTCGACAATTTCTTTGTACGACTTATCCTTTGGCTTTTCTGGTTGTACCAAGTTCCTCAGTAAACCATAGGTTGTTGCTCCCATTACACTCAAGAGTGTTGCAACCTGCTTCTCCTGGCTAATCTCATTCGCCACAAAGAACTGTTCCAGCCGTTCAATGTAGGCCGACCAAGATTCTGCTTTCGGAGTAAATTCACCTATACTTCCAATGAGCGCCATAGTCTAAGCATCAGTTTATCCTCGTCACCAACTTTTTACTGTTATATATCTGACTGCAAAAAGATACACTTGAGTCGGGGCGTCAATATGGAGCAACAGCTTTACTTTTCTGCTTTCGTTAAAACTTCCAGAACCATCTCAACATACATCCGTACTACGGAGTCCCCATTGTTTCATATACAAAAATGCAAACTCAATATATCACACAAATGAAGCACCATTTTTAAATGCACAGCCAAGAGATTACACCATAATAATATATATGTAACCCCCGCCGGTCCAACCCACTCCGAACTGGGATCGAACCGGCGACCTTCCGCATGGGAGTCGGTTGCTCTAACAAGGAGGCTAAAGACCATGGCCTCTAGCATCTGTCGCTAGAGCACCGTTAGAGGTCAGAGGAGTGAGGTTTACCTGCACAGCACTTACAAGCTGGCCTCCGTTACACTCACCCCCCTAAACCTCACTCCCATCCGGGTCACGGCACCAATGTAACCCCCGCCATTTCTACACCACCCAACTCACTCCAAACTGGGATCGAACCGGTGACCTTCCGCATGGGAGTCGGTTGCTCTAACAAGGAGGCTAAAGACCATGGCCTCTAGCGTCTGTCGCTAGAGCACCCTTAGAGGTCAGAGGAGTGAGGTTTACCTGCACAGCACTTAGTAGCTGGCCTCCGTTACATATACATATGTAATAACGAGTCGTGGTCAACCCGAGGTCTGTATTTGAGATAACACACTTGAGCTGATGATAATAACGTGTGCGTGATTATTGAAGTGCTTCTGACATTCGATCCTTTCAGAAATGGACAAGCGCAAGATTGAAGCGCGAAAAAACAAAGGAGCAAGTGATTCATTCAGCAACCTAACAGATGAACAAATGGCCATGTTTAATTATTATCATCACCTTTTGGACTATTCTAAACTTGGAATGACAAAGTGTTAATGTTACATTTTCTGAAATGTAACCAATTACAAAAACAAAATTATTTGGGTTCATAAACGATACGAAACATATACAGTCAGCACAAATCTCTCATCTTTATTCTTTATTAGCACATGTAAGTGTCTGTACAGTATGTGTTCATAAATGTTCTTTCATTCATTTATTCATTTTCAACCACTTTTCTGGGGCCGGGTCGCGGGGGCAGCAGTCTTAGGAGAGAACCCCAGACTTCCCTCTCCCCAGACACTTCCTCCAGCTCCTCCGGGGGGATCCTGAGGCGTTCCCAGGCCAGTCGAGAGACATTACACGTCCCTCCAGCGTGTCCTGGGTCTTTCCCGAGGCCTCTTCCCGGTGGGACATGCCTGGAACACCTCCCTAGGTAGGCGTCCAAGTTTATAAATGTTTTTTTTATTCATTTATTTTTATATAATCTCAGACGTTACAGTTGGCTATTTCGCATTATCATTGATCTGCAGCTCTAATCAAATCCTGTTCATAGGATTGTTAGTCTGCATTATTTAGGGCAACCCGAGCCAGGAACGCCTCCCAAAAGACATAATTTGAACGGCATCTGCGCTTATGTTAGTCTGTTTTTCATTATCTCGAACTCTCCATAATCCTGGACCAGGCCATATCCTGAGCAGCTGCTGTGGTGGTCATGGAGGAGTGGAGAGCATGAGATTGATTCCTGAAAGACCCCGGTGACAGACAAGCCTTTACATTGATACTGAATGGCCAGCCTGAACATCCACCGCCGGTGACCTCTCCCACCTGCAGCTTCTCCACGATGGACGTCCAGCGTTCTCCAGCCTCCGGCGCCTAGACTGCAGCTCTGCACAAGACGTTTGGCCATAGGAGAAACTGTCGTGCCCTACTGAGCCTAGTTTCTCTCAAGGTTTTTTCCTTCACTTTGGTCAATTGGTGAAGTTTGTTACTCACCGCTGTCGCCAGTGGCTTGCATGGTTCGGGACCTGTGGAGCGCTACATCGATAGATTTGCTCTTCAGTGTTTGAACTCTCAGCAGTGAATATTAAACCTCACTGACCTGAACTAAACTGAACTGAACTAAACGAAACTTCAACTCTGAAAACTGGACTGACACTGTTTACATTTACTCTAATCTTCCATGTGAAGCTGCTTTGACACAATCTACATTGTAAAAGCGCTAGAGAAATAAAGATGAATTTGATTTAATTTAATAGAATAGAAAGGTTAGTTATTAACATTTATACACATGTAGGCATATTTATGTGTATAAAGCATCTGTTTTGTATATATGTGACCGACCTGTACAGCTTTACTTTGACATTTCCTTGAGCGAGAATGATGTCGACTGTCACTATCTGTCATACACCACAGTAGGGCTGGGCGATATGGCAAAAAAAAAAAATCTAGATTTTTTCATAAAGTTTGACCGATTCACGATTTCGATTTTTTTTATTTATTTATTTATTTATTTTTTTTTTTACTGTGTAACTACCTTACCAGCTTACCTTGTTCATTTAAATTTAAATAAATGCCGAAACTAGTTTTTTTCATGCTCACTTGTAAAAGAAAAGCAACAGTGTGACTAAACGCGGTTATGGCACTCTCTCATATAGGGATGCTAAACATAGCTATAATAGAAGTCACAGCAGGTCATATGTTGTGCAGCTTTGGGCAAATTTTATTTGGAGAGAAAATGACCAAAATGTAACGTGAAGATTGAAAAGGATTGGAGGGGAAATAAATATTTCAAATCTCTGTACATAACAGAAAAATAAACAATGATAATGCAACAATAGTTTATCTGTATTAGTGGCATGGCAGAAATATATATTTAGACAGGCCTTGTCAAAGTGAGCGGGCACTTTCACTAATAAAAAATAATATAGCACTTAAATTATTTCATAACAATCAATTAAATAACAGCGGTTTTATATCAAAAGTTGGTAATGATATAAAATATACTACATTTTGATGGTAAAATATAACCATTTAAACGATTTCAGTATTCAAACATTAAATAACGAATGCATCAATTTAAATATAAAAAAACGAATGAAACAACACAGCATATCAGGATATAAAGGACTATATTTAGCAAAATGCTGCTCTTTTTATCTTTGTAATTTTATGGTTTTATTTTTGTTATTTTAATTATTTTTTGTCTTCATAAATAACTAACAAGCTATAGACAAATATCTGCTTGACGTTTTAGAAAATATTTGTGCGTAGCTACACCACCCAGTGTCTATTAAAGATCACTGTGAACAAAAAAACCCACAGAAACCTGTTACATATCTATATACATTTAAATGTCTATCTTATATTTAACTGAATCCTATAACAGCCTATAGCTGAAATGTTGGAAATTGCTTAATTTATTTTTCTAAAACATTTGTCAATACGTATTGATATTCTTTGGAGTACAAACTGCCGACATTTAAGAATCCATATTTATTTTATTCATTCATTCATTTTACTTGTTTATTGGTGCATATATGGGTTGATTTAATTCATACAGTACCTTGGACAGCTACTGTGCCACTCCGTAATTCAAGCAAAAGTCCAAATTAAAGAAAGATTTGACTGCGGTGACCGACATTTACAACACGCCGTAACCGTCCTTCAGGTGGTGCGCGGGTATAAAATACAAAACCAGCCGTCTAGGCTTTGAATTAGGTGCAATTATTTCCTCGTGTGTGTGTGTGGAGCGATGGGTGAGCCGGCCAAAGTGACTAAAAGCGATCTAGAAAGTTGAGTTGGTTGCCCTCACCTCCGCCTGTCGAGCCTCCTCTCCTCTCCTCTCCTCGCGCGCGCCCCCATCTCGCAGCTCGCGCGGAAGAGACAGACGGCTGCGGGGACGCGAACAACAGCACGACGCGCGTGGAAACATTAGCAAAGCTGGCTGGCTGACTGCGGTTGCCCTGGCAGCGGGGCCATTGTTGCTCTAGCGGGAAAATGTCCCGGTGTTCCCAATGGCCGGTCCGCCCTGGCGCGCTTCCGCTAAACCAGCTGTGGTAGCTCATCAACAGAGCCGCGACGTCAACACACAGAATCAGCACAATTCAGCACGGTTGTCTAACAGTTTAGAACGGTTTGGCACGATAGTGGAAAAGCTGCTTTAATATTTTTATTAAAAAATCGCGATTCCTCGATTTTGTAAAAAATAAAATCGTCTTAAAACGTAAATTCGAATTAAACGAAAAAATCGCCCAGCCCTACACCACAGCCACCAAAAGGGTACCATTAGTACAATTTGGCAGTGGAGACACAAGCCTGATAAAGGTGACCTGTATTGTACCAGACCAAACTGAACCGCACTATTCAGTGGAAACAAGGCATTAAAGTTTTGGGGCCCGGTGCTCCAATTAGACATACTTAACCCAGCCAATCAAGCAGCTAATCAAGTTGCAGCTAAAATATGCTGTGAACGAGTGGGAATCACTCTGGGCTCGCCTGCTATAGATAGGCCTGTGCAAAAAAAGTTCCTGGCTTTTATTTGGAGTTTAGTGGAGTAAAACTGCAGAAACTATGAAACTATGCTTTTTTTTTTGCACTGCAACTGATGATCAAAACTAAATATTTTAAACTGTCCCTCTTCCCAACAGGGAAAACCAGTAACAATCAAGAATGCCTGCTTATATGCTGTCGTGGATTTGCAATCAAAAATGTGATTTACAATGGAAGTCAATGAGGCAAAAACAGCTCCCAACATCACCAAAGGGGAGTCAGTCTGCCCAGATTGGGATGTTGAATTTTTTAGATATTCCAAAGCATTTTCCCAAAATATGTGTCAAAGAAAGAGAAAGTTGTGGCAAAATTGAGACTCAAAATCAGTCCAGAGTGGATATAAATATCCCCAACATACTATGATTTAACAAAACAAATGTTTGAGAACCCTTTCAAAAGATACACGTGTACACGATTTCTGATTTTATGTTTGGGGTGGGATATTGGCAACTAATTCAGACGTTATATGCTCTTTTTGTGTTTGCAGATCAGGTTTACCTACAGTATAAGTGCTGCTTTCAGTTTCACCTTAGGCTGTTGGTGAAAAGTTGGTCCTGAAAAAACAAGTTTGGTTTGTTTAAACTATTTGCATTCGTAGAGTACAGTCTACACTGATATTTTGAATTAAACACGTTTCTTCTGCTCACCAAGACTGCATTTGGCACGTAGGCTGTATATTAGTTCATATTAAATTCATCGACTGAAAAATGTACATGTTTTACTGCTGTGATGAAAAGTTATATTAAAATGATTTCTTGATGATCACATTTGTACTGTATTATTGATCTTATAAAGGCAGCACACTGAGCCCAAAGAGACCTCGAAAACACCTTCCAAACTTGTAAACTAAGCTAAATTACATCTCTACTGACCTATAAAATAAAGCGAAAGTAAATGGACTAATCTGTAAAAGATCTGCAGATCGATACATACTGTAATTATATTTTTTATGCTTATTAAGAGAAATGCTTAACGTTTTTGATTATTATTCATTACTTTTACCATTATCTGAAGGGAAAACATGCTTCTGTTAATTTTTATGTATGTGTATGAGTTTAGCCATTTAACAAAGCAAATGTATTTGCTTATGCAATATCTTAAACTATGTATTTTTGCTTATGTGGCTGAATACTTGTGCGTTAAAAATGCTGTATTGTGCCTGTAATGCTTTTAAAGCAGCTTTAAGTGATCTGTATTTTATAAAAGACTACAAATAAACGTGCACTACTTACATTCTGCTTGAAGTTTTCTTGTAACTACATGCTCTAAACTTCCCCGTTCCTTTCTCGTAAACCCGCCCCAGAAACTACTCATGTTGTAGTTAAAGTTAGTTCTTGATTAAAGCATGATCTTAACTCATCAGAATGTGATAGGATGGGTGCAGTGACTGACAGTTTCACCCACCTATCAGCAGGGAGCACCCGGCTATATAAACTGGGGAAGTTTGCCCTTAAGGACGTGCAGAGACCTTTTAAGGGGCAGGGGCTCAAATGGAAAAAAGGGCACTTTTTATTAAATAATAGTAATAGTTGTACTTTAATAAATCAAATATATTATAATGAGATTATTAAGGAGATTTCACCCTAAATTCACCATATACTCACCCTTAAAAGGATAATTAATTCAAAACTGAACATTCTGTCACCATTTACTAACCTTTTACTTGTTCCAAACCCATTTGACTTTTTTTTTTCTTCTGTTTAAACACACAAAGTAATATTTTGAAGAAAGCGGGAAACCTGTAACCATTGACTTTCATGGTATTTGTTTTTCCTACTCTGGAAGTCAATTATTTCAAGTTTAGAGCTTTCTTTAAAATATCATTTTTTAATCTTTTATTCGTTACTGTTCAACAAAATAAAGAAACAAAGATTTGGAACCACTTGAGGGTGAGTAAATGTAAATTTTTGTGTGAACTATCCCTTTTCAATCTATTATTTTAGTTTGAGTTTTTTTCTGTTGAACAAAATAAAATATTTTGAAGAATGTAGGACTGATAGCCACTGACTTCCATAGCTAGCCTATATGTACATGTGTTATAGCTTCAATTAACATTATATATTCTGTGTGACTGCAAAAACAAGAGGGCGATAATTTCACCGTCCAGCTGTCGTTTCTCCATTGCATTAGCCTGTATGATATTGCCCTGGCTAAACTTTAGCTAACTTATTACATGGTTGTTAATCAGGAGGATGTTAGCAAGACAAAATGGCCTATTTGCTTTTGAACTTTTGGATAAATAGCTGACGTTAAATTTGAGCCTCAGGTAGTCTTTTGTTAACCGTTACTCACCTCCACACAATGAAGATGAATGACGGATGAATTTACATCGGCGGTTCTGTCGATCATATCGTGCTGCCGTAACGAAGGTCAGCTGGTAATGTATGATTTACACACACTCCCTCTGCAGTGTGTGTATGGGTCAGACTGTAAAGCTATGGCCCAGATGCAGTTCGTGTGCAATGCGGATGCAGGAGTTGGCATAGGCGCTGATAGACGTTACTCCACTGTTGACACCTTACCTTTGAGGCGAGAGTACCAACGTAAATAGAGTCTTCGTTAGAGCATTCGCCTCGCATGTGGTTTTTCTTTCCAAATCGGCGGTTCGAGGCTCGCTTGGAGCAGCTAGACTAAAACCAAGATATACTTTAAAACTTCGTTTTTTTATTGTTTGACAGGGAAAGCGGTCCTTAAATAGAACACGCATTAACAAACATATATTATATTATTAGTAGTATTTAAAAAAATAATTATTATACCCAGGAAAAAATGGCACTTTCTCTCCAGGAGAAAAAAAGGGCAGGGGCTCAAGCACCCAAAGCCCCCACCTCTGCACGTGCCTGGCCCTTACTGCACGTCACGTCTGACTTCAGGTCTCGTGCGTCACTTCCCATGTTTTTACTTCAATGAAACTTTAAATTTTTTAACTTTTAATTGCATATCTTTGTTGACTGAATCTTTTTAATGACAATATATAAGCCTGATTATACCAAGGATGTCAGCTTTAACACAAATTAAAGTAAAACTTTTTTATACAATTTAATTATATATATATATATATATATATATATATATATATATATATATATATATATATATATATATATATATATATATATATATATATATATATATAAATTACAACACAGAGAAAACATGTCATTGGAATAATTTTCAGAAATATTTTCTCTACTTGACTAATAAAAAACAATAGCCTGTCAGAATTCATTATTTACTAGAGAGTCCTGCATTAATGTAGTGTCATTGCCTGTGACAACAGTCATTGCAATCGTATTGGTGCTGTTACAACCTTGTAATTTCTTCTAATATAGTGGCCACATAACATAAATATAACATCACTGCTTTGATAAACTAGGTTAGGATCTGGCCCATTTTTTATAATCCTTAAGAGTTAATAAGCAATACAGAAAATAATAATTTAATTTAGATTCAATTACGGCTTGTGGAAGACAATTTAGCTGATGTTATTTAGTGAATATCTGGTGATGGTCTTTAAAGGGAAGAACAGAAATCATTAACACATTTTATCTTGTGTTTGAAAGATGAATGATGATGTGCCTTTTGTCAGTGTCATCAGGAGGAGGAGACTGAGATCAGAGTCTCCAGAACCCAGTGGTGTTTCTCTGAAGAGTGACTGGTCCATCGAGAAACCTCCTGAGTTCAGTGATGAACCAGTGACCTCTGACCCCCGGTTAGTATATTTAATTTCTTATATACTGTAGGACAACTCTGATTGATAATTCATGTAAAAGCCCAGTTAAATAATACATAATACACCTCAAAATATGCTCAAACACAAAACAATGGTGTCAAAATGTGGAAAAAAAATACATTTTAGCTTTTAAAAATGACTTTTTAACTTCTTTCTGAAGGAGAAACACATACACAAGGTGATCAGATCTGTGCCATACCCTACATCCAACTATCAGACTGAGATTACACAGAAGAACACTGAAGAACACACACTGGACATTGGAGACCTCCACTGAAAGATCCATCAATCTGTTCCTCTGTCTGCTGGAAGTGAAAGATCAGACTCTGTCCAGAGAGATTCAGGAGTTTGTGAAATCAGACAAACAGTCAGAGAAGAATCTCTCTCCTGCTCACTGCTCAACAATCGCCTACATGCTTCAGATGTCAGAGGAGGTGCTGGATGAGCTGGAGCTCCAGAAATACAACACATCAGATGAGGGCAGAAGAAGACTGATACCAGCCGTCAGCAACTGCAGGAGAGCTCTGTGAGTGTTTACAACAATTACAACAATGTCTTGTCTAAAAGAAACTGCAATTGTTCATAAGAATTAAGATGACAAAGATTTTCACTGCTGGGAATTGAAACCAGCGTTTGGCACTGGCACGAGTGATCAAATATTTGGAAAAAGCAGCCTGACCATGTATATTGACCCTGTGGAGCTCCAACAAACAGTTTTGGTGGAAACAGGAGAGTTGAGGTGCACATTTAATTCTGCAGTGAGTTAAGCAGCTGTGGTTTTATATTTTTAGTTTTTTTAAATCAGGGTTAGCACCCGGACATCCCATTCAGAGAGCTTCCTCTGCTGTCCACAGTTACTCCTGTTGGATGTGGGTCTTCTTCTTGGTGAATGGCTACCATTAGCCTGGATACTGTGGCTCTTGATACATCACTAAGACTTGCTGTCTTGGTCACAGATGTGCCAGTAAGCCACCCACAAACAGGTTGTCCGTTTTGAACTCTGATAAGTCACCCAAAATGTTGTGTGCAGCGCAATATTTTAAGTAAATCTGTGCTATTACTCTTATTGTGGAATATGCAATTAATGAAGATTGGCCAAAAGATTGGTCAAATTTAGCCATGGGAGCTTGAACACTTCAGGAAGTGCAGAATTATTAGGCAAGTTGTATTTTTGAGGATTAATTTTATTATTGAACAACAACCATGTTCTCAATGAACCCAAAAAACTCATTAAAATCAAAGCTGAATATTTTTGGAAGTAGTTTTTAGTTTGTTTTTAGTTTGAGCTATTTTAGGAGGATATCTGTGTGTGCAGGTGACTATTACTGTGCAGAATTATTAGGCAACTTAACAAAAAACAAATATATCCCCATTTCAATGATTTATTTTCACCAGTGAAACCAATATAACATCTCAACATTCACAAATATACATTTCTGACATTCAAAAACAAAACAAAAACAAATCAGTGAGCAATATAGCCACCTTTCTTTGCAAGGACACTCAAAAGCCTGCCATCCATGGATTCTGTCAGTGTTTTGATCTGTTCACCATCAACATTGCGTGCAGCAGCAGCCACAGCCTCCCAGACACTGTTCAGAGAGGTGTACTGTTTTCCCTCCTTGTAAATCTCACATTTGATGATGGACCACAGGTTCTCTATGGGGTTCAGATCAGGTGAACAAGGAGGCCATGTCATTCGTTTTTCTTCTTTTAGACCCTTTCTTGCCAGCCAAGCTGTGGAGTACTTGGACGCGTGTGATGGAGCATTGTCCTGCATGAAAATCATGTTTTTCTTGAAGGATGCAGACTTCTTCCTGTACCACTGCTTGAAGGTGTCTTCCAGAAACTGGCAGTAGGACTGGGAGTTGAGCTTGACTCCATCCTCAACCCGAAAAGGCCCCACAAGCTCATCTTTGATGATACCAGCCCAAACCAGTACTCCACCTCCACCTTGCTGGCGTCTGAGTCGGACTGGAGCTCTCTGCCCTTTACCGATCCAGCCACGGGCCCATCAAGACTCACTCTCATTTCATCAGTCCATAAAACCTTAGAAAAATCAGTCTTGAGATATTTCTTGGCCCAGTCTTGACGTTTCAGCTTGTGTGTCTTGTTCAGTGGTGGTGGTTTTTCAGCCTTTCTTACCTTGGCCATGTCTCTGAGTATTGCACACCTTGTGCTTTTGGGCACTCCAGTGATGTTGCAGCTCTGAAATATGGCAAAACTGGTGGCAAGTGGCATCTTGACATCTTGGCAGCTGCACGCTTGACTTTTCTCAGTTCATGGGCAGTTTATTTTGTGCCTTGGTTTTTCCACACGCTTCTTGCGACTCTGTTGACTATTTTGAATGAAACGCTTGATTGTTGGATGATCACGCTTCAGAAGCTTGCCAGTTTTAAGAGTGCTGCATCCCTCTGCAAGATATCTCACTATTTTTGACTTTTCGGAGCCTGTCAAGTCCTTCTTTTGACCCATTTTGCCAAAGGAAAGGAAGTTGCCTAATAATTATGCACACCTGATATAGGGTGTTGATGTCATTAGACCACACCCCTTCTCATTACAGAGATGCACATCACCTAATATGCTTAATTGGTAGTAGGCTTTCGAGACTGTACAGCTTGGAGTAAGACAACATGCATAAAGAGGATGATGTGCTCAAAATACTCATTTGCCTAATAATTCTGTACTGCCTGTAAATTGACCAGTGTTTCAGTTGTCCAACCCCTGTATTTTGCCAAAGGCTGACTGGCACACGAGATGCAACTCTTCAGACTGTTGGACTATACCCCACTATTGCGACTTCCTGATTCCTCCTTAGTCGCTAGAGAGGCAGTGAGGGTCCTTTGACTTTTGTGACGCGCTGGTGGCTAGGAAAGACACGCTGAGCCCAAGATGTTAATAGAAAACTTTATATACTTGGAACATGACAAAACAGCATTCTGTGCGTTGAATACCTGTTGCTTATGGCTGATTATTGCGTCGTGGCGTGTAGTGAGATGCGTGTGTCGTGGCGTTGGTTGCGTGTGGCATTGGTTGCGTTGCGGTCAACAAAAAATACGGCTACCCCACTCGTTCTCTCTTCCTCCTTCCTCCTAAACACCTGTGTGAGTGTGCACGCGCTTTATGTGCTAGCAGGTGGCATGTATACCCATGTGACCAAATTATAATACGTCATTGTAAAACCCAAACTAATCAGTATACAAATAAACATTATTAAATGAAAAGGTATATGGCTCCTATACACCAGCCCCTAATTATTAGGTCAACACATAATAATTATCCAAAATTACAGATAGGAGACATAAAATCAAACACACGAAAAGTTCAACTGTAAAGTTCAACAGTAAAATGTCCATACTTTTCTTCTTCGTGTCCTCATGGCAAAAATATAAGAAATAAAGAGAAAAGTCCACAATAAAGGCAAAAAAAAACTAAATCCACAAAAAAGGTTTATCCAAAAATAAAAATTCAAACTGTAGTTCATATTTAATCGAACTCGGCCTCCTGCAGCAAGCAGACCTTGGTAATAGGTCTTTCCAAACAGCTGGTTTGGGTTTTAATGCGTACTTGACGAACGAATCCTCTTCGGTCTGGGAAAGTTTGGATCACTCGACCTGTTGGCCAAGAATTTCGAGGAGCTGTGCTGTCCATTATGATCACAAGATCTCCCACCACGAGGTTCCTCTTAACTCCTACCCATCTCTGACGCTCCTGTAGCTGAGGTAAGTATTCCTTAACCCATCTCTTCTAGAATAAATCAGACATGTATTGAACCTGTTTCCACCTCCTGAGTGCATACATGTCTGTTGGTTGGAACAACCCTGGGGGTAATGATGGTGAGGTCTTTAACTGCAACAAGTGGTTAGGAGTAAGTGCTTCCAGGTCATTTGGATCCATGGAAGCCTTGGTGATTGGACGGCTGTTGATGATGGCTTCAATCTCACAAAGCACTGTGTGAAGACCTTCTTCATCCAGGTTTTGCACCTTAAACATTGAATTAAGGACTTTACGCACTGATCTTATTAGCCTCTCCCATGATCCTCCATGATGAGAGCCAGCCGGTGGGTTAAAGCTCCATCTGATTCCCTTCTGCAGCAAAAGATCATTGATCTGCCCCTGGTTCCACTGTTTAATGGCAGCTTTCAGCTCACGCTCTGCACCTACAAAATTAGTTCTATTATCTGAACGCAACTCCCGCACTTGTCCCCTTCTGGAAATGAAACGCCTGAGTGCATTAATGAAGGAGTCTGTATCCAGTGATGGAGCAACCTCAAGGTGTACAGCTCTGATGGCAAGACAGGTAAATATAACACCATACCTTTTTACCATGCTCCTTCGGCTCTTAACCTCAAAAGGTCCAAAATAGTCCACTCCTACTCGAGTAAATGGTGGTTCATCTGGGACTATTCTTTCATGTGGCAAATCTGCCATTTGCTGGTAAATTGGCAGAGCATTTAGACGGCGACAGATGATACATTTGGACAGTATTTTCCTAATGACTACACTGACACCAGTTATCCAGTACTTCTCCCTCAGTTTGGACAGCATATGGTTCCGTCCACCATGCCCCACTTCCTGATGGACATGTCTCAGCAAGAGCTCTGAAATGTGAAGATCCCTTGCCAATATTATAGGGTGTTTAACTTCCTCAGGCATAGCCAATCTACAGAGACGACCACCAACTCTCAGGATTCCATCGTGCAACTGAGGACAGAGCTCTATGGAGGTGACTGGATATTTTAATATGTTGCCCTTTCTCCAAACTGGCTAGCTCTTCAGGAAATCTCTGTCTCTGACAGAATTTAATGATGGCAAGCTCAGCCCGGTCCAAGTCTTTCACAGTAAGTTTACTGCTGCTCCCTTTTAAATAATCCATCTCCTCTGCCACTGAGGAGCTCTGCTGTTCATCGTTGTCAGACTGTACAACTGTTTTGATCGAAGTGCCTCCTTTCTTTAAACAAGACAAAAGCCAGTCCTTGATCCTCAAGAACCATGCCACGGATTTCTTAAGGCGCGTCCAAGAAGAGAAATACTGTATCAGGTAAGTGACTGGATCTTCTTTGATTTGTGTTACATTCGTTGCAGCAACATTTTTAACCTCGGGGTCTTCAGGTGAAAGATAATTGACGTCTTCTTTGTTCACAGGCCACTCGCTCTCAGGATGTAAAAGAAAGTGAGGCCCTGACACCCATGTAGTGTTTTGAATAAACACATCCACCTTAACACCTCTAGATGCCATATCAGCTGGATTACTTGCAGTGTCCACATACCTCCACTGCACAGGACTGGAAAATTTCAGGATTTGAGAAACCCGATTGGAAACGAAAACTTTGAATCGTGAGGTCTCATTTCTGATGTATTTGAGCACGGATGTACTGTCCGTCCAAAACACAGAATCCAAAAGATCCATATGCAGCTCTTTCCTCCAAAGGATGTCCATGCGACTGGCCATGGTAGCAGCAATAAGCTCCATTCTGGGGATGGTTACTGATTTTAACGGAGCCACTCTTGCCTTTCCCATGACGAAAGCACTGTGCATCACTGCATGCTTGTTCTTCAGCAACAGGTAAGACACTGTTCCATACCCATCCTGACTGGCATCACTGAAATGATGTAACTGGGCTGTAACGACATCTCCAAAGCATGATGGTTTCACACATCGGTCCACTTTAAACACCTCCAACAAATGCAGCTGCTGCAACCATTTCAGCCACTCCTTAGACACTGACTCCGGCACAGTGTCATCCCAGCCAATTTCGCTTCTACACAAATCTCTCAAAATTTTCTTTGCTGTTAAAATGACAGGGCACAGCATTCCCAAAGGGTCGTAAATTGAACTCATAGTTGAGAGAATTCCTCTTCTGGTGAGTGGTCTATCCTTCAGTATAATCTTAAACTTAAAGCAGTCTGATTTTATGCACCATTCCATACCCAGCACTCTCTCCACAGGTAATGAATCCAACTCCATGTTTAACCCTTCCATACCTCTTGCTCTGTGGCTTTCAGGGATAGCTTCCAATACCGCAGGCCTGTTGGTCATCCATTTTGTGAGGGAAAATCCACCCCTGGCACACAGAGAAACCAGCTCCTGGTAAAGTAATACTGCTTCCTTCTCTGTAACAACTGACACAAGGCAGTCATCTACATAAAAACAGTTCAATAACTTGTCTACTGCATTCTCACTGTAGTGACATCCATAATCCTCTGCACACCTTCTAAGAGCATAATTGGAACAACTAGGTGATGATGTTGCCCCAAACAAATGCACCTTCATGCGGTATTCAACAGGTTGTTGTTCCACATCTCCATTAGGCCACCAGAGAAACCTAAGCAGGTCTGTATAATCTGAAGAGACCCGTACCTGATAAAACATGGATTCGACATCAGCCATGATTACCACTGGTTCCTTCCTAAAACGAGTCATGACTCCTATCAAAGAACTGGTAAGATCTGGGCCCTGTAAGAGCTGATTATTCAACGATGTTCCTTGATAACTCGCTGCACAGTCAAACACGACTCTGATCTTTCCTTTGGTGGGATGATACACTCCATGGTGTGGTATATACCATACCTTTCCATCACTGCGGTTTCAGTTCCTCTACGGGCACCTTCTCAGCATAATCTTTAAGAAGAAGATCATTCATAAAGTTGTTATATTCAGCATGAAATAATGGATCTTTCTGAAACCTCCTTTTCAGATGATGCAAACGCTGTTCAACTAAGTTCTTGTTATTTGGCATGCTGACATCATTGCTCCTTAATGGCAACGCAATTTGGTAGTGCCCATTCACATGTTTTACTGAATTACTCACCAGTTCTAGGAATTTTTGATCTTCTCTTGACATTCCAGTATGCTCATCAAGGCGGTTTTCAGGGAAGTCAACTTTAAACTGCTGGTGCCAAAGCTCATCCAGATTCACAGCTGAAACTCTATTTACAGTTACCATTGGCTGTTCCCAGTTAACCCTTTCTCCACTGTCTCCCATCAGTGGTCCATTAACAGTCCAGCCCAGACTGGTCCTAACGGCATACGGTCCATCATTTACACTGCATACCACTTGTAATGGTTCTAGTGCTTTAGGGACATTGGTTCCTATCAGGAGTTCGATTTCTGAATCGATCTGAGGTAAGTGAATGTGTTTTAAATAAGACCATCTTTTAATATCTCTATTAGTCGGAATATTTCCTTGGTGCACTGGCATGGACTCTTGTGTGTAAACTTTTGGCAGCTCAAGAAACCTGTCTCCTTCCAGTGCTGCAACCTCCAGACCAGATACAATGTTGCTACTCACAACCTTCTCCTGCCCCATGGTTCGTAGGAGAATACGCCCCTTCCTTCCTGTAAGGTGAAGCTTGTGCATCAGGTTCTCGGTACAAAACACTGCAGTGCTCCCTTGGTCCAAGAATGCATAAGTAGTAATAATTTTGCTTCCTTTATTAGATTTTACCTGAACCGGTACTATGGGTAGCTTACAGTTCTCATCTCCAGCCCCTGTAAGACCACTTGACACCAGCATGTTGTCTACAGGCACCACTGAGTTCCTCTCAGTCTGTTCAGTAACATGTGCAGGTTCCCTTATGAAGTATGGTGGGATGCTTAAGGTACACTTTGAACAGGAAATCCTTTACGGCAAGCTTTACTGATGTGCCCTATACACAAACAGCCAAACAAATGCATTTTCCCTTAAGAAGCCTATCTTCTTCTCGTGTACCATTTTCCCCAGCTGTACACACGTATCTAGGGTGTGTCCTCCTCCACAGCACATACACATTATCTTACCCGTTGTTATAATTTCCTTCTCTTTCTTTTCAGACTGACATTTACTCTCCACAGTGCCCACACTGGTCGCAAGCTGGTTCCTTTGTTTCCTGATCGAAGCTGTGACTTCAGTTTGTTCATTCCTTTATTTCCAATTACTGGTGTGGAGTCTTGTATGTTACCAAACACCGGATCTGTAAGTATTTTCACTTGCTTCTCAATAAAATCAGCAATGTCTTTGAACTTAACTCTCTGGTTGTTTCTTTCCTGCAGCTCACAAACCTGGCTCCTCCATCGATCCCTGAGTTTATATGGAAGTTTTTTAATAATACACAACATATTAGAAGGCATGTCCAAGTCATGAAGATACTGCACATCCTCCATTGCATTACAACAGCCTCTAAGAAAGAAACTGAAATCCTGCAGAGCTTTCACATCCTCTGTTTTAATTGGAGACCATAAAAGTGCTTTATCCATATAAGCAGAGGCCACTTTCTGTTCGTTCCCGAACTGTTCCTTCAACAAAGTTTTTGCTTTCAAATATCCTCGATCTGGATTCATATAATGACAGCTCCTCACAAGCGCTTTAGCATGGCCCCTTGTATATTGCTCCAAGAAATACAAACGGTCACAGTTGTCATTTGTGTTTTTCTCAATACCATTCTCAAAAGCTCTAATAAATGAGTGATATTTCAGTGGGTCACCATCAAATGTGGGCATTTCTCTTTTTGGCAAAGCTGAAAGCCCTTGTTGTTGCATCAATAGTGTCGTTACCTCATTCTGTTTCTTCATGAGACCAAAAATATAATTTTTGGTTTCTGAATCCATAAAAACATCTGTATTGAAATCATGCTGTCCTTGTGAATATTGTGTGTCGATAGAATCCAGGTGGTTTTGCGGAAATGGTGGAACATTGATGTTTGATAGAGTAATATGGTCGAACACTTGAGTAGGCTTGACTTTGGGTTTAGCTCCTGAATGTTTCTCCTTATTTGAATCTGATGGAACAAATTCACCTGCATCAACATTAAGTGGTTGTTTAGATTGTCTTGCCACATAAGAGTTCATCCCATCTGAAACATTTGATGTCATTTTCACACTTGTTGTTGTACTGTGTGTTTTGAGAATCTCAAGTTTTGCTTGTTCCACTGCAATTTCAGCATCCAGTTGCAATTTTCCTTCCTTTTACGCAACCGTTCCTCCTCTTCTTCCAGTGCATGTCTTTCTTCCAATAATGTTTTCTTCATGGCTAAAGCAGCCAACTCAGCTTGGGCTTTTAAACGTGCAGAGGAGGTTGAAGAATGTTTTGACCGTGATGATTTGTTACTGCTCATGTTTGAGACACTATCACATGGATTAATTTCATCCTCAATTTCAACTTCATGTGATTTTGCAGGAAGTGATACATTGCCATTCATTTCTGCTGCATCATGTGAAACACCCTGGGTTTGTTCAGTCTCGCTGATCCATTGCTCAGTTTGGTTTTGAAACACACTGCTGTAATTCATTATGCTTAAAAACCATTCCTTTTGTTTAAGAAATTCATCCTCAGGAAGTAAAGGCATTAGTTCATCATGTGCATTAACAGCACTCTCACACAATGCGTTTAAAGTCATTAAGCATTGCTTTATTTGAAGGATGTTTTCCTTTTGTTTCATATGTTCTTTCATTTTTGGTATCAACCCTTTGATTTTATCAACAGCACGTTTGCGTTCACATTTGCAATCTCTCAATTTTATTCAGCAAGGGCCTTTTGAGTTGAGTTTGCTTTCCCTTTTCTTTCCCATCTCTTCAGCAGAGCACGGGGTACCACCAGTTTGACTCATTGTGACTCTTTTGATTCACTGTTCAGTGAATCGCAACATCCAAATACAACGCAAACTTTTGAACACGCTCAAACGATTCAATTCAACTCAACAGCGGTTCATTTTCCTTTCCAACAACATCACGTCATCACACACAACAAGCGGCAAAGTGCAGACTTCCTACACACACAACACCAAAGCAAATAGCGCGACCTCGCGCATCCAATTTGCATTCCAAACAACTTCAACATACACCCAATGCAACCAGATTCCTCATCCACGCATATATCCACAAAGTATATGGCTCCTATATTATTATTACTTGACTGACCTGTGAAGATCTTACGTGATTGATAGGTCTGTTGACTGATAAATGTTATTTATTTGAGGAGCTCCGTCTGTCTTGCTCACTCCATGCGGGCGGAAGCGGAAGTCGTTTGAAAATCATTTTAAAGTGTCAATTGAAATAAACTGTTGTCGAGGCAGAACGCTTCTTCCTGTAATTATTTCACAAACCATACATTAAACTCAATAAGAGACCGATACTGTGAGAAAGCTGAAGATACAAAAGGAATGTCAAGTCAGATCGGAGAAATCTTACAGTAATATAATTTCAAGAGTTCACACTTAGCTGAGGATTGATTATAAGCGTGTTTGACATGCGGTCCCGAGAGAGCCCTGAGCTCATAAGATCCTCGAGCCCGGGGCTCCCTCCAGTTTGCAAGGCGAGAGGGGAGTTTGAGCTCAGGTAGATCTGGAGAACTCCCCTGCTGTAGTAGATAATCAGATAGAGATTGCTCTTAAGAGATGACCACTCACTAGGTGAATGTCTATAGTGTTGATTTGGATTAGTCAATTAACTTGAGTTGAATGTTTTTGGACGCTGGGAAAACCGGGGGAAACCCACGTGAGTACAGGGAGAACGTGTAAACTCCACAGAATGTCTGCTGGTTTGTTAATGACCAAAACCAGTGACGTTCTTGCTGTGAGGCAACAGTGCTAACCACTGGGCCACCGTGTCACCCATCTAGGAAATGAGGAGGAGTAGGGGTGGAAGGGGTGTTTTCAAAATGAAGATGTCTGTGGTATGAAACCTTTGGCACTTATAGTGGCCTAGGAATCGTCTGATTGGTGAATAGTAAATTGGATATGCGGGGCAGCTGCAGGCAATCATAAGCACGTGATCCTCTCCAAATTAGTTTCTAAATAAACTCCACGTGTCTGTAGATATAACTCCCGGTCATTCAGGTGTGATGTCAAAGGATTGAGCAACACATGAAGAACAGCAATTGTTGGTCAGATAAGGACGATGGATCTCTGGCTCCACCACACATCAGCCTCTTGTCGCTGTCAATGTCCTACTGGAAATGTTGGCCCCCATCTGAAAAAGCAGCCATTAGGCAATGTTATAATGCTGACTGCCTTGAGCTTGTAACAGTCGAGTCTGAACTAAATTTACTTTGAAAATTGCTGAAGGCTCTAAGAACATGAATAGGCCAAGAATTAAAATGCTGACATTTACTTGGTCATGCAGCGCATTTAATGTTTGAGAAGAGTTTTCATTAAACCTGGTCTTACATTAAAACTCTTTTCATGACAGTCATTGGAACTGGTTTATGCCATCAGAGCCTTCTTCAGTGTAGTGGGTTATAATAATATTAAGAATGCCTCATGCTGGGTACAGACTTGTAAAAGTGTAAAATGTTGACACGCAGTTTCCAGACCTGGAAAAGTTTTGGAAAACGAAAAGCAAACAAAGTTTTGGAAAAGTCATGGAAACAGATCTCTGTATACTTGAATATAGGTTAGTTGTGTTTACTTCTTTTCTGTCCTTGGCCAATCCCATACGCTCACATTATTAGTGCGGTGTAAGCATGATCTAAATCAGCTTTACATAGATATAAATTTAATTGAACCTAATAGATTGCTGCGTGTTTTACGATATGCTGTATACATTTGAACATGCATTGTTTTTCTTATGTAGACATTGCATGAAACATGAGGTCATGAAAATGTACTTAAAAGTCTTGGGAAAATCATGGAATTTTAGTAGTAAAATGTGTATGAACCCTGTCATATGGATACTAAACATAATTCACGTGAGTATTTGCATCCTTATTTTCATTTGTGCACACACACACACACACACACCACACAATCACGCATAACCATCACTGAAAGTAGACAGAATGGTTTTTATATCTGAATTTGGGGGTGTAGATGGTTTCTTCTAAAAAGGTATTGTCAAACTCTGATTTGTGTATATTCCCACTGTAATGTGATTATAATTATAAATTGACTTGAATAAAAAGCTGTAAATTACATGGACATCATATTCACAGCCTTTAAAGCTCTAAATGGAGCTCAGGTAATTTATATATTTACATTATATGAAATATATAATAAATATAACCGGGACAAGATCCAGTTGATAGTCAATTCCCCTTCACCATATTTTGTTTGCTTGTTTTTTTGAGCGCTGCCCCTTTAAGAATTCGTGCATGTGCAAAAGCAGAAACCACACGTCTGATACAGAGAGCAGCGTAACCTAAGGCCCCATTCACACGGGGCGTCAGCTTCAACGCTTCCCATTCACTTTGAATGGGTGACGTCAGTGTTGCCGAACTGCATTGTGGATCCGTCGGCGCCGCTTCAGAGGCGTTGCTCGCTGCAGAAGTTGGGACTTAAGTTAGGGCTGACGTGATCGTCATAGCAGCGTCAGCCAATGAAATTAGTCAGCAATAGGCCACTGTCGAGCAGTGTATTTGCATACAGCGATCTAATTGGCTGACGCTTCAGTCGGCGCTTGAAAAGTTGAGTAAGTCCCAACTTCTGCAGCGAGCAACGCCTCTGAAGCGGCGCCGACGGATCCACAATGCAGTTCAGCGACACCTGATGTCACCCATTCAAAGTGAATGGGAAGCGTTGAAGCTGACGCCCTGTGTGAAAGGGGCGTAATGCCCAATCCCAATTCTACCCCTTAGCCCTTCCCTACCCCTTACCCCTCGTTTTCGCTTTCCTGTGAGTAGGGGTGTCCCAATTCTCTTGAAGGCGTAGGGTAAGGGCAAGGGTAGATAGCCGATTTTTCAGGACCACACTCAAACCAAGGGGTAAAAAATTTCCCGAATACACCAGCCACAGCGCAGTATCGCTGCACACGGAGGGAGATGCCCATATTAGTATTTTTTGTCATTACGATTTTTACAACAAACACACATGATTTAATATATTCATAACCGCGTTCATGTTTTACCGTCATGCTTTATAAAAACTAAAATAAAAACTGCTAAATTTGGTGACTTATAATCCCTAATCATAACTCCTGTACAGCAGACCCACAACATTCTGACACTCGATGACACTCGAACACCCTGTCAGAGCAGTCTAGTGTCTGAGAATGAGCTTTTACAGTGTCTGCTATAATGTTAGTGTTGTGTTTGGTGTGTTTACATAGATGAATATGGCCACAGTATAAATGCACAGTATAGTTATGATCTTATTCCCACATTAGATCATCATGATAACATAATATATGCCTTCAGTGATTTCCTGAAGATAAATACCAAAAAATAACCCAACTGGAGTAACTACAGCAGTCGCCATCGTCTGACCTCATATGAGGCAAGAGATCATGATGACGTATGATGACGTGTGCAGGTGCTGTAGTGCTGTCCTAATTCTTAGGGGTACATTTTGAAGCCCTTCCTCTTCACACTCTGTTTTTAGGGGAAGGGGTACAAAAATAGAATTGGGATTGGGCCTAACCATCATTATACAATAACTTGCCTAATTACCCTAACCTGCCTAATTACCCTAGTTAAGCCTTTAAATGTTACTTTAAGCTGTATAGAAGTGTCTTGAAGAATATCTAGTCTAATATTATTTACTGTCATCATGACAAAGATAAATAAATCAGTTATTAGAGATGAGTTATTAAAACTATTATGATTAGAAATGTGTTGAGAAATCTGCTCTCCGTACACAGAAATTGAGGAAAAAAGGAGGCTAATAATTCAGGGGGCTAATAATTCTGACTTTAACTGTATATTGACGACAAAAAAAGGCTGAAAACCTCAGTGTGTCATATGTAGTGAGGTGCTCTCACAACGAGCATGAACTCTTCTAAATTAAAACGACATTAAGAAACCAAACATCCCGGTTGCGAGGACAAACCTGTGGACCATTTAAAGACGACTCCAAGAGCTGAGGGCATCACAAAAGTGCCCAACATCATCATGTTCAAAACATACAGGCACCCCACGCATCTTACTGTGTAGCTCAGCGTGTAGCAGAGGCCACACAACAGCAGAAGAGCAAATAACTGGTGATTATTATGAAAATGGTTACGATTATTTCATAATTTACTGTAATTTGCTGGTTTGTTCTGTTCAGAATCAATTCAATTCATTCATCTTTATTTGTATAGCGCTTATACAATGTAGATTGTGTCAAAGCAGCTTCACATGGAAGATCATAGTGAATTGAAACAGTGTCAGTTCAGTTCAGTTTAGCTCAGTTCATGTGGGTTAATAATCACTACTGAGAGTCCAAACACTGAAGAGCAAATCCATCGATGCGCAGCTCTACAGATCCCGAACCATGCAAACCAGTGGCGACAGCGGCGAGGAAAAAACTTCACCGATTGGCGAAAGTGAAGATTTAAAAAACCTCGAGAGAAACCAGGCTCAGTTGGGCACGACCATTTCTCCTGTGGCCAAACGTCTTGTGCAGAGCTGCAGTCTAGGTGCATGAAGCTGGACCTCAGCGAAGACTCTCGTCTGTCCTTGGAGCGTCACAGGGTCAGTCTCAGGCTCTCACTCCACGATGACCACCACAGCAGCTGCGCAGGATACGGCCTGGTCCAGAAAACCTTAGGATCATCTCCTCACTGGTCTTGGATCGCATCAGTGGCACTGCATAGTCTGAGGGCCTCGAGATGATTACCCCCAGGTGGAAATACAGAATAGGAGATAATAGCGTAGCTGCTGTTCATAGTGTATATAAACAAGAAGCAAAATCCTGTGTGGGCACATCATGCGTCATACTGCTATGTGCTACACTGAGTGTACGCTTTGCTAAAAAGATAGGTCTTTAATCTAGTTTTGAAGAGCGAGAGTGTGTCTGAGCCTCAGACATTATCAGGAAGGCTATTCCAGAGTTTAGAGCCATAAATGAGAAGGCTCGACCTCCTTTACTCGACTTTGATATTCTAGGTACTACTAGAAGCCCTGAGTTTTGAGATCGTAAAGAGCGGTTGGGTTGTAGCGAGACAGGAGGTTGGTTAGATAAACAGGAGCTCGATTATTTAAAGCTTTAGGTAAGGAGTAATATTTTAAATTCAATACGAACTTAACAGGCAGCCAGTGTAAGGAGGATAAAATTGGGGTGATATGATCATATTTTCTAGATCTGGTAAGAACTCTGGCAGCTGCATTTGCACTAGCTGAAGTTTGTTAATAGAGGATCCTAGGCAGCCAGCAACAGCATTACAGTAGTCTAGCCTAGAAGTCATGAAAGCATGAACTAGCTTTTCTGCATCTGATATGGATAGCATACTTCGCAATTTAGCGATATTTCTCAGATGAAAGAAAGCAGTTTTTGTGACATGGGATATCTGATTTTCGAAAGTTAAATTGCTGTCTAATATCACACCTAGATCTTTTATAGTGAGCTAACGCTAACTTTGTATCCCTCTAATTGCAGGTCGAGTTGTGAGAACTGCTGTGTACAGGATTTAGGCCCAATAAGTAATAATCTGTTTTGTCTGAGTTTAACAGAAGAAAATTGTTGGTCATCCAGTCTTTAACATCTTTAATACACTCAGTAAGCTTAGACAGTTCAGACATCTCATCAGGTTTAGTTGAAATGTATAATCGAGTATCGTCTGCATAGCAGTGAAAGCGATCCCGTGTTTTCTAATAATGTCTCCCAGGGGAAGCATGTATATTGTAAACAGCAAAGGGCCTAAAACTGATCCTGAGGGACCCCGTACTTTACTGGCCTGACTTGTGAAAGCTGTCCATTAATATTCACAAACTGGTAACGATCAGCTAAGTATGACCTAAACCATTGAAGGGCCTGACCTTGGACACCTGTAGAATTTAAGCGGTCTATGAGAATATTGTGGTCAATGGTGTCAAATGCAGCACTAAGATCGAGTAAAACTAATAGTGAGATGCACCCTTGGTCAGCAGCTAAGAGTAAATCGTTGGTTATTTTTACTAATGCGGTTTCTGTACTGTGATGAGGCCTGAAACCTGACTGAAACACTTCAAAAATTTGTTTGTCTGCAGAAAGGAGCATAATTGGGTAGAAACAACTTTTTCTAGTATTTTAGACATAAACGGAAGATTGAAATAGGCCTATAATTAGCTCAGTTGCTCGGGTCCAGTTGCGGTTTCTTAATAATAGGCTTAATAACAGCTAGCTTGTAAGGATTTGGAACATGGCCTAAAGATAAGAAGATTGATAACATTAAGGGAGGTTCTCCTATAACAGGTAGCAATTCTTTCAGTAATTAGATCAGTGTTAATGTTTTATTAACAGTTCAGTTTAGTTGATGGGAACTGAACCTTTCCTTACCCTAACCACTGTTTACAGTATTTGATGTTTTACTCTGTAATATTTCTATAATTTGATGCATTTTGTTAAATGACAGCAATAAAATGTTGTTTATTTGTCATTCTTGGTGATTTTCTTATGATTTATTGGTCACTACTTGTGTATGTTAACAAATAAAGACAAATTAATTATAATTCCTCAAGTTATCCCTGCTGAAAAATCCAGCTTAAACCAGCCTAGGATGGTTAGCGTTAGCTGGTTTTAGCTGGTCGAACAGCCTGGTTTTAGAGGGGTTTTGGCCATTTCCAGGCTGGTTTCCAGCCATTTCCAACCTGGTCTTAGCTGGTCATGCTGGAGATGACCAACTAAACCCAGCTTGACCAGCCAAAACCAGCTAGTCCAGCTTAAACCAGGCTGGTGAAGTTGATTTTAGCTGGTTTTAGTTGGTGATTTTCCAGCCTTACCAGCTAAGACCAGCCTGGAAACCCGCCTGGAAATGGCCAAAACCCCTCTAAAACCAGGCTGGTCGACCAGCTAAAACTAGCCAACCAGCTTAGGCTGGTTTAAGCTGGATTTTTCAGGAGGGATAATATAGTTGGTAAAAATTGGGTCGCGGCTGGATGACCATGTAAAAATGTGGGTGCCATGGCCAAACCAGTGGAGAACCACTGCTGTAAAGAACATGATGAAAGTGGCAGCAGTGCTGGAACACTGAAACTAAAGGGAGACACAAATCCAGTCAACAGTGGGTAAGGGAAGAAGCAGATAAGAGCAAATTGAGGAGAACATAACTACAAGCTTACGATGGGGTCACACAAGGTTGAATAGTACAAAGTATTAATAAGTAAACATCCA
>LR812520.1:69013936-69271436 GCA_903798195.1 Danio kyathit
CCACTCTCCCGTAATCTGAGGAAAAGGTGCAGTTTGGATTTGAACCTAGGACCTGCTGTTCCCGAGACAGGTGCTCTGGCCAACTTAGTCTCAGCACTAAAAGAAAAAACCTCTGGATACAATACTTCCAAACACAGTCTCATCTAAGACAGTGGGGAAAAAGCAATATTTACTATGCTTTCTACTCAATTACTTTGCACATGCATAAAGAGGCTCTTGTACGACAAATCCAAAAGGCTTGATCTCAACAATAGGTGGTAGTGACTTTTGCCCAAAACCACAGGTTGTCTTCGAGTCATTCCTCAAGCCTACCCGGCCCTGCACCTTTTTCTAATCTCCCTTATTTAAAACAGCTGAACTAAGACATCAGCTACATTGTAGAGTACCCTAGTATCTGAGCCTCCACTGCGCAATGAAAGAAAGAAGCAAAACGCTATGGACAGATGCCTAAAATGTTGGAAAGGCACCACTCCTAAGTCAGTGAAGAAAAAAGCACACCACTTGCGACTCTGGTGGGACTCGAACCCACAACCTTTGAATGACTCAGATCACAGCCTAGAAGTCCAATGCGCTATCCATTGCGCCACAGAGCCACAGTGCTCAGCTTTCTGTAGCACTGTTGCACAGGAAGCACTTTTTGGTACTCTCAAGCCCATAAAAGCTGTACTCGTTGCGGATTAGGCACTGCTGGGATTCGAACCCAGGATCTCCTGTTTACTAGACAGGCGCTTTGACCAACTAAGCCACAGCGCCACATAGCAGATAAGAGGGGCTAATTGTTTATACGAAAAAAGAAAAAAACATTCAACTGTAGCGCTGCATGTATAATGTCTCGACTTGAAATATTAAAGTCCAACCGGTTGCGCATTACCACACCATGCTATATAAAGCCATTGTGCAAAGCCCTCTTGAACGAGCAGGGTTCTTAAGTATTTGTGTTTTGTTAAGAAACAGACTGCTAAAGAGTTTGCTGCGTAAACTCTCGTAATTCTTAAGAAGAAGCAATCCTGGCACCTGAACATTAGGCACTGCTGGGATTCGAACCCAGGATCTCCTGTTTACAAGACAGGCGCTTTGACCAACTAAGCCACAGCGCCACCGCTGAAATGTGGATGAGACGTTTTTGCCAAAGAGACTAAATAAAGACAGCATGTCTTAAAGAGACAACCAAAGAGGTTGTTTAACTCTATTTGTTGCACTATCCATTAGGCCTCAAAGCTATACAATTTCATGATCCATTTCGTAAAGCTCTGTAAAACAAGCACAAGCACCACCTGGACTAAGGTGCTGCTGGGATTTGACCCCAGGATCTCCTGTTTACAAGACAGGCGATTTTGACCAGCTAAGGCACAGCGCCGCAAAGATTGCTCGTAAGAGACATTTGTTCGATAAACAAAAAAACGGAAGAAGATAAAACCAATAGACAACAAAAACCAGCATGCCAGGATGCAAGCAGGACAAACATATGCAATTGGCCATGCAAAGAGTTTCAGATCAGAAAGCCACTCTCCCGTAATCTGAGGAAAAGGTGCAGTTTGGATTTGAACCTAGGACCTGCTGTTCCCGAGACAGGTGCTCTGGCCAACTTAGTCTCGGCACTAAAAGAAAAAACCTCTGGATACAATACTTCCAAACACAGTCTCATCTAAGACAGTGGGGAAAAAGCAATATTTACTATGCTTTCTACTCAATTACTTTGCACATGCATAAAGAGGCTCTTGTACGACAAATCCAAAAGGCTTGATCTAAACAATAGTTGGTAGTGACTTTTGCCCAAAACCACAGGTTGTCTTCGAGTCATTCCTCAAGCCTACCCGGGCCTGCACCTTTTTCTAATCTCCCTTATTTAAAACAGCTGAACTAAGACATCAGCTACATTGTAGAGTACCCTAGTATCTGAGCCTCCACTGCGCAATGAAAGAAAGAAGCAAAACGCTATGGACAGATGCCTAAAATGTTGGAAAGGCACCACTCCTAAGTCAGTGAAGAAAAAGGACACCACTTGCGACTCTGGTGGGACTCGAACCCACAACCTTTGAATGACTCAGATCACAGCCTAGAAGTCCAATGCGCTATCCATTGCGCCACAGAGCCACAGTGCTCAGCTTTCTGTAGCACTGTTGCACAGGAAGCACTTTTTGGTACTCTCAAGCCCATAAAAGCTGTACTCGTTGCGGATTAGGCACTGCTGGGATTCGAACCCAGGATCTCCTGTTTACTAGACAGGCGCTTTGACCAACTAAGCCACAGCGCCACATAGCAGATAAGAGGGGCTAATTGTTTATACGAAAAAAGAAAAAAACATTCAACTGTAGCGCTGCATGTATAATGTCTCGACTTGAAATATTAAAGTCCAACCGGTTGCGCATTACCACACCATGCTATATAAAGCCATTGTGCAAAGCCCTCTTGAACGAGCAGGGTTCTTAAGTATTTGTGTTTTGTTAAGAAACAGACTTCTAAACAGTTTGCTGCGTAAACTCTCGTAATTCTTAAGAAGAAGCAGTCCTGCCACTTGAACATTAGGCACTGCTGGGATTCGAACCCAGGATCTCCTGTTTACGAGACAGGCGCTTTGACCAACTAAGCCACAGCGCCACCGCTGAAAAGTGGATGAGACGTTTTTGCCAAAGAGACTAAATAAAGACAGCATGTCTTAAAGAGACAACCAAAGAGGTTGTTTAACTCTATTTGTTGCACTATCCATTAGGCCTCAAAGCTATACAATTTCATGATCCATTTCGTAAAGCTCTGTAAAACAAGCACAAGCACCACCTGGACTAAGGTGCTGCTGGGATTTGACCCCAGGATCTCCTGTTTACAAGACAGGCGATTTTGACCAGCTAAGGCACAGCGCCGCAAAGATTGCTCGTAAGAGACATTTGTTCGATAAACAAAAAAACGGAAGAAGATAAAACCAATAGACAACAAAAACCAGCATGCCAGGATGCAAGCAGGACAAACATATGCAATTGGCCATGCAAAGAGTTTCAGATCAGAAAGCCACTCTCCCGTAATCTGAGGAAAAGGCGCAGTTTGGATTTGAACCTAGGACCTGCTGTTCCCAAGACAGGTGCTCTGGCCAACTTAGTCTCAGCACTAAAAGAAAAAACCTCTGGATACAATACTTCCAAACACAGTCTCATCTAAGACAGTGGGGAAAAGCAATATTTACTATGCTTTCTACTCAATTACTTTGCACATGCATAAAGAGGCTCTTGTACGACAAATCCAAAAGGCTTGATCTCAACAATAGGTGGTAGTGACTTTTGCCCAAAACCACAGGTTGTCTTCGAGTCATTCCTCAAGCCTACCCGGCCCTGCACCTTTTTCTAATCTCCCTTATTTAAAACAGCTGAACTAAGACATCAGCTACATTGTAGAGTACCCTAGTATCTGAGCCTCCACTGCGCAATGAAAGAAAGAAGCAAAACGCTATGGACAGATGCCTAAAATGTTGGAAAGGCACCACTCCTAAGTCAGTGAAGAAAAAGGACACCACTTGCGACTCTGGTGGGACTCGAACCCACAACCTTTGAATGACTCAGATCACAGCCTAGAAGTCCAATGCGCTATCCATTGCACCACAGAGCCACAGTGCTCAGCTTTCTGTAGCACTGTTGCACAGGAAGCACTTTTTGGTCCTCTCAAGCCCATAAAAGCTGTACTCGTTGCGGATTAGGCACTGCTGGGATTCGAACCCAGGATCTCCTGTTTACTAGACAGGCGCTTTGACCAACTAAGCCACAGCGCCACATAGCAGATAAGAGGGGCTAATTGTTTATACGAAAAAAGAAAAAACATTCAACTGTAGCGCTGCATGTATAATGTCTCGACTTGAAATATTAAAGTCCAACCGGTTGCGCATTACCACACCAAGCTATATAAAGCCATTGTGCAAAGCCCTCTTGAACGAGCAGGGTTCTTAAGTATTTGTGTTTTGTTAAGAAACAGACTGCTAAAGAGTTTGCTGCGTAAACTCTCTTAATTCTTAAGAAGAAGCAATCCTGGCACCTGAACATTAGGCACTGCTGGGATTCGAACCCAGGATCTCCTGTTTACAAGACAGGCGCTTTGACCAACTAAGCCACAGCGCCCCCGCTGAAATGTGGATGAGACGTTTTTGCCAAAGAGACTAAATAAAGACAGCATGTCTTAAAGAGACAACCAAAGAGGTTGTTTAACTCTATTTGTTGCACTATCCATTAGGCCTCAAAGCTATACAATTTCATGATCCATTTCGTAAAGCTCTGTAAAACAAGCACAAGCACCACCTGGACTAAAGTGCTGCTGGGATTTGACCCCAGGATCTCCTGTTTACAAGACAGGCGATTTTGACCAGCTGAGGCACAGCGCCGCAAAGATTGCTCGTAAGAGACATTTGTTCGATAAACAAAAAAACGGAAGAAGATAAAACCAGTAGACAACAAAAACCAGCATGCCAGGATGCAAGCAGGACAAACATATGCAATTGGCCATGCAAAGAGTTTCAGATCAGAAAGCCACTCTCCTGTAATCTGAGGAAAAGGTGCAGTTTGGATTTGAACCTAGGACCTGCTGTTCCCGAGACAGGTGCTCTGGCCAACTTAGTCTCGGCACTAAAAGAAAAAACCTCTGGATACAATACTTCCCAACACAGTCTCATCTAAGACAGTGGGGAAAAAGCAATATTTACTATGCTTTCTACTCAATTACTTTGCACATGCATAAAGAGGCTCTTGTACGACAAATCCAAAAGGCTTGATCTAAACAATAGTTGGTAGTGACTTTTGCCCAAAACCACAGGTTGTCTTCGAGTCATTCCTCAAGCCTACCCGGGCCTGCACCTTTTTCTAATCTCCCTTATTTAAAACAGCTGAACTAAGACATCAGCTACATTGTAGAGTACCCTAGTATCTGAGCCTCCACTGCGCAATGAAAGAAAGAAGCAAAACGCTATGGACAGATGCCTAAAATGTTGGAAAGGCACCACTCCTAAGTCAGTGAAGAAAAAGGACACCACTTGCGACTCTGGTGGGACTCGAACCCACAACCTTTGAATGACTCAGATCACAGCCTAGAAGTCCAATGCGCTATCCATTGCGCCACAGAGCCACAGTGCTCAGCTTTCTGTAGCACTGTTGCACAGGAAGCACTTTTTGGTACTCTCAAGCCCATAAAAGCTGTACTCGTTGCGGATTAGGCACTGCTGGGATTCGAACCCAGGATGTCTTGTTTACTAGACAGGCGCTTTGACCAACTAAGCCACAGCGCCACATAGCAGATAAGAGGGGCTAATTGTTTATACGAAAAAAGAAAAAAACATTCAACTGTAGCGCTGCATGTATAATGTCTCGACTTGAAATATTCAAGTCCAACCGGTTGCGCATTACCACACCATGCTATATAAAGCCATTGTGCAAAGCCCTCTTGAACGAGCAGGGTTCTTAAGTATTTGTGTTTTGTTAAGAAACAGACTGCTAAAGAGTTTGCTGCGTAAACTCTCTTAATTCTTAAGAAGAAGCAATGCTGGCACCTGAACATTAGACACTGCTGGGATTCGAACCCAGGATCTCCTGTTTACGAGACAGGCGCTTTGACCAACTAAGCCACAGCGCCACCGCTGAAATGTGGATGAGACGTTTTTGCCAAAGAGACTAAATAAAGACAGCATGTCTAAAAGAGACAACCAAAGAGGTTGTTTAACTCTATTTGTTGCACTATCCATTAGGCCTCAAAGCTATACAATTTCATGATCCATTTCGTAAAGCTCTGTAAAACAAGCACAAGCACCACCTGGACTAAAGTGCTGCTGGGATTTGACCCCAGGATCTCCTGTTTACAAGACAGGCGATTTTGACCAGC
The DNA here is from genome assembly GCA_903798195.1 of Danio kyathit. Taxonomy (NCBI): domain Eukaryota; kingdom Metazoa; phylum Chordata; class Actinopteri; order Cypriniformes; family Danionidae; genus Danio; species Danio kyathit. The sequence continues at coordinate 69,019,781 of LR812520.1, forward strand.
TGAGGCACAGCGCCGCAAAGATTGCTCGTAAGAGACATTTGTTCGATAAACAAAAAAACGGAAGAAGATAAAACCAATAGACAACAAAAACCAGCATGCCAGGATGCAAGCAGGACAAACATATGCAATTGGCCATGCAAAGAGTTTCAGATCAGAAAGCCACTCTCCCGTAATCTGAGGAAAAGGTGCAGTTTGGATTTGAACCTAGGACCTGCTGTTCCCAAGACAGGTGCTCTGGCCAACTTAGTCTCAGCACTAAAAGAAAAAACCTCTGGATACAATACTTCCAAACACAGTCTCATCTAAGACAGTGGGGAAAAAGCAATATTTACTATGCTTTCTACTCAATTACTTTGCACATGCATAAAGAGGCTCTTGTACGACAAATCCAAAAGGCTTGATCTCAACAATAGGTGGTAGTGACTTTTGCCCAAAACCACAGGTTGTCTTCGAGTCATTTCTCAAGCCTACCCGGCCCTGCACCTTTTTCTAATCTCCCTTATTTAAAACAGCTGAACTAAGTCATCAGCTACATTGTAGAGTACCCTAGTATCTGAGCCTCCACTGCGCAATGAAAGAAAGAAGCAAAACGCTATGGACAGATGCCTAAAATGTTGGAAAGGCACCACTCCTAAGTCAGTGAAGAAAAAGCACACCACTTGCGACTCTGGTGGGACTCGAACCCACAACCTTTGAATGACTCAGATCACAGCCTAGAAGTCCAATGCGCTATCCATTGCGCCACAGAGCCACAGTGCTCAGCTTTCTGTAGCACTGTTGCACAGGAAGCACTTTTTGGTACTCTCAAGCCCATAAATGCTGTACTCGTTGCGGATTAGGCACTGCTGGGATTCGAACCCAGGATCTCCTGTTTACTAGACAGGCGCTTTGACCAACTAAGCCACAGCGCCACATAGCAGATACGAGGGGCTAATTGTTTATACGAAAAAATAAAAAAAACATTCAACTGTAGCGCTGCATGTATAATGTCTCGACTTGAAATATTAAAGTCCAACCGGTTGCGCATTACCACACCATGCTATATAAAGCCATTGTGCAAAGCCCTCTTGAACGAGCAGGGTTCTTAAGTATTTGTGTTTTGTTAAGAAACAGACTGCTAAAGAGTTTGCTGCGTAAACTCTCTTAATTCTTAAGAAGAAGCAATCCTGGCACCTGAACATTAGGCACTGCTGGGATTCGAACCCAGGATCTACTGTTTACAAGACAGGCGCTTTGACCAACTAAGCCACAGCGCCACCGCTGAAAAGTGGATGAGACGTTTTTGCCAAAGAGACTAAATAAAGACAGCATGTCTTAAAGAGACAACCAAAGAGGTTGTTTAACTCTATTTGTTGCACTATCCATTAGGCCTCAAAGCTATACAATTTCATGATCCATTTCGTAAAGCTCTGTAAAACAAGCACAAGCACCACCTGGACTAAAGTGCTGCTGGGATTTGACCCCAGGATCTCCTGTTTACAAGACAGGCGATTTTGACCAGCTAAGGCACAGCGCCGCAAAGATTGCTCGTAAGAGACATTTGTTCGATAAACAAAAAAACGGAAGAAGATAAAACCAATAGACAACAAAAACCAGCATGCCAGGATGCAAGCAGGACAAACATATGCTATTGGCCATGCAAAGAGTTTCAGATCAGAAAGCCACTCTCCCGTAATCTGAGGAAAAGGTGCAGTTTGGATTTGAACCTAGGACCTGCTGTTCCCAAGACAGGTGCTCTGGCCAACTTAGTCTCAGCACTAAAAGAAAAAACCTCTGGATACAATACTTCCAAACACAGTCTCATCTAAGACAGTGGGGAAAAAGCAATATTTACTATGCTTTCTACTTAATTACTTTGCACATGCATAAAAAGGCTCTTGTACGACAAATCCAAAAGGCTTGATCTCAACAATAGGTGGTAGTGACTTTTGCCCAAAACCACAGGTTGTCTTCATTCCTCAAGCCTACCCGGCCCTGCACCTTTTTCTAATCTCCCTTATTTAAAACAGCTGAATTAAGTCATCAGCTACATTGTAGAGTACCCTAGTATCTGAGCCTCCACTGCGCAATGAAAGAAAGAAGCAAAACGGTATGGACAGATGCCTAAAATGTTGGAAAGGCACCACTCCTAAGTCAGTGAAGCCAAAGGACACCACTTGCGACTCTGGTGGGACTCGAACCCACAACCTTTGAATGACTCAGATCACAGCCTAGAAGTCCAATGCGCTATCCATTGCGCCACAGAGCCACAGTGCTCAGCATGCTGTAGCACTGTTGCACAGGAAGCACTTTTTGGTTCTCTCAAGCCCATAAAAGCAGTACTCGATGCGGACTAGGCACTGCTGGGATTCGAACCCAGGATCTCCTGTTTACTAGACAGGCGCTTTGACCAACTAAGCCACAGCGCCACATAGCAGACAACAGGGGCTAATTGTTTATACGAAAAAAGAAAAAAACATTCAACTGTAGCGCTGCATGTATGAATGTCTCGACTTGAAATATTAAAGTCCAACCGGTTGCGCATTACCACACCATGCTATATAAAGCCATTGTGCAAAGCCCTCTTGAACGAGCAGGGTTCTTAAGTATTTGTGTTTTGTTAAGAAACAGACTGCTAAACAGTTTGCTGCGTAAACTCTCGTAATTCTTAAGAAGAAGCAATCCTGGCACCTGAACATTAGGCACTGCTGGGATTCTAACCCAGGATCTCCTGTTTACAAGACAGGCGCTTTGACCAACTAAGCCACAGCGCCACCGCTGAAAAGTGGATGAGACGTTTTTGCCAAAGAGACTAAATAAAGACAGCATGTCTTAAAGAGACAACCAAAGAGGTTGTTTAACTCTATTTGTTGCACTATCCATTAGGCCTCAAAGCTATACAATTTCATGATCCATTTCGTAAAGCTCTGTAAAACAAGCACAAGCACCACCTGGACTAACGTGCGTCTGGGATTTGACCCCAGGATCTCCTGTTTACAAGACAGGCGATTTTGACCAGCTAAGGCACAGTGCCGCAAAGATTGCTCCTAAGAGACATTTGCCCGATAAACAAAAAATCGGAAGACGATAAAACCAATAGACAACAAAAACCAGCATGCCAGGATGCAAGCAGGACAAACATATGCTATTGGCCATGCAAAGAGTTTCAGATCAGAAAGCCACTCTCCCGTAATCTGAGGAAAAGGTGCAGTTTGGATTTGAACCTAGGACCTGCTGTTCCCGAGACAGGTGCTCTGGCCAACTTAGTCTCAGCACTAAAAGAAAAAACCTCTGGATACAATACTTCCAAACACAGTCTCATCTAAGACAGTGGGGAAAAAGCAATATTTACTATGCTTTCTACTCAATTACTTTGCACATGCATAAAAAGGCTCTTGTACGACAAATCCAAAAGGCTTGATCTCAACAATAGGTGGTAGTGACTTTTGCCCAAAACCACAGGTTGTCTTCATTCCTCAAGCCTACCCGGCCCTGCACCTTTTTCTAATCTCCCTTATTTAAAACAGCTGAATTAAGTCATCAGCTACATTGTAGAGTACCCTAGTATCTGAGCCTCCACTGCGCAATGAAAGAAAGAAGCAAAACGGTATGGACAGATGCCTAAAATGTTGGAAAGGCACCACTCCTAAGTCAGTGAAGAAAAAGGACACCACTTGCGACTCGAACCCACAACCTTTGAATGACTCAGATCACAGCCTAGAAGTCCAATGCGCTATCCATTGCGCCACAGAGCCACAGTGCTCAGCATGCTGTGGCACTGTTGCACAGGAAGCACTTTTTGGTTCTCTCAAGCCCATAAAAGCAGTACTCGATGCGTACTAGGCACTGCTGGGATTCGAACCCAGGATCTCCTGTTTACTAGACAGGCGCAGCAGATAAGAGGGGCTAATTGTTTATAAAAAAAAAGAAAAAAACATTCAACCGTAGCGCTGCATGTATGAATGTCTCGACTTGAAATATTAAAGTCCAACCGGTTGCCCATTACCACACCATGCTATATAAAGCCATTATGCAAAGCCCTCTTGAACGAGCAGGGTTCTTAAGTATTTGTGTTTTGTTAAGAAACAGACTGCTAAACAGTTTGCTGCGTAAACTCTCGTAATTCTTAAGAAGAAGCAATCCTGGCACTTGAACATTAGGCACAGCTGGGATTCGAACCCAGGATCTCCTGTTTACGAGACAGGCGCTTTGACCAACTAAGCCACAGCGCCACCGCTGAAAAGTGGATGAGACGTTTTTGCCAAAGAGACTAAATAAAGACAGCATGTCTTAAAGAGACAACCAAAGAGGTTGTTTAACTCTATTTGTTGCACTATCCATTAGGCCTCAAAGCTATACAATTTCATGATCCATTTCGTAAAGCTCAACCTTTGAATGACTCAAATCACAGCCTAGAAGTCCAATGCGCTATCCATTGCGCCACAGAGCTTGCTGTAGCACTGCTGCACAGGAAGCACTTTCTGGTTCTCTCAAGCCCATAAAAGCGGTACTCGATGCTCGGGCTAATTGTTTATACGAAAAAAGAAAAAAAACATTCAACTGTAGCGCTGCATGTATGAATGTCTCGACTTGACATATTAAAGTACAACCGGTTACGCATTACCGCACTATGCTAGATAAAACCATTGTCCAAAGCCCTCTTTGTTGTGGGCTGCAGGCTTTACACTTTATTGTGTCAAGCGTGTTTTGGCAATTTATTTATTTTTAAGTTTCCAATCAGATTTTCTTTATCATAGTAGCCCAGGCCTGTTCAAGTTTCTTCATTCATTCATTTTCTTGTCGGCTTTGTCCCTTGCGGGGTCGCCACAGCGGAATGAACCACCAACTTATCCAGCACAATTTTACCCAGTGGATGCCCTTCCAGCCGCAACCCATCTCTGGGAACTTCCACACACACATTCACACTCATACACTATGGACAATTTAGCTTACCCAATTCACCTGTACTGCATGTCTTTGGACTGTGGTGGAAACCGGAGCACCCGGAGGAAACCCACGCGAACACAGGGAGAACATGCAAACTCCACACAGAAACGCCAACTGACCCTGCCCAGCCGAGGTTCGAACCTGCGACCCAGCGACGTTCTTGCTGTGAGGCAACAGCACTACCTACTGTGCCACTGCGTTGCCCATATACATATATACTTATATGTATTTAAACAAATATTATAAATCACTTAATATTAAATGTTATTAATTATTATAAATTATAAATGTATATAATTTTTTACAAATTATTATTTTACTATTTTCCCAAATGTATATAACCCATAGGTTACTACTGTAAAAATATCAGCATTCGGTACATACAAAATAATGCTGGATCATGTCAACTCGTCAATAACCAAATCCAGCTAATTGAGTAATCCACGTACGAAGAACAGACCGCTGAAAATTATGCACTGCTGGGGTTTGAACCCTGGATCTCACAGGCACGTTGACCAACTAAGCCACTGCTGCACTGCATGGACTCTCTACATCAGACAGGCGCTAGCCCAGAGGGATATTAATGAATTACTTTAGATATGTTTAAAAAACGATTCTGTACGAATATAAATCGGCTTGATTTAAATGACAGGCCGTATCCTGTTTCGTCCACCCGCAGAACTTTTAAGTTAAGTCGTTGTAAACAATTCATTTGGGCCGAATTTAAACAAGCAACTTAAGTTGAACATTACTACATTTAATTTGTTTGTTTAAATTAAAGCCATATTCACCCATATTTTGCAGAAATCATTTTTTTCAGTGTACAGTAGTCAACATTTGAAGTGGATCAAAAACTTTCAAAGTTGTCTTAAATCTAACCCAGGCCCATTCTGAAAACGAACCCCTATATACATTTCTAGAGAGCGCCAAATACGTCCCAGAAGCTATTTTCTTTTGCAGTTTTTGTTTTCACGAATCCACCAGAGGCCGCTGTGTACACTTTAACAGATCTCAAATTTCCCTCGCGAGTGTCATTCGCGCCTGCTGTTCTCACGTAAATCCACCAGAGGCCGCTGTCAACTGACTGTTTGACTGACTGACTGACCGATCGACTGACCCACCCTCCTCTTTCCCTAAACCCAACCGATAGTTTTCAAACGTACTGATTGACCCGCCTACCGCCTTCCCTAAACCCAACCGACAGTTTTAAAAAGCAATTCAGAAAAAGAAAAGCCCTCACCTGTTTTTTTTTTTACCACATTTCCAGATTTTGCCACATTCTCACCCTGTTATTTACTTGTTTATTTCAGTTTTTGTCTTACATGCTTTCTGGAACCGTTCTTCACCGGACTCAACCCCCATCATCATGGTCAACCCCTCTCTGCTTCTCAAGTTCACCAATGTACATGGCAAGCTAACAGGACAAACTGTCAACAGCATTAGCACCCCTGTTTATTTTTTTTACCTAATTTCTGATTAACGGTGAGCAGATTTACTCAACACATTTCTAATCATAATAGTTTTAATAGCTCATTTCTAATAACTGATTTATTTTTTCTTTGCCATGATGACAGTAAATAATATCTTACTAGATATTCTTCAAGACACTTCTGTACAGCTTAAAGTGACATTTAACGGCTTAACTAGGTTATTTAGGTTAACTAGGCAGGTTAGGGGAATTAGGCAAGTTATTGAATAACGATGGTTTGTTCTGTAGACTATCAGAAAAAAATATATCTTAAAATGGCTAATAATTTTGTCCTTAAAATGGCTTTTAAAAAATTTAAAACTCCTTTTATTCTAGCCAAAATAAAACAAATAAGACTTTCTTCAGAAGAAAAAATATTATCAGACATACTGTCAAAATTTCCTTGCTCTGTTAAACATCATATATATATATATATATATATTGTTTTATTTATTTATTGATTGATTGATTGATTGATTACTAGTTAAATGTACACTGAATTAAAACACTAGACACTGTAAATATTAATACTATAGATAAGGTCACTGGTTCGAGTCTCGGCTGGGTCAGCTGGCATTTCTGTGTGGAGTTTGCATGTTCTCCCCGTGTTGGTGTGGGTTTCCTCCGGGTGCTCCGGTATCCCCCACAGTCAAAACACATGCGCTATAGGGGAATTGAATAAGCTAAATTGGCCATAGTGTATGTGTGTGAGTGTGTATGGGTGTTTCCCAGTGTTGGGTTGCGGCTGGAAGGGCATCAGCTGCGTAAAACATGTGCTGGATAAGTTGGCGGTTCATTCCACTGTGGCGACCCCTGATTAATAAAGGCACTAAGCCGAAAAGAAAATGGAATGAATGAATGTCCTAAAATCTAGTCATGTTCGTGACCTTTAAAATGTACTCAAATAAAATTTCAATTCAAAATAATAAGTTGAAGTCAGATTTATTTAATTTGTTATCTCCTGTTAATTTTATTTTTTTCCTTTTATTCAAATATTTCCCAAATTATGTTTTACAGATTCAGGAATTTTTCACAGTATTTCCTCTAATATTTTTTCTTCTGGAGAAAGTCTTATTTGTTTTATTTCAGCTAGAATAAAAGCTGTTTTTAATTGTTTTAAACACATTTTAAGGTCAATATTATTAGCCTCCTTAAGCAATATTAGTTTTGGATCGTCTCCAGACAGTGATTCCCCTAGGTTTACAGTTTTTTTAGTTTTGTTTTTTTCAGACTGACATTGACTTAAGGAGTCATGGTCTTAATTTGTTTCCTTTAAAGACAGAACAATTACTATTACAACCGTTCTGTACTGTACAATCATTCAAGCTAAAAATGAACATTTATTTTTATATCTTTTTTATCCACAAAGTGTGCAGCTTTTGTCACTGCAGTGTGTATCTTAATTGGCTTATTTACTTACTAAATAAAGTATACTTTTTTACTTGACATTTACTTAAGTATACTTCTTTTACCTAAGGGTGTATTTACTGACTAACCAAGAGGGGGAGTATTGCTGCTCTGACTGCCAAGTTTGGTCAAAGCCAGAGATTCTCCGATCAGGATTTTTGCAGCCGATACAGAGTACTGATTCCTTGTCATGGTGATCGGCTGATACTGAGTACTGATTCCAGTGCTTCAAGCTTCATAATGCATTGAGCACATTTCCCTCTAAGTATGAACCTTAAGAGAAGATCTCGCCTTACCTAAGAGAATAAATGAAGGATGCTGCATATAATCCCTAAAACACGTCTCTTATAACCATTTAGGTGTGAATGTGTCATGGCCAGAAGCAGCTTTACAGAAAATAATTCATCCATTCATTTTACTCTGGCTTAGTCCCTTATTTATCAGGGGTCCCCACAGCGGAATGAACCACCACAGAAAATACAGATATAAAAACTGTTATGAAAAATTACAATGTAATTTGGAAACACTGCAAATCATGAAAGGAGAGTTCAACATGACTCAATCAAGAAAAAGTTTGGAGCTCACATTTGATTCATAAGAAGGTAAAATGCACACCTATAAATCTAATACTTCTTTACCATTCAAATATTTTGCTTGTCTACATCTATTGACAGCAGGTCCCTCAATAAGACAGAGAGAGGGATTTGCACTCGCGATATCTTTACTGCTTTATTCATTTAACCGAAGAAATGTAATGTTTAGACCATCACTGTGGCTCTCGCGATCTGTTCTCTTGCTCATTCACTGTCGTCGCCATGATTTCTGAGTATTTTAACTCATTTTTGGGGATCACGGGGCCGGTATGAATTTGCGGGAGACTCGCAGTGCTTTCGGGAGAGGTCATAAGGTTGCATGAGACGCTAGATAGGGGCGAACATGTCACAGCAGCTCAAAACAGTGGAAATACAATGGGAAATACAAAACAAATCTCTCACGCGAGTCGTGCCAATAAACTAAACAGAGGTCCCACCGCATCTGTATATATTTTAGGTGCTGTGACGCGAGCACATTACGCTCCCACACATCATTTACCTGTGTCGTGCCTGCTGTAGGCTATGCATAATATGTATACGTGCATAATATGTGCATCTTTGGTCCTGTCAGATGTGGCGCACACACTCTCATTCCCATACAGCAGAGAGTGGCTGTGTGAAACTCCAGCGAGCGCGATTCAGAGAGGAGAAATTTGTAATCGCACGACCATGTAGAGACAGAAATCACATGCCGTTGTGTGAATAATGGCTTGTTTCCACTGACTGGTACAGTACGGTACGGTTCGGGTCGGTACGGGTCACCTTTATCAGGCTTGCGTTTCCACTACCAAGGGTACCCTTTTGGTGGGCGTGGTGTACGACAGAAAGTTTCAGTCGACGTCATTTTCGCTCGAGGAAATGTCTACAGTAAAGCTGTACAGGTCATTCACATCATATGAGAAGCTCTTCTCACAAAACAGATGCTTTAAACATATTAATACTTGTTAATAAATGTTTAGTACTTACTTTTCTATGAACATGATTTGATTATAACTGCACATATAAATAGCCTACTGTAACGTCTGTAATTATATAAAATAAATAAATAAATGCAACATATATGAACACATACAGGCCCTTACAGTCTCCGATATGTTACCAATTACAGATAAACTACACACAGCTTACATTTAGTCCTTATTTGAGTTTAAAATCAACACGCAACACAGCCCGGTCAGAGCAAGGCTCTCATCTGTGTCTGTAATCTTCACCAGCACATGTAGCCTCTGTTAGAGAGTAATTCCCTCATTCCGAGTCCATAATAGTCCAGAAGGCGATGATAAACATGGCAGTTTGTTCATGATTCCGGTTGCTGAAACTATTTGCTCCTGTGTTTTGTTGGGCTTCTCCTTTTTTTCGTGCTTCACTCTCGCGTTTGTCTTTTTTTTTCTGAACGGATCAGATGTCGAAGACACTTCAATAATCACACACACGTTATTATCATCACCTCAAGAAGTTCCTTATATCAAATATAGACGCGATCGCGAGCGCCCTGGAGAAAGCGAAAAGCACTCGCACTTTTAGACGGCCTCGTAAAACAACAACAGGACACGGCAGATTTTGATCTTCTTGGCTTAGTGGCTGTTCATCAAGACAACGACAAGGTTTGTTTGATGCTTGGGTCATCCATGGCTCGTTATTATATGCATATAGTATTATTATGTAATGTCTCTGCTTAAAAAAAAAACATGGCGGTTCCTTTGTTTTCATTCTGGCTAGCTCCATGAGATCGTGACGTATCTCTGTAACCAATCAGCGTTCAGCTCTGCGTGTAGCTCCACCTTTTGGTACCCTTTCTCGTGTTTGGTACCCTTTCGAAAGGGTGCCGAAAAAGTGGTACGGTACGGATCGGTATGCTTTTTGACAGTGGAAACGGCCATAAAAGTGTACCGAACCGTACCGTACCGTACCGTACCGTACCAAACTGTACCACTCAGTGGAAACGGGCCATAAGATATTACTAGGGCCAGACAGAATCTGCGGTCATTTTTTGCCATTTCTGTGCAGAATTTTGTTTAAACTCTGCGGATTTATGCGGAATGATTTTGGGAGTATCATAACTAAAACCGTCACAAAAGGGTCACGAAACACCAAAACACATTTTTTGAGCTGTTGACAGTCAAATCTGTGTCCCACGCTGCTATAAACACTATTAGGACACATATATTGCACTAAAAAGTGAAAATTGGTTGTTTTTGTGTTATTTTGAGCAAATTCATTCTTCCGGTTTGAAACAAATTTTTGAAGCTGCGTCACGGCCATGAGATACTTAGGTGTAAATCCAGCCAGGAGAGTGGCTGTCTGTCTTTTCGAGAACATTGTGACGTATCTGAGTGTGCGGCATTAATTCATGACAAAGACGTGCTTCAAACCAATCAGCGCGCTCTATTGTGTATGAGGTGAAACTTCATTATTATGCATGATAGCTCCGGAGACTGTTTACCTGTTTACAGTGTTCAGACGGCAGAGAGACGCCACGTTGTGTTGCCAAAACAAGCAAAAGAACAAGAATTTGGAGACACGGGTCGTCGGTGTTGCGTTTATTAGTGTGTTGCAACGAAGGTTTTGTTTTCATTTTCCCTCTATGAGAGAGCAGCTGGACTCACGTGTGGATTACAGTGCACGCGACAGAAACGCATTTGTAAGGAACATTTTTACCCGAGAGCTTTTCGCATCTGGAAATGATGAAATCCGGATTTGCCGCTCGTCTCCTTTTAATAAAAAGACACAGCTCCAGTTTGATTGTCTGTCTACAGATTTGGTAAGTGTGTGCAGTGCAGTGCCCTTTGTTTAACCCAGATGGCAAAGTTAGTTCGTATTGTCAGCAGTGCTCTTTCAGTTTTTAAAGACAAACCATAGTCAAAATGATTTAGTTACTAAGTTTACAGTATGTTAATATCACTGCAATATTACAGTACAATATTATAGACTGAAAGATCTGCTGTAAATGCTGCTCTCCGAGTGTAAACATGGTTTAAAAAAGCAAGGTTAAAAAAAAGCAAGTCTCTCATATAATATCTCTACTAAAAGACAGAAATTTTACTTTACAAACTGTATTGTAAATAAATCATATGAATATTTTCATATAAGTCAATATTATCACTGAAATGAATTTAAAAACTGAATAAAGATACATTTACACAAGTAAATAAACAGAATCAATGATGAGCAAAAAATCTGCGGAAATCTGGGGAATTCTGCGCGCGCAGATTCCGTGTGGGCCTACTAGATATGACATACGGCTTGTTGGTCATGTATGGGTTGCAATTTTCGTTTACACCACTAGAGGGTGTATAAGGTATTTATGCCCTCCTCACGATGAGCTGAGGAGGGGAGAAGAAGGTCGAACAAACTTTTTGACCGTCATGGATGGGAGAACTGGCTGATATTTGTTTTTGATGTTCACAATTTTAATTTTGACACCATGGACTATAAATGGATTGGAATATCCAACTTTATTTGCAAAAGGTATGGACATTTCACTTTATTATCGACCCGTTCAAGCAACAAACGCGTCAGAACCACAGACCAAAATATACGCTTCTACACGGCTATTTAGCTTGTTTATTAAAAGAAGTTGTGATCTGGCGCTATATATAAAATACAATAAGTTGACCTCAAGGGGGGCGGGCGCCCCCTTATAATGGTAGGGGGAAAACTGCCAGAACAAACCACTGTTAAACAATAACTTGCCTAATTACCCCAACTTTACCCTGATTAACCTAGTTAAGTCTTTAAATGTCACTTTAAGCTGAATACTAGTATCTTGAAGAATTTCTAGTAAAATATTATTTACTGTCATCATGACAAAGATAAAATAAATCCGTTATTAGAAACAAGTTATTAATATTCTTATGTTTAGAAATGTGTTGAAAAAAACTCTTCTCTCCGGTAAACAGAAATTAGGGCTAACAATTGTGTCTTCAACTGTATATCCAGTCTGAAGTCCTGAAAGCAAACAGAATCATTGATACACAAAGAATGATTAGATTTTATTGTACACGAGTAGTCATACACAGACCCTGCTAATCGACCCGTGTCCAGTCAACAAACAAACATTAGTTCAATCAGATGGCCCACATGCACGAGAGCTGAGGTTTATCCTGTAAATAAATACTGATCCTGAATCAGTTCAGTGAAGTGCTGCATTTAATGAGACCTTGGCACAAAACAAGACGTCTGCTCTGCGCTCGCACAAAAGCTCCATTTCATTTCATTCCCAGTCCAAAAAAACACCACAAATACTACAGTTACTGCACTCTGCCTATCAATCATTCATTGCATCCTCATTCTCCAGGTGTAATGAGTTTAATGGAAAGCTCACTGCGAAGTGCTTATTTGGCAAGATTGAAAACCCCAAAATATATAGACAAGAAATGAAGAGATGCATTTAGTTCATCATGAGAATCTTACCGTTAACAGTCAGTGTAAAGATGAGCCCTAATAACATGAATATGAATTATTATTATTATTATTAGTGCTTACAAACAGTTACTCCTGATTAAATTGCGTACAAATTAAAAGTTTGTATTTATAAAATGTATATAGATGTAATGGGTGTGTATATATAGTAGTCAACATCTGAAATGAATAAAAACATTTCATCAAAGTTGTCCTAAAACAAAAATGCGTATTGAAAAATATCAATATTTTAAGAATAACATACTATATCGATGTTTATTAATTTCAATATTATTTTTGACAATTTTTGAATGCCGAAACAGTTTCTCAGAGCTGTCCTAAAATCAAAATGTGTATTAAACAATGCCAATATTTGAACAATAATATACTATATACATATTAACCTATTATTCATATATTTAAAACAGCATTTTTGAATATGGAAATGATTCCTCAGAGTTGTCCTAAAACCAAAATGTGTATTAAACGATATTAATATTTAATAATAATATTTATTAATTTGTTATTAATGCATTAAATAAAATAATATTTTTGAAAGTCGAAACGATTCCTTTGAATTGTCCTAAAACCAAAATGTGTATTGGGACAATGCTAATATTTGAACAATAACATACGCTATTAATATTTATAAATATATTATTAATGCATTAAATTAAATAAAATTATATTTTTGAACATCGAATTGATTCAACTAAGTTAAAAGCTAAATCCAAAATATTTATTACACAATGCATAATTTTAACAATATGTCAATATTATATTAATATTATATCATTAATAGTGTATATTAATTGATTATTTCTTTATTAAAAATATCATTTTTGAATATGGAAACGATTCCTCCGAGTTGTCGTAAAACCAAAATGTGTATTGAAAAATGCCAATATTTTAACAATAACATACTATACTGATATTTATTATTTTTGAATGTCGAAACGATTCCTCATAGTTATCCTAAAACCAAAATGCCAATATGTTAATAACAAACTATATCCATATTTATGAATATATTAATGCATTAAATTAAATAAAATTTTTGATCATTTTTGTACATCGAATCGATTCAATTAAGTTTTCCTAAAACCAAAATATTTATTACCCAATGCCAATATTTTATCAATAACATACTATATATATATCAATATTTATTAATTTGTTATTAATGTATTAAATAAATAAAATTATATTTTGGATAATTTTTGAATATCGAATCGATCAAAGTTGTCCTAAAACAAAATGTTTATTGAAAAATGCCAATATTTTAACAATAACATGCTGTATATCAATATTAATATATTAAAAATATTGTTTTTGATCATTTTTGAATGTCGAAACGTTTCCTCAGAGTTGTCCTAAAATCAAAATGTGTATTGAACAATGCCAATATTTATTAATATATTAAATTAAACATTATTTTTGAATGTCGAAACGATTCCTCAGAGTTGTCCTGAAACCAAAATGTATAATGAACAAAATTTTAACAATAACATATTATATCAATATTTAGGAATATTTAAATGCATTAAATTAAATTATATTTTTTTTATCATTTTTGTACATCCAATCGATTTAACTAAATTGTGCTTGAAACTTTGATCATTTCTATATTAAAAAATCATCCAAAATATTATTTAATGTAATTTAACACATTAATAACAATTTAATAAATATTGATATATAGTATGTTATTGTTAAAATATCGATATTGTGTTATATATTGCTTCTTTTATTATTCTATTATAGTAATATTTTAAATGTGCTAAAACAAAATGTTTATTGAAAAATGGCAATTTTTTTACAATAACATACTGTATATCAATATTAATATATTAAACATATTATTAATCATTTTTGAATGTCGAAACGTTTCCTCAAAGTTGTCCTAAAAACAAAATGTGTCTTAAAAATATCAATATTTTAACAATAACTTGCTATATCGATATTAATGAATTGATTATTAATGTATTAAATACAAATCATTGATATTTTTGATTCTTATTAAATGTTGACTACTATAAAATATGTATATATAAATACACGCATACATCAACGCAAAAATATTTACATATGCAAGTAATTTCTATTAGATTAAATATGTTACATAAAATATAAATAAACAATTTTTCAAATATATACATGCACGTATTTTTATTTATATATTCACATCATAAATATGCACAGTACACACAGTCATTATATAAATACTAGTGCTGAGCAGATTAATTGCATCCAAAATAAAAGTTTGTATTAACATAATATATATGTATATGTGTGTGTGTGTGTGTGTGTATTATATATTTATATTTACTACATTTATTTATTATACTTATATTTATATTTATACGTGATAGAAATAAAACTATACAAAACAGTTTTGTTATTTAGATATTTAAATGTATGTGTATATATAAATAATTCGATCACACACAAATTAATAAACAAACATAAACATTTTCTCAAATGTAAGCATGCATGTGTGTATTTATATAAACATACACTTAAATTACGTCAAAACAAACCTTTAATTTGGATGTAGCTAATCTTTGCCCAGCACTTATAAATGCAAACTTTAAATTTTGTACGCAATTAATGTGGATTATTGTTTTAGAGCACTAGTTCTGCGCAGAAACCCGTGTCCAGCGGCGAGAGGTTACTTTCTGTCTGTTTTTCTCTGAATTGCTACAGCGTTACGGTCGAGTGCAATAGTAAATGTGCGAATGGAGACAGACGTGAGCTCAGACTACGTGTAAAAGATGACTTCTGGGATCTGTCCGTCCTCCACAGACGTGCCGTTGTTGTTCCCGGCAGCGTAGCAGAAAGTGAAGCAGGTTTTGGTGCCGGAGCCTGAAGACTCGTGAGTGACTTTCCTCATTCCTTTAGTGCCGTAGTGCGAGTCTGGACCCTGGAAACGTTAAGGAAACATTATGCAATATTGTACAAAGGTTTGGTGTCTCTAAATGTTGCTTTGAATACAATAAAATGCTAAAAAAAAACATTAAAGACTATAAAAATAATAGTTTTAAAGGGGGTGTGAACATGAGTTTGAGAACCAATACCAATATTTGAACGATAACGTACTATATTAATATTTATCTGCTGTTTACCTTTAATGTGGCACAGGCGGTGTAGTTGACGTTGGGCAGAACCTCCACTGGCTCCTTAAACATGACTCTGAATGTGTTTGCAGACCCGTCACAGCTGAAACCCGTGTCGTTCTGACCCAGAACTGTGTTACTGTCAGTGTGAATGATCTGAAAATAAAACACACAGCGTCACAGTCTGTACAGTTCCTCGAGAAAATCTCAGGACTACAGTGCTGGAACGACAACATTTAGAGCATTATGTGGTGTCAAAAATAACAAGCTAGGGTGTCATTTTTTTAAACTTGCTCATGAATTTTGGACAGCCATACCTGTATGTTGACCTGGTAGTCTGTAGGTCCGTGTATGGATCCATAAAGCCCAAAGCCCACAATAAATATCCTGCGACTAACAGAGAACCTGTGAACACAGAGCTGCAGTTAGCGGTTTAACCCTATGAGCAAGACAGTACATGCGCTGCAGATTTCCAGAATGTTGTGACTGTCAATGACATGTCTTAGGGTGCTTTCACACCTGCCTTATTTAGTTCGGTTGAATCGCACTAGAGTTCGTTTTCCCTCTTGGTGCGGTTCGTTTGGGCAAGTGAGAACGTAGCAATCGCACTCCGGTGCGCACTAAAAGCGCACCAAAAAAGCGTAGCGAGACCTGCTTGAAGAGGTGGTCTCGGTACGCTTTCAAACGAACCCTGGAGCGGTTCGTTTGTGGTGAGAACGTGATCCAAACTAAAACAGACCCAACCGCAAAAAGTACTGCGCCTTTTTGGAGTAATCCAGCTGCCGTAGTGCGATGCGCTGTCTATCTTATGGGGTTTGGAGGAAAAATATTTGTTGACAGCGCTTTACCAACAGTTTTAAACAGAGAGAGGGGGAGGGGGGGAGAAACATTACCTGATTGGTGATATTTCCGAAAGATGACCATGTCGCAGTTTAGCTAAATTATTTCACGCCTTCTCCTAATGCTTTCGCCGATTGCAATGCATCAAAACATTGTTTTCCAGCCGCAGCCGCGCTTCATTCTCGAAATGTATAGTTTGTCTTAAGTGATGCATACAAACTACATAGTGTACTATGACCAGGGATACTGCGTCAGCCAGCGCGGCGACATTGTGTGTCTGCCGGTTTGTTTATTTGCGGTAGTTCCACGTGAATTCTGACCAATTGAAAAGCAGTTTAGGAAATGCGTTCAATAACATCTGGACAGTGAGTGATGTAGATTTTGTCACATGACTGCAATTTGGTTCGTTTCAACTGGTTCGGACCAAAGCAATCAGTGTGGTGTGAAAGGGACCAAAACGGCAGAAAAATGCTACAAATTATTATTTGTTGCCTTTGGTCCGGACCAAATGAACCGAACCACGTATGTGAAAGCACCCTAATACACAGTGCACACTAGGCATGGGCCGGTATAAGATTTTGACGGTATGATAACCTTGGATATGATAATCACGGTTTTACGGTATCACAGTATTGTGATTTCTGCTCTAAAATATATTCTACAAAAACCTTTTTCCCCTTTGAACACAATATATTTTAATTTAAACATTTATAATATTCTGGAACAGTAAACCTGTCTGGCTAAATAATTGAAATTAATTATTGACTTCTGCGGTCTTCATTTGTTTCAAAAACACTGGTTGTTTTTACAATTTAAAACGGCATCTTTGGATATATTTTCTGCTGGAGATACTGTTTTCCTAAAACAAATTTTTAAAATGTAAATAAAAATTCCTACTCATACTTTAGGAACGGTATTACAAAAAATTTTGACGGTTTTAAAACCTTGACCTTTCCAAACCGCGGTATACCTTGAACACGGTTATCGTCCCATGCCTAGCGCACACATGTGAAAATCACTTCTTAAAGTCTGCGTGAACCAGACGTTGCTGAGACTTTTATTTCAGATTGTTGATGTACTTCAAAATGAAACTGATTGAGTAAGGGGCGGGGCTTTCTTTTGTGCATCATTCTCTAATAGCAAACTAACGGTAAGAGGGGCGTGGCTCAAGATATTATTATGGAGTTGCTATGGAAACCCTCAGGTTGACGTCAACAGCAACGCCACTTCAAACGCAGATGCTTAGATTTGCTTAAAGATAACCAAAACTAACATTTTATTTTAGTGGATTAACTTAGACAGATTAATTGT
The DNA here is from genome assembly GCA_903798195.1 of Danio kyathit. Taxonomy (NCBI): domain Eukaryota; kingdom Metazoa; phylum Chordata; class Actinopteri; order Cypriniformes; family Danionidae; genus Danio; species Danio kyathit. The sequence continues at coordinate 69,037,843 of LR812520.1, forward strand.
TTACTTTAAGAATAACAATGTGAGCTAGCAAATTAAACATTGTAAATTATGATTTCATGCAAACTTAGCACTGATCTGTTTTTTCCACTTATGTAATTTTGGATGGACTTTCTCTCGTTCTTTTATTTTATTTGTTGTTGGATGTCATGCTTTTGTACAGAGCTTTGATCAGCAGTCAGTTTGAAATGTACTTTAGAAATAAAACTGTGCAGAAATGTCATCTGGGCCAGTATTCACGTGAACTCAATGAAAGTTGCTTTGTGGACGATTTCTTAAAGGGACAGCAGCTATTTATGCAGCTATTAAACAAATAGCAGACACATACACTATACATAAATAGATAGATAAATAGACAGACTAACAACAGAGAGAGAGTTTAAGTATAATTACTGCTATTATTAATGCTATTTATGCCACCTTTAATCAAATAGCAGACACATACATGATAGATAGATAGATAGATAGATAGATAGATAGATAGATAGATAGATAGATAGATAGATAGATAGATAGATAGATAGATAGACAGACAGACAGATTTAAGTTCAATTATTGCTACTATTTATACTATTTATGCCACTATTAATCAAATTGCAGACACATACAAGATAGATAGGTAGACAAAGTTTTTAAGTTTGATTATTGCTATTATTAATGCTATTTATGCCTCTATTAATCAATTAATATAGATAGATAGATAGATAGATAGATAGATAGATAGATAGATAGATAGATAGATAGATAGATAGATAGATAGATAGATAGATAGATAGATAGATAGATAGATAGAAAGTTTAATTATTGCTTTTAATGCAACTATTTATTATCCAACTATTAATCAAATAGCAAACACATACATGATAGATAGGTAGGTAGATATGGAGACAGATAGATATTGATTCAAAACTGAATCGAGTGTTCCTTAACAGGGCTCGACAATAAGGACTGCCCGATGGCCCGGGGCCTGCGTGTGAGACGCTCGGGCCAGTGTACAAAATGGTTAATAAGCTTCTCCTGCTCACCAAGGCTGCATTTATTTCATTTATTTTATAAATACAGTACACATTATAAAATTGTGAAATGTTATTGCACTATAAAATAACTGTTTAAAATTAGTTTATAATTTAATTTAATAATTTCTTCCAGTGATTTTAAAGATGAATTTTCAGCTTCATTACTCCAGTCTTCAGTCACATGATCCTTCAGAAATCACTCTAATATTAATAACTATTATTATTTTTATTAATGGTAATGGTAATAAAAGCAATAATGACTAGAGTTATAATCTTATTTGAAACTTCATACAATAAGAAAGCAGTTATTTAAAATTTTAATAAATATTTAACAATTTAACATTTTATTTTGCATTTAATAAATGTCGCCTTGATGAACTGAATAATTTTCCTTAAAAAAAAAAAAAACATAAAAAAATTAATAAAACTGACCCCAAATTTTTGACCGGTAGCGTAAAAAAAAAAAAAAAAATAATAATTATATATATATATATATATATATATATATATATATATATATATATATATATATATATATATATATATATATATATTATAGGTGGGCATAGATTAATTTTTTTTATCTAGATTAATTTCGAAATTAATCTAGATTAAAATGGCTCATTTGAATTCTGCCGAAGGCATTCAGAATATGGGTGTTACCCAAATAATAAGTCTTTGACAACAGGTTTCTCAAGCCGGGTGTCGCATTAGACCAGGGTCTCATCTCCAAAATGTTTCCAAAATGCATCACAAACTGCTTGAGAAACTGTTCTACTATGATAATTGGTGATGAAAATAAATGATGTTCAATAAGATGTACTTGTGTTTACTAACTGTTTATTCAGTTAAACATGAATGTGGAACTGTAGGCCTACATAAGCTTCAAACAGCTAATTCTGATGAGCTTAATCTGACTAAAGTCATCACTGAACTAAACAGAAATGGAATTAAGACATGTGGAGTATTCAGATATTAGTGGCATTATTGAAGTAAACCCCGCGGTCTTTAGGACCTTTCGCCATATTTTCCGACAAGGTCCACACACGTCTGTCAGAAAGGACAGCACACACACATACACAAACACACACATCGTGAAATGCGGAAGTTTTTTTTCTTACCATTTGGCATGCGTCATTAAATTCCATAACTCTCTCACCTGTCCTTACTCCGTATTTGCGTCTAATACCCCAGTTTGTCACGAAGGAATAAATGAAAACTGCAGTTAGAGTCTCTGCTGATTTGATTCAAAAGAGCAGACGGCTCACCAGTCAGGTATACATCCGCGATAATATATCAAGGTGAAAGCCATCATAGCTTGCGTAAAATAGACCCAGCTCCCAACCCAACTTTGAGAATAGATTAACGGCAATATTTTTTTTATCGCGCGATAAGAGTCTCGCGTTAACGCAGCACGTTAACGCCGTTAACGGCCCAGCACTAATATATATATATATATATATATATATATATATATATATATATATATATATATATATATATACACTATCAAATTTAGTTACATCACAATTGTATTTTTTTTTTAATTGTCAGTTGTATTAAAAAAGTTTATGCTGAATAAAAGGGTGGGTATTACAATTCTGTTTGGGTTTTGAAACATTATTTAAAATACTGCATGTGGCTAAGAAATAGCTATTCACTTTCTTTCTTTTGGTGGGGCCAGTGAAAATTTTGGCAGGGCAAATAAAAATCTAAACCACAGGCCCAATCGGGCCAGTAGAAAAAATCCTTAGCGTTGAACCCTGCTTAACATTGCCCCGCCCCCTTAGCAAACTGAACCGAACTGTGGGCCAAATACCATAAACTGAACCATTACATCGTTACACCGCTAATCGATATCATACCATCCAGACCTATGCCATATTGAGTGTGTGTATGAATGCCGTGTGTTTTCTCACCGGATGCGGTCACTGGTCCCGCTGTAGCCCCAGCGACTCTCCACCTGCCCAAAGCGAGTGATGCTGCACTCTTTGCCCCGCAAACAGCAGCGCGGCCGGTCGATAAACTCCACACGCGGCTTAGGGTTCACCGTGAAGTGCAGGAACAGACTCACAACCTCCCTGTCGGTCAGAATGGCAGACTGAGCAGGACCTGAAGGAAACACACAGTGCATGTTAATAAAGCAGCAGCATCACATTGTGCTGAATAAACATCCTATAATGTCTGATTGATAGTCTGGTATTTTTATCAAGTAAAGATCAAGTCATTTGTATTCCTCTATAAAGCTTTATTCAATTTAAAGTGTGTCCAAGCAGCTTCACAGAGAAAATGTATGTGTATTTTGTTTCCCCCTCATCTATTAGTATAATTTCTTTTATTATATTAACTACTGCTGCTGTCATGGAATGTCTAGTTATTGGTTTGTAAAATGCTTTAATGTATAAAAATGTAGTTCCAAAAATTCTCTTTTGAAGCCTAAACTCTCACTTTAGTTCCATGTCAAAAGCTGATTATTTCTGACTGTAATTTTTAGGGCTGGGCATTATGGGCAAAAAATCATATCTCTGTATATTTAGGAGGAATGACGGTATATGATATATATCCGGTATTTTCCCATAAATGGTTACTTGAGAGTCAAAGCCTTTATTAAAACTTTATTAAACAGTTTTTGAGCAAAATATAATTCAAACACAGGGGTTTCCCTCCCTGTTATTATCATAATTATAATTATCATTCTTATATTGTTATTTGTTAAAAGAGTAGCTAACAGCGAGATATTAAAATAGAAAAAGAAATGTTTGGTAGACAAATGCATGCTTTTTTTATTTTACTGATCGTTTAAACCACCAACCGTTTGTACACTAGGTATCACATCACGTCTTCCAGTTAATGGGCTAAAATAAATAAATCAATTAAGCAGAATAAATTTTTAAATAAATAAATACTATGATCAGAATATAAACGGAATTGAAGTCAATATGCAGTAACGGACCAGAACGCAGAGCTAAATGTGTTATAGCGTAAATGTAAAGAAGAGAGCGTCGTGTAATAAATACTGAACTTATAATCAGTGAATATGAGGTGGTTTCACTGTCAAAATGGGGTAGAAATTTGTCCCATTTTGGCGTTTTTAATTCTTTTGAACACATTCAAGTGCTGCTTGTCAATTTGACAAGGCTTCTATGTTCGTTCTTGCCGTCAATTGCGGAAGAAATGATCGATAAAAGGTTTCTGATAAACCGCTGTGACAGCTGCAGGCGCTGTGTGACACGTGCATGCGAGGGGAGTCAGATTTGTCTGGGGAGTCAGATTTCGATACGGCACTGCATGTTCCTCCATGTCGCGTGTAGTGATGAGTCGTTCTTGAACGATACGTTCATTTTTAACAAATCTTTTGTATGACTCAGGGAGTGAATCATTCATTTGTGCATGCGCCCATTTGTGCAAGTGGAGCTCACGTGCAACCTTGGAGTGGTCTGTTTCGCGCAGAATGCACACGTGTGACCTCAAACCATATCGATATGAAAGATATTGGATAATCCCGCATCGCGTGGGGGAATCATATCGATATATCCCCAGAACTCGATATACCGCCCAGACCTATTTCCAGTGATGTGAATAACGTCGATATAAATAAACGGCATTACTCTTTTCAGTAACAAGTAATCAAATTAATGATCGTTTCCCCCGTTACAACGCTGTTACCGTTACTGACAATAAAATGTGCGTTATTATAATTGAGAACACTGAAGCGGTTTTCATGCGAGCATCGTCTCTCTCAGCTATACCTTTCTTTCTCTGGGGTGTGTGTATGTGTGTGTTCAGAGATGGGGCGGGACACATAACCAACCAGTGATGATGATTGGTGTGTCTGTGAACGTGGTGTAACTGAGAACATGATGATTGGGTTGGATAAAGTACATTTCCATCATTTGTCAATTGGAGGCAGAGTACGGCAGGTGTTCACACAAGCACACACACCGTCAGTGACACACACCAGGGAAAAAAAAAAACAAAAAAAAAAAAGAGTCTCTCTAGGTGACAAGTAACTCTAATCTAATGAAGCACCTCATGTCGTCACGCGACGCCACAAAATTAGTGACTACGCAGATGATAACGTGAGCTCTGCTACCAAAGGAGAAGACGAAGCCAGGACATCAGAGCAAATACTTCATTTTTCTCCACTGCAAACACTTCTTACACCTGTTTCACACCGCAAGCGAAAGCAGTGTGTGCGCAGCGCGTATGGAGAGCAGAGCGCAGTTCTTCGGCAGCTGCTGCACAGATCAATCTATTTCTGTCTATTCTATCTAGTTACCTATTTCTCTCTCTCTCTCTCTCTCTATATATATATATATATATATATATATAAATACAATTTTTAACTTTTCATCTGCACCAAGGCCCGCGGCAACTTCCTCCTATGCTGTTTCCTTAACCTGCAAGTCTTTATTTGACCAATTATAAAGATCCTACAGCACTGTATGCTTCTCACGCTCTATGAGGAGTGTCATTCATGTCTGGTGCACTCAGAAGACAATCGCCTGTGACATCATGTCATTTTGTTTTTGTTTGTCAGGATGTTGTAGGCCTAGTTATAATAATATTTATACAATATAGTTATAATGATGTTTATACATGATCAAACTAGTGTTACTTTCTCCGCTTCAGCGATGTCCAGCGGCAGAGTAAAGGCTCGGTAACTCGTGCAAAGGATGAGACGGACAGAAGTAATCAATGCATGCCCTTCTATTACTTATTTTCGTGTTGTCAGGTTCACAATGCAAACAGCTCCCGGGTGGAATAACTTGAGTGAACATAAAACAAAGCCGCATAAAACTTTCTTCCTCTGCTTCAACTGCACAGCCCACAGCGAGCTCACATCATCCAGCATGCGTGTCGAACTGCACTACCCACAATACACTTCGCTATGGACTACAACTCCCGTAAATAGCAGTCTTAGGGTGCTTTCACACCTGTGAATTGATTCATTTGTTCCGAAACAGGGATTAAAATTGTTACGTTGTTGCTCTTTGTTCTTGGTGCGGTTCGTTTTCACACGGCAAAGTTTCTAAACGAACTAAAACAAGCTAAAACAAGTCACGTGTGAGTAAACTCTCCTCACATTGGTCAGAGTTTCACGGTTTATTTTGCAGAGTCCTGCTTAGCTGTCAGGAGTGGTTTGGTGGTGTTTGACAGCGTGCGCGCGACATGTCTGAAGAGCAAGGAGGGATGCGGTGGGGAGGGGTGATGAGAAGGGTGCGCAACGTATTTGAGGACCGGGAGGGAGACGCGCGATTTCCGGGAGATTATCGCTCGTTTGCGGGCATCCGGGAGTCTCTGTGCATTTGCGGGAGACTCACGAAACTTCCGCGAGACTTGGGATGTCTGGAATGACCTCCCGCCCTACTCTCTCTTCATATAGCCGTATGCCTATTACATATTCATAAAACACTGTGATATAGCCGGGCTCGGATCGTATCGCTATCTCACTACAATCGATCCGCTCCAGAGTTCAATTGCTTTGGCGCAGATCCGAGCGCGATTGCCCTGTTCACATATGCCAAACGAACCGCGCTAACTGGGCAAACGCGCCAGGTTCCGGAACAAAAGTCTAGGTGTGAAAGCACCCTTAAAGCAGCCACTTCTGTTTCCCCTCTCCTGCAACACTAGTGTGCAACTTAAGCAAAACTGATACTAAAATTGTTTTACATTTGGTTTGCTAAATAAATATTTGTTGCAGTTTTTAATCGTTTAAGTTCATTTGATTAAATATATATAAATCAGTTGATATTATTGACTCATTTATTGGGTAAAATTGCTACTTTTTACTGTCATTCAATGTGTTTTGGTCATTATCAATGCACTGTCACTTTAATTGAGCATGAGCAGCGCGTCAAAAAAAGACGCGGTGCAGCGGTATGAAAGCTCTAATCTGTTAACATGGACGCCGAAAAAACGCGCTCTGCTCATGCTCTGCTCACACGCTGCTTACTGCTTACACGGTGTGAAACAGGCTTTACTCTGACACAATTAAACAAAATAATATCTAGATATGTAGTTGAGGACATGCTGCTGTCGTCTCTCACATTGTCCCACAACAACATTAAAACAACAATATAAAACACAATGTTTTATATTTATTTTATAGTCATTTGACAAATTAGATTTTTTTTTCAAAAGTAACGCAATAGTTACTCATTCATTGATTTTCTTTTCAGCTTAGTCCCTTTAGTAATCTGGGGTCGCCACAGCGGAATGAACCGCCAACTTATCCAGCATATGTTTTACGATGCAACCCATCACTGGGAAACATCCATACATACTCATACACGTTTTTGGACTTGTGGGGGAAACCGGAGCACCCGGAGGAAACCCACATGAACACGGGGAGAACATACAAACTCCACACAGAAAAGCCAACTGACCCAGCCGAGGCTCGAACCAGCGACCTTCTTGCTGTGAGGCAAATGTGCTACCCACTGCGCCACTGTGCAGCCCGCAATAGTTACTTTCCCTGCTATTTAGTTACTTTTATAATTCTGTAACTAACTCAGTTACTATTTGTGAGGAGTAACTATAACGAATTACTCTTTTAAAGGAACGTGCCTAACACTGGTTATTTCATATGTAGGGCTTCACATGTTGTGTGTAAAGACTTGGAGCAAACTCCTCAATGGTCAAGAGAGGGAAGCGGATGAGACTGAGGGCTTTTCCCAACACTCGTCTCTTGTTCTACAATTTTGTTTTTGTAATTTAAGACATTTTAAGACCCAGCGGACACCCTGTATTTGTTTGTAACTTGCTTTAATGTATAGAAATTTAGTTAAAAAATTTCTTTAGTCTAAATTCAGTGTAGTTCCATGTCAAAAGCTGATTATTTCTGAATGTTATTTCATATGTAGGGAGCACAAGACCTGCAGCGAACTCCTCAATGGTCATGAGAGGGAAGCGGATGAGGCTGAGGGCTTTTCCCAGCACTCGTCTCTTGTTCTCCGGCGTGGGCTGAAGCTGCTGTCTGTGTGCTTCAGCATCTGCCCAGCGGACCGCTGCTCCGAACAGATGAACCTCCCGCACACCCAGAGTATCTCGCTCCAACACCGCCACCAGCGTATCTAAGACACCGGAAGAAAAAAAGCTGTGTGTCAGGACAAGAAGAGGTAACCAGGACTTTAATAACACAGTGAAACGCCTTTCTGTGCACTAAAGACTGCATTTATTTGATCAAAAATACAGTACATACTGGTGTATTTTTTTAAAGGTCTATGAAATGCTTTAATATGTGCATTTTTTATTTGATGTTTGACAATCTCAACTGAACCATGAAGAGAGGGCGGGACATAAAGTAGCTCCTCCTCTTTAAAAAACCCCCCAGCTATTTGCATTGTGTTTTTCTCACAGCTCTGCCAGTGAGAGTGGTTGAGCTCAAGCGCATCAAATGAACAGCCAATGAGAAGAAGGGGGGCGGGGCACGTCAGATACTAGAGAGCATTTGATTGATCAGAAGATTTGATGAGAAAGTATGAGGTGACATAGAAAAAAAATCATTGATCTATTCAGGAGGAAGTGACAAACTGCAAGCTTTACATGATTATATCAGGTTTATTTCTTCTAAATGTGAATATTGTCACTGTTTCGGGGCACAGCAGCTTATAGATATCCTTAAAACTAACACCTAAATTTTTCACGGCACGTTTAAATATCATTATGTATTATTCTAATGGCCTGTTGAATGCTTGATTCTGATTGGCTGATAAACATTCAAAGGCGTGCCTTTGATAAATGCGCAGCTAATGTAGTATGCATTCTATTTCACATATTATTCATTCATTTTCTTTTCGGCTTAGTCCCTTTATTAATCAGGGGTCACCACAGCGGAAAGAACCGCCAACTTACCCAGCATATGTTTTACGCAGCGGATGCCCTTCCAGCTGCAACCCATAACTGGGAAACACCCATACACCCTCATTCACACACATACACTATGGCCAATTTAGCAGTTTACCCAATTCACCTATAGCGCTTAACTCTTACATGAAAGCACTTTAATTATATTATTGTCTATTAAGGCAAATAACTAGATTACAGATGTCCATGTAAGCATAGTCAATAGTGTCTTCCAAGTAAGTGAAAGATCCAAAAGGGCATCCTGCTGATTTGATTCAGAAGGGCACTTTTTTATCAGACGGCTCACCTGTCAGGTATACATCCACGCTAAAATATCAAGGTGAAAGTCATCATAGCTTGCGTAGAATAGACCCAGCTCCCAACCCAACTTTGAGAATAGATTAACGGCGATATTTTTTTTTAAATCACCCGATAAAGAGTTTGATAACGGCCCACCACTAATTTTAAAGCAATACCACGTGGCCTTGTGTTTATTAATTAAACAACCACAGACGTTGTGTTTCAACCAGTCAACACAAAGACATTTAAAAACAATTACAAAAAATAAAACAACAGTTCACTGTTAATTAATTTCAGCTTATATCCTTTTAATATTTTTAAATGCATTAGTAAATACTGAAATCCACGCTTAAAGGGTTAGGTTCATCCAAACATTTCCTTATTTAATGACACCTAAACTTTCTCCTGTTGAACACAAATCAAGTGAATGGGCTTGACAAACCACCTGCAGAAAACACACACTCATCTTTCTATGCACCAGACAATTTCTAACACTCACTCCATATCTTTATATAAAAACATTGGCCATTTCGGAGTGTGCCTCACACAGGTGAGTGGGCTTGACAAACCACCTGTAGAAAACACACTCTTCTCTCTATATGCACTGCAGACTTTTCTTAAACTCCAACGTTTACTTGTGAACGTACCAAAAATATAGTTGCACTACTTACTTTTTCAACCTTAAATACCTCTAATGCACAAAATATTGCACAATTTTGTTCCTGTTTAACATGAAGTACTTCCATAGTCTGTCTTTATGTGGTTATCTGTATAGTTAACTATTTGTAGTATACAGTGGTCCCTCGTTAATCGCAGGAGTTTTTACGTTCTAAAAATAATCTGCAATAGGCGAAATCCACGAAGTGGTCTGCTTTATTTTTTACAATTATTATAGATGTTTTAAGGCTGTAAAAACCCCTCACTGCACACTTTATTCACTTCTCAGACAGGCATTAACATTTTCACTTTTCTCTCTTGTTTAAACACTCTCAAAGTTCAAACTTTCATAGTATTATAGAATGAAACCAAAGATCAAAACCTGCCGAGGCGCAAACATTCATCGCTGTCAGCGAAAGGTTTATAAAGCTTTTTAGCTTTTGTGCAGATAACATTGGCATCCAGCGTAATGTTCTTTATCCTGCAGTCACTGATTCACAAAGCTAAAGCAGACTCCATCCTTAAGGAGGCCGCACACCGGATGCGCCGCGCACATGACAGTTGGAGGTAACACACACCGGACACACACATTCGCATGTTATTTAAAATGAAATGATTCAGATGGTGCTCTGTGGCTCTGCAGAAATATGAACAGTGTCCTGAGTCGTGGCTGGCACCGCAGACAGCTGCCGACTTGCAACGCCAGTGTGCATACCCTGATAGAAACCTATGTTTGCATGATGCTGCGTGGGGTGTCGTGGGCGTGGCACAATCAGTGTGTGACCTCATTTACGAAGGTCTTGCTGCGGACAATTACAACCCTTTTTGCATCTTTGTTAGAACTCACACTGCTAGCGATCGAAGATTTATGTTAATTTGGCAAGCTGAACGCATTCTGTACCTTACAGGAGTAACGGAGGAGATTGATTGACAATGATCAACAGCCAATCAGGACACAGAACACAATGCACTGTAAAAAAAGTTTTTTAAAAAAGCATGTCAAATTGTACTAAAAAAAATCTGTGAAACTGCGAGGCTGCAAAAGGTAAACCGCGTTCTAGCGAGGGACCACTGTATATATAGTTAGATTACCATTCTGGTATGTTAGTTAGGTATAGGTTTAAAATAGCTCTGATATCCAGTGTTGTGTTCATATTTATTCATTCATTTATTTTATTTTTGGCTTAGTCCCTTTATTAATCAGGGGTTGCCACAGCGGAATAAACCACCAACTTATCCAGCATATGTTTTACGCAGCGGATGCCCTTCCAGCTGCAACCCAACACTAGGAAACACCCATACACTCTTGCATTCACACACATACACTATGGCCAATTTAGCTTATTCAATTCCCCTATAGCGCATGTGTTTGGACTGTGGGGGAAACTGGAGCACCCGGAGGAAACCCACACGGTGAGAACATGCAAACTCCACACAGAAATGCCAACTGACCCAGACGGGGCTCGAACGAGCGACCTTCTTGCTTTGAGGCGATCGTGCTACCCACTGCGCCACCATGACGCCCGTGTTCATATTTATGATTGTTTATTTATGCAGCACCATAATCATGCGAGACACGACATTTCATGAAATGACAATAAAGCTCATGTTGATATTCTGAAGGAAAAAAGCAGCCATTGACATTGATAGTAGAAGCAGAAAACACTATGGAAGTCAATGGCTGTTTTTTCCAGCCTTCTTCAGTATATCTTTCTTTATGTTCAACAGGAGAAAGAAACTCAAACAAGCGGAGGATGAGGAAATGGTATAAATTTCATTGTGGTGTGAACTAATACTAATGTCTGATATTAATAATGAATTAGTAAATACTAAAAATAAATATTAACAAATGAAATCTTACTGGAAACCAAGAAGCAAAAGTAGCATGAAGTCAAATAAAAACAAAAACCATTATAAATGATTGCCTTGAGTATGAGAAGTGTTAACGCTCATTCAGGAGTTTCAGAGTTGGACTGAGCGGCAGGTTTGTAATACGGTACCGTGGCTCTGAATTGGTGATACAGTACCCAGATCAATATCAGTGAATCCTTCTGCAGCCAGAGCATCTCCTGTGTTTTTATCGATGTTCTCCAGACACAGACTGGCCAACTGCGGCTCATCAAACAGCCTCGCCTGCAACCAAATAACAGAGTTAGCCTAATAGGATCATGCTAAAACAGAAACTTCCACCATGCACAGATTGTATATTATCATAATGACAATAAAAAACTGTTGCGAAATGACAGCATTTCTATTAACCATTGTTAAGTGACTAAACAAAAGCAATGAAGTCTGATATTAGCTTTAATCACATCGCAGTCAATGCAGTATTATTATTTTGCACCAAAGATGTATGTGTGTTATAAAAACAAAAGAAATTCCATTGCAGTTTTGAGAAATTGTACGTTTTTGAATTGCCTGAAAAATTGCCCTATGCAAGCTAGTGTTGTCACGATACTGGAATTAAATACCAATCAGTACTGGAATTTTAAAAACGTTCATTTCAAGCAAACATTTGTGCGCGTTCTTAAACAGCGCTGATTTGCCATTGTGTTCACGTGCTCAACAGAAATGACTGTGATTGGCTGTGAAGGTCATCTGGTTTCCTGAGTATAACAACAGATACAGGGACACTGGAGCGTTTTAAAGCCGTGAAGATCAGTCGATTCACCAGCGGATCGCTTGTATGTCAGCTTATAAACAGACCACCTGATCTTCACAGCTTTAAAACGCTCCAGTGTAATGATAATATTATTTTCCACTAAATTAGTCATATGTGTGTTATACAAGCAATACAGTTTGCAATGGAAACGTTTAACTTTTTTCATGTTTTAAATTTTGCACAACTGCACTGCAAACTTAATTTTTTTACTTGTATAGCGTGCATAACAAAAACTATGACGACAGATATTGTGCATAAAGGTTGCATCTATTTAGTCAAAAAATAGAGTAAAAACTGGTGCATTTTTAAATACCATTACCTTTTATACTATGGGGCTGTTGGCCCCATGGCAACAAATAACCATGGCAATAAATATTAGGTTTACTCATATCACAGTCAATGTTTCCATTGCAGTTTTGCAAAATTGCACTTTTTTAAATTGCCTTAAAAATCCCCTCATGCAAGTATGAAAAACATTGTGACGTATTGGAGTTTTGCCAAAGACAACGTCTCCATTAATCATTGTTATGTGACTTAAACTTGTCCTCTCATGATAAGTCAAGACATAAACAACGGCAACTGATACTAGGTTTACTCATATCACAGTCAATGCACTTTTATTTTTCACTAAAGGAGTCATATGTGCAGTACACAAGCAATACAGTTTGCAGTTGAAATGTTTTGCTTTTTTTTTTTTTTAATTTTTAGTTTAAAACCTGACGACAGATATTGTTCACCAAGGTTGCATCTATTTGGTCAATAATACAGTAAAAACTGGTGCATTTTAAATCCCATTATCTTATAATATGGGGCTGTGAATTATAAATTAATATTCACAAGTTTTAATGACCAAAACTTGTCCTCTCACAATAAGACATTACAAAAACCATGGCGGCAGATATTAGGTTTACTCATATGACAGTCAATGTGCTATTATGCTGAATTCACACCAGATGCAAAGCATCTCTTCACATGCTCTAGTTTACCTCAGGGATGCTTTTCCCTCATGCTCATTTTTTGCTTGAGATTTATTTGAACTTGTGCAGTACACATGATTGAGGCGAATTTCAAACGTTCGTAGCAAACAAGTGTTGAATTTCACATCATTCATGACAATTTGACTCTACTGGCATGTTTGCATTGACTTTGTATGCCATTTACTCACGTGAATACCTAATTACACATTTGGTGTGAACTTGGGCAGCACAATATATACCGAAAAGTTATCATTATCATAATAAAAGTATATGCAATATCCATATCGCAGAGAAATGTATTTTATGTGCTGCATGTATATGTTATCTAAATCTGACCAATCAAATGTGGCCTTTAGTATCTTTATCCCAACCTCTGCAGTCCGTTATTCCGAGTTCACACTGCATGATTTTAGCCCTGATTTTGACTCAGCGACAGGTTTTGAGAAATCGCAGACAAATGTCTGAAATCACCGGCTAATCGGTACTCATTAATATGAGTAACAATCACACAGTGTAAACTATCAAAGATGCGATCTGAGAGAAGCGCTGACGAGTCACTGACACCCGTCAGATATTTGGCATGATAAGTATCTGGAGTTGTCGACGATTCAAAATCATGCTGTGTGAAATGTGTTCTGATTAAAAATAACATCAGCGATCACCTACAGCCAATGAGAGAGCAGCATTCACTAGTGTGGGTGGCTGCAGGCCAGCGGGAGGATAGGGGAGGAGTTAAAATGGCTTCTTTTCGGTCTGTTTAGACGCAAGAAATGAAGGAAAAACTAGTGGAAATTTGGCCAGAGCACCAGTGTCTGTTTGAAGTGTCCTCTGAGCCACAACCAGGTCAACAAAGAAAAAATTTAAAAGAAAAAGAAATTGCTAATTCCCTTCAAAAGCCAGGTGAGCAAAATAAGGACATCGTCTACCCCACTAAAGGCTTCTTTCTCATTATGTCGTTGATAACAAAACATATACGACGTGGCCTGGCATTGTTTTCATGTCACTTCTCGTGTGTGTTTGGTTGTGAGACGTAGTTTGCAGACAGAGACAAAATTGTCGACGATTCTTCTTATTTTAAGGTCATGCAGTGTGAAACCCCCTGTCGCCAATTCATCCTGCAGTGTGAACACAGCAGCAACGGAAAGCTAGCCCAGATAGTCATGCAGTGTGAAAACATCCGACTACTTTGAAAATCGTGTAGTCTAAACTCGACATTAGTGAACACTAAAATAAACACTAATGCAGGGGAGGCAAGAGAGGAAAATAACAGCCAATAAAAATCTGAATTTCCGCTAAGGTTTTCAGTCATTCGTGCTTTTTTTAAAGTTTAAATTGTCTTTTTTTTGCATTTAATTACCTCAAACAAATTAATTACGCATTTATTTTAGTATGATCATTACATAAATACATTTTATTTTAAATTGCTGATGAAATAGATTTTTTTAAAGTGTTATATCGTAAGAAATATCAGTATAGCAACATTCAACAACATCGCATATTTTCACAGTTAATGGCAGCCCTAGTGTGAACCCAGCATTATTTTTCAGCAATATTTCAGTTTCCATTGCAGCTTCGCAAAATTCTCTATTTTTGAATTGACAGAAAAAAACAAGTCATGCAAGCGTAAAATATTTCTTAGCAATTTTTACGAAATGGACGCATTTCCATTGGCTGTACTTTCAATTTGCAATTTCAATTCACACAAATTTAAAGGCTAATCAATTTGTACTTTATAAGACGTACCTGTGTAAGCAGCATGAATGCATTATCCGCTCGTAGATTCTTCTTCAGAAACTCCACACAATGTGCCTCTAGAGCCGGAATGGCGTATTTTTTAGCCGTGTAGAGAGTCGTCATCACCGTCTCAGGTCCGATATGAACTTCATCAGAGTACAAGAATCTGAGAAAAAACATGATCTGCATGTTTCTGGAAAGTGTAACACATGCATGCCGAGAAGGAAAAAAAGATGTCATACTTGAGCAATGAAAGGAATGCAGCAGGTTCTACATCCGGGAGCTCGATCTCTGTGGACGTGGTGGCCATTCCTCCATTGAACATGGCATCAAATACTGCACTGCCAACCGCCAGAACAAACCTGCCACAGAGAACATTAGATTTTAGATATTCAAAATACTTTTTAATTACAATAAACAATGCATTTATAACATTTGTATTCAGTAAATACATAAAATAAATAAATAAACATAAAATAAACGTTTATAACAGCAAATAAGCATTAATTTATTCACTTTTTAATAAATAGAAGTTAAAAAAGGTAAACATAATTTAACAAAAATTAAAAAATCAGATGAAAAAAATATGAACATGTCAGCAACAACAGGATGAATTCAGATAAATTTTAATTATTTACATGAATGTGTATTAAATGCATGTAGTATATATTATTATATATCATTAATTGTCAGTTTGAATGCCAAGACATGCATTAAAATGACACACAGGTTTTAGTAAGTATTATTAATATGATAAATAATGACAATAACCATAATATATCCAAATAAAACATTTATTTATTAAATAATATTGTTTTCATTACAAAACCCTCCATATGATATTTACACCATGGCAATAGCTGTATAACTTTGCCCTTCAATTAATACCTTAACTTGATTTTTATTTTAATAATGAAATGTGTGTAATTTTAATTTACATGAAAATAATCGAACACAGCACACTTTTTTTATAAAATGCAGATGTTATTGGCTCTCCTGTGTCACGTGACCAGGCGCGTGCGTGTTATGTTTGACTGCGCTAGCGTGTCGCGAACGCCAGCAGAGATTTTTTTTTTAGCAAAAGAAGTTGTCAATCTAAATCTTTTGGTCAACAATGCCATAAAATGACTCAGTAAAATAATGAAGGGACCCCTGTTATGATAGATAATGCCGTTTATAAAACTCGACAGCAACAGTTCCCATCCACATTTGTTATAATACTGAAAAGTACGCATGAACATCCCGCGAAACATCTCCTTTTGTGTTTCACGGATAAACACAGCCAATAAGCATTTCGGGAGGATACGAAGGTGAGTACATAAGATATAATTTATCTTTCTGCATAATGAGATTGAGGTGAAGTTGGTTTTATAATCGCACATTCATTCATTTTAGAACAGTGACAACTTATGACATGGTCCCCTAGATTGTTTACACCCTTACTTTGAATATTAGGTCTGAAATCGTATGTGTGACCTAAGAACAACATTAGTACTATTTAATTGACTGTGAACGATGCTGTACTTTGATAGTCATTGTCTGCTAATATGATTTCACCATTTAGAATTCGCAAACAATACTTTTCTGAAATGATACTAACGTTAGTAAGGAGAAAGTCTGAATGTGCGAAAATAAAACCAACTTTAGCCCTTTAGCATTGAGTGTATTAAAAGAATCACCTGTGCGCAGGTATCCGCTGGACGCCCATTCCTTTACCCACTAGAAAGTGAACGTCACTCAGAACTTCATTATTGAACAGAAACGCAAATCTCTCTTTTACGGTGCTTTTCGTCGCCTGCCAGTTATAAACAGGCTCCCTGTACACAAGCACGGCGGCAGCGGCTGGTGGAGCGGACAGGGCCGAGTGTGTGGCGGCCGCCGGTGTCATCGCTGCGTTAGACGGGCTCCCTGTCATATTCGAGGCGGCCGGAGCCAGCGGGCCCACCACCGCCGCGGCAGCCGGGACAGCGTTCATCAAATTCGGCGGAGGTCCCGACGCGACACCGGGGCTTTCCAAGGCCTGAGGCCCCGGTTGAGGATTTGAGCGTCTCGTTACCCCCTGAGAGCCTCCACCGCCCCCGACCGATCCTCCGTGACTCGCCGCCAAGGCGAAAGGGCTGTTGCTCGGTTGACTGTTACCCAAAGGTCCGGGCACCGAGAAATTTAAACACGGAACCCGACCGCTATTGTCTCCTGTAGCCATCTTGGACCGAGGCGCGCACCCGCTGAATGAGTAAACAAATCGCGCGCACTGTCAACATCCGGTCCGAAGGGCACATGTGTGGAGTTTTATGTCATATTTATTATTGATAAAATTGTATTAAATAATTAAATTTTTCTATTTATAATAAATAATATAATATTAACAGATATTATATATATATTTTAGTTTTTAATTATCATTTAAAACTGTTTATTTTTTTTACACTTAAGCACAACAGATAATGTAAGATAAATTAACTAAAGGAAAGGAAAACAGGCATATATGAGCTACATTTGTTATGATCAGAATAACACGCTATGCTATTATTATTTCATCAGTACATGTTGTCTGATGGTTTTGTAAATAAACACCTGCGTTTGTGTTAAAAAAAACACACCACAGACTGTCTCATTATGAAAAATAAAACTGACGAGCAATTTCTATAAGTTGGCGAGGTTTGCAATTGTCCTGCAGAGTGTTCAGAGCACAGTCATTATAATGTAGGAAATGGAGAAGTCCAGAAATCCTTTGTGTCTCCCTCATAAAAGCACATCCTCATTGTACCACGAAACAACTGCGGCTATGCTAATAGATGATGAATAACAGATGAATAAATGGTTTGTTATCTTTATATCCACGTGGTCTGTTTACCTTGCTCACTGTCCGTATTGTGTCCGTGTATTCATGCAAGTGACAGAATAAAAGGATATTCAGACGATGAACTCTCGTTAACGCGACGACGCCCCCGAGCGGACGTCAGGAGGAGAGCGCCGATGACGTCACACCTTCACAGCTGCCGCAGATGCGGTGTTTCTGCGTGAAAAAAAGCCAAGGCGTGAAACTGGAGTCCGTAAAACCACTTTGAGCCTTTGCAAATGCAGTTAGAGAAGGAAATTGCCCAGATATGTCCACCCAAAGTGCTGCACATTTTACATTTCACGTGCTTCTAGCCAAAACGACAGCAATGAATATGACCATTATTAGGCTATATGGTAATGGTACATTAATTTTAAAAAATTATTATTATTATTATTCAAATAGTAGCTTGAATCAAAGTTTTGTCTGTTAACATTATTAAAAATACAATTATAAATTTGTTTTGTGATTAAGATCACTTGGAAAATATATAAAATAATTACACTGTAAAACATGCTGGGTTCCACACAATTCCTTCATGTTGTCACAACACAAATCAATTAAGTGACTTGATTGTTTTTACAAATTTAAGTGGATTAAACATAAAAAATTAAGTTGTCCCAAAAAAAACTTAGTAATTTTTTTTATTTACCTATTTTAAATAAGTAGTTTGAACAAGCAGCAAAAGTATTTTGTTTTTGAGTGTATAAAATATCAGTTTTGTTTTTGAGTAAAGCAATTTTCATATATATTTTATGTTGTGGGCAACGCAGTGGCGCAGTAGGTGCTGTTGCCTCACAGCAAGAACGTCGCTGGGTCGCAGGTTCGAACCTCGGCTGGGCTGGGTCAGTTGGCGTTTCTGTGTGGAGTTTGCATGTTCTCCCTGCGTTCGCGTGGGTTTCCTCCGGGTGCTCCGGTTTCCCCCACAGTCCAAAGACATGCAGTACAGGTGAATTGGGTAGGCTAAATTGTCCGTAGTGTATGAGTGTGAATGTGTGTGTGTGTGTGGAAATTCCCAGAGATGGGTTGCGGCTGGAAGGGCATCCGCTGCGTAAAATCGTGCTGGATAAGTTGGTGGTTCATTCCACTGTGGCGACCCCGCAAGGGACAAAGCCGACAAGAAAATGAATGAATGAATGAATTTTATGTTGTAATTTAAAGCGTAAAATGACAATTGGTCAAAATAACAAAAGCGACATGTTTATATTAATAAGATATTGTTAATATTAATTCATATTAATTCATTAATTTTCCTTCAGCTTAGTCCCTTTATTCATTAGAGGTCACCACAGTGGAATGAACCGCCAACTTATCCAGCATATGTTTTACACAGCAGACGCCCTTCAGGCTGCAACATAGTACTGGGAAACACCCATACACACTCATTCACTGTGGGGAAAACCGGAGCACCAGGAGGAAACCCACACCAACACGGGGAGAACATGCAAACTCTACACAGAAACACCAACTGACCCAACCGGGACTCAAACCAGCAACATTCTTGCTGTGAGGCCAGAGTGCTAACCACTGAGCCACCATGTCGCCCCATTCATATTAATAATTAATGTTAATATTTTTTTTATTTCTGACTTCAAAAGAGTTAAGAAAGCCATTTTGTGGAATAACCCTGATTTTCAATCTAAATGGCAATTTTTAATGTGAAAGCTGGAAGAAATGTTAGCAGACCTTTACACAAATTTCTACATTTTATTAAATCTAATGCCTAATAAAGTGCTAAGTCATCAATTTATTTTGAGCATCAAATGTTTTTTTATTACCAATTTCTAATAACTGATTTCTTTTATCTTTGCCATGATGACAGCACATAATATTTGACTAGATATTCTTCAAGACACTTCTATACAGCTTAAAGTGACATTTAAAGGCTTAACTTGCTTTTCATTCATTCATTTTCCTTTCAGCTTAGTCTCTTTATTAATCTGGGTTCGCCACAGCAGAATGAACCGCCATCTTATCCAGCATATGTTTTTACGCAGCGGATGCCCTTCCAGCTGCAACCCATTACTGGGAAACATCCATACACTCTCATTCAAACACATACACTATAAACAATTTAGCTTACCCAATTCACCTGTACCACATGTGTTTGGACTTGTGGGAGAACCCAGAGGAAACCCACACCAACAGGGGGAGAACATGCAAACTCCACACAGAAACGCCAACTGACCCAGCCGAGGCTCAAACCAGCGACCTTCTTCTAAGACAAATTATTTTTGCAATTATTCAAGTGGCCAAATTCTGACTGGGCAAAGTTGAATGAGCTAGCCAGTTTTTATTTCAAAACAAGTTTTACCAGATTCCTATTTTTTAATTATTTCATTCATTTTCTTTTCGGCTTAGTCCCTTTATTAATCCGGGGTTGCCACAGCGGAATGAACCGCCAACTTATCCAGCACGTTTTTACGCAGCGGATGTCCTTCCAGCCGCAACCCATCTCGGGGAAACATCCACACACACTCATTCACACTCTTACACTATAGGGACAATTCAGCCCACCCAATTCACCTGTACCACATGTCTTTGGACTGTGGGGGAAACCGGAGCACCTGGAGGAAACCCACACAAACGCAGGGAGAACATGCAAACTCCACACAGAAACTTCAACTGACCCAGCCGAGGCTCGAACCAGCAACCTTCTTGCTGTGAGGCGACAGCACTACCTACTGTGCCACTGCGTCACCCCTATTTTTTAATGATAAATGAT
The DNA here is from genome assembly GCA_903798195.1 of Danio kyathit. NCBI lineage: Eukaryota > Metazoa > Chordata > Actinopteri > Cypriniformes > Danionidae > Danio > Danio kyathit. The sequence continues at coordinate 69,058,598 of LR812520.1, forward strand.
AATAAATTTGAATTTAAACATAAGTATTTTCTCATATTTCTTTATTCATTTTTTTCATATTTATAAACTGGATTAGCTTACAGTTTAAATGCAAATTTGTAAATAAATACCTGTTAGTAAAATAGTATGGTGAGCACTTTGACAAAATTGTAGGAAATATTTTTGGTGCATTCCCAGAGATGGGTTGCGGCTGGAAGGGCATCCGCTGCGTAAAAACGTGCTGGATAAGTTGGCGGTTCATTCCTCTGTGGCGACCCCGGATTAATAAGGGGACTAAGGGACTAATTTTTGGTGCAAGTTGGCGTTTCTGTGTGGAGTTTGTATGTTCTCCCTGCGTTTGTGTGGGTTACCTCCAGGTGCTCCGTTTTCCCCCACAGTACAAAGACATGTGGTACAGATGAATTGGGTAGGCTAAATTGTACGTAGTGTATGTGTGTGAATGAGTGTGTATGGATGTTTCCCAGAGATGGGGTTGCAGCTGGAAGGGCTTCCGCTGCGTAAAATATGTGCTGGATAAATTGTTCATTCCGCTGTGGCGACCCTGGATTAATAAGGGACTAAGCCGAAAAGAAAATGAATGAATGAATTTTTGGTGCATCAAAAAGTGTGGTTATGATCACCATCCGATCAAGCTGATCCAGCAAAGATTAATGCTTAAAATGTCACTAAAATGCATAATTGAATAGAAAAAAGAGGCAAATAACTGCAAAAAAACTCCACTTTTTCAGAAAAAATGTTAATAATACATTAACTACAGGTCCGTAGCTACGGACCTTTAGTAATGTATTATTATCATGAACAAACAATTAATACATTTATAACGGTATTTATTCACCTTTGTTATTACGTTATGTTAACTCACTGCGCATAACTAACGTAAACAAGCACAACTTTGGATTTTAATAATGCATTAGTTAATATATTATAATTATATATATTATTAATGCACTATGATTAATAAATGCTGAACAATATTATTAATGTTAGTAAGCAACTGTATCGTCAACTGTATATTTGATATTAATCAGTGCAGACGTTTTCTTATACACTGAATTTTTTTGCTGTTTGCTCCGACTACTCATTAAAAATGAGCTCAATTTACACAGATCATGAGATTCTTTGGGACACCTTAATAAATGTATGTTTACTTACAATTGTAAAAACCATTAAGGATTTGCGTGGAACCCAGTATTTTTACAGCGTATATCTGGCATGTTCATCTAGGTTTAATCAAAGGCATGTGGAAACTGTCCAGCCTCTGCTGTTATATAATGTAATTTCAGCACGTAGGCGCAGCTCTGCATGCGGATGTGCGGGGGTCCGTCCCGGTTGTTGCTAGAAGGGATACAGCTGCTGCCGGATGTTAACGAGAATTATTTATACAACTTATTATATTATCCATTTAAATAGTATTATATTAACATCTACCCCCAACCCATCACAGTAATGTAAAAACAGAAATTACACGAGTAATATTCATATTATTTATTAAATTACCTATTAAATTGTATTTTATTAACGTCTACCCCACATCAACCCAAAACCTACCCCTCACAGTAATGTAAAAACATTAATTATGTGGAATATTATTCATATTTTTTTATTTAAATTACCTATTAATTGAATTTTAGTAACGTCTACCAACCTCAACCCTAAACCCAACCATCACAGTATTACGTCTACCCCACCCCACCCCATTACAGTAATGCAAAAACAGTAATTACACCGAATAATATTTATATCTAATTTATTAAAATACTCATTAAATTGTAATTTATTAACGTCTACCCCTACCCCAACCTTAAAGCCCACCATCAGTAATGTAAAAATATGAATTACTGTTGTACAGCTTCACAAAAATTATTCTGTATTGATGTGAGTATCCGCAGCTGTATCCCATCTAGATCTTACCGGAGGTGTTTCCCGCGTGTGCAGAGAAACTCCAGCGCTTTCTGTGACGTGTGACGCCCGTCTGCTTCTCATCAGCGTGACGTCACTCGCGAGCTGTCCGCGGTGCTGAAGCAAGATGGCAGTGCGCTAGAGGCGACCAACTGAGGAACTAAAAGTGCTTTACACGGACATTATCTGTTTATTGAGCGGTTTATGCGTTTATTTGAGCGGCACTGAAGCCATGGATGTGTTTTGAGTGGAAAACGGCTGAATTAAATCACAGCACGTATAACGGACCGTCCCGTTCCGGAGGTCGACGCGATGTCTCTGCTCTGCGTCGGTGGTGAGTAATTATATTTATTATTTAATACAGTCTTATATTGTCATTTATTCCTACTGAATGACATCTGATTGATAAATCCTGTCTTCATACAGACACCAGTACAAAAAGTAGCCTGTAGGACTATTCAGTAGTAGCCTATGATTCAATACAGTAGTCACATACTAACGTTACACTTCATATAATGCTGTGGGGTTTACATTACACGTTTGTTTTAGTTATAAACGATTCTTTTATGTATCATACACGTGAATAATAATCTTTGAGTCATGGTATCCTTCATATAAAAGTACCACTGGACATGAATATGTACTGCAACATGCAGATATCACATTATTTACATGATACTTCAGTGGATATTTTATAAATCACGCAGTGTTATTGTTATATATCAGGGTTATTCGACAATTCGACTCTTCTGAAGTAAAAAAAATATTGTATAAAAAATTATATAAAGAAGTATTAATAATAACTAATATGAATAATATTATATTATTATATAAACATGTCTGGAAAACATGGTGCCTTTGTTTTTTTGACCATTTGTTATTTTTTGGTCTAAATTACAAATTACATACAGAGTATTATTCAAATTACCAATGAATTGTATTTTAACGCCTACCAACCACAACCCTAAACCCAACCATCACAGTATAAACGATTCTTTTATGTATTATAGACGTTGTAGAAATCTTTGAGTCATGGTATCCTGCATTAAAGTACAACTGGACATGATATGTACTGTAACATTCATACATCATGTTATTTACATGATACTTCAGTGGATATTTTATAAATCACACAGTGCTATTGTTATATATCAGGGTTATTTGACAAAATACTGATTTCTTAACTCTTCTGAAGTAAAAAAAAATACAGTATTGTATAAAAAATATATATAAAGAAGTATTAATAATAACTAATATGAATAATATTACATTATTATATAAACATGTCTGCACTCTCAGAAATAAAGGTACGAGACCTGTCACTGGGGTGGTACCTTTTCAAAAGGTACACATTTGTACTTAAAGGGTCCATATTGGTACCTCAAAAGTATATATTAGTACCTACAAATTTTAAGAGGAACACTTTTGTACTTTTTAGGTACTAATATGTACCCTTGAGGTATTAATATGGACCTTTTAGGTACAAATGTGTACCTTTTGAAAAGGTACCACCCCAGTGACAGCTCTCGTACCTTTATTTCTGAGAGAGTGGAAAACATGGTGCCTTTGTTTTTTTTGACCAATTTTTATTTTTTGGTCTAAATTACAAATTACATGAAGAGTATTATTCAAATGACCAATTCATTGTATTTTAACGCCTACCAACCACAACCCTAAACCCAACCATCACAGTATTAACCATTCTTTTATGTATTATAGACGTTGTAGAAATCGTTGAGTCATTGTATCCTTCATTAAAGTACAACTGGACATGAATATGTACTGTAACATTCATACATCATGTTATTTACATGATACTTCAGTGGATATTTTATAAATCACGCAGTGCTATTGTTATATATCAGGGTTATTTGACAAAATACTGATTTCTTAACTCTTCTGAAGTAAAAAAAAATTACAGTGTTGTATAAAAATTAATATAAACAAATATTAATATTAATAATAACTAATATGAATAATATTATATTAATATAAACATGTCTGGAAAACGTGGTGCCTTTGTTTTTTTTGACCAATTGTGATTTTTTGGTCTAAATTACAAATTACATGCAGAGTATTATTCAAATTTTTATTTAAATGATTAATAAACTGTGTTTTAATGGGTGACATGGTGGCGCAGTAGGTAGTGCTGTGGCCTCACAGCAAGAAGGTCGCTGGTTCGAGCCTCGGCTGGGTCAATTGGCATTTCTTTGTGGAGTTTGCATGTTCTCCCTGGGTTCGTGTGGGTTTCCTCCGGGTGCTCCGGTTTCCCCCACAGTCCAAAGACATGTGGTAGAGGTGAATTGGGTAAGCTAAATTGTCCATAGTGTTTGTGTGTGAATGAGAGTGTATGGGTGTTTCCCAGTGATGGGTTGCGGCTGGAAGGGCATCCGCTGCGTAAAAACGTGCTGGATAAGTTGGCGGTTCATTCCGCTGTGGCGACCCCAGATTAATAAAGGGACTAAGCTGAAAAGAAAATGAATGAATTAATGTATTTTAACGCCTACCAACCACAACCCCAAACCCAACCATCACAGTATAAACGATTCTTTTATGTATTATAGACGTTGTAGAAATCTTTGAGTCATGGTATCCTTCATTAAAGTACAACTGGACATGATATGTACTGTAACATTCATACATCATGTTATTTACATGATACTTCAGTGGATATTTTATAAATCACACAGTGCTATTGTTATATATCAGGGTTATTTGACAAAATACTGATTTCTTAACTCTTCTGAAGTAAAAAAAATTACAGTGTTGTATAAAAATTAATATAAACAAATATTAATATTAATAATAACTAATATGAATAATATTATATTAATATAAACATGTCTGGAAAACGTGGTGCCTTTGTTTTTTTTGACCAATTGTGATTTTTTGGTCTAAATTACAAATTACATGCAGAGTATTATTCAAATTTTTATTTAAATGATTAATAAACTGTGTTTTAACGGGTGACATGGTGGCGCAGAAGGTAGTGCTGTGGCCTCACAGCAAGAAGGTCGCTGGTTCGAGCCTCGGCTGGGTCAATTGGCATTTCTTTGTGGAGTTTGCATGTTCTCCCTGCGTTCGCGTGGGTTTCCTCCGGGTGCTCTGGTTTCCCCCACAGTCCAAAGACATGCAGTACAAGTGAATTGGGTAAGCTAAATTGTCCGTAGTGTTTGTGTGTGAATGAGAGTGTATGGGTGTTTCCCAGTGATTGGTTGTGGCTGGAAGGGCATCCGCTGCGTAAAAACGTGCTGGATAAGTTGGCGGTTCATTCCGCTGTGGCGACCCCAGATTAATAAAGGGACTAAGCCGACAAGAAAATGAATGAATGAATGTATTTTAACGTCTACCAACCCCAACTCTAAACCCAACCATCACAGTATAAACGATTCTTTTATGTATTATAGACGTTGTAGAAATCTTTGAGTCATGGTATCCTTCATTAAAGTACAACTGGACATGATATGTACTGTAACATTCATACATCATGTTATTTACATGATATTTCAATTGATATTTCATAAATCACACCGTGCTATTGTTATATATGTACACAAATGTGGTAGTGTTTTTTTGTCACAAAGATAATTTACCAAAGTTGCTAATGTTTTACACATTTCTTTCATCAGTTTGGTGTGTTTTATAAGATATGTTAGTGTGCTTTCTCTTAAAAACACATTATTTAAACATTAATGAATGTCTTTCTTTTGTTGAACACAAAACGAGATATTCAGAAGAATGTTGGGGGTGAAAAAGCAGCCATTGACATCCATAGTAGCTGTTTTTCCCCATCATTCTTCAAAATATCTTCCTTTTGAACAAGTGGAGGATGAGTAAACGATGACAGAATTTTCATTTTTGAGTGAGCTGTCACTTTAAGATTCATTCATCAGCTTATTAGAGTTTTATATAGCAAAACATTGTGTGGCTCAGTGGTCTTTAAGTTCATATTTACAAGACAAAATGCCCATAAATACACATACAAACTTTATTTTTTTTAAAGATAACTTGATATAATGTGTTATTTCTCAAAACTGTTTAATTAAAAAAATTTTTTTTAACTAATAATAGACTGTTTAGGGCGGCACAGTGGCTCAGTGGTTAGCACTGTGGCTTCACAGCAAGAAGGTCGCAGGTTCGAGTCCCGGCTGGGTCAGTTGGCATTTCTGTGTGGAGTTTGCATGTTCTTCCCGTGTTGGCGTGGGTTTCCTCCGGGTGCTCTGGTTTGCAAGCACATGCGCTATAGGGGAATCGATAAACTAAATTGGCCGTAGTGAATGAGTGTGTAAGGGTGTTTCCCAGGTCTGGGTTGCGGCTGGAAGGGCATCCGCTGCGTAAAACATATGCTGGAATAGTTGGTGGTTCATTCCACTGTGTGCGACCTCTGAAATAGAGACTAAGCCGAAGGAAAATGAATGAATGAATGCAAAACATTGTGTTATTTTAAAGATCTGACATGCTGAAGTGTGATAAACAGGATCGCTCATACTGTGCAGTATTGAGTGGGAAATCTCTAGAGCGACGTGGGACTGTGTTCGTGAGGGAATCCTGTGTGTGTGTGTGAGCACTAGATGAAACGACATTTCTCTGAAGATCATTCAGCTCACGCTCAGTGCGGTGCAGACCGGTGGAATCTTCCCGGATGGCTCATTTTTCTTCAGGTTATAAATAATACTTGATTAACAGGCCACTTATGATCAGTTTAGCTTTATCTCGGATGCTTAAATCTCATTAGTATTATGCATACATGATCTGAAAGCCTTATTAACACCTGTACTGCATATACCGAGAGTCCTGTGCATGCTGTGGGTTTTTGCAGTGTATCTGAATGATTGTAATCAGCCTGAATGATTCTGCTCTGATGCAACGACACGTGGATGCTCATTCTTATTCTGTGCTGCAGCAGTCCATAAAACACCACCCGCTCTCTCACTATAGTGCTGGTCATCATCCTAAACCTCAGAAATCACGACAGGATCATATTTAGCCACAAAAGAAATGAGACAAAGGGTTGAGGTCAAAATTATTCACCCTCCTGTTACATTTAGATTATTCAAAAGTATCTCCCAAGTGCTGTCTAATGGAGAGAATGTGTTTTAAACATGATAGTTTTAATTACTAATTTCTAATATCTAATTTGTTTTGTCTTTGTCCTGCTGACACTACGTAAGGTTTTTTCTAGTTTTCTAGTTCTGATTTAAAGATGGGTAACACGGTGGCTCAGTGGTTAGCACTGTCGCCTCACAGCAAGAAGGTCGCTGATTTGAGTCCCAGCGGGGTCAGTTGTCATTTCTGTGTGGAGTTTGCATGTTCTCCCTGTGTTGGCGTGGGTTTCCTCCGGGTGCTCCGGTTTCCCCCACAGTTCAAACACATGCACTATAGGGGAATTGATGAACTAAATAGTGTATGAGTGTGTGTGTGTGAATGAGTGTGTATGGGTGTTTCCCAGTGATAGGTTGCAGCTGGAAGGGCATCCGCTGTGTAAAACAAATGCTGGATAAGTTGGCGGTTCATTCCGCTGTGATGACCGCTGATGAATAAAGGGACTAAGCCGAAGGAAAATGAATGAAAGATTTAAAGACTTAACTAGGTTTTTATGTTAATTAGGAACGTTTTTAAAGGGGCTATTATGACAGGATCATATTTATCCACAAAGGAAAGGAAACATAGGATTGACGTCAAAATTATTAGCCCTCCTGTGAAATTGAGATTTATTTAAAAGGATTTTGGAAGTGCTGTGTAATGGAGAGCATTATTATTATGATTATTTTTAAAATATAATCGCTTTAATAAAAAACAAATGTCTTTTGTCTTTGCCCTGATGACAACTCATAATATTTTTGTAGTTGTCTAGTTCTGAGTTAAACATTTAACTGGGTAATTAGGTAAGTTTTTAAAGGAGCTAATGAAATTAAAATAAAGCAAATAAAAACTGCTTTTATTCCAGCCAAACTAAAAGAAATATGACTTTTCCAAGAAGAAAAAATATTATAGGAAATACTCTGAAAATTTCCTTGCTATGTTAAACATTCATTCATTCATTCATTCATTCATTTTCCTTTGGCTTAGTCTCTATTTCATAGGTCCACACAGCGGAATGAACCGCCAACTATTCCAGCATATGTTTTACACAGCAGATGCCCTTCCAGCTGCAACCCAGTACTGGGAAACACCCATACACACTGCTGTCAATTTAGTTTATTGAATTCACCTACAGCGCATGTGTTTGGACTGTGGGGGAAACCAGAGCACCATTTACCTCCGAAATTCCAGGTGACCGAGGGAGGTGGGCGTTGTTTGATATGGTCAGCAGAGGGTTGGGGGTGTAGGAGGTGTCTGAAAACCAAGGGTGTTTGTGGTGTTAGTAACTGTAAGCTACCATGGACTGGGTTTCGAGCAGCGGTGGGCGGGGGTAGTATGGGTGACAAGGGGGGTGGGGCGGGTGTTGTAATTACGGGAGAAATAACAAAACGGGAGTGTGGCAGGAGATGTGTGTTAAATACGGGAGTCTCCCAGGAAAAACAGGAGTGTTGGCAGGTATGTTGCAAACACTGGGAGAACATGCAAACTCCACACAGGAATGCCAACTGGCCCAGCCGGGACTCGAACCAGCAACCTTCTTGCTGTGAGGCGACTGTGCTAACCACAGAGCCACCGTGCCACCCATTCTGTTAAACATAATTTGGGAAATATTTGAAAAAGAATAAAAATTTCACAAGAGGACGAATTATTTTTGACGTCAACTGCATGTGACAAAGCTGGCCTTAAAGGGACAGTTCACCAAAATATTTTTTAATTTGTTTACCCTCAGTTGATTCTAAATGATGGCAGAATGTTTTGAGTTTTGGGTGAACTGTGCCTTTAAGATGCATTTGTATATTTGTGGAGTAATCAAAATATATTGCATGGGCTAAAATGTATTTATTTGTTTTTGCCAAAAATAATTGTAATATAAAGTAGATCATGTTCATGATAGATCATGTTTTATGATAAAAAAAAAATGTCTACTGTATAGATCTAAATCTTAATCAAAACTAAACTAAGAGCTTAATTAGAAAAAAACTTAAAGGCAGTTTACTCAATATTTAGATTTTTGTTTTGATTACTCGGATTCCAGATTGTCTGGGTCACATGTCTGTGTGGAGTTTGCATGTTCTCCCCGTGTTGGAGTGAGTTTCCTCCAGGTGTTCCGGTTTCCCCCACAGTTCAAACACATGTGCTATAGGTGAACTGAATAAGCTAAATTGACCGTAGTGTATGTGCGTGAATGAGAGTGTATGGGTGTTTCCCAGTGATGGGGTGCAGCTGGAAGGGCATCTGCTGTGGAAAACATATGCTGGATAAGTTGGTGGTTCATTCCGCTGTGGCGACTCCTGATGAAAAAAAAGACTAAGCCGAAAAGAAAACGAATTAATGAATGATGAATATAATTTAATATTAATATAAAAATGATAATTAATATTTAAATATTTTTAATAGTAGTATTTGTTATATTAGCATTATTATTTATATAAAAAACATTAATTATGCTATTAAAAATAATTTTTTTTAGAGTTTTTAAGGCATTAAATACAATTATGATCATTTGTAGATGTAGAGAAAATAATATAACATATTTTGAAATAATGTTAAAGTCACCATAAAGCCACCAAAATTGATTGTAAAAAAATATACTATGTTTATTCATTTATTCATTCATTTTCCTTTGGCTTAGTCCCTTTATTCACCAGGGGTCGCCACAGCGGAATGAAACGCCAACTTATCCAGCATATGTTTTATACAGCGGATGCCCTTCCAGCTGCAACCCATTACTGGGAAACACCCATACATACTCACACTCATTGACACACATACACTATGGCCAATTTAGTTAACCAATTCCCCTATAGTGCATGTGTTTGGACTGTGGGGGAAACCGGAGCACCCGGAGGAAACCCACACCTACACGGGGAGAACATGCAAACTCCACACAGAAACACCAACTGGCCCAGGTGGGACTCAAACCAGCGACCTTCTTGCTGTGAGATGACAGTGCTAAAAACTGAGCCACCGTGCCGCCCTACTGTGTTCATATAAATTCTATATCTATTTATATTATATTTTAATCAAATATAGTTAATTTTCTGTAAATATTTATAGTTAAATTTGAATCAAATTAACTCCCTCCCCCTTCAGCAACATCTCTTCTCTGATTGGTGTTTTACTCATATGAGGGCGGGATCAGCCTGTCACTCACATCAGCCAATAGCAAACCACAACCATCCAATAAATTCTCTATGGACAAAATCAAGTCTTACCCTACATTTGTCCTTGTCCGAGAAGCAGTTTCACTCAGATATTTTTCGACTATAGCAGTCTGACAGACGCTCATGTGATACCGAATCCCTCGTCTGGGAATTGTGTCTCAATCCACTCTCTCTCTCTCTTTCCCTATGCAGTAAATCAAGAGCTCTGTGATTTATAGTAAATGCACAGCGACTGCTCAGAAATATGGCTTTATTGCTCGCCATTCGCTCAGTGAGACGACAAAAGCTCTTATTCCTGATGTGCTGTTTGTCATGATGGAGGTGTTGGATCAATGTTCATTACAGGAGAAAGTGTGTAACATAAAGCCTCATGACTGAATTTAGCTCTTTACTTAAGGTAGTATACGGGCAAGTCTAGAAATTATGGGTACATTTTGCTTCTCCAGTGCTGCGTCCTAATTTGCATACTAATAGTATTCGAAAATAGAATTAGTATGTTATAAGAGTATGCCAAAGGTTCCCGGATGCACTTCTATTTGTGTTAGAAATTCTAAGTGTAGAACCATCTGTACTTTAACCGCTATTATTATCCACAATGCATTACGCAATAGAACTACAAACTTGAGTGAAAAAGTCTAAACAAACTACAAACATGGCGGACAAACGAGACCAACCATCCAGCAGAGAGACTTCCTTAAAGATGTTTGAATGACTATTAGTTAATATCCAGCCAACTGGAAAATATTTAAATCCCGTTTTCTGTGTTATATTTCATCTGCAACAACAATGTGATCGTCTGTAAACACGTGTTTGGACATTACCTTCTGAATGCAGAATTATCCAAACACCTGAATAACAGATTAACCTGCAATATGGTAGGTAATTAAATATGACAGAAATGTGCATGATGTGATGAGATGATTGACAGGTCTCATAACTAAGCAACATAATGGTATGCTAATGAGGAGTATGTACGCTCACCGGCCACTTTATTAGGTACACCTTACTAGTACTGGACTCCTTTTGCCTCCAAAACTGCTTTAATCCTTCGTGGCGTAGATTCAACAAGGTACTGGAAATATTCCTCAGAGATTTTGCTCCATATTGACATGATAGCATCACGGAGCTGCAGCAGATTTGTCGGCTGCACATCCATGATGCAAATCTCCCGTTCCACCACATCCCGAATGTGCTCCATTGGATTGAGCTCTGGTGACTGTGGAGGCCATTTAAGTACAGTGAACTCATTGTCACGTTCAAGAAACCAGTCTGAGATGATTGGCGCTTTATGACATGGTGCGTTATCCTGCTGGAATTAGCCATCAGAAGATGGAGACACTGTGATCATAAAGGGATGGACATGGTCAGCAACAATACTCTGTGTTGACACGATGCTCAATTGGTACTAATGGACCCAAAGTGTGCCAAGAAAATATCCCCCACACCATTACACCACCACCAGCAGCCTGAACTGTTGATACAAGGCAGGATGGATCCATGCTTTCATGTTGTTGAGGCCAAATTCTGACCCGACCATCCGAACGTGGCAGCAGAAATGGAGACTCATTGACCAGGCAACCCTCTCCAATCTTATATGGTGAGCCTGTGTGAATTCTAGCCCCAGTTTCCTGTTCTTAGCTGACAGGAGTGGCACCTGGTATGGTCCCATCTGCCTCAAGGTTGGACGTGTTGTGTGTTCAGAGATGCTCTTCTGCAGACCTCGATTGTAACGAGTGGTTATTTGAGTTACTGTTGCCTTTCTGTCAGCTGAACCAGTCTGGCCATTCTCCTCTGACCTCTGGCATCAACAAGGCATTTGTGCCCACAGAACTGCCGCTCACTGGATACTTCATTTCCTCTTGTTCGGATCATTCTCTGTAAACCCTAGAGATGGTTGTGCGTGAAAATCCCAGTAGATCAGCAGTTTCTGAAATACTCAGAGCAGCCCGTCTGGCACCAACAACCATGCCACGTTCAAAGTCACTTAAATCCCCTTTCTTCCCCATTCTGATGCTCAGTTTGAACTGCAGCAGATCGTCTTGACCTTAAACAGTTGGACAGGTGTACCTAATAAAATGGCCAGTAAGTGTATGTCCTAAAGCTTACACACTCTCATGTTACACACTGAAAAGTATGTACTTGTTCTTTTACACACTTTTAAAATGTAGTACAAGTATGTGAATTGGGATGCAGCACAAGATAAACCGTCTATTATTAGCTAAAAAATGTTTTTTAATTAAACAGTTTTGAGTAATAGCAAATTATATCAAGTTTATCTCTAAAAAATAATGTTTGTATGTGAATTTAGGGGCATTTTGTCTTGAAAATATTAACTTAAAGACTCCTACTATGCCAGTCTCCATCTTCTGAATCATGCATTCAGCATTTATTTCCTAGAATAGACTATTTGTGTGTGTTTACTTAAGTTAAATAAACATTTCCATAAACGTTGATTTTCTGTAGTATTTGTAATTTAAGTTATTAAAAACACTGTGTCTCTACGTTCTGGTCAACTCTGTTACATCGGTTATAAAAGGGCAGAACAATCTGTAAAGCACTGATAGAAAAAGCATAAGTAAAGTCTAGACAGGATACGTGGCTGGCCAGAAGTGTGAGTCGGTAAAGTCTAGATAGGATACACACAACAATAATTACCATTTTGACAGTAATGTGACGGTTGGGTTTAGGGTTGGGGTGAGGGTAGGTGTTAATAAAATGCAATAAATCTAGCAACAACCAAAAGCATGTGACTTGCTTCAAGTGGTGTCACTTCCTGTGGCGAGGAACTCTGGAAGCCATTGAGGCGTGTCTTTATTCTCTTATTAATTTGTTTAAAATGTGATAGATTCGGGTGGCACGATGGCTCAGTGGTTAGCACTGTGGCCTCACAGCAAGAAGGTCGCTGGTTCGAGTCCCGGTTGGCTCAGTTGGCGTTTTTGTGTTTGTGAGTTGGAGTTCTAGGGGAATTGAATAAGCTAATTTGGCTGTAGTGTATGAGTGTGTGGGTGAATGTGAGAGTGTATGGGTGTTTCCCAGTACTGGGTTGCGGTTGCAGGGGCATTCGCTGTGTAAAACATATGCTGGAATAGTTGGTGGTTCATTCCGCTGTGGCGACCCCTGATAAATAAGGCACTAAGCTGAAGGAAAATGAATGTTTGTTTAGGATTTCACCAATAGTAGATTAATTATGTGTCAACACTGTTACTGTCATATTTCAGTGCATTTCTCATTCGCTTTTTAAAAACAATTATATGAAGAAAATGCGTAAAACTGTGTTTCAGACATGCCATGTGTTTCCCAGTGATGGGTTGCAGCTGGAAGGGCATCCGCTGCATAAAACATGTGCTGGATAAGTTGGCGGTTCATTCCCCTGTGGCAACCTCTGATTAATAATGGGACTAAGCCGAAAAGAAAATGAATGAATGAACATGCCATGTGGTGTCTGGTTTGAGGTTAGCGTCTGGAACTGATGCACAAAATGTCACATTTTGAAGTTGAACAATAATTAAAACAACAATCAGTAACAGAATCAAATGCTCCCTATCACATTTAAGCTCACTGTAAATTAAACATTTGTTGTACAGTATCATTCAAATTCAAGGAAAATGAATGGAAATTGCTTGAAAAGTATCCACAATTCTGGAATGCGTCATATGTCAGGCTCTCCATTAGTGCAATTTGCATAACAGATTGTGTAAAGTGTCTCTACATGAATGCATTAAATAAAGCCTCATTATTTTTACTGCTGTGTGTGTGTGTGTGTGTGTGTGATATAACTGCTATGATGTTCGGTGTGTTGCCATCCCTCTACAGATGCTGAATGTAGGAGTGTTTTCACACTTATGTAATATTGCTTTAGCAGTCAGAATAGGCGGAAAACATCCAACCTGCTGTTTTCACCCAAACATCTCAGGAAAAAGCACACATGAAACGGAAACTGTGGCCTTTTTTTTGTCGCAGTGTGACGCTTAGTGGTTAGCACTGTGGCCTCACAGCAAGAAGGTCGCTGGTTTAGGTCCCGGCTGGGTCAGTTGATGTTTCTGTGTGGAGTTTGCCTTTCCCCCCCCCCAGTGTTGGCGTGGATTTCCTCCGGGTGCTCCGGTTTAATTTGACTTTACTTTTAGGCTATGTGTAGTAACAAACACCTATAATACGAGAAAACAGTCTTGTGAAAACGTACGATGTCTATCAGTGCTGTAGATCAGACTGTTATATTTATGCATAGACTGATTGGCGTGATTATACATTCACACTGGTATGAACCGTTATAGGGGTGGTCAAATGTATATTTAAGTTATCTAATATTTTAATTATTTGTATTATTTAAGATACAGATCAGAGCAAACTTTATTTACTATTTAAAGGACAAACCCCTCCCCCATACATCTTGTTTTAATTAGCTTTAATTAGGGGGTCAAGCTTTAATTAGGGGGGTCAACCCCGCACCCCCCCCCACCCCCCAAACCCCCTGTAATTCACACCCTGGCGATAACGTACACTCACTGGCCACTTTATTAGGTACACCACAAATTCCTAATCAGCCAATCACAAGGCAGCAATTCAATCCATTTAGGCATGTAGGCATGAGCAAGACGATCTGCTGCTGTTCAAAGCGAGCATCAGAATGGGGAAAAAAGGGGATTTAAGTGTCTTTGAACATGGCATGTTTGTTGGTGCCAGACGGGCTGGTCTTAGTATTGCAGAAACTGCTGATCTACTGGGATTTTCACGCACAACCATCTCTAGGGTTTACAGAGAATGATCTGAAAAAGAGAAAATATCCAGTGAGCGGCAGTTCTGTGGGCGCAAATGCCTTGTTGATGCCAGAGGTCAGAGGAGAATGGCCAGACTGGTTCCAGCTGATAGAAAGGCAACAGTAACTCAAAAAACCACTCTATACAACTGAGGTCTGCAGAAGAGCATCTCTGAACACACAACACGTCCAACCTTGAGGCGGATGGGCTACAGCAGCAGAAGACCACACCGGGTGCCACTCCTGTCAGCTAAGAACAGGAAACTGAGGCTACAAATCACACAGGCTCACCAAAACTGGACAATAGAAGATTGGAGAAACGTTGCCTGGTCTGATGAGTCTCCATTTCTGCTGCCACATTCAGATGATCGGGTCAGAATTTGGCATCAACAACATTGAAAGCATGGATCCATCCTGCCTTGTATCAGCGGTTCAGGCTGCTGGTGGTGGTGTAATGGTGTGGGGGATATTTTCTTGGCACACTTTGGGTCCATTAGTACCAATTGAGCATCGTGTCAGCGCCACAGCCTACCTGAGTATTGTTGCTGACCATGTCCATCCCTTTATGACCACAGTGTCTCCATCTTCTGATGGCTACTTCCAGCTGGATAATGCTCCATGTCATAAAGCGCCAATAATCTCAGACTGGTTTCTTGAACATGACAATGAGTTCACTGTACTCAAATGGCCTCCACAGTGACCAGGTCTCAATCCAATAGAGCACCTTTGGGATGTGGTGGAACGAGAGATTGGCAGCATGGATTTGCAGCCGATAAATCTGCAGCAACTGCGTGATGCTATCATGTCAATATGGAGCAAAATCCATATTGTTGGATCTGTGCCACAAAGGATTAAGGCAGTTCTGAAGGCAAAAGAGGGTCCAAGCCGGTACTAGTAAGGTGTACCTAATAAAATGGCCAGTGAGTGTACATTCAGGTTGAAACAACAACAGCAAAAGTCCAAAGAACATGAATAATTCTAAAGCCAAAGGTCAACAAGAAAACCAAGAAAACAAGAAAAGTTACATGTTTTACATTGTTCAGGGTAATGTGCTTACAACTGTCAGAACTGTCAACAACTACATGATTGTTACCATATTTAATAGTGCATTGAAATAATCGCAGTTGAAAATTGCACCCTTTCAAAACGTGATTTCGGTTTAGAAGCAATTAATCATGCAGGCCTTATATGTAGCTTTATTAAATCAAATCATTTTAAGCACTCGTGAGTTCGAAATACTCTTTGTTTGCTTCATCTGTGAGTTGTTTTTAACCTCGTTGCTTTGCTTCTGTCACAGTCATCTGGTTGTTTTCCTCTGGGCTGTGGTGAATAATCTGGGCCTGGGAGTCATTGATTACGACGTGTTGTTTGTGGGCAGCAGATCCAGCTCTGAATTATTAATATCAGCAGTGATTTATGATTTTGAGCTATTATTAAGCGCTGTTTCCTGGGTCGTGCAATCCAGCATCCTCTTCATTGATCTGGCTGCTGTATTGATGAATTACAGTGCCCTGTTTTAACTGCGCTCAGTGAAACAGCATGCAGTAGATCTTATAATCCAGATGCATGGAAAGGATCTCTTCTGTTTTTTCTTCTCAGTGGCTTTAAATAGCGCTGGTGTTTTAGTGCAGATGTGTAGAGGCTGCGCCGGGTCGTCATGTTTCTGTCGTCTCTGCTGATATAAAAGAAGCTGCTTCGGTCTGGAGGAGCTATTTTTATATGCGTCTGGAGACACGTTCAGGAAACCTCATCTGCAGACTGGGAGGAGGACATTCATGTAATGTAATGTGATGTACATTTATATAGCACATTTATTGTGTATCGTCAAACAATGATTGGGATGCCATGATGGGTATAATGGCCAATGGAGATAATTCGGCCAGGACACTGATGTTACACACCTACTCTTTACCAGATGTTTTATGACCACAGAGGGTTCAGTCAGTCTGACTGTCAGTGGTTCTATCAGATCCATTCATCTATTTATCCATCATTCCATTCATCTAGCCGTTATCCATCCATCCAACTATCTACCATCCTTCCAGTTATCATCCTTCCATCCATCGTTCCATCCATCCAACTATCTACTATCCTTCATCCATTCATCTAGCTATTATCCATCATTCATTCATCCACCAATCCAATTATCTATCATCCATTGTTCTATCATCCATCCATCCATCCATCATTCTATCATTCCATCCATTTATTGTTCTATTATTCCATCCATCCATCCATCCATGCTTAATACTATAATTTCATCTATTCATTGTTCTATCATTCCATCCACCCATCCATCCAATTATCCATCATCCATCCATTGTTCTATCATTCATCCGTCCATCCATCCATCCATCCATCAATCCATCCATATATCCATCATTCTATCATTCCATCCATTAATTGTTCTATCATTCCATCCATCCAATTATTCCATCCATCCAATTATTCCATCCATCCATCCATCCATCCATCATTCTATCATTTTATCCATTCATTGTTCTATCATTCCATCCACCCAACCATCCATCCATCAATCCGTCCATCCATCATTCTATCATTTCATCCATTTATTGTTTTATTATTCCACCCATCCATCCAATTATCCATCCATCCATCATTCTATCATTTTATCATTTTTTCATTTCATCCTTCCATTGTTCTATCATTCATCCACCCACCCATCCATCCACCATCCATCCATCCATAATTCTATCATTCCATCAATTTATTGTTCTATCCATCCATCCAGATTTCCATCATTCATCCATCCATCCATCCATCCATCCATCCATCCATCATTCTATCAAACCATCCATCTATCTATCTTTCATTCATGCATCCATCCATCCATCCATCCATTCTTCCTTCGTGCTATCATGTCATCCATTCATTGTTCTATCAATCCATCCATTCATCCATCCATCTAGCAATTTTCCATCCATCCATCCATCCATCCATCCATTCATCCATCATTCTATCACTTCATCATTCTATCATTTCATCCATTCATTGTTCTATCAATCCATCCCTCCTTCCATCCATCTTGCGATTTTTCCATCCATCCATCCATCCATCCATCCATCCATCCATCCATCCATCATTCTATCATTCCATCCATTTATTGTTCTATCATTCCATCCATTCATTGTTCTATCATTCCACCCACCCATCCACCCAACAATCCATCCATCTATCCATCCATCCATCCATCCATCCATCCATTGTTCTATCATTCATCCACCCATCCATCCACCATCCATCCATCCATCATTCTATCGTTCCATCAATTTATTGTTCTATCCATCCATCCATCCAGATTTCTATCATCCATCCATCATTCTATCAAACCATCCATCTAGCTATTTTCCATCCATCAATCCATCCATCCATCCATCCATCCATCCATCATTCTATCATTTCATCATTCTATCATTTCATCCATTCATTGTTCTATCAATCTATCCATCCATCCATCTAGCGATTTTCCATTCTTCCATCCATCCATCCATCCATACAACTATCCATCATTCTATCAATTTATCCATCCATTGTTCAATTTGTTCTATCATCCCATCCGTCCATCCGTCCGTCCATCCATCCATCCGTCCATCCATCCATCCATCCATCCATCCATCCATCCATCCATCCATCCATCCATCCATCCATCCATCCATCCATCCATCCATCCATCCATCCATCCATCCATCCATCCATCCATCCATCCATCCATCCATCCATATGAGGATGAACAGATGAGCTGTTAGTGTTCATTGTGAGAGATGAGTCTGATAATGACATTACCTGCACTCACTTTAACATGGCAGAAAGAAGCGTCCAGGATTAATCATTGACACGGGCAGGAAAAACCCAGTGACTCCATCAGACGCAGAGACACAGCGGCTGCAGTCTAATAAAAGCACACAGTGTTTTCCTCTGGGAATCTGCTGACGTGCTGAAAACACAATACACTTCAACTCAAGACTTTATTTCTAAACTGAAGCGTTTGCTGCTGGAGAGAGCCGCATTTGTTGTTTTTGGATGATGGTTCTGGCATCACATGGCTTAAATGTTGACTCGTTCTTTATAACAAGGTTTCAGGCGGCTTTAATACTTTATGTCTGTTTTATAGACTACGTTAATAATACTTCTGTACTGCTGTTTTCATGATAGCTTCAAGTCTGATTATAACATTCATTTCTTCATTTTTCTTCGGCTTAGTCCCTTTATTTATCAGGGGTCGCCACAGCGGAATGAACCACCAACTTATCCAGCATATGTTTTACACATCGCATGCCCTTCCAGCTGCAACCCAGTACTGGGAAACATCCATACACACTCATTCACAAACACACTCATACACTATGGCCAATTTAGCTTACTCAATTCCCCTATAGCGCATGTGTTTGGACTGTGGGGGAAACCGGAGCACCCGGAGGAAACACACGCTAACACGGGGAGAACATGCAAACTCCACACAGAAATGCCAACTGACCCAGCCGGGACTCGAACCAGCGATCTTCTTGCTGTGAGGCGACCACTGTGCCACCGTGCCGCCTCTGATTATAACAGATACAAGTGATTAATCTTTGCTATTAGAGGTTGGATATGGTTTGGATATGGATATCCTCGGGAAGCTCCAGTTTCCCCCAGTCCAAACACATGCCCTATAGGGGAATTGATGAACTAAATTGGCTGTAGTGAATGAGTGTGTATGTGTGTGTGTGAATGCGAGAGTGTATGGCTGTTTCCCAGTATTGTGTTGCGGCTGGAAGGAAATCCGCTGTGTAAAACATGCTGGAATAGTTGGCGATTCATTCTGCTGTGGCAACCCCTGATCAGTGGCGTAGTGCAAAATGCGGGGGCCTCCCTGCAGGGATTATTGACGGGGCCCCCTGGTGAAGAGCGGGGTTGGATCATAAACTGAAGAACTGAAGGCCCCCCTGCAAAAATATATATATAGCGAAGTGATAAACTGTAAAAATGTTACGCTACACGCACACACTTGTATGAAGCTAATAGAAAGACAAACAGATATAATCCATACACATCACATTTTCGTATACAAAAACACCAGTCTTCTACATATTAGACAACAATCTGACTGTGACAGGATAATCAATGTGAAATGTTTGCAGGGTCCTGATAATAATTTTTATGGCATTCGTTATTAACAACCTAGCTAAATGTCTTGTCGAACATTTTAATGTGAATAACGTACATACGTTATGAAGGATTTATAATTTTAAAATGTCATTTTTACTGAAACATAAGAATAATAATTAGAAACTGTGAATAACTGTGCCAAATTGCGAATACTTTGACTCATATAACTCATTGTCAGCTTGTGTGTGTGTGTGAGAGAGAGAGAGTGAGAGAGAGAGAGAGAGAGAGAGAGAGAGAGAGAGAGAGAGAGAGAGAGAGAGAGAGTGAGAGAGAGAACAAATACGCGCCGTCTGTCTGTGGTTGTAAAGTGTACTATAAACTATAAAAAATCACACAAATATATATGTTATTTAAGTGAAACACATTTCGTTAAATTCTTATATCATTCCTTTTATGTCATTTTCACACCTCACGCGCCAACAAAGCAGAAGCGGTTGACTGCGCGGCGCATACAGGGCATATTGCTTTTCTCACTGGCAAAGTGCATGCAGCGCGCAGATCTATCTATCTACTTTAAAATGTTTGTACTTATACTTTTCTTCTGGCTGCGGCAATTTCCTCCAATACCACTTCATCTGCAAGTCTTTTTATTGCAAATTATGTAGCCTGGCTACATCATTCTGTGCTTCTGCGTGCGGTCACAATGTAACCATGTGAAAGCTCTGTTAACATGGGCGCTGAAACAAAAACATTGCGTGTGCGGTGTAAAAGGGGCTTTATTTATAATTTGCTTTATCGCCTGTTATTGAAGCGCAGAATGTGGATGGTTTTGTTGTTTATGCTGCTAGCGGAGGCACCAAACCCTGAAGGGGTTTTTTTTTTTTTTTTTTTTTAATGGTCATTTTTTTATCAGTTGGTTGGTTAGCATCAGTTGCCATAAAAGAATTACCAAAATGAGCAACCTTCTGGGGACCCCCCACCTCGCGGGGCCCCCCCGCAGTGCGTGCCCTGCGTGCCCTACCGCTACGCCACTGCCCCTGATGAATAAAACGCTAAGCCGAAAGAAAATGAAAGAATTAATGTTTAGTTTCGAGGTTTTAGGTTTGATTAATTTTTGTTTCTCTGATATTAATTCCTGTTTTCATGTTTATTTTTCTGCAGTGAAGAAGGCCAAGTATGATGGACCCCAGGGTGAGTTTTTATCATTGATTGATCATTTAATATGACATATTTAGAGAACATTATACCAGCTATATCTGTTCATTTATTTAGCAGATGTTTTTGTTTATGTTTTTGATGTTATTTTATTCAAGAACTAATTTATGAATCAATTTCTATTTTTAAATACGTTTATTTTGAATTGTTTTAGTACCAGGGTACTACTGATATAATAATCAATTTTAATAGAATTTAATTCAGTTTTCTTTTAAATTGTGATTCTGTTTGTTCAGGTCACAACTTTTTTTGTGTAATAATTTTCAATTTAATAATATAATATAATATAATATAATATAATATAATATAATATAATATAATATAATATAATATAATATAATATAATATAATATAATATAATAAAATATCATATAATATAATATAATATAATATAATATAATATAATATAATATAATATAATATAATATAATATAATATAATAAAATATCATATAATATAATATAATAAAATATCATATAATATAATATAATAAAATATCATATAATATAATATAATATAATATAATATAATATAATATAATATAATATAATATAATATAATAAAATATAATATAATATAATATAATATAATATAATATAATATAATATTGTGATAAATACTTTGGATCATGAAATGTGAAATTAAATTCGACAATAATCAATAATCTTGACCTGTACAGTACAATATATTTTGATGGTAACTGTATATTCATGTCATAACTGATGTATATTTTTCTTTCTGCTCCTGCAGAGAAGTTCAACACATACGTGACTCTAAAGGTTCAGAATGTGAAAAGCACCACCATCGCTGTTCGGGGCAGTGATCCAAGCTGGGAGCAGGACTTCATGTTGTGAGTCTAACATACATATACAGTGCTCAGCATAAATGAGTACACTAGGCCTGTCACGATATCTATTTTTTTTTGTTGTATGCTATATTGCACCAAAATATATTGTGATAAACGATATTATTGTCATTTTAAGACCATTTTATGCCACTCATTATATAGTGCCAGAATGACAATATACAGTAATATCATCACAATGCAAGTACACTCTTCCAAAGAACACATCATATTTATTCTTAAGAACATTTAATTTAATTATAGTCATTTTAACAATTTAATAAGGAGGCATTGGAGTCAAAATGTGAATATCCAAAATAAATAATAATAAATGTTAACAGAAAAGTGCAAGATAAAGAGTAACAGAGGCTGTGGTATCTGCTACCAGATCTATTTTCAGCTGTCAGACACCCACATGAAAATATACTATAGTCATTTATAGTAAATACTATGGGCATTGCTAGGCCTATTTAATATTTCTACTCAGCCCCTCGCAATTAGCTCATAAACTGTACACTAGATTATCGCCTTAGTCCCTTTTAAATTTGATATGAAAATGGCAGCAGAATTCGACTCCTCCCTTTTTTTTTTTTCATTTGAATAAACTGAAAAGCCCCCTGAGATGAAGAAGGCATGAAGGCAGTGGTGTTTATATTTATGTAGAAAATAATAATTTTTGTAATATTTTGTTCCTTTAATACTTTTTCATTTGTAAAGATATTTGTGTATTGCTCTACATCCTGTGTGTATTAAGCAATGTGTAAGCGAGGCGCACAACTAACGTGCTCTGCGCTGGACTTTAGACCTCCTTTCAGCTGGTCTATTGTGCAGTCTATTTTAGTTCCCCAAAATAGCAACGTGCCAACAATGTGTCTTAACACACCTTCTTTTTTAGACCAGAACGCCTATGGGCGCACGTGAGCACAAATGCATTTGCTATTTAAACAGCGTGGTGCAAAATGTCAAAACGAAACAAAACTAGCAAACAACAATTGCGTCGCCTTGCGCCGCATTGTGCCGGGTCTATGATAGGGCCCAGTGACTGCGTTTGAATTATTTGCCAAATTCTTACTTTGTCGACTTTAACTGCAGTTTGGCATTTTTATTTTCATTGAGGAACATTTCATGCATGCCCCCTGTGACAAACGAGATATTGAATGTGAGGAACTGCTGGAAGAGTGTAGTCTTAATGGAATGTTTGATACTGCATGTCATATGGGAGAAGAAAAAAACCTCCGCATGGTAACTTGTTCTTGGTTCTTAGATGCACTCAGTAGGTAACATCAGAAAGACATGTGTGTATAGACTATCCTGTCACAAAATGCAGCTAAAATCCTACACAACGGTAATAGTTTGATTAAGCTGTTTACATGTTTACTCTCAGAGAGCAGCATTTACAGCGGATATTTCAGTCCATAATACTGTAGTGATATTAACGTACTGTAGTTAGTAACTAAATCATTTTGACTAAAGTGTGTCTTTAAACACAGAAAGAGCACTGCTGACGATACTAACTAACTTTGCCATCTGAATAAACAAACAAAGACCACTGATCACACACTTACCAAATCTGTAGACACAGTACAATCAACACCAACTGGAGCCGCGTCTTTTTTAAAATGAGACGAGCAGCAAATCCGGATTTCACCATTTCCAGATGCGAAAAGCTCTCGGGGAAAACATGTTCCTTGCAAACGCATTTCTGTCACATGCACTGTAATCCACACGTGAGTCCAGCTGCGCTCTCATAGCGGGAAATGAAAACAAAAACTTCGTTGCAGCACATTTATAAACAAAACACTGACGGCCCATGTCTTCAAACAATGCTTGTTCTTTCACTTGTTTTGGCAACACAACGTGGCGTCTCTCTGCCGTCTGAACACTGTAACAGGTAAAAACAGTCTTCGAAGTTATCATGCATATTAATGAAGTTGCACCGCATACACAATAGAACGCGCTAATTGGTTTGAACCAAGTCTTTCTCATAAATTAATGCCGCACACTCAGAGACGTAACAATGTACTCGCCAGTACAGACATATCTAGAGAAATAAGTCTGTAAAATAACAGAAAATGTACTGGCAGTTTATTTCAAGATGTTTCTAGCATAATATACCACACCAACCCAGACAATATAGCACTGCAAACTATTACTAATGAACATAAAAGTCACTTTTTTTCACTTTTCAAGCTTAAAAGTTGTTGGAAGAAAGATTAAGATCCCATAATGCAACTCAAAAGCAGAAATAAACAAAAAAATATTAAAAACTTGAACCACCAAATACAGAAAAGTGCTAATTTATGGATATTTGTTACAGTGACTGACGCAGACTGAACATAAATAAATAAATAAAATTGTTATTATTGTTAATATTAGAATATATTTTCTGTTTATTTTACTTTATTTTTTTTTATATTATTATAATTTTGATGTATTGATTTATTTATATTTATTTATCTATATTATCATTTTTATTTGTTTATTATTATTGAATATTTCACTTGAACGAATATATCAAACATAAATCAAAAATCGTAGTAAAATAAAAGTAATAAATACCAAGGTAAAATAAAATAATTTAGTGCAAAACAAGTGAAAAAATACAATTTAATTTTTTATGTTTATTTGGCGACATGGTGGCACAGTAGGTAGCACTGTCGCCTCACAGCAAGATGGTCACTGGTTCGGGTCCCGGCTGGGTCAGTTGGCGTTTCTGTGTGGAGTTTGCATGTTCTCCCCGTGTTGGCATGGGTTTCCTCCTGGTGCTTCGGTGTTCCCCAAAGTCCAAACACATGCGCTATAGGGGAATTGGGTACAGTTTGTGGTTGTGAATTACATTATGTGATGTTGATCTCTGCTCTGTCGACTTCTGATGTTGAAAATTCAACTCTACAGTTTAACAAAGTCACTATTATTGACATTTTAGTAGATAATATAATGCATAAGACATAATATATAGAGAAATAAGAGAAAATGTGCTGCAGTTTATTACAAGGTTTCTGTAGCGTAATATACAACACCAACCCAGACAATATAGTACTGCAACACAGGCTCATTGTGGATACGTACCCCCATATACATTTCTGGAAAGCGTGAATTATGTAGCCAGAGCTTCGTATGGCTGCATTTCGTCTTTAAAACGGACGCTATGGGGTAGTATGACACCGCCGACACCTCCTGTTGCTTTTTACACTACTAGCTGACCGCTTACCTCCATATGGACAACTTTTCCACTGTTACCAGATTGGCTAGTGGCTCGCCGCATACGTCGGTGGACTTGAGATGCAGAAAGGAGTTGATCATGATGAGTCCAGCAAAGAACAGTTCCAGAAACCAGGTAAAACAAAAGGCAAAAAATAAAGTAAATAACAGGGTGAAAACGTCTTCTTTTTCTTGATTGCGTTTGAAAACACTGTCGGTTGAGTTTAGGGAAGGAGGAGGGTGGGTGATCAGACGGTTGGTCGGTCGGTCAGTCAGTCAATCAACAGCAGCCTCTGGTAGATTTACACAAGAACAGCAGGTGCGAATGGCACTCGCTAGAGAAATTTGAGATCTGATAAAGCGTACACAGCGGCCTCTGGTGGATTTTCAAAAACAAAAACTGCAAAAAAGGTACCACCTGGGATGTATTTCACACTGTTCAGAAATGTATACAGGGGTACATATCCACAATGAGCCTGGGTTGAGTTTTTTCTTGGTACTAGTCCAAATAGAGAGGAGGATCCAACCAATGGTAGAACCTAGGATCCAGGAGGAACAATGCGGTTTTCGTCCAGGCCGTGGTACACTGGACCAGCTTTATACCCTCACCAGGGTGCTTGAGGGTTCATGGGAGTGTGCCCAACCAGTCCACATGTGTTTGTGGACTTGGAGAAGGCATTCGACCGTGTCCCTCGTGGCATTCTGTGGAGGGTGCTCTGGGAGTATAGGGTCAGAGGCGCTTTGTTAAGGGCCGTCTCGTCCCTGTATGAACAGAGTAGGAGTCTGGTTCGCATTGTCAGCAATAAGTCAGACTTGTTTCCAGTTCATGTTGGACTCCGGCAGGGCTGCCTCTTGTCACCAATTCTGTTTATAATTTATATGGACAGAATTGAAAGGCGCAGCCGTGGGCTGGAGGGGGTCCAGTTCGAGCACCACAGGATTTCATCTCTGTTATTCGCAGATGATGTTGTTCTGTTGGCTTCATCGAACATGAACCTTCAGCATGCACTGGGGCAGTTTGCTGCTGAGTGTGACGCGGCTGGGATGAAACTCAGCACCTCCTAGTTCGAGGCCATGGTACTCCACCAGAAAAAGGTGGTTTGCCATCTCCAGGTTGGAGGAAAGTCCTTATCCCAGGTGGAGGAGTTTAAGTATCTTGGGGTTTTGTTCACAAGTGAAGGAAGGATGGAACGTGAGATTGACTTGCGGATTGGTGCAGCGGCAGCAGTAATGTGGTTGATGTACCAGTCCATTGTGGTAAAGAAGGAGCTGAGCCGAAAGGCAAAGCTCTCGATTTACCGGTCAATCTACGTTACTACTCTCACCTATGGTCATGAGCTTTGGGTCATGACCGAAAGAACAAGATCTCAGATGCCTAGGGAGGTGTTCCAGGCATGTCCCACCGGGAGGAGGCCTCGGGGAAAACCTAGGACACGCTGGAGGGACTATGACTCTCGGCTGGCCTGGGAACACCTTGGGATCCCCCTGGAGGAGCTGGAGGAAGTGTCTGGGAAGAGGGAAGTCTGGGGTTCTCTCCTAGGACTGCTCCACCCGCGACCTGGCCCCGGAAAAGCGGATGAAAATGAATGAACTAGTCCAATATATAAAAACTCTTAAAGAAACAACTCTCAAGAAGCATTTTTAGACAAGCAAAAAATCATGTCTTGTTTTCAGAAGTGATTAATCAAAATTAACCAAGTTTATCTCTTAAAATAAGCAAAATAATCTGCCTGTGTGGTAAGCAGAATAATCTTATGTCAAAAGGAAAAAACAAGATTATTTTGCTTACCCTATTGGCAGGTGATTTTGCTTGTTTTAAGGGAAAAACTCACTTCTGAAAACAAGACAATATTTTTGCCTGTCCAGAAAATGCTTCTTGATTTTTTTGGACTAGAAACAAGACAAAAACTCAGTGTATTATGTGTTTGCAGTGTATTAGAGAGATTTCATTTCTACTGTTCCCTTTCTGCTCTCTTTGATGTGTTCATTCTGTTCTGTTCCTCCTCTTTGGTCTTGGTCATCCCCTCATGTTGTTTTTACTCACAGATCACTGTCTGCTGTATCTCTGTCTGTCATCATCTGTTTGTCCTGCTCGGTCCTGCTTTTATTCTCCATTAGTCTGGCTCCAGTGTTCGTTCATATTTCTTCCTCATTGATAACAGACAGTGAATGTAGCAGTGTGTTCTGCTGCAGCACTGCTGGTGTGTGTTACGTAATGCAGCTCTGCAGAGAATCTCTTCTATACTGTACTGTGTGTGACGTGTTTGTAATATACACAGCTGCATATATACTGCACACATCTGCAGGGCTGTAACATAACTGCAAAAAATATCTGTATTTAGTGATTCTCAAGTGTTTATTTCTGGTTGTGATTTGCATTATGTAATGTTGATCTCTTCTCTGTCCACTTCTGATGTTGAAAATTCAACTCTACAGTTTAACAAAGTGACTTTTATTGACATTTTTTTATTTGATTTAATATATTAAATTTTGATTTGAAATAATATAATGTATAAGGAATAATATCTAGAGAAATAAGTCTGTAAAATAACAGAAATACAGCGGAAGGTAGCCACAATTACTCTAGTTTCTCTGAATAATGCCAACTTAGTCGGAACTACTTGTTCTTCCGCCATGTGCGTAAGTCATGTGTGTAATATGGCACTGCACAACTGCAGAGCATGCTAGCTAGCCACTCAGTCCTCTGGCCTGGCACATGTTGTTCAGTCACGCTGTCATTGGATATGGGTGACTGCAAGTGAAGTAATGTTGGAGCTACTTCACTTCCATAAACTCAAACGATGCGGTTTGTGACATGTGTAACAAAACAGTAAGGTACTGTGATAATACCACAAATCTAATAAAAACATCTACATGTAACTCACAAAACAGAATATGACAACGTCATGACTAGGCGGTCAGAAAAGGAGGAAAGGAGAGGCACGGGTGCTGCTAGGGCGAGACAGACATCACTTTCTTAGTCCTTAGGTGCAGCAGGCAGGAAATATCCAGGTACAGAGGGAGAAAATGTGGTGATGTGGCTGTATTTTGGGGACTTGGGTTTTTGTGACAATAAATATGTATGCTGGCTCTTTTTTACATGATAATTCATTATCAATAAACAAGAATAACCCGTAATATGTCTTGTATTCAGTATGAATATCACTTTTTAGTACACTACTTGTTACTTTAATTTCCCAAACAGTAATTTTTGAGCAAACTACCAGTATCGGATTGGTATCGCCGATACTCGCCATCATATCGGTTCAGATAGGAAACCAGTGGTATCGCACATCACTAGAGTACATGTAACACGTATCTATTCGTTATTGAGGTGCTTGCTATTGTGTTTTTGCTATTTTATTCTTAGGACCAGATATCATAAGATTTTAGTTCGCTCACGAGAGTGTATAGAAATAACAACCGATTTTAGATCGATAAATAATTCAAACTCAAAAATAAAG
The DNA here is from genome assembly GCA_903798195.1 of Danio kyathit. Classification (NCBI taxonomy): domain Eukaryota; kingdom Metazoa; phylum Chordata; class Actinopteri; order Cypriniformes; family Danionidae; genus Danio; species Danio kyathit. The sequence goes on from LR812520.1 coordinate 69,087,326, forward strand.
GTAAATAAACAAGGTAAGTATATTGTTTGAGCAAGTTAAATGATGAAAACAAAATAAATAAATAAACAAATGTCCAAAACAGTTCAGTTTTATGAATATTAATATAAAATGATATATGTATATAAAATATATACCTAAATCACCAACACTTCAGATTATAAATTCAGACCTCTGACAAATTCAGTTCCACAAATATTACATGTACAATAAAGGAGGAGAAGAAAAAACAAACAAAGAAAGAAGTAAATTTTAGATAAAGTAGTGGTTCAGAGTCCAAGTTCAATTTTCAGCACTCAAAGTTCTTTTTAGTTCCAGTTCGATGTGAAAAAATCCAAAAAAATCAGTCCAGATAGAGCAAAGTCCAAAATGGATAAAAACAAAAATATGAGCGCAGTGAAAGTGCAAGAATGTTTTGTCCTACCAGTTCAGTGAGCAACGAATTAATTTACTTCCAGTTACGATTTTTCAGAGAGGGTAGCTCGCCATGTCCAGACCACCGAGAAAGCATCCATGGCAGGGACAGATCGGGATTTCGACGCAGAAACAACGAAGGGGATCACCAACACACACACAGAGAAAAAAAAACCCGTCCAAGGAGAGATAAACATGAACAAGGAGAATAAAGAAGAATGTGTCTCGATTAAGTATGATAGTTTTCAGTTGTCTCGTGCGATTCTATGTATTTCACTCGCACTTCTCTCGTTTCACTCTATCACTTGTTGTCAGCTTCCTATGCTTAAAATCTGAAATCCTATGGATTTCCTTCAGTCAGTCACAGAAAAATATGATTTTAGGTCGTTTGAATGATCTAAACTGCTGTCTCAAAGTGTCTAATGTTATTCAATCTGCTCGCACTGCTTAATCAAAATGACTCTCCGTCACCGTCTGCTCTCTCACGCACACAAGGGGGCGAAGCCAACCTCCGACCTCAACCAAGTCAAAACTTACTTTATTCTCCATTTATTATTATTATTTAAACACTTTATATAAAATATAAAGGAACTTTATTCAATATTTCTCATTTCAATAATAAAATAAAATGTTAGAATATAAAATAAACTATTTATAATTTGTTTTAGTAACCTAGTCAGTGAGCTGGGTTACATACACCCAAATTTATATGCTGGGGGAAAATATTAAATAAAATGAACAAACAGGAAAAATAAACAGAAATATAAAAAATATATAAAATCTAGTTGCAATTTTGTAGTTTGTAATTGTTATTTGCAATAACTCATGTGAATTTAAATGTATTATCTTTCTATTCAGAAAGATGTTCAGTGACCAAACTCTTATTTATATATATATAATTGTTTAATAAAACTGTTTTATATAACTTTACATAACCTTTATTGTCTATATTCTGATCATTCATTCATTCTTTTTCTTTCGCTTAGTCCTTTTATTCATCAGGGATCGTCAAAGCGGAATGAATCGTCAACTTATCCAGCATATGTTTTACACAGCGGATGCCCTTTCAGCCGCAACCCAGTACTGGGAAACACCCATACACTCTCATTCACACACACTCATACACTACGGCCAATTTAGTTGATCAATTTCCCTATAGCGCATGTGTTTGGACTGTGGGGGAAACCCACGCCAACACGGAGAGAACATGCAAACTCCATACAGAAACACCAACTGACCCAGCTCGGACTCAAACCAGCGACCTTCGTGCTGTGCTAACCACTGAGCCCCTATATTCTGATCACACACACCAAACTTCACACTCTTATTTTCACCTATCCGATTACCCTGTTATTTACTTTGTTTTGTCTTTTGATTTCCCTGGTTTCCGGAACCGTTTTTTGTTGGACTTGAACCCCTATCATCGCAGTCAACTACTCTCTGCATCTCCGCCGACGTACCCAGCAAGCAAATCAAACTTTACACTTTTCATTCATTTTCTTTTCGGCTTAGTCCCTTTATTAATCCGGGGTCACCACAGCGGAATGAACCGCCAACTTATCCAGCATATGTTTTACACAGCGGATGCCCTTCCAGCTGGAACCCATTACTGGGAAACACCCATACACTCTCATTCACTCACATACACTACGGACAATTTTAGCTTGCCCAATTCACCTGTACTGCATGTCTTTGGACTTGTGGGGGAAACCGGAGCACCCGGAGGAAACCCACGCGAACGCGGGGAGAACATGCAAACTCCACACAGAAACTTCAACTGACCCAGCTGAGGCCCGAAGCAGCGACCGTCTTGCTGTGAGGCGACAGCACTACCTACTGCGCCACCGCGTTACCCACTTAACACTTTTATTCCTGTATATTTTTTATTACATACACCAATATTTAAAGTTTTATTCAAGACATTTTGGAAAAGCACACCAAATTCAGCTTTAAAAATGTGGCATTTCAAAGACTATTGATATTTATTTTAAAGATTTATATGTTCATACATACATAAAGCAACATTGGGGGTGTCAATCTCTGTCAATCTGTGCTCTGTCAATCTGTGCTTTTAAAACACTTGGTTGGGTTCAGGAAAGGGGGTGGGTGGGTCAATCGGTGCTTTTGAAAACACTGTCAGTTGGGTTTAGGAAAGGAGGAGGGTGGGTCAATCGATGATTTTGAAAACACTATTGGTTAGGTTCAGGGAAGGCGGAGGGTGGGTCAATCGGTGCTTTAAAAACACTATTGGTTAGGTTTAGGGATGGCGGAGGGCGGGTCAATCTGTGCTTTTGAAAACACTATTGGTTGAGTTTAGGGAAGGCGGTGGACGGGTCAATCTGTGCTTTTGAAAACACTGTCGGTTTGGTTTAGGGAAGGCGGTGGGCGGGTCTATCTGTGCTTTTAAAAACACTGTGAGTTGGGTTTAGGGAAGGGTTGTCAATCTCTCAATCTGTGCTCTGTCAATCTGTGCATTTAAAATACTATTGGTTGGGTTCAGGGAAGGGGGTGGGTGGGTCAATCGGTGCTTTTGAAAACATTGTCAGTTGGGTTTAGGAAAGGGGGTGGGGGGGTCAATCGGTGCTTTTGAAAACACTATTTGATTAGGTTTAGGGAAGGGGGTGGGCGGGTCAATCGGTGCTTTTGAAAACACTATTGGTTGGGTTTAGGGAAGGCGGAGGGCGGGTCAATCGGTGCTTTTGAAAACACTACTGGTTGGGTTCAGGAAAGGGGGTGGGTGGGTCAATCGGTGCTTTTTAAAACTCTGTCAGTTGGGTTTAGGGAAGCCGGTGGGCGGGTCAATCGGTGCTTTTGAAAACACTATTGGTTGGGTTTAGCGAAGGTGGAGGGCGGGTCAATCTGTGCTTTTGAAAACACTATTGGTTGGGTTCAGGGAAGGCGGAGGGTGGGTCAATCGGTGCTCTTGAAAACACTATTGGTTGGGTTTAGCGAAGTTGGAGGGCGGGTCAATCGGTGCTTTTGAAAACATTGTCGGTTGGGTTTAGGGAAGGCGGAGGGTGGGTCAATCAGTGCTTTTAAAAACACTGTCGGTTGAGTTCAGGAAAGGTGGAGGATGGGGGGATCTGTTGGTCCGTCGGTCAGTCAGTCAACAGTGGCCTCTGGTGGATTTATGCAAGAACAGCAGGCACAAATGGCACTTGCAAGAAAAATTTGAGATATTTTAGATTAGATAAATTAGATAAATAGATTTGAGAAAAAGCGTACACAGCGGGCTCTGGTGGATTTGCGAAAACAAAAACTGCAAAAAAATGTAGCTCCTGGGAAGTATTTCACGCCCTCCACAAATGTACAGAGGGCTATGTATCAATAATGAGCCTGGGTTGACATAAAGCAACATTTTTATAGCATAAATTCATATTTGTCCACATACTGTAAGTGATCATAACGCCATCGCATCTCAGAAATGTAAATATCTACTATCTATTTTTTCTAACAGTGTGTCCTGCTGTTTTCTAAATGATACATGTGTCATATTCCTCCTGGCCGTGTTTGGTTTTATATTAGTTTCTGTTTTGCTGTGATGTAATTATGTAAAGCAGTTTAGTCTATGAGATCTTCTCAGTGTGGTGCCAGCAATAAACTGTGATGCAGCAAATGCAAACATCTCCGGATAAACATCTAATCTTGATTCCAGAGCAGCTCTTATTCGCCCACACGACTCTCAGTTTATTTAACGCCAGACTGGATGTTGATTAAAATAAAAGCATTTTACTTTCTGCTGCATCTCATTGTCTTTATGAAACATACAAATTACACTTTGTTTATCTTTTGTAAAGGGATAGTTCACCCAAAAATAAACATTCTCTTATCATTTACTCATACAATATTTTTGCTTGTTCAAACTACTGATTTAAAATGAGTTAAAACAACACAACTCTTGAGATTTTTTTGGAGCACAACTTAATTGTTTTATGTTCATACCACTTTAATTTGTTAAGTTGACTTAAACTATGGTGGCACACTGGGTAGCACTGTCGCCTCACAGCAAGAAGGTTGCTGGTTTGAGTTCCGGCTCGGTCAGTTGACGTTTCTGTGTGGAGTTTGCATGTTCTTCCTGTGTTGGCGTAGGTTTTCTCCGGGTGCTCCGGTTTCCCCCACAGTCCAAACACATGCGCTATAGGAGAACTGATGAACTAAATTGGCCATAGTGTATGAGTGTGAATGACTGTGTGTGGGTGTTTCCCAGTACTCGATTGAATGAATAATTATTATTTGTATTGGGACAACATGAATGAATTTTGTGGAACTCTGTGTGCACTTTTTTACAGTGTAGTTCTTTCCTCTAATGAACACTAAATAAGATGTTTTGAAGAATGTTGGAAAGGAAAACATTGACTTAAGTGCAGTTTTGGGTGTACCAAGTTATAAAGTTACTCTAACTGATTTATTTATCCACTGAAAAAAGGAAAGTATATGGGATTACTGTTCATTTTCAGGTCATGTTATTGCAGGTATTCCTTGTCTTAAATGTAAAAAAAAATACTGTTATACAGTAGAAACCAGAAGTTTACATACACTCTAAAATGGTAAATCATACTAAACGTTTACTATTTTAGGTCCGTTAGGATTATCTAAATCATTTACATTTGCTAAATGCCAAAATAATGAGAAGAGAGAATTTTTTTTCGAGGATTTTTGATTAATTTCTAGACAGTCAAAAGTTTACACACATTTCCTTGGTATTTTTTTTAGCTTTGCTTTTAAACTGTATAACTTTGGTCAGATGTTTTGGGTCTCCTTCCACAAGCTTCTCACAATAGTTTGCAGGAATTTTGGCCCATTCCTCCTGACAGAATTGCTGTAACTGAGTCAGATTTGTAGGCTGTCTTGCTCCCACAAGCTTTTTCAACTCTGCCCACGTATTTTCTATAGGATTGAGCTCAGGGCTTTGTGATGGCCACTCCAAAACATTCACTCTGTTGTTCTTAAAGCACATTTGAACCAATTTGGCAGTATGCTTAGGGTCATGGTCTGTTTGGAAGACTCATTTGTGGCCAAGTTTTAATCTCCTGGCTGATGTCTTGAGATGTTGCTTCAGTATTTCTACATAATGTTCTTTCTTCATGATGCCATCTATGCTGTGAAGTGGACCAGTCCCTCCTGCTGCAAAACAGCCCCACAACATGATGCTGCCGCCCCCATACTTCACAGTTGGGATGGTGTTTCTAGGCTTGTAAGCTTTCCCCTTTGTCCTCCAAATGTAACACTGGTCATTATGGCCAAACAGTTCACTCTTAAGGCCGATTTATACTTCTGCGTCAAACGCACACGTAGGTCTTTTACAGTCTACGGTATTTATGTACTGGCTGCCTTTTGATATTGAGAAGTATGGATGGCCTCTGTTTGAAATGTCTGTGTTTTCTTGATGCCAAGGCTAGTTTAAAACCTTAAAATCCTTCAGTGATACACCTTTCCATTTTTTCTGTAAACAAACTAACCTCTGCATCAGATTTATGCGTCAGAATATAATTTATTATGAACCAAAATGCAACAATCCAGCATGGAGGTAAAAGTAAACAATTAAACTAATTATTTAGTTTGTGCATGTGTGTGTTGGGGTATGAGGAGGGTTTGGGGTGGGGGGAAATGGGGGGCAGTTCAGTCTTCCCAGCAGGACGTGCAGCATATAACCAAAGTCCCTTTAATCTCTTTGAGTGTTCACATATGTGGACAGCACATTTTAGCTCTTAATAGGCTATTTAAAATACTTTGATCGTTTTATATTTTGTTACAGACATACAGTGTCACCCTGCAACTGTTTTGCAGCATATGAAATGTCCCAAACCCTATTTTTAACTGTCCAAAATGGGAAAAAAAAAATGTTGTTTTTACTCTCTGATAGTCAAAGCAAGTTCAAAAAAATGTCTATGTCATATATGCATTAAAAAACATTCGGGAAAAAGTGTTTTATGTAAATTCGGACCACAAGTCCACATATATGGACATCATTTTTGTCTAAAAGTACATCATATCAAAAGATGATACTTATATTTTTTTTCTAATTAGGTTCCAATAAGCCCAAATAGCAAAGAGAAATAAAAAATGCATGTAAAAAAACACCTTGGGCCTTAAGAGGTTAAAGCAAGTCATCTCGGGCAGTATGTTCGGGCATTCTGTCTGAATGGGGAAACATCAAATTCTCCAAAACTGTTAGCCAAGCTTATGATTACATTACATATTTGGATATAGCAATAAACTTAAACATCATCTGTCTCATAAATTTTGTTTCTAAGTGTCTGAATCAAACAAAGTCTGCATATTTTTTCAGGTGGCCCACGCTAATGCGCATGTGCGCTAAAAAGATCAAAACACCAACCTCATTTATGGCTGTTCTACACATGATCATCCTCTGGATAGTGATCGTCCGATCGCACTGCTCTTCTTAAGTAATCTATAACTTGATCTTGATGGTGAATCTCCTCCAGAAATGACAGCAACTCTTTGTTTACATGTTTGTGGGTGTTTGAGTTGCTGTCATGTGATGTGCATTTGACAAGACGGACTATACCACGCATTCGTTTCATATAGATTACAAAACCAAAAAGCATTTGTTGTTTGTTGTTGTTCATTTAAAAGCACAGATTTCAAGCTTTATCTGGATATATTTATCATGTCTGTGAAGCAAGTATTCTCTGAGATTCCAGTGTGTTTGTTGACCACCAAACTGTCGTAAAAGCTCACGTCTGGTCTGAGCTTCTCCCTCGGAGAAACGTCATTCTATAGTGATTGATGATTGGCTCCTGTACTAGTAGGCGGGGCTTCATTCACCATTTTGACCGTTACACTTCACTTTTCCCCATTCAAAACTATACGAGTGACATGTCTTGTGTATATAGTCTTTGATATAACTTGGTGGTCTTTGCAAGTGTGTCCACCACAACAGATGCAAGTGCTGAAGATGAACTAACAATGGATTTTTGGTTGAACTCTCCCTTTCATTGTGGTTTTCCAGTTGTAAGTTCATTGGTTTATTCCATCAGTTTGCTCAGTGTTTCTTCCTCTGTATTTTTCTGCCTAGTGAGATCAATCGTCTGGATCTGGGACTCACGGTGGAGGTGTGGAGTAAAGGACTGATCTGGGACACCATGGTCGGATACGTCTGGATCCCGCTGCAGAGTATCCGGCAGTCGAATGAGGTCAGCACTGCATGATTTTAATAACATCCTAATAACAATATTGCAGCTTAGTCAGCATTTCAGCATCTGTAATAGTCATTAGGGTTGGGCGATGTTGAACTATTTGGCATTGTACGATGTCTAATGTAAAACATCGCAATGGACGATGGCATTGTCGTCGTTGGGTGGTGAATAAATTGTTTATGAATAGTTAATGAATTCATAAGGAATTCATTATTTTTAGCCTACCATTTCAACTACCTGACCCGCATGGTCTTTGTTTTACCCATAATCATACATAAAAAAAGATAGGTTACTCACAAATCACCACCTCTCAATCTCTTTTTCCGCGGGACTCTGGCATGAATAGGCAGAGTGATCTGTGTCGTTATAATGGCGTCCACAAATTTGGTTGGTAAAAAAGGTGCACAACAAACAGAATCTGAGGTTTTCACTAAAATTACTAAGTACAAGAGTGAAAGCGAAAGATTGAAGCAGTGTACTGACGCTATGACACGTTACCTGATAGATTCAAAATACAGAAGAGTCACCCGCTGACTGCTGGAGCTCAGACACGCGCGTTTTGTAAGTCATTTTTCCTTTGTGTTTTGTGTTTATTTCTGGTTGTGAATTGCATTATGGGATGTTGATCTCTCCTCTGTCCACTTTTAATGTTGTAAATTCATCTCTACAGTTTAACTAAGTGACTTTATTGACATTTTAGTAGTTTTAAATCATATAATGTATAAGAAATAGCTAAATAAGTCTGTAAAATAACAGAAAATGTACTTACAGTGTTTGCAGCGTAATATAAAACACCAACCCAGACAATACAGTATAGCACTGCAAACTATTACAAATGATCATAAAAGTCACTTTTTCATACTTTTCAAGCTTAAAAGTTGTTGGAAGAAAGATTAAGATCCCATAATGGAACTTAGAAGCAGAAATAAACAAAAAATAATAAACACTTGAACCACAAAATACAGAAAAGTGCTAATTTATGGATATTTACGCAGACTGAACATAAATAAATAAATAAAATTGTTATTTTGTTATTTTACCTTATTATATTTTATATTATTATAATTTTAATGTATTGATTTATTTATATTTATTTATCTATATTATAATTTTTATTTGTTTATTATTATTGAATATTTCACCTAAACAAATATATCAAACATGAATCAAAAATCGTAGTAAAATAACAGTAATAAATACCAAGGTAAAATAAAATAATATAGTGCAAAACAAGTGAAAAAATACAAGCAAATTTTATTATTTTACTGTCAAATAAAACCTTAAATAATTAATATATAAATGTAAATATTCTAAGGTTATTAAAAGTTAATGTTAATGTTAATTTATTGAGCTATTTTGTTTATTTGGCAACATGGTGGCGCAGTGGGTAGCGCTGTCGCCTCACAGCAAGAAGGTCACTGGTTCGAGTCCCGGCTGGGTCAGTTGGCATTTCTGTGTGAAGTTTGCATGTTCTCCCCGTGTTGGCGTGGGTTTCCTCAGGGTGCTCCAGTTTCCCCAACAGTCCAAACACATGCGCTATACGCTTATTTCACGCGACCGCCATTTTAGAACACGAAAGCGAGGCTGCGGTGGGAAGAAAGCCGGAAGTATAGGATCAGCACTGTAAACATTGCAACAACATGCTGTGTGCTATAAGCCTCCAGCTGTTGCTGCGACTTCAAAATGTAGAAATGGTGTAAACATCACTTTAATATCATTCCGTTCAGTTTAATTTAAACAATTAAAAGCATATTAGACGTCAAACAACATCACAATCTCTTTAAGAGTGATACACTTAAGTGTCCTCTTAGACTTCAGTTCATGGCAGCAGGTAAACACCGTGGGGACGCTTCCCTGCTTCAGCCTATGTAACCCGGTGAGTGATAGAACACTGCAGTCCTCTGTAGCACATCTTCGTGTTGTCTTTAACAGTGTTGTCCCGGTACTGAAATTTTAAAAGCATCAATTTCCCGCTAACATTTACGCGCCGCTGAGCGCGCTCATAAACACCGCTGATTTGCCGTAGTATTCACCAGTGCTCAACAGACTGACTGTGAAGGTTATCAGCTTCCTGCTCTTCACAGATTGAAAACACACACAGACGGATATTGGAACTTTTTAAAGCCGTGAAGATCAGTCGTTTCATCAGCGGAACGCTCGTCTGTGTTTGCACTCAGTAAACAGCGGTGAGGTGAACTGATGACCTTCACAGCCAATCAGAGTGATTTCTGTTGAGCACGTGAACACAATGGCCAATCAGCGCTGTTTAAGTACTCCATGAACAGTGTCTTAAATGTTAACGAGAAATTGCCGTTTTTTATATTTCATTACGGAAATTTTGTATCGTGGCAAGTCTAATATAGTTAAAGACTCAGTTCATTAACTTGAGTTTGATGAATGGCATCTAAAATGTGTGTTTGGGAAAGAAAACGTTAGCTAAGTAGTGCCATTTCCCTTAACTTAGCTGAAAATGAGGTCTGATATCTCTTTTTATTTTCACTATTCATTCAGAACGGACCTTCGGGTCACTCGGAAGGCGCTGAAATCATAAATTTGTGTCACTTTCTCTTCGCTGATAAGATATACAGCCAGGTACACAATATTCCTGTGTGACTCAGTCTATACTTCCGGGTTTCTTCCCACCGCAGCCTCGATTTCGCTGTTAATAATGGCGGCCGCGTGAAATCAGTCTATAGGGGAATTGGGTACTGTTTGTGGTGGTGAATTGCATTATGGGATGTTGATCTCTGCTCTGTCCACTTTTGATGTTGAAAATTCAACTCTACAGGTTAGCAAAGTGACTTTATTGACGTTTTAGTAGGTTGAAATAATATAATGTATAAGAAATAGAGAAATAAGTCTGTAAAATAACAGTAAATGTGCTGCAGTTTATTACAAGGTGTTTGCAGCGTAATTTACAACACCAAGACAGACAATATAGCACTGCACACTATTACAAATGATCATAAAAGTCACTTTTTCACATTTTTCACGGTTAAAAGTTGTTGGAAGAAAGATCAAGATCCCATAATGCAACTCAGAAGCAGAAATAAACTGGGTAAAATAAAAACATGAATCACAAAATACAGAAGAGTGCTAATTCACGGATATTTTTGGAGTGTACGTTCTACACTTTCTGTCCTGTTACATAAGCCAGTGCCTGCTTCATTTAAAGACTGCACTTTTTCTGAGCCTCCTTCCATTTGCTGCTTTTATGTGCTGCTTTCTAAATGAGTTTTTCTTCATGCTTTCATAACGTGATCTGAATAATGCATCATCCACTGTCAATAATGAATGAGTGTTTTCTTCTTTCAGTCTCTGGTGCTTTATGAGGTTTGAAGTCCTTCATTGTGTTTTCTAAGAACGTTTTTCAGATGTTTCTGAGGGAATACAGAGAGCAGTGTGTGATGTAGTGAGTTATTAATTAAATTACTTACTGCTGAAAAAATTAAGTATGACACGGTGGCTCAGTTGTTAGCACTGTGGCCTCACAGCAGGAAGGTCGCTGGTTCGAGTCTCGGCTGGGTCAGTTGGCATTTCTGTATGGAGTTTGCATGTTCTCCCTGTGTTGGCGTGGGTTTCCTCTGGGTTCCACCACAGTCCAAACACATGCACTATAGGGGGATTGATGAACTGAATTGGCCGTAGTGTATGAGTGTGTGTGTGTGTGTGAATGTGAGAGTGTATGGGTGTTTTCCAGTACTGGGTTGCAGCTGGAAGGGCATCCGCTGTGTAAAACATATGATGGAATTATTGGCAGTTCATTCTGCTGTGGCGACCTCTGAAATAGAGACTAAGCTGAAGGAAAATGAATGAATGAAAAAATAAAGTTATTACTGCTCATTTTTAGATAATTTAGTTACCGTTACTTATGTTTTACATGCCTTGAATATTCAGTTTCTCCAGGAATTTGGATAGCCAATGAATCTTGCGATTCGAAATCGGAAAATTGACAAGATTTGAAAGTTTTGAGATAAGCTTTCAAAATATCAGTCATTTTAGGCAGCAAAAAATGCTTTTAATGATAATTATAGATATCCCTGCTAAATTCTTGAGGGACTGAATACTGTAAATTAAAAAGAATAAAATTTCAGTATAAATAAATGAGGTGACATGGTGGCTCAGTGGTTAGCACTCTCGCCTCACAGCAAGAAGGTTGCTGGTTTGAGTCCCGGCTGGGTCAGATGGCATTTCTTTGTGGAGTTTGCATGTTCTCCCCGTGTTGATGTGGGTTTAACCAAGCTTAACCAAGTTAATTAGGCAAATTAGGGTAATAGGCAAATCATTAACGATATATATATATATATATATATATATATATATATATATATATATATATATATATATATATATATATATATATATATATATATATATATATATATATATATATATATATATATATATATATAATGAAAAGTAACTAGTAACTACAGGCAGTGCAGAATTATTAGGCAAATGAGTATTTTGACCACATCATCCTCTTTATGCATGTTGTCTTACTCCAAGCTGTATAGGCTCGAAAGCCTACTACCAATTAAGCATATTAGGTGATGTGCATCTCTGTAATGAGAAGGGGTGTGGTCTAATGACATCAACACCCTATATCAGGTGTGCATAATTATTAGGCAACTTCCTTTCTTTTGGCAAAATGGGTCAAAAGAAGGACTTGACAGGCTCCGAAAAGTCAAAAATAGTGAGATATCTTGCAGAGGGATGCAGCACTCTTAAAATTGCCAAGCTTCTGAAGCGTGATCATCGAACAATCAAGCGTTTCATTCAAAATAGTCAACAGGGTCGCAAGAAGCGTGTGGAAAAACCAAGGCGCAAAATAACTGCCCATTAACTGAGAAAAGTCAAGCGTGCAGCTGCCAAGATCCCACTTGCCACCAGTTTTGCCATATTTCAGAGCTGCAACATCACTGGAGTGCCCAAAAGCACAAGGTGTGCAATACTCAGAGACATGGCCAAGGTAAGAAAGGCTGAAAAACGACCACCACTGAACAAGACACACAAGCTGAAACGTCAAGACTGGGCCAAGAAATATCTCAAGACTGATTTTTCTAAGGTTTTATGGACTGATGAAATGAGAGTGAGTCTTGATGGGCCCGTGGCTGGATCGGTAAAGGGCAGAGAGCTCCAGTCCGACTCAGACGCCAGCAAGGTGGAGGTGGAGTACTGGTTTGGGCTGGTATCATCAAAGATGAGCTTGTGGGGCCTTTTCGGGTTGAGGATGGAGTCAAGCTCAACTCCCAGTCCTACTGCCAGTTTCTGGAAGACACCTTCAAGCAGTTTTACAGGAAGAAGTCTGCATCCTTCAAGAAAAACATGATTTTCATGCAGGACAATGCTCCATCACACGCGTCCAAGTACTCCACAGCGTGGCTGCCAAGAAAGGGTCTAAAAGAAGAAAAACTAATGACATGGCCTTCTTGTTCACCTGACCTGAACCCCATAGAGAACCTGTGGTCCATCATCAAATGTGAGATTTACAAGGAGGGAAAACAGTACACCTCTCTGAACAGTGTCTGGGAGGCTGTGGTTGCTGCTGCACGCAATGTTGATGGTGAACAGATCAAAACACTGACAGAATCCATGGATGGCAGGCTTTTGAGTGTCCTTGCAAAGAAAGGTGGCTATATTGGTCACTGATTTGTTTTTGTTTTGTTTTTGAATGTCAGAAATGTATATTTGTGAATGTTGAGATGTTATATTGGTTTCACTGGTGAAAATAAATCATTGAAATGGGGATATATTTGTTTTTTGTTAAGTTGCCTAATAATTCTGCACAGTAATAGTCACCTGCACACACAGATATCCTCCTAAAATAGCTCAAACTAAAAACAAACTAAAAACTACTTCCAAAAATATTCAGCTTTGATATTAATGAGTGTTTTGGGTTCTTTGAGAACATGGTTGTTGTTCAATAATAAAATTCATCCTTAAATACAACTTGCCTAATAATTCTGCACTCCCTGTATTTATACTATACTTTTTTACTCTTACTCGAGTAACTTTTAAGATTGTTACTTTTACTTTTACTTGAGTAAAAATTCCCGCAAGTACTTGCACTTTTACTTGAGTATAGATTTTGGATACTCTACCCACCTCTGCAAATAACATAAATATTACGAGCATAAACATTAGGTGAGCAGGTTACATTGTAACCCTGTATCCTAACAACACGCTACGTGACGAGATTTGCAATTTGGCTGTTGGCATCAGACGAAACACAACAAAAATGTAAATACAACCATTCAGAAGAACAGAATAGTGCACTCACTGCACTGAAGCGAAATGGTAAGGTTTATAATGTAATTAATACATACAAACCTCTTCAACATTATTAAATGTAGATGCTGAATCACTGATATGTGTTGGTTTGCACAGTTGCACAGTCACAGTTCTGAAGTTCAATTTCAGACAGTTTATTTTATTTTCCAGATCTGATGTGAACTATCTGCTGCTGCTTTCAGTAGTATGGTAATAAATGTCACATTCTTAGCATTGAACACTGAATAAAGCACATGATGTGTACCTGAGCTGATCATTGTCAGTTTTCTGTTGTTCACCTGTGAGAAATAGAAGCCGTCTCTAAAATATACATTCAGCTGTTGGTTAGGACAAAAACTTCTTTTAATATGAAAAATATTCCTTCTATCGCCTGCTGTTCATTTTAGTTAGAACACTGTTCAAACCAGCGTTAAATCAGCCTTTAGGCTTGATAGTCAGGCACACTAACGTCAAGGGGCTGAGTGAAAATGTGTTTTGATCCAGGAGTGCAATACCTAGTTCAACCACTGGGTGTTAAACTTACATACTGCACCTTTAAAGAAAGTACATTATTCATTCATTTTCTTTTCGGCCTAGTCCCTTTATTAATCTGGGGTCGCCACAGCGGAATGAACCGCCAACTTATCCAGCATATGTTTTACGCAGCGGATGCCCTTCCAGCCGCAACCCATCTTTGGGAAACACCCATACACTCTCATACACACTCATACACTAAGGACAATTTAGCTTACCCAATTCATCTGTACCACATGTCTTTGGACTTGTGGGGGAAACTGGAGCACCCGGAGGAAACCCACACGAACACAGGGAGAACATGCAAACTCCACACAGAAATGCCAACTGACCCAGCCGAGGCTCAAACCAGCGACCTTCTTGCTGTGAGGCGACAGCGCTACCTACTGCACCACCACGTCGCCGAAAGTACATTATAAATAACTAATTCAATTAAGTAACTAATTAACTTTACATTATTCAGCGGATCAGTAGTTTAATTGGAGTAACTATATTTACAGTAACTGATTACATCTAACACTGCTATTAATTGGAGCGCATGTTTAAAACAAAGAAGAAAAACAATCCTCCATTTACCTTGAACCTGAATCACTCCTAAATGCTAAAAACACAAATACATTTTAGTTAACTGTATTTTGTTTTTGTTTAATATTTTAATAAACATTTCAGTTCACAGAGGCTCGTTTGCAACCATTTTTTTCATAAATGTGCTAAAAACTATTATGAACATTATCATATTATGTTTGTTTGTTTTTTATCTTCTCATCAGCATCTAGCAATGTTTCTCAGTGTTTTACTAGGATTGTTGTAGGCACTTTAACAGGCGGCTCGTTTCACTTTTATTGACATTCGTAAATGTGCTTGGCTGAGAAATGAATGAAAAAGACATTTATGTGTTGCTTTAGCGAGAGATTTATGTGCAATAAACACTGACCTCAGAGCACAGCCAATCACACGAGCCATCTGGATGATGTCACTGGAATCAGATGAGTCATCAGTCCTGCCGCATTCTGGGAAATGAAGTCACAGAGGTTAACAGACGTGTGTGCGTGTGCTTGTGGCGGAAGAGTTAATGGACTGTAAAGGGGAAGGTCACTCTTTTCAATTAAAGGAAAATATTGCTTTATTGGAAAAGACATCAGCTGATGCATTTATTAATGCTTATGAATTCCCATTATTAATGCTGGTTATTGTTGCTGAGCTGAAATATGTATTTTAGTCTGATTTGTATGAACATAATAAGCATTTGACGTAAGTGTTTATTAAACTAATCTACAGTCACCGGCACTTTATTAGGCACTTTATTACACCTATTCAACTGCTCGTTAACGCAAATTTGTAATCAGCCAATCACATGTCAGTAACTCAATGCATTTAGGCATGTAGACATGATCAAGACGATCTGCTGCAGGTCAAAGCGAGCATCAGAATGGGGAAGAAAGGGGATTTAAGTGACTTTGAATGTGGCATGATTGCTGATGCCAGACGGGCTGCTCTGAGTATTTCAGAAACTGCTGATCTACTGGGATTTTCACGCAGAACCATCTCTAGGGTTTACAGAGAATATCTAGTGAGTGGCAGTGAGCTGGAATCATTGGCGGTTCATTCCACTGTGTCGATGCCAGATTATTAAAGGGACTAAGCCGAAAAGAAAATGAATGAATGAATAATAGTAAGAGAATTCTATTAAAATTCACAGTATTCACACTATAGACTTTACAATATTCATTCATTCATTTTCCTTCGGCTTACTCCCTTATTTATTAGGGATCGCCACAGCAGAATGAACTGCCAACTATTCCAGTATATGTTTTACGCAGTGGATGCCCTTCTAGCTGCAACCCAGCAATGGGAAACACCCATACACACTAATTCACTGTTGCCAATTTAGTTACTACTTGGCAGTTCATTATGACTTGACTTCATCAATTCCCCTATAGCGCATGTGTTTGGACTGTGGGGGAAACCGGAGCACCCAGAGGAAACCCACACCAACACGGGGAGAACATGCAAACTCCACACAGAAACGGCAACTGACCCAGTCGGGACTCGAACCAGCAACCTTTTTGCTGTTGGATTTTTTCTTGGTGCACCTAACTTTGACAAAAATGTGTTTCATTGTGTGTGTGCGCGTGTGCGTGCGTGTGTGTGTGCGCGTGTGTGTGTGCGTGTGTGCTTGTGTGCGTGCGTGTGTGTGTTTCAGGAAGGACCAGGAGAATGGCTGACTCTTGACTCTCAGGTCATCATGGCAGATAATGAAATTTGTGGCACCAAAGATCCAACTTTCCACCGTCTGCTCCTGGACACTCGCTTTGAACTGCCTCTCGGTGAGAACCGTATATACTACAGCTATGAATACAAACTTATTTGATTTCTGCTGCATGTTTATTAGCTTTTAACTCCCTTCTGCTATACACTACCTGACAAAAGTCTTGTGGCCTATCCAAGTTTTATGAACAGTAAATATTAATTTGACTTCTAGTTGATCATTTGGTATCAGAAGTGTCTTATATGAAAGGTAAAGGCCTCTAGATGATGCTTATTTGACCACAATAAAATATGATCTTGCCTGATTTTAAATGATTTCATTAGGACAGTAAGGTCTGACTCTGCTTAGACTAAAGTCTCATCACTGAACAGAAATAATGTCCAGTATAGAATATAAAGTCATGCTGCAGTGGAAACAGAATGAATATTGTGTCTGACTCCATCATGAGCTTGGAGGACTGCATCATACATCTCTGACTCAAATCACTGATTAATAAAGTCATCTGGAATGGCAAAGAAAGCGTTCTTGCAGGACTCCCAGAGTTCATCAAGACTCTTTGTGTTCATCTTCAACACCTCCTTCATCTTTCCCCAAACATACTCAATAATGTTCATCTCTGGTGACTGGGCTGGCCAATCCTGGAGCACCTTGACCTTCTCTGCTTTCAGGAGCTTTGATGTGGAGGCTGAAGTATGAGGAGCGCTAATCTGCTGAAGAATCTGCCCTCTCCTGTGGTTTGTAATGTAATGGGCAGCACAAATGTCTTGATACCTCAGGCTGTTGATGTCGACATCCAATCTGCAGATCTCTCATACGCCCCCATACTGAATGTAACCCCAAACCATGATTTCCCCTGCACCAAACTTGACTGATTTCTGTGAGAATCTTGGCTCCATACGGGTTCCAGTAGGTCTTCTGCAGTATTTGTGGTGATTGGGATGCAGTTCAACAGAAGATTCATGGGAAAAATCCACCTTCTGCCACTTTTCCAGATGATCAACTAGAAGACAAGTTATTATTTGTTGCTCTTACAACTAGGATCGACGACAAGAGTTTTGGCAGATAGTGTATTTTAAGGATCTAGTCTTGATCGGGTTTTAGATCAGTCTAAAGCGGATGCCTCAAATGTATTAAGGCCTGTTTCCACCAAGCATGATAATGATAAATAATAATTCAACAATAACAATTCCAATATTATTATTATTATTATTTTATTATTATTAATATCTCTATTTCCTAACAACAGCTTTGCCAAACCTCCCAGTGTATTAAAAATATTTTTTTAATTCATTCATTTTCTTTTCGGCTTAATGCCTTTATTAATCTGGGGTTGCCACAGCGGAATGAACCACCAATTTATTCTGCATATGTCTTATGCAGTGGATGCCCTAACTGCAACTCCTCAAACATCCATGCACACTCATTCACAATTATACACTGCGGACAATTTAGCATACCCAATTCCCTAAAACGCATGTCTTTGGATTGTGGGGGAAACCGGAGCACTCGGCGAAAAACGCAAACGCAGGGAGAACATGCAAACTCCACACAGAAACACCAACTGACCCAGCCGAGGCTCGAACCAGTGACCTTCTTGCTGTGAGGCGAACGTGCTACCCACTGCGCCACCATGCAGCCCATAACATTTTTTTATACTTTAAAATTGCTCATTGGCAGCCATGCAGCTGATGAACGCACAGAAATGCTATTATGTGCATATTATATAGATTCAATTCATATTTCGAGCTCATATGTGACCAAAAACAGAATCCTTTGTCACATAATAAATGTCTTTTCTGTCACTTTGTATTAATTTTTTGCATCCTGGCTAAATAAAACTATCGATTTCAGTCACTGAGGGCTATTAAAGTGACACCGCTGCTTTTTACCTTCCTCAAACCTAGTTTTTAAGCCTTAGAGGAGCCGACAGCAGTGTCTGTTTTCTGAACAAATGAGGTCTTGTTCTCAAAAGCGCTGAGTTCAGCAGAAATACACCTGAAACTCAATATAAATGACCTGCAGTCGCACAAGAAACATCATTTCTCCAAGCTAAAGCATCTGCATTGAGTCTATGCTGCTTTACTATTTACTCTTAAAATAATATTTAATATTTATATACAGTATAATTTCCCAGAGATGGGTTGCAGCTGGAAGGGCATCCGCTGCGTAAAACATGTGCTGGATAAGTTGGCGGTTCATTCCGCTGTGGCGACCCCGGTTTAATAAAGGGACTAAGTCGAAAAGAAAATGAATGAATGGATGAATTTATATAGTATAAAAACAAGAGTCGCTCTGATGACATGAAAGTTAAATCAACATTCACAGATTGCCTTATATAGCATGTTTATTCAACTGCTTCTGCTCTTCTGTGTGTGTGTGTGTTTCTTACACAGATATCCCAGAAGAAGAGGCCCGATACTGGGCCAAGAAACTGGAGCAGATCAACGCCATGCGGGACCAGGATGTGAGATTATTTTGCTGAAATCAAAACAAAAATGGTGTATAAGTCACATTTCATCATTGAATTCACTATATAGTGTAAAACAAGCTACTGGTAGCTCAAAACAAAATACACAATGTTTTAAAAATGTGCTTTAGTTCCTCTCAATCAAATCCTTTACATTTAAGATGAATTAAATATATTATAAACTATATCACAGTATCTTTGCATTTGCTCTTAAACTATGAAACAATGTTATTTTTTTATTTTCATTGAAAAATAATGTGGAATAATACACTCACTGGCCACTTTATTAAGTACACCTTACTAGTAGCGGGTTGGACCCACTTTGGCCTTCAGAACTGCCTTAATCCTGTGTGGTATAGATTCAACAAGGTACTGGAAATATTCCTCAGAGATTTTGCTCCATATTGACATGATAACATCATGCAGTTGCTGCTGATTTGTCAGCTGCACATCCATGATGAGAATCTCCCGTTGCACCACATCCCAAAGGAGCTCTATTGGATTGGGATCTGGGCACTGTGGAGGCCATTTGAGTACAGTGAACTCATTATCATGTTCAAGAAACCAGTCTGAGATGATTTTATTGATGATGAATGGTTTTATTTCCATTAACTAACATTAAAAAAGATGAATAAATATACATTCTGATGAATGTGTGTATGTGTTGTGTTTCAGTATTCATATCAGGAGGTTCAGGAGAGGCCTCTGTCTGTGCCCGGATCACAGTGCTGTGAGTTTAATAAAGTACATCCATCAATTATAAATCATCATGAAATTAGAATGAATAATTTCTCCAAATCTAAATATTTTATGCAAATATAATTAAAGAAAAAATCTGTAAATTATTAAGGTCATATATGTCAGCAGAAATTTAGTTTGTGTTTGTTCAATATCACTGAGGTTTTATGAATTTTGAATATACCATATATATAATTATATTCAATACAAAATATATTCATCATCATTATTATTAGTATTATTATTATTGTTGTTGTTGTTGTTGTTGTTGTTGTTGTTGTTGTTGTTAAATATTTTTCAAGTGATGAGATTTTTTTAACAGTAGTTGTAATAACTACTCTAATAGCTCCTTTCTTTTATGGATGGATGGATATGATAGATAGATAGATGGATGAATGGATGGATGGATGGATGGATGGATGGATGGATGGATGGATGGATGGATGGACGGACGGACGGACGGACGGATGCATAAATGGATGAATAGATGGATGGATGGACACGATAGACAGATAGACATACAGACAGACAGACAGACAGATAGATAGATAGATAGATAGATAGATAGATAGATAGATAGATAGATAGATAGATAGATAGATAGATAGATAGATAGATAGATGGATGGATGGATGGATGGATGGATGGATGGATGGATGGATGGATGGATGGATGGATGGATGGATGGATGGATGGATGGATGGATTAATGGTTGGATGGATGGATGGATGGATGGATGGACGGACGGACGGACGGACGGACGGATACGATAGATAGATAGATAGATAGATAGATAGATAGATAGATAGATAGATAGATAGATAGATAGATAGATAGATAGATAGATAGATAGATAGATAGATAGATAGATGGATGGATGGATGGATGGATGGATGGATGGATGGATGGATGGATGGATGGATGGATTAATGGTTGGATGGATGGATGGATGGATGGATGGACGGACGGACGGACGGACGGACGGATACGATAGATAGATAGATAGATAGATAGATAGATAGATAGATAGATAGATAGATAGATAGATAGATAGATAGATAGATAGATAGATAGATAGATAGATAGATAGATAGATAGATAGATAGATAGATAGATAGATAGATAGATGGATGGTTGGATGGATGGATGGACGGACGGATGGACGGATGGATGGATGGATGGATGGATGGATACGACAGATAGATAGATAGATAGATAGATAGATAGATAGATAGATAGATAGATAGATAGATAGATAGATAGATAGATAGATAGATAGATAGATAGATAGATAGATAGATAGATAGATGATGGATGGATGGATGGATGGATGGATGGATGGATGGATTAATGGTTGGATGGATGGATGGATGGATGGACGGACGGACGGACGGACGGACGGACGGACGGATACGATAGATAGATAGATAGATAGATAGATAGATAGATAGATAGATAGATAGATGGATGGATGGATGGATGGATGGATGGATGGATGGATGGATGGATGGATGGATGGATGGATGGATGGATGGATGGATGGATGGATGGATGGTTGGATGGACGGACGGACGGACGGACGGACGGACGGACGGACGGACGGACGGACGGACGGATGGATTAGATAGATAGATAGATAGATAGATAGATAGATAGATAGATAGATAGATAGATAGATAGATGGATGGATGGATGGATGGATGGATGGATGGATGGATGGATGGATGGATGGATGGATGGATGGATGGATGGATGGATGGATGGATGGATGGATGGACGGACGGACGACGGATGGATGGACTAGATAGATAGATAGATAGATAGATAGATAGATAGATAGATAGATAGATAGATAGATAGATAGATAGATAGATAGATAGATAGATAGATAGATAGATAGATAGATAGATAGATAGATAGATAGATGGATGGATGGATGGATGGATGGATGGATGGATGGATGGACGGAGGGATGGACGGACGGATGGATACGATAGATAGATAGATAGATAGATAGATAGATAGATAGATAGATAGATAGATAGATAGATAGATAGATAGATAGATAGATAGATAGATAGATAGATAGATAGATAGATAGATAGATAGATAGATAGATAGATAGATAGATGGTTGGATGGACGGATGGACGGATGGATGGATACGACAGATAGATAGATAGATAGATAGATAGATAGATAGATAGATAGATAGATAGATAGATAGATAGATAGATAGATAGATAGATAGATAGATAGATAGATAGATAGATAGATAGATAGATAGATAGATAGATAGATAGATAGATCATCTGAACCACTAAGAGCTGCAGGTCTGTGTTAATGTGATTTATGAATGCTGGTAATCAATGGCAGAGGTCTCACTGAAAGCTGAATAAGCAGCAGTGCATGAATGAAATTCTCACAGCAGTCTTTCACACACACTCTGCTGACTCAGCTCCAGTGGGTGAGACTTCACTGAGGGAGGCTTTTATTGGCTGAGCCACGCATCAGGGGCTGCTCATTGGATGACGGCCAGTAATGCTTCTATTCAAATCACCGAACACAGTCACACTGATACTTTACTGTTCGCTTAAAGCAGAAGCTGCAACCACTTTTATTAACCGTTTCTTATGGTGACGCAGTTCCTAGAGAAACAGAATATTAAATGAGAAAACAGTGGGCGTGGCTTGTTTTTTCTACTGTAAGCTGATTGGATGTTGTAAAGTAGGCGTTTCATTCAAAAAGATAGGGAAAGGGGTTTGGGAAGAGGTATTACAACCGATTCCTCCTCCTTACCATTTCTGTTTGTTATCATAGCAATGTCAAAACTGACAGCTGGAGGGGTGTGGTTAAGTATGTTAGCCACGCCCAATACCTCAGACAGAAGTAATCTAAGAATTGAACTGAAAACAAACAGGAAGTGCATTTTCAGATTTTAATTTTAGATTAATTAATGCACAGATGAATTGTTCACCACAAAACATGCAATGTGAGCTAACACGAGATGAGATACTATAGAAGTTAATGGTTACCGGTTTCTAACATTTTTCAAAATATCTACTTGTGTGAGTAAACGATGACAGAATGTTCATTTTTGCGTGAAATATCTCTTTAATGCTTTACAGTTGTCGTTGAGAAACTCATTGAGTCATCAGCCAAACCACTATTTTAAACTCATTAGTTTTACTCATTATCAGTGCATTGTGGGTAATCCTCTGTCTTTTCTCTCTCGTCTCTCACAGGTAACTGGTGGGGTGACCAGCAGAGTGAGTTTTCATATCTGTCATTATGAGCTCATTAATCTGACATCTGCTCTTTATATGTTTAGTAAACTATCATCAGGAGGATCTGTTCACTCAGGCTGAATAAACACACTCATACTTTAGGAAATCAAATAATTCATCATCTGTCTTTCAATGCAAGTCCTGTATTGCTGTATTGCAACACACTGTATTGTTATTAAATGCAGTAGACATGTGAATATTTAGCATGCTTTGAAAGAGGAGTTGTTTTAATATACTTTATTATTTATTTATTATTCATTAATTATGTATTTATTAATCAATATAATACTTTATATTATTTATTTATTTTTAATATACTGTATTATTTTTTATATTAATTAAATGTATTTATTAATAAATGTAATACTTTATATTATTTATTATTTATTTATTATAAATTAAATAATGTATTTATTAATCAATATAATACTTAATATTATTTATTTATTATTGATTTATTTTTAATATACTGTATTATTTATTTATTATTTATTTATTTTTTAATATACTGTATTATTTATTTATTATTAATTAAATAATGTATTTATTAATCAATATATTACTTTACATTATTTATTTATTATTTTTCATTCTTGCATTCACATTTTTCCCTTTTGCATATTAACACATTTGTTTTAATGATACTTTATTGTTTATTTATTAATCAATATAATACTTTATATTATTCATTTATTATTTATTTATTTTAAATATTAGATTAGATTCAACTTTATTGTCATTACACATGTACAAGTACAAGGAAACGAAATGCAGTTTAGGTCTAACCAGGAGTGCAATAGCAGCAAGTGCAGGATACAGGTATAAGTTATAAAGTGCAGTTATAGAAAAACTATGGTGATATTTACAAATGGATGTACTATGAACATTATATACAGGTTGTATTAGCTATAAACAGAGATTTACAATAGATGAATATAGGTACAGGTTGCTATTAATAATCAGAAGTGTGCAGATATATAAACAGAATTACAAATGTACATGTCCAGTGGGTATGTATACCCACTGTATAAATATACAGTATAAATATACTGTAATATTTATTTATTATTCAATAAATAATGTATTTATTAATCAATATAATACTTTATATTGTTTATTTATTATTTGTTAATTTTAAATCTACTGTATTATGTATTTATTATTCATTAAATAATGTATTTATTAATCAATATAATACTTTATATTGCTTATTATTTATTTATTTTTAATCTACTGTATTATTTATTTATTATTCATTAAATAATGTATTTATTAATCAATATAATACATTATATCATTTATTTATTATTTTTCCTCATTTTTTCCCCTTCATTTTCCCTTTTGCATATCAAGACTTTAGTTTTAATATTCTTTATAATTTGTTTATTTTAAATATACTGTATTATTTATAAAGGGACTAAGCCGAAAAGAAAATGAATGAATGTATTATTTATTTATTATTAATTAAATAATGTATTTATTAATCAATATAATACATTATATCATTTATTTATTATTTTTCCTAATTTTTCGCCTTCATTTTCGCTTTTGCATATCAAGACTTTTGTTTTAAGTAGTCTTTATAATTTATTTATTTTAAATATACTGTATTATTTATAAAGGAACTAATCCGAAAAGAAAATGAATGAATGAACGTATTATTTATTTATTATCAATTAAATAATGTATTTATTAATCAATATATTACTTGACATTATTTATTTATTATTTATTTTAAATATAATGTATTATTTATTTATTATTCCTTAAATAATGTATTTATTAATCAATATAATACTTAATATTGTTTATTTATAATTTATTTATTTTTAATTTACTGTATTATTTATAAAGGGACTAAGCCGAAAAGAAAATGCATGAATGAATGTATTATTTATTTATTATTAATTAAATTATGTATTTATTAATCAATATAATACATTATATTATTTATTATTTATCCTTAATTTTTTCCCCTTCTATTTCTCTTTTCATTCTTGCATTCACATTTTTCCCTTTTGCATATGAACACATTTGTCTTAAATATACTTTATTGTTTATTTATTAATCAATATAATACTTTATATTATTTATTTATTTTTTTTCTCTTTTTTCCTCTTCTACTTCTCTTTCATTCTTGCATTGACATTTTTCCTTTTTACATATAACACATTTACATATAAAAACGGGGAAAAAATTATAGAAAAATATACAAATTCCACACGTTCATATCAAAACTCTTTTACATGCATGCATATTTCCCAATACTTCATGTAATAATATATCCCTGGACCACAAAACCAGTATTGTGTTGCACAGGTATATTTTGACAACAGCTAAAAATACATTGTCAATATAATAATATACATTAATATATAAAATATTTAATGCAGGGAATTTTAAGTATTTCTTTCTGTATTTTGAGACTCTGAGAAGCAAAACTGACTGGTGCATGAAAAAGCATTCTTTGATTTATGGTTTTTTTATTTAATAATATATCCCTGGACCACAAAACCACTGGTATATTTTTGGACAACAGCCAAAAATACATTGTATTGGTCAAAATTATTGTTTTTTATTTTATGCCAAACATCTTTAGAATACAAAGTAAAGTTCCATGAAGGTATTTTGTAAAAACAATTTATTAGTAAAATGTGCATTGCTAAACACTTCATTTAGACTACTTTAAAGGTAATTTTCTCAATATTTATGTTTTTTGAACGCTCAGATTATAGATTTTTAAATAGTTAGCTAAATAGCTAAATATTGTCCATCTTAACAAAGCATGCACTAAAAGAAAGTTTGTTTATTCAATTTATTTAAATGTATGAATCTCATTTTCTAAAAGGTCTTTCTGGTTTTGTGGTCCAGGGTCACTCATATATTATTATTATTATTATTATTATTATTATTATTATTATTATTATTATTATTATTATTATCTATTACTAATAAACTACTAATAATATAGAAAAATAAAATAAATAAATATTATATAAACAAGATATTTAATGCAGGGAATTTTGCATTGGCAGCACGGAGGCTCAATGGTTAGCACTCTGGCCTCACAGCAAGAAGGTCGCTGGTTCGAGTCCCGGCTGGGTCAGTTGGCGTTTCTGTGTGGAGTTTGCATGTTCTCCCCGTGTTTGCGTGGGTTTCCTCCGGGTGCTCCGGTTTCCCCTACAGTCCAAACACATGCACTATAGGGGAATTGATGAACTAAATTGGCCGTAGTGTATGAGTGTGAGTGTGTATGGGTGTTTCCCAGTACTGGGTTGCAGCTGGAAAGGCATCAGCGGCATAAAACA
Organism: Danio kyathit; assembly: GCA_903798195.1. NCBI lineage: Eukaryota > Metazoa > Chordata > Actinopteri > Cypriniformes > Danionidae > Danio > Danio kyathit. Next base: position 69,113,772 of record LR812520.1, read on the forward strand.
TATGCTGGAATAGTTGGTGACCCCTGATAAATAAGACAATGAGCCAAAGAAAAATGAGTGAATTAATTTTGCATTATTTTTTCTTTACTTTGAGATGCTGAGAAGCCAAACTAACTAGTACATGAAAATAAATTGTGTTTTTATTCATGTGTGTCTATAGACAATGATCCAGACAGTGCGATGGATGACCGAGACAGTGATTACCGCAGTGAGACCAGTAATAGTATCCCTCCACCATTCTACTCCACATCTCAACCCAATGCCTCAGTCCACCAGTATCCCATAAACCACCAGCACCGAAACCCCAGAGCACCGTACAGCCGAACTATCAACAACTGTGAGCCGGACTACGACCAGCAGAGAACCGTCAGGTGAGACCCCAAGACACACTTTAATACAGTTGAAGTCAGAATTATTCACCCTCCTGTGAATTTTTTCCTTTTTCAAATATTTTCCAAATTATGCTTAAAGGTGCAGTATGTAAGTTTGACACCCAGTGGTTGAACTAGGTATTGCAGTCCTGAATCATAATAAAGGTACGCCGGGTTGCCAGTTTGAGTGATTTTAAACTGTGTTCTAAATAAAAGCAACGACACGCGATTGAGGGAATATTCTCCATATTAAAAGGAGTTTTGGTTCTAACCAACACCTCAAATTGATTTATTAGAAGCGGCTTCTATTTCTCACAGCTGAACAACAGAAACCTATGACAGATCACCTCAGGTAAGCCTCGTGTGCTTTATTCAGTGCTAAATGCTAACAATGCGAGTTTGAATGCATTTTACATGACGTGTATTACCATATACTGAAAGCAGAAAGTTCACCTCAGATCTGGAAAATACAATAAACCGTTTGAAATTGAACTTTAGAACTAAACACATATGAGTGATTCAGCATCTACATTTAATGATGTTAAAGAGGGTTAACATGTATTAAATAGATTCTAAACCTTACCGTTTTGTGAGTGAGTGCATATTCTGTGCTTCTGAAAGGCTGTATTTAAATTTCTGCCGTGTTTTGTGGTGCAAACAGCCAAATGGCTCATCACTTATAACAATCTCGTCACAGCATGTTGTTAGGACACGCGATGTAACCTGCTCACGTTCCTAATATTTATGTCATTTGCTAATTAACGTTATGTGGAACTGAATCTGTCTCATTTTGACATCTGATACTTTCCACTACACTGTAGCATTTCGCTCATGGACGCATGCTTTCAGAGTCTTTCTGAATGAATGAATGAATGAATGAATAAAATATGCTGTTTTCCAACAAGGCAACCCGGGGTGCTGAATTATAATTGGCTAAACTGGCATGTGCATGTGAAAATTACCTAAACAAAGACAGCGTTCCGGCACGGAAAAAAACATTTTCAAAGCAGAATATCTGACTTCAGCATTGTTTGTCAGTTAAACAAGTATGTTCACTTGGGATGTTTCTTAAATATCTGCACACATATTATTGTATTTTTATGCTTTAGAAGAGTCAAAAACTTACATACAGCACCTTTAACAGATTCAGGAATTTTTCACAGTATTTCCTATAATATTTTTTCTTCTAGAGAAAGTCTTATTTGTTTTATTTTAGCTAGAATAAAAGCAGTTTTTATTTGTTTTTAAGCCATTTTAAGGTCAATATTATTACCCCTCTTAAGCAATATTTGTTTTGGTTCATCTACAGAACAAACCACTGTTACACAGGTGTGTGCCAAAGAATTAGAATATTGAGGGAAAGTCCATTTATTTCAATAATTAGTTTCAAAAAGTGAAACTTGTGTGCAATATTAGTTCACTACACATAAAGTTGAATATTTCAAACCTTCATTTGATTACATTTTAATGATTATGGATTAAAGATGAAAAAACTCAAATCCAGTATTTCACAAAATTAGAATATTTCTCCATTCAATTCAATTCATCTTGATTTGTATAGCGCTTTTACAATGTGGATTGTGTCAAAGCAGCTTCACATAGAAGATCATAGTGAATTGAAAGTGTCAGTTCAGTTTTCAGTGTTGAAGTTCAGTTCAGTTTAGTTCAGTTCATTTCAGTTCAGTGTGGTTTAATATTCACTGCTGAGAGTCCAAACACTGAAGAGTAATCCATCGATGCGCAGCTCTACAAGTCCCGAACCATGCAAGCCAGAGGCGACTGCGGCGAGGAAAAAACTTCACCAATTGGCGTAAGTGAAGTATAAAACCTCGAGAGAAACCAGGCACAATTGGGCATGACCATTTCTCCTATGGCCAAACGTCTTGTGCAGAGCTGCAGTCTAGGCGCCGGAGGCTGGAGAACGCTGGACGTCAGCGAAGACTCGGCTGTCCCTGGAGGTCACAGGAGTCAGATGCATGCTCTCCACTCCTCCATGACCACCACATCATCTGCTCAGGATACGGCCTGGTCCAGGATTGTGGAACCTTGGGATCATCTCTTCACAGGTCTTGGATTGCATAATCTGCATAATCTCTGAGGGTCTCAGGATGAGTATCCCCAGGTGGAAATAGAGAATAAAGAGAATAATTAGCGTAGCTGCTGTTCATAGTGTATATAAATGAGATGCGTGGAGCATATTCATGCATCATACCGTTATGTGATGCATTGAGTGTATGCTTTGCTAAAAAGATAGGTCTTTAATCTAGTTTTGAACTGCGAGAGTGTGTCTGAGCCCCGGACATTATCAGGAAGGCTATTCCAGAGTTTAGGAGCCATAAATGAGAAGGCTCGACTTGCTTTACTCGACTTTGATATTCTAGGTTACATTGTAGGCTCCATGTGTCTCAACAATGGGTCTAGTCCACTAAATGCAAAGCCTTGAAGTTGTCTCATTCTGGCCTAGTGGGCTTCAAAATCATGGGGAAGACTGCTGACTTGGAACCCTCCCTACGGAGGAAAAGTCTCAAAAGGCAATTGCAAAATAAGCGGGATGATCACAGAGTGCAGTATCTAAGTATAATAATAGAGAGTTAAGAGAAAGGGGAAAATGTGGCTGGAAAATGTGCTCATGTATGACCGCAGCCTTGAGAGGATTGTCAAGCAAGTGTGACAGAGCTGGTGTCAGAGCATCAAGAACCACCACGTACAGACATCTGCATAACATGGACTACAGCTCTAGAATTCCATGCGTCAAGCCACTCCTGAACCAAAAACAATGTCTGTGCTGGGCTAAAGAGAAAAAGTACAGGGGCCTCAAAAAGCAAGTCTAAATAAATAGGTTTTGAGTTTAGCTTTAAATAGCGCCACATCTGTAATGAAGTTCTAAAGGCAGGGTGTTCCATAGTAGCTCAGTTTGTGATCACATCTCTGTTTAGTTCTGTTGATTTGTAATTTCAAATATTCGTAGCTTGAAACAGATGGAAATATGACTGCTATTAGTGTGACTACTATGGCGAGGGCTTAAACGGAGCAGTGCTCATAATATCGAGCGAAGAAAAAGGAATAGACAGCTGGGAAACAGAACCTGCTTTGTATTGTTGTAGGAAACACAGTTTAGATCTTTTTAGGGTAAGAGGTTTGTGAGTTACTGCCGTCGGTCTATCACTGAATGTGTCAGGAATATCAAAACAAAATCAACTTAACTCCGCTCCTTCAGCGCCCCTCACAGAGCTTGATTCACGCTGGCATTTCTCACCTTGGGTTTTAGGTATTGAAAAGAGAAATATTTCCACCCTCCCGTCCAAACTTTTAGGATGCCGAGTGTCAGATTTGCATAATTCAAATGCACAACGATTTGGCCTGTTTCCCTCGCTCGAAAGCTTGACAGAGCCCCTGCGCGTAGCTACGGTTGCTAAGCCACGATTGGTGCGTGGCGGTTTTTGGGTGTGGCTTAACGAAGGGTCAATTACCCTAACTTTACCCTAATTACCCTAGTTTAGCATTTAAATGTCACTTTAAGCTGAATATTAGTATCTTTAGTATCTTGAAAGGTACATATATAGTCAAATATTATGTGCTGTCATCATGGCAAAGATTTTTAGTTTTCTGTTAATTCATTTTTTATGAAACAGTCATGAAATCTCGAACTGATGTGACATGAGTGTGAGAAGGTGTTTCTCAGCAGGTGTGTGTGTGTGTGTGTGTGTGTGTGTGTGTGTGTGTGTGTGTGTGTGTGTGTGTGTGTGTGTGTGTGTGTGTGTGTGTGTGTGTGTGTGTGTGTTCGTTCGATCTTTTCGTTTTTCCCTTTAATAGACTCATTCATCATGTCTGCTCTGGGCGTCTTTTATCTTTCTTTTTTCACCTTGCAAGACCTTTCAGTTCTGCTGCCTCTTTTGTTTCTCTTCCATTATTCAACAAGGCCAGTTTCCATTGATTTATAAATATACCTGACATTGGCTTGCTTTGCTGTAGGGCTCACTGGATTCCCCTGTTCCTGGATCAGCCCTGTTTGGAATTAGTAAAAGTAATGATAACACTAACTTTTATTGAGCTTCTGCTTTCACCTTAGCTTACATTTCTGCAAACTGAAGCCTGACTTTGCGTTTCATTTTGGCTGAACTGTTTACTAGATTTAGGTTTATATCCAAAACTCAATAGTGAAAACCACTTTACACTTGAAGTAGAGTAAAACCTTACATGTACAGCTTCACAGCTTTATATTTAATGCATTGTTGCCTTTATTGAGAATAAAGCAAAAGCCTGCATTAGATATAAGATTATTTGATGAAAACAGGAATGAATAATTACAGGAATTATTAAAAAACTTTACTATTATTAATAACGGGCGGCGCGGTGGTGCAGTGGAAAGCGATGTTGCCTCACAGCATGAAGGTCACTGGTTCGAGCCTCGGCTGGGTCAGTTGGCGTGTCTGTGTGGAGTTTGCATGTTCTCCCCGTGTTGGCGTTGGTTTCCTCCGGGTGCTCCAGTTTCCCCCACAGTCCAAACACATGCGCTATAGGGGAATTGATGAACTAAATTGGCCGTAGTGTATGAGTGTAAATGCAAGAGTGTATGAGTGTTTCCCAGTGTTGGGTTGCAGCTGGAAGGGCATCCGCTGTGTAAAACATATGCTAAAATAGTTGGCGGTTCATTCCGCTGTGGCGACCCCTGGTTAATAAAAGGACAACTCCGAAAAGAATATGAATGAAGATTTGATTTGGACTGGTTTTGGAGCACACTGGCTTATAGCATACCTGCCAACACTCCCGTTTTTCTCGGGAGTCTCTCGTATTTCAGACCCATCTCCCGTATTGTTCTGTCTCCCGGAAAACTCCCGGAATTCCACCACCCCCGCTCCTCAGCATTTTAGTACAGTCCTGTGTGAAACCTGGTGCATGTGCGTGTGCTCTTCAGTTCGCGTGCAACCTCCCAGCTCTACAGTTCGCTCTCCCCTCAAATCAAACCCCCACCCGGAATTTATGAACCAAATGTTGGCAGATATAGCTTATAGTATTCAGCTTAAAATAACATTTAAAGGCTAAATTAGGGTAATTAGGGTAATTGGTAGGGATGCTCCGATCAGAATTTTTGCAGCCGATACTGAGTACCGATTCCTTGTTATGGTGATTGGCTGATGCTGAGTACCGATTCTGATGCTTCAAGCTTTTTATTCATTCATTTTCTTTTCGGTTTAGTCCCTTTATTAATCTGGGGTCACCACAGCGGAATGAACAGCTAACTCATTACACAGCAGATGCCCTTCCAGCTGCAACCCATCTCTGGGAAACATCCATACACACTCATACACTACGGACAATTTAGCCTACCCAATTCACCTGTACCACATGTCTTTGGACTGTGGGGGAAACCGGAGCACCCGGAGGAAACCCACGCGAACGCAGGGAGAACATGCAAACTCCACACAGAAACGCCAACTGACCCAGCCGAGGCTCGAACCAGCGACCTTCTTGCTGTGAGGCGACAGCACTACCTATTGCGCCACTGCGTCGCCATATGCTTCAAGCTTTATAATGCATGAAGCACATTTTCCCCTCTAAGTATGATACTTAAGTGGAGATCTCTCCTTACTTAGGAGAATAAATGAAGGATGCTGTATATCAGGGTTATTCAATTAGTTTGTCATGGGGGCCAGTTCATGAAAAGCCTCCCAAATGAGGGCCGGAGAGATATGACTTGCAATATGAGTGATGACACAACAGCATATAAGTTGTATTTTTGCTCCTTAAGACACCCGTGTTGTACTTTTCTACATTAAAATGTTAGTATATTGTATTTTGAAACTACATATTATCAGTGCATTGTACAATAAATGTATTTCAAAGCACAACAAAATCAGTGCATTGCTTAAGTAGGCTTCTTCTACATTCAGATACGTTCATATGTTCTGTTTTGAACTGCATAACAATTAGGGATGCAACAATTATAGATTTTGGTTGTACGATTATATAGTCTGAAGAATAATCATGGTTTCACGGGTATCCCGTCTAATGTAAATTTAAGCTTTATATTAGGTAAATATTTATATGAACTGTTGTTATCATCTGCGTTTATACATGCATAATCATTTTAATAATTTTTAATAATTCGTCTAACATATCTTTTGTTTACATTGCACTGAAAGCCACGCACAACTCTCACTGCTACAGTGAGACGTTTTCTGCTGGATGCGGCAAGTATCCAAATGTTTTTGGCGGCTCGCGCCACTGGCTTAATGTCAGGTGATTCACGCTCTACGCATCCTTCAACTGCAGCTCGTGCTGTATTGAACAGACGCAAGTCACTTCATAACTATAGAATCAGAATCAGAATCAGAAGTAGTTTTATTGCCAAGTGTGCTTCACACACACAAGGAATTTGTTTTGGCAACAGAAGCTTCCAGTGTACATAAAGTGACGAGTGACAACACAAAATTAAATATGAGAAAAGAAAAAGCCGATAAACATTAAACAGAGATGCAGTTAGTCAAAAAGATCTGGATGTTGAATTGTATGTACAGATATGTTGTAAATATACAGGTTATAAGGTGCTGTGTACAAATGCGAATGGAGAAAGTATTGCATTGTATATTGTCATAAGGTGCTGTGTACAAGTGCGTATGAGAATATATTGCACATTAATTGCACAGTAGGGGAATATTTAACTGTTCATGAGGTAGATGGCCTGAGGAAAGAAACTTTTCCTGTGTCTGGCTGTTTTTGTGCTTGGTGCTCTGTAGCGCCGACCAGATGGCAACAGTTGGAACAGATAGTGTGCTGGGTGCGAGTCGTCCAGAGTGATTTGGTGAGCCCTTTTACTCACTTTGGAAGAGTACAGTTCTTGAAGTGTAGGAAGGGCAGTGCCAGCGGCTGCTTTTCGACTGAACTAAATTTAATTTTGACCAGGGCCAGAACTAATTCCCGGGGGCCGCCAATTGAATAGCGGTGCTGTATATAATCCCTTAAATGTGTCTCTTATAACCATTTAGTGTGGTATAAATAACAGACATAAATAAATAACAGGCTTAAATAACAGAATATAATAAGTAAAACAGATTTTAAAAACTGGTAAGAAAAATGACTCACAAAGCAATTTAGAAAAACTTTCAGCCAGGTTTTATTGAACTTGCAATATTGTCAAAAACACAGAACTTTCAGTTCTTATATATGTAAAAAGGCCTAAATACATGCAAAATCATTCCAATATTTTGCTCTCCGGTTGGATGAGACCATAGGGGAGATCGCTCTGCTCGCGTCACAGCAGTTTAAAACACTGGATATGCATTGGTTGCAACAAAGACACTATCACTCGCACGAGTCGCGCCAATAAACTGTATAAACAGAGGCTGCACCACATCTGTATGTATTTTAGCCGCAGCCATTATTCCCACCCTCGCACACATCATTTACCTCCTCACGTGTGGTAGCGATGCTGATGAGTGCACATGGGTCTTCCTCTGCGTGTAAACCTGTAAACAAACACCTGTGATCAGTTCATGAGATCGGCCAGATTGACGAGTACCGATCGAGTCATGAAATGTGATCATTGGTCAATACCGATCTCCGGCCAATTGATCAGAGCTTCCCTATTAATTAGGGAAATATTTGAAGCAGAAATAATTTCACGAATAATTCAGATTTCAACTGTATATGTGCTTTTTTCTGGCAAAATGGAAATATAGGAATGACAACAAAAATTTGATGAAAGCACCCTTTTATTTGCATCATACAGTCTAAGAAATAAAAGTACAAAAGATGTCAATTAGCTAGTACATTTTAAATGGTCCAAATTGGTACTTTAAAATCAGTGAGAAATCAAAATGTACAATGTTTATTTTGCTAGTGCACATTGCTTTTCTTTAGGTGAACAAATTATCTTTGCAAGTTAATAAAAATAAAACGGAAAAAAAGGTTTGTTATGATAAACTTCAATCAAAGTCTGACCATTTGCTTTTGCGTTTGGAGTGGAGCTCCTGCTCTGTTGACGTCAGTTTGATGCCTCAGGAACAACATTCTACAATAGAGTCCCAGTGAATTAAAAATTATCTTTCTATTAGGGCTGTCAATTGATTAAAAAAATTAACTAATTAATCACACTTTTTTTTGTGATTAATCATGATTAATCACGAAAGTAATTAATCATGATTAATCATGATTAATCACGAATCAAAAAAAAAATCCAAAATGCAGGCATTGCAAATATGGAAATTGGAAAATTACAATAATAATAAAGTATTGAATACAAACAATTCATCACCTTAGAATTAAAAGGTTCTATCTGACATTTTTGTCAAAATTGAGTTATTGACATATTCTTATTAAATGACAACTTATTTACATTATGGGATGTTTTTTATAAGTTGTTTACATTTTAAGACGTTTTAGAGATTCTTATAAATGAATCATTGTAAATATACTGATTATTATTGTTTTTATTACTATTTTATCCTAAAATGTTGGTTGTTAAATAGACAGTTTATTCTGATCTATCATTATTTTTGTATTGATTTGTATGAAAAATATGATATGTTGAATAATTTGATATATTGAATATTAATGTGATATATTGAATAATACGATGTATTGTTGATATTTTATTTAATTATTATGTTTAAATATCATCTTTTTTTTTTTTTTTTACTATTTACTTTGTTTACTGTTTTGTTTTTTATTATTATATATGCATGTTACTTTTTATGTAAACTTTAGAACTGCTTTGGCAATACAATTGTAACATTTGTCATGCCAATAAAGAATTGAATTGAATTGAGAGAGAGAGAGAGAGAGAGAGAGAGAGAGAGAGAGAGAGAGAGAGAGAGAGAGAGAAAGAGAGAGAGAACGCGCAGCACAGCGCACTCCCTTCAGATCATCAACACGCACGATCGCGTTGATCAAATTTTGCTTAAACTAAGCGTTCTTAAAGTATGGCTGTATTTCTCAAGCAAGGATTCTGACACAGCAAAGCAGACGCTTTACAAAAGTTGCGTGTAGAGGGGAAACACGTCAAACTTAATGAAACATTTGAGGGCGCTTGGAGTCAACTTAGAGAGGAATGGGCTGTCTTTGACAGCTTGCGACATCATATGCCACTTTCACTGAGTACATTTACATGGATCCATATTATCCTTTATCCATATTTCTTTACACATTAAACACACGCAGGGCCGGAGCAAGCTGAACTGGCGCCCTCAACCCGAAAGTGAAATAGAAAGTTACCGGTTTGCGGATGAAAGTGAGAACAGGGAGGGAGAAGGTGGGAGTCGAAATGAGATGAACGTGAGGACAGGGGGGTTCGCTCACTATTCTGCCACCCAAGGCGGTCGCCTCTATGGAAGCGCTGGCCCTGAACACACGTCGGCCACAACAGGAAATAAAAAAAACCTGCAACTGCGTTAAATGCGTTAATTTTTTTTAACGCGTTAAATAGTTCAAATTAATCACGTGCGTTAACGCGCTAATTTTGACAGCTCTACTTTCTATATGTTATCAGTATGTTAGTCTTAAGGATCTTGAAGAATATCTAGTCTAATATTATGTGCTGTCATCATGACAAAGAGAAAATAAATCAGTTATTAGAAATGAGTTATTAAAACTATTACGATTAGAAATGTTTTGAAAAAATCTGTCCCGTTAAACTGAAATGTGGGAAAAAATAAACAGAGGGGCTAATAATTCTGACTTCAACTGTTTGTAAGGTCTATTTCTCTTATTCTCTCTAATCTTCCCTTTATGTGCCCTCTTTCTCCAGTCCGACCGGGAGCTATGCATCCTCTGCCGAACTCAGTCGCTGTAGTTCTCAACTGAGCGAAGAATACGCCGAGCGTGAACTTTACGATGAGAACGACTCGTACCACTCCTGCCACTCCTCAGTGTCCTACAGCAAGGGTTCACCAGATTGGGACGAGACCCAGGGTGCGTACAGCGACGAGTGTGCCTACAGTAAAGACGGCGGAGAAGAAGGCGCTTTATATGAAGAAGATGATGGTGATCTGTACCCAGAAGAGGTGGACATGTATGAAGGAGAGGAGGACTTCAATTATGAAGAGTTAGACGAGGACCAAGAGCTTCCGTTTACGCCAACACCAACCAGTACCGCACCAATAACGGATGCTCAAACGTCCTCCAGACCTCCTTTAGAGAAACAAAACTCACTTCACCAACAGCAAACACCACCTCAGAATGCAGGCCAACCGACCAATCAGACACAAACCCAACCGCCAATCAAACCTGCAATCCAGCAAAGCTCCACCCCCCAGCAGCCACCCCCAAAACAGCAGCCTCCACCACAACAACAATCTTCCGGCCCGATTCCTTCGGTTCAATCATTTTTCGCTATGGCTAAACCGTTGACTGCAGTGTTTGGATTGGGTGGATCTACACCTACACCACCTCCTCCTGCACCAACAACTCAATCTCAACCTCAACCTACAACACAATCCCAAACTCCAGTCGCTCCACCTCCAGCTCCATCCACACAACAGACGCCTCCAGTTACCAACAAATCTTTTGAGATTCCTGTTGAAGATCCGATTATCAATTCTGCACCCGAACCGAAACCTCCAACCCCTGCCGAGGAGAAACCACCCACTGTAGAGGCACCAATGGAGGAGGAAAATCCCATTCAAGAAGACGATTTCCCAACGGAAGAGCCTTTGGTAGAGGAAATTACGATGGAGAGCCCTCCTCTATCGCCACCGTATGAAGAGGAGGAACTGATGCCTGAACCTGAAAGGTATTATTAATATATTGACTCACTTGATTCTAATTGTTTATAATGTGGTTTAATTTTGAGTCAGCCAGCCCAAGCGCTTCTGGTGAACTCTCTTTCCATTACAAAATCACCACAATTACTGAAAAAATAAACACAAAGCCAATGAAATAGCCACATTATGTTGACAGTGAACAAGTCAAGATGCTCAGCCAAATGCACACATGCTCTTCATCATAAGTGTTTAGGTATATGGTTAAAAAGTTGCCAAGAGCGCCATCTGCTGTTAAAAACTAGCGTAGAGCGCCATCTGCTGTTACAAACTAGCCTAGAGCACTGTCACCTGTTAAAAACTAGCCTAGAGCACCGTCTGCTGCTAAAAACTAGCCTAGAGCGCCGTCTGCTGTTAAAACTAGCCTAAAGCGCCATCTGCTGTTAAAACTAGCCTAGAGCGCCATCTGCTATTACAAACTAGCCTAGAGCGCCGTCTGCTGCTAAAAACTAGCCTAGAGTGCCGTCTGCTGTTAAAAACTAGCCTAGAGCGCCATCTGCTGTTAAAACTAGCCTAGAGGGCCGTCTGCTGCTAAAAACTAGCCTAGAGCGCCGTCTGCTGTTACAAACTAGCCTAGAGCGATGTCTGCTGTTACAAACTAGCCTAGAGCGCCGTCTGCTGCTAAAAACTAGCCTAGAGGGCCGTCTGCTGCTAAAAACTAGCCTAGAGCGCCGTCTGCTGCTAAAAACTAGCCTAGAGTGCCGTCTGCTGTTAAAAACTAGCCTAGAGCGCCATCTGCTGTTAAAACTAGCCTAGAGGGCCGTCTGCTGCTAAAAACTAGCCTAGAGCGCCGTCTGCTGTTACAAACTAGCCTAGAGCGATGTCTGCTGTTACAAACTAGCCTAGAGCGCCGTCTGCTGCTAAAAACTAGCCTAGAGGGCCGTCTGCTGCTAAAAACTAGCCTAAAGCGCCGTCTGCTGCTAAAAACTAGCCTAGAGCGTCGTCTGCTGTTAAAACTAGCCTAGAGTGCCATCTGCTGTTAAAACTAGCCTAGAGCGCCGTCTGCTGTTACAAACTAGCCTAGAGCGTCGTCTGCTGCTAAAAACTAGCCTAGAGCGCCGTCTGCTGCTAAAAACTAGCCTAGAGCGCCGTCTGCTGCTAAAAACTAGCCTAGAGCGTCGTCTGCTGTTAAAACTAGCCTAGAGTGCCATCTGCTGTTAAAACTAGCCTAGAGCGCCGTCTGCTGTTACAAACTAGCCTAGAGCGTCGTCTGCTGCTAAAAACTAGCCTAGAGCGCCGTCTGCTGCTAAAAACTAGCCTAGAGCGCCGTCTGCTGTTAAAACTAGCCTAGAGTGCCGTCTGCTGTTACAAACTAGCCTAGAGCGCCGTCTGCTGCTACAAACTAGTCTAGAGCGCCGTCTGCTGCTAAAAACTAGCCTAGAGCGCCATCTGCTGTTACAAACTAACCTAGAGTGCCGTCTTCTGTTACAAACTAGCCTAGAGCGCCGTCTGCTGTTACAAACTAACCTAGAGCGCCGTCTGCTGTTACCATCTAGCCTAGAGCGCCGTCTGCTGTTAAAAAAACTAGCCTAGAGCCCCATCTGCTGTTAAAAACTAGCCTAGAGCGCTGTCTGCTGTTAAAAAACTAGCCTAGAGGGCTGTCTGCTGTTACAAACTAGCCTAGAGCGCCGTCTGCTGTAACAAACTAGCCTAGAGCGCTGTCTGCTGTTAAAAACTAGCGTAGAGCTCCATCTGCTGTTACAAACTAGCCTAGAGCATCGTCTGCTGTTAAAAACTAGCCTAGAGCACCGTCTGCTGCTAAAAACTAGCCTAGAGCGCCGTCTGCTGTTAAAACTAGCCTAAAGCGCCATCTGCTGTTAAAACTAGCCTAGAGCGCCATCTGCTATTACAAACTAGCCTAGAGCTCCATCTGCTGTTAAAAACTAGCCTAGAGCGCCATCTGCTGTTAAAACTAGCCTAGAGGGCCGTCTGCTGCTAAAAACTAGCCTAGAGCGCCGTCTGCTGTTACAAACTAGCCTAGAGCGATGTCTGCTGTTACAAACTAGCCTAGAGCGCCGTCTGCTGCTAAAAACTAGCCTAGAGCGTCGTCTGCTGTTAAAAACTAGCCTAGAGCGCCATCTGCTGTTAAAACTAGCCTAGAGGGTCGTCTGCTGCTAAAAACTAGCCTAGAGGGCCGTCTGCTGCTAAAAACTAGCCTAGAGCGATGTCTGCTGTTAAAACTAGCCTAAAGCGCCATCTGCTGTTAAAACTAGCCTAGAGCGCCATCTGCTATTACAAACTAGCCTAGAGCGCCGTCTGCTGCTAAAAACTAGCCTAGAGTGCCGTCTGCTGTTAAAAACTAGCCTAGAGCGCCATCTGCTGTTAAAACTAGCCTAGAGGGCCGTCTGCTGCTAAAAACTAGCCTAGAGCACCGTCTGCTGTTACAAACTAGCCTAGAGCGATGTCTGCTGTTACAAACTAGCCTAGAGCGCCGTCTGCTGCTAAAAACTAGCCTAGAGGGCCGTCTGCTGCTAAAAACTAGCCTAGAGCGCCGTCTGCTGCTAAAAACTAGCCTAGAGTGCCGTCTGCTGTTAAAAACTAGCCTAGAGCGCCATCTGCTGTTAAAACTAGCCTAGAGGGCCGTCTGCTGCTAAAAACTAGCCTAGAGCGCCGTCTGCTGTTACAAACTAGCCTAGAGCGATGTCTGCTGTTACAAACTAGCCCAGAGCGCCGTCTGCTGCTAAAAACTAGCCTAGAGGGCCGTCTGCTGCTAAAAACTAGCCTAGAGCGCCGTCTGCTGCTAAAAACTAGCCTAGAGCGTCGTCTGCTGTTAAAACTAGCCTAGAGTGCCATCTGCTGTTAAAACTAGCCTAGAGCGCCGTCTGCTGTTACAAACTAGCCTAGAGCATCGTCTGCTGCTAAAAACTAGCCTAGAGCGCCGTCTGCTGCTAAAAACTAGCCTAGAGCGCCGTCTGCTGTTAAAACTAGCCTAGAGTGCCGTCTGCTGTTACAAACTAGCCTAGAGCGCCGTCTGCTGCTACAAACTAGCCTAGAGCACCGTCTGCTGCTAAAAACTAGCCTAGAGCGCCATCTGCTGTTACAAACTAACCTAGAGTGCCGTCTTCTGTTACAAACTAGCCTAGAGCGCCGTCTGCTGTTACAAACTAACCTAGAGCGCCGTCTGCTGTTACCATCTAGCCTAGAGCGCCGTCTGCTGTTAAAAAACTAGCCTAGAGCCCCATCTGCTGTTAAAAATTAGCCTAGAGCGCTGTCTGCTGTTAAAAAACTAGCCTAGAGGGCTGTCTGCTGTTACAAACTAGCCTAGAGCGCCGTCTGCTGTAACAAACTAGCCTAGAGCGCTGTCTGCTGTTAAAAACTAGCGTAGAGCGCCATCTGCTGTTACAAACTAGCCTAGAGCACTGTCACCTGTTAAAAACTAGCCTAGAGCACCGTCTGCTGCTAAAAACTAGCCTAGAGCGCCGTCTGCTGTTAAAACTAGCCTAAAGCGCCATCTGCTGTTAAAACTAGCCTAGAGCGCCGTCTGCTATTACAAACTAGCCTAGAGCTCCATCTGCTGCTAAAAACTAGCCTAGAGTGCCGTCTGCTGTTAAAAACTAGCCTAGAGCGCCATCTGCTGTTAAAACTAGCCTAGAGCGCCATCTGCTGCTAAAAACTAGCCTAGAGTGCCGTCTGCTGTTAAAAACTAGCCTAGAGCGCCATCTGCTGTTAAAAACTAGCCTAGAGTGCCATCTGCTGTTAAAACTAACCTAGAGGGCCGTCTGCTGCTAAAAACTAGCCTAGAGCGCCGTCTGCTGTTACAAACTAGCCTAGAGCGATGTCTGCTGTTACAAACTAGCCTAGAGCGCCGTCTGCTGCTAAAAACTAGCCTAGAGCGTCGTCTGCTGTTAAAAACTAGCCTAGAGGGCCATCTGCTGTTAAAACTAACCTAGAGGGCCGTCTGCTGCTAAAAACTAGCCTAGAGCGCCGTCTGCTGTTACAAACTAGCCTAGAGCGATGTCTGCTGTTACAAACTAGCCTAGAGCGCCGTCTGCTGCTAAAAACTAGCCTAGAGCGTCGTCTGCTGTTAAAAACTAGCCTAGAGCGCCATCTGCTGTTAAAACTAGCCTAGAGGGCCGTCTGCTGCTAAAAACTAGCCTAGAGGGCCGTCTGCTGCTAAAAACTAGCCTAGAGGGCCGTCTGCTGCTAAAAACTAGCCTAGAGCGCCGTCTGCTGCTAAAAACTAGCCTAGAGCGCCGTCTGCTGTTAAAACTAGCCTAAAGCGCCATCTGCTGTTAAAAACTAGCCTAGAGCGCCATCTGCTATTACAAACTAGCCTAGAGCGCCGTCTGCTGCTAAAAACTAGCCTAGAGTGCCGTCTGCTGTTAAAAACTAGCCTAGAGCGCCATCTGCTGTTAAAACTAGCCTAGAGGGCCGTCTGCTGCTAAAAACGAGCCTAGAGCGCCGTCTGCTGTTACAAACTAGCCTAGAGCGATGTCTGCTGTTACAAACTAGCCTAGAGCGCCGTCTGCTGCTAAAAACTAGCCTAGAGGGCCGTCTGCTGCTAAAAACTAGCCTAGAGCGCCGTCTGCTGCTAAAAACTAGCCTAGAGTGCCGTCTGCTGTTAAAAACTAGCCTAGAGCGCCATCTGCTGTTAAAACTAGCCTAGAGGGCCGTCTGCTGCTAAAAACTAGCCTAGAGCGCCGTCTGCTGTTACAAACTAGCCTAGAGCGATGTCTGCTGCTAAAAACTAGCCTAGAGCGCCGTCTGCTGCTAAAAACTAGCCTAGAGCGTCGTCTGCTGTTAAAACTAGCCTAGAGTGCCATCTGCTGTTAAAACTAGCCTAGAGCGCCGTCTGCTGTTACAAACTAGCCTAGAGCATCGTCTGCTGCTAAAAACTAGCCTAGAGCGCCGTCTGCTGCTAAAAACTAGCCTAGAGCGCCGTCTGCTGTTAAAACTAGCCTAGAGTGCCGTCTGCTGTTACAAACTAGCCTAGAGCGCCGTCTGCTGCTACAAACTAGCCTAGAGCGCCGTCTGCTGCTAAAAACTAGCCTAGAGCGCCATCTGCTGTTACAAACTAACCTAGAGTGCCGTCTTCTGTTACAAACTAGCCTAGAGCGCCGTCTGCTGTTACAAACTAACCTAGAGCGCCGTCTGCTGTTACCATCTAGCCTAGAGCGCCGTCTGCTGTTAAAAAAACTAGCCTAGAGCCCCATCTGCTGTTAAAAACTAGCCTAGAGCGCTGTCTGCTGTTAAAAAACTAGCCTAGAGGGCTGTCTGCTGTTACAAACTAGCCTAGAGCGCCGTCTGCTGTAACAAACTAGCCTAGAGCGCCGTCTGCTGTTAAAAACTAGCGTAGAGCGCCATCTGCTGTTACAAACTAGCCTAGAGCACTGTCACCTGTTAAAAACTAGCCTAGAGCACCGTCTGCTGCTAAAAACTAGCCTAGAGCGCCGTCTGCTGTTAAAACTAGCCTAAAGCGCCATCTGCTGTTAAAACTAGCCTAGAGCGCCATCTGCTATTACAAACTAGCCTAGAGCTCCATCTGCTGCTAAAAACTAGCCTAGAGTGCCGTCTGCTGTTAAAAACTAGCCTAGAGGGCCATCTGCTGTTAAAACTAGCCTAGAGGGCCGTCTGCTGCTAAAAACTAGCCTAGAGCGCCGTCTGCTGTTACAAACTAGCCTAGAGTGCCATCTGCTGTTAAAACTAGCCTAGAGTGCCATCTGCTGTTAAAACTAGCCTAGAGCGCCGTCTGCTGTTAAAAGCTAGCCTAGAGGGCCGTCTGCTGCTAAAAACTAGCCTAGAGCACCGTCTGCTGTTACAAACTAGCCTAGAGCGATGTCTGCTGTTACAAACTAGCCTAGAGCGCCGTCTGCTGCTAAAAACTAGCCTAGAGGGCCGTCTGCTGCTAAAAACTAGCCTAGAGCGCCGTCTGCTGCTAAAAACTAGCCTAGAGTGCCGTCTGCTGTTAAAAACTAGCCTGGAGCGCCATCTGCTGTTAAAACTAGCCTAGAGGGCCGTCTGCTGCTAAAAACTAGCCTAGAGCGCCGTCTGCTGTTACAAACTAGCCTAGAGCGATGTCTGCTGTTACAAACTAGCCCAGAGCGCCGTCTGCTGCTAAAAACTAGCCTAGAGGGCCGTCTGCTGCTAAAAACTAGCCTAGAGCGCCGTCTGCTGCTAAAAACTAGCCTAGAGCGTCGTCTGCTGTTAAAACTAGCCTAGAGTGCCATCTGCTGTTAAAACTAGCCTAGAGCGCCGTCTGCTGTTACAAACTAGCCTAGAGCATCGTCTGCTGCTAAAAACTAGCCTAGAGCGCCGTCTGCTGCTAAAAACTAGCCTAGAGCGCCGTCTGCTGTTAAAACTAGCCTAGAGTGCCGTCTGCTGTTACAAACTAGCCTAGAGCGCCGTCTGCTGCTACAAACTAGCCTAGAGCGCCGTCTGCTGCTACAAACTAGCCTAGAGCGCCATCTGCTGTTACAAACTAACCTAGAGTGCCGTCTTCTGTTACAAACTAGCCTAGAGCGCCGTCTGCTGTTACAAACTAACCTAGAGCGCCGTCTGCTGTTACCATCTAGCCTAGAGCGCCGTCTGCTGTTAAAAAAACTAGCCTAGAGCCCCATCTGCTGTTAAAAACTAGCCTAGAGCGCTGTCTGCTGTTAAAAAACTAGCCTAGAGGGCTGTCTGCTGTTACAAACTAGCCTAGAGCGCCGTCTGCTGTAACAAACTAGCCTAGAGCGCTGTCTGCTGTTAAAAACTAGCGTAGAGCGCCATCTGCTGTTACAAGCTAGCCTAGAGCACTGTCACCTGTTAAAAACTAGCCTAGAGCACCGTCTGCTGCTAAAAACTAGCCTAGAGCGCCGTCTGCTGTTAAAACTAGCCTAAAGCGCCATCTGCTGTTAAAACTAGCCTAGAGCGCCGTCTGCTATTACAAACTAGCCTAGAGCTCCATCTGTGGCTAAAAACTAGCCTAGAGTGCCGTCTGCTGTTAAAAACTAGCCTAGAGCGCCATCTGCTGTTAAAACTAGCCTAGAGCGCCATCTGCTGCTAAAAACTAGCCTAGAGTGCCGTCTGCTGTTACAAACTAGCCTAGAGCGCCATCTGCTGTTAAAAACTAGCCTAGAGTGCCATCTGCTGTTAAAACTAACCTAGAGGGCCGTCTGCTGCTAAAAACTAGCCTAGAGCGCCGTCTGCTGTTACAAACTAGCCTAGAGCGATGTCTGCTGTTACAAACTAGCCTAGAGCGCCGTCTGCTGCTAAAAACTAGCCTAGAGCGTCGTCTGCTGTTAAAAACTAGCCTAGAGGGCCATCTGCTGTTAAAACTAACCTAGAGGGCCGTCTGCTGCTAAAAACTAGCCTAGAGCGCCGTCTGCTGTTACAAACTAGCCTAGAGCGATGTCTGCTGTTACAAACTAGCCTAGAGCGCCGTCTGCTGCTAAAAACTAGCCTAGAGCGTCGTCTGCTGTTAAAAACTAGCCTAGAGCGCCATCTGCTGTTAAAACTAGCCTAGAGGGCCGTCTGCTGCTAAAAACTAGCCTAGAGGGCCGTCTGCTGCTAAAAACTAGCCTAGAGCGCCGTCTGCTGCTAAAAACTAGCCTAGAGCGCCGTCTGCTGTTAAAACTAGCCTAAAGCGCCATCTGCTGTTAAAAACTAGCCTAGAGCGCCATCTGCTATTACAAACTAGCCTAGAGCGCCGTCTGCTGCTAAAAACTAGCCTAGAGTGCCGTCTGCTGTTAAAAACTAGCCTAGAGCGCCATCTGCTGTTAAAACTAGCCTAGAGGGCCGTCTGCTGCTAAAAACTAGCCTAGAGTGCCGTCTGCTGTTAAAAACTAGCCTAGAGCGCCATCTGCTGTTAAAACTAGCCTAGAGGGCCGTCTGCTGCTAAAAACTAGCCTAGAGGGCCGTCTGCTGCTAAAAACTAGCCTAGAGTGCCGTCTGCTGTTACAAACTAGCCTAGAGCGATGTCTGCTGTTACAAACTAGCCTAGAGCGCCGTCTGCTGCTAAAAACTAGCCTAGAGGGCCGTCTGCTGCTAAAAACTAGCCTAGAGCGCCGTCTGCTGCTAAAAACTAGCCTAGAGGGCCGTCTGCTGCTAAAAACTAGCCTAGAGTGCCGTCTGCTGTTAAAAACTAGCCTAGAGCGCCATCTGCTGTTAAAACTAGCCTAGAGGGCCGTCTGCTGCTAAAAACTAGCCTAGAGCGCCGTCTGCTGTTACAAACTAGCCTAGAGCGATGTCTGCTGTTACAAACTAGCCTAGAGCGCCGTCTGCTGCTAAAAACTTGCCTAGAGGGCCGTCTGCTGCTAAAAACTAGCCTAGAGCGCCGTCTGCTGCTAAAAACTAGCCTAGAGCGTCGTCTGCTGTTAAAACTAGCCTAGAGTGCCATCTGCTGTTAAAACTAGCCTAGAGCGCCGTCTGCTGTTACAAACTAGCCTAGAGCATCGTCTGCTGCTAAAAACTAGCCTAGAGCGCCGTCTGCTGCTAAAAACTAGCCTAGAGCGCCGTCTGCTGTTAAAACTAGCCTAGAGTGCCGTCTGCTGTTACAAACTAGCCTAGAGCGCCGTCTGCTGCTACAAACTAGTCTAGAGCGCCGTCTGCTGCTAAAAACTAGCCTAGAGCGCCATCTGCTGTTACAAACTAACCTAGAGTGCCGTCTTCTGTTACAAACTAGCCTAGAGCGCCGTCTGCTGTTACAAACTAACCTAGAGCGCCGTCTGCTGTTACCATCTAGCCTAGAGCGCCGTCTGCTGTTAAAAAAACTAGCCTAGAGCCCCATCTGCTGTTAAAAACTAGCCTAGAGCGCTGTCTGCTGTTAAAAAACTAGCCTAGAGGGCTGTCTGCTGTTACAAACTAGCCTAGAGCGCCGTCTGCTGTAACAAACTAGCCTAGAGCGCTGTCTGCTGTTAAAAACTAGCGTAGAGCGCCATCTGCTGTTACAAACTAGCCTAGAGCACTGTCACCTGTTAAAAACTAGCCTAGAGCACCGTCTGCTGCTAAAAACTAGCCTAGAGCGCCGTCTGCTGTTAAAACTAGCCTAAAGCGCCATCTGCTGTTAAAACTAGCCTAGAGCGCCATCTGCTATTACAAACTAGCCTAGAGCTCCATCTGCTGCTAAAAACTAGCCTAGAGCGCCGTCTGCTGTTAAAACTAGCCTAGAGGGCCGTCTGCTGCTAAAAACTAGCCTAGAGCGCCGTCTGCTGTTACAAACTAGCCTAGAGTGCCATCTGCTGTTAAAACTAGCCTAGAGTGCCATCTGCTGTTAAAACTAGCCTAGAGCGCCGTCTGCTGTTAAAAACTAGCCTAGAGCGCCGTCTGCTGCTAAAAACTAGCCTAGAGGGCTGTCTGCTTGTAAAAATTAGCCTAGATTGCTATATGGCGTTTGAGAGTCGTTTGCCAATAAAAATCTAAAAACTAGACTTGTGTAGAAATAAGCTTTGTTTTAGTTCCCAAAAAGGCTATTGGCAGCGTGTTAGAAAATTATTTTAATATTTTACCTAATTTCAAACAGCACAGCATTAAAGTCAAATATGCTTTATTTACCAGCGTTACCATGACAACACAATAGCGCTATAGCAAGCAGCAGGAATGAGCATACTTAGAAATGTCATGTTATTTAAGCAGACTTTGTGTTTCTTGTGACCATGCACAGGTCATGAATAGATAAATATACAGGTTGATGAATGAAATATCCACAGAGCAAAATACTGAGCGTTTTTTTTTTTTTATTGCTCCGCTGCTTATACACTTTGGTCAACACAACAGCATACCAACCTTTTCATGGTACAATCAAATTAATGGATTTCATAGCATAGTGCTTTCTGTCTGGTGTCTGGTGGGAAAGCTGCTTCGCTCCGATTTGTGAATACAGCTGGTGTGAAAGTGAAACCAGCATGCTGAATACCGCTGGGCAATGTGGGACAGCTTAAGCTACATTTAGCTCATATTTTTTGGGCTTTTATTTTTAATTTTTTGGCCAAAAACCAATAATGCAAATTTTGATAAAAAAAAAAAAATTGGTGGTCAAAAATTCAGTGCATCCCTAATTTGTATCAAGATATATGATGCATGCAAACCATTTTGAATGTGTGCGCAGTGAGCTGGTGATTGAGGAGCCGAAGGAGCCTGTGGATCCAGCGCTCAGAGCTAAAGAAAACTGGCTGAGAATCTTTGAGAAAGTCCGACGGCAGCTGCAGGAGGTGAGGAGTTCACAACAAACACACAAACCTCAGAAAATCCACATTAAAGAACTAAAACTAGAGCTGTAAGATTTTCAAAAGGCATAGCTATTCTCTCTTGAATAGATTCTGAACTTAGTTTTAACAGCAGATGACACTGTGTGCTTTACAAATAGCCATACGCTGCTTGCACTTAATTTCTTACATCATTCAAACCTAAAAGAAGTTAGGCAAGGTTTAAGTGAATTACAAAATGTTTCATATAGAGTTGTGTTTATGGCGACGCGGTGGCGGAGTGGGTAGTACATTCAAGAAGGTCGCTGGTTCGAGCCTTGGCTGAGTCAGTTGGCATTTCTGTCTGGAGTTTGCATGTTCTCCCTGTGTTCGTGTGGGTTTCCTCCGGGTGCTCCGGTTTCCCCCACAAGTCTAAAGACATGTGGTACAGGTGAAAAGGGTATGCTACAACACTCATTCTCTCTCACACACACACACACACACACACAAAGTGTGTGTGTGTGTGTGTGTGTGTGTGTGTGTGTGTGTGTGTGTGTGTGTGTGTGTGTGTGTGTGTGTGTGTGTGTGTGTGTGTGTGTGTGTGTGTGTGTATGGATATTTCCCAGTCATGAGTTGTGGCTAGAAGGGTATCCGCTGTGTAAAAACATTTGCTGGATAAGTTGGCGGTTCATTTCGCTGTGGCGACCCCAGATTAATAAAGGGACTAAGCCAAAAAGAAAATGAATGAATAAATGAATGATTTGTGTTTACTGTACATGTCAGTATGACTCAGACATTCAGACATGCTCTTCATCGTAAGCCTTTTTGGTCTGCTGTTAAAACTAGCCTAGAGCAGCATCTGCTTGTAAAAAGTAGCCTAGAGCGCATTCTGCTGTTATAAAACTAGCCTAGATCGCCATCTGCTGTTCAAAAGTAGCCTAGAGTGTCGTCTGCTGTTAAAACTAGTCTAGAGCTCCATCTGCTGTCAAAACTAGTCTAGAGCACCATCTGCTGTTAAAACTAGTCTAGAGCACCATCTGCTGTTAAAACTAATATAGAGCACCATCTGCTGTTTAAACTAGTCTAGAGCACCATCTGCTGTTAAAACTAGTCTAGAGCACCATCTGCTGTTAAAACTAGTCTAGAGCTCCATCTGCTGTTAAAACTAGTCTAGAGCTCCATCTGCTGTTAAAACTAGCCTAGAGCACCATCTGCTGTTAAAACTAGTCTAGAGCACCATCTGCTGTTAAAACTAGTCTAGAGCACCATCTGCTGTTAAAACTAGTCTAGAGCTCCATCTGCTGTTAAAACTAGCCTAGAGCACCATCTGCTGTTAAAACTAGCCTAGAGCACCATCTGCTGTTAAAACTAGCCTAGAGCACCATCTGCTGTTAAAACTAATATAGAGCACCATCTGCTGTTAAAACTAGTCTAGAGCACCATCTGCTGTTAAAATTAATATAGAGCACCATCTGCTGTTTAAACTAGTCTAGAGCACCATCTGCTGTTAAAACTAGTCTAGAGCACCATCTGCTGTTTAAACTAGTCTAGAGCACCATCTGCTGTTAAAACTAGTCTAGAGCACCATCTGCTGTTAAAACTAGTCTAGAGCACCATCTGCTGTTAAAACTAGTCTAGAGCTCCATCTGCTGTTTAAATTAGTCTAGAGCTCCATCTGCTGTTTAAATTAGTCTAGAGCACCATCTGCTGTTAAAACTAGTCTAGAGCACCATCTGCTGTTTAAACTAGTCTAGAGCTCCATCTGCTGTTAAAATTAGTCTAGAGCACCAACTGCTGTTAAAACTAGTCTAGAGCACCATCTGCTGTTAAAACTAGTCTAGAGCTCCATCTGCTGTTTAAACTAGTCTAGAGCTCCATTTGCTGTTAAAACTAGTCTAGAGCACCATCTGCTGTTAAAACTAGTCTAGAGCACCATCTGCTGTTAAAACTAGTCTAGAGCTCCATCTGCTGTTAAAATTAGTCTAGAGCTCCATCTGCTGTTTAAACTAGTCTAGAGCTCCATCTGCTGTTAAAACTAGTCTAGAGCACCATCTGCTGTTAAAATTACTCTAGAGCACCATCTGCTGTTAAAACTAGTCTAGAGCACCATCTGCTGTTAAAACTAGTCTAGAGCACCATCTGCTGTTAAAACTAGTCTAGAGCTCCATCTGCTGTTAAAATTAGTCTAGAGCACCAACTGCTGTTAAAACTAGTCTAGAGCACCATCTGCTGTTAAAATTAATATAGAGCACCATCTGCTATTTAAATTAGTCTAGAGCACCATCTGCTGTTAAAACTAGCCTAGAGCACCATCTGCTGTTAAAATTAATATAGAGCACCATCTGCTGTTTAAACTAGTCTAGAGCACCATCTGCTGTTAAAACTAGTCTAGAGCTCCATCTGCTGTTAAAACTAGTCTAGAGCACCATCTGCTGTTAAAACTAGTCTAGAGCACCATCTGCTGTTAAAACTAGTCTAGAGCACCATCTGCTGTTAAAACTAGTCTAGAGCACCATCTGCTGTTAAAACTAGTCTAGAGCTCCATCTGCTGTTTAAATTAGTCTAGAGCTCCATCTGCTGTTAAAATTACTCTAGAGCACCATCTGCTGTTAAAACTAGTCTAGAGCACCATCTGCTGTTAAAACTAGTCTAGAGCACCATCTGCTGTTAAAACTAGTCTAGAGCTCCATCTGCTGTTAAAATTAGTCTAGAGCACCAACTGCTGTTAAAACTAGTCTAGAGCACCATCTGCTGTTAAAATTAATATAGAGCACCATCTGCTATTTAAATTAGTCTAGAGCACCATCTGCTGTTAAAACTAGTCTAGAGCACCATCTGCTGTTAAAACTAGTCTAGAGCACCATCTGCTGTTAAAATTAATATAGAGCACCATCTGCTATTTAAATTAGTCTAGAGCTCCATCTGCTGTTTAAATTAATATAGAGCACCATCTGCTATTTAAATTAGTCTAGAGCACCATCTGCTGTTAAAATTAATATAGAGCACCATCTGCTATTTAAATTAGTCTAGAGCACCATCTGCTGTTAAAACTAGTCTAGAGCACCATCTGCTGTTAAAACTAGTCTAGAGCACCATCTGCTGTTAAAACTAGTCTAGAGCACCATCTGCTGTTAAAACCAGCCTTGAGCACCATCTGCTGTTAAAACTAGTCTAGAGCGCCGTCTGCTTCTAAAAACTGGCCTAGAGAGCTTTGTCTGCTGTAAAAAAAATATTCTAGAGCGCCATCTGCTGTTAAATACTAGCCTAGAGCACCATCTGCTGATAAGTATATGCTTGAAGCACCATCTGCTTTTAAAAACTAGCCTAGTGCATCATCTGCCATTAAATACTAGCCTAGAGCGCCATCTGCTGTTAAGTATATGCTTGGAGCACTGGCTTTTTTTAAAAACAAGCCTACAGCGCCGTCTGCTGTTAAAAAGTAGCCTAGAGTGCCATCTGCTGTTTTAAAACTAGCCTAGAGCGTCGTCTGCTGTTAAGAGCTCAGAATCGATTCAAGAAAGAATACATCTGGAAAATCTCAGGATCCATGCAAAATTGATTTCTCGAATGATTTTCCCCACAAGGTCTAATTAAAACTACAGCGACAAACTGTTCTGGGTTTATGCACAGCTCATATTGCTTATGAAAGCATGAGTTACGAAATGCCTGAAATGAATGCATTCACAAAAGAGGACTGAGCGATTCAGTGGACATTATTTTCTTAATCTTACCCTTAAAACAAGCCTCCATGATTACATTCACTTTCTCTCATGTTTCATTCAGACACAAGCAGAGCTGGAGGGATTACTTAGCAATTGTAATCAGATTACAAATAGCATGACAACATTTGAGGGTGGCACGGTGGCTCAGTGGTTACCACAGTCACCTCACAGCAAGAAGGTCACTGGTTTGAGTCCCGGCTGGGCCAGTTGGCGTTTCTGTGTGGAGTTTGCATGTTCTCCTTGTGTTGGCGTGGGTTTCCTCCCGGTGCTCTGGTTTCCAAACACATGCGCGCTATAGGGGAATTGATTATCTAAATTGGCTGTAGTGTATGAGTGTGTATGGGTGTTTCCCAGTACTGGGTTGCGGCTAGAAGGGCATCCGCTGGGTAAAACATATGCCGGAATAGTTGTCGGTTTATTTCGCTGTGGCGACCCCTGATAAATAAAGAGACCAAGCCGAAGGAAAATGAATGAATGAATGATATTTTGGAATCAGATTACATAACCCAGATTACATGTCATCTCCCCAGCTCTTAAAACACATCACACTATAAAAGTAAACACAGCAAACACAGTTTATTTTTGTGCATCCTCACGTTTTTCTGCCTGTATTGCGATGAAACACATGCACTCTAACCGCTGTCATGATTATTTTGCAGTTTGCCACCTCCTCTTTGCTTCTGTTTTTATATGTGACTCTTTATCCTTTGTTTGTCTGTTTGTATCCCGCCGTGTTTTTGTTTTGTTTGTGGTCTCTCCAGTCTCTTTTCATTGCTTTAGCGATTTGCATGTTGACTCAGATGAGCCCTGATTGGACGAGGCTGTCAGGTGGGTCTGTTGGTGGTCATGTGACGTTCTGTGGTGGTTTTGTGGACGTTTTTGACTTGTGTTGAAATAAGCTGTGGAAAAAGACGTTTAGCTGCTCTTTAGGAATTCATTTTAATATTTGACCTAATTTCAAACAGCACAGCATCACAATAATGATATCTGGAGTGGTACAGTGATTGATATAATTGGTTGTAAAAAAAGCTAAAAGACATGGCACATTTATTAAATATTAACAACAATTAAACTCAAATTCATTCATTAAATTGTTTTGCGGTCTATTTTGTTGCATTATTAATGCAGCTTCAATGCTATAGGTATTGTGTTTGTTGCAGTGTTATTTTTGTGTGAATTTTAAATAAATCTATAAGTTTTATCAGTTTTTTGTTGTAATGTTATATATATATATATATATATATATATATATATATATATATATATATATATATATATATATATATATATATATATATATATATATATATATATACAGTGCATCCGGAAAGTATTTATAGCGCTTCACTTTTTCCACATTTTTTTATGTTACAGCCTTATTTCAAAATGGATTAAGTTCATTTATTTCCTCAACATTCTACACATAATCCCCCATAATGACAATGTGGAAAAAGAGTTTTTAAAATTGTTGCAAATTTATTAAAAGTAAAAAAAACCTGTCTTTGGGAATTGTTGCCCATTCCTCTTTGCAGTACCTCTCAAGCTGTATCAGGTTGGATGGGAAGCAACGGTGTACAGCCATTTTCAGATCTCTCCAGAGATGTTCAATAGGATTTAGGTCTGGGCTCTGGCTGGGGCACTCAAGCACATTCACCGAGTTGTCATGAAGCCACTCCATTGATATTTTGGTGGTGTGCTTTGGGTCATTGTCCTGCTGGAAGATGAAGCGTCGCCCCAGTCTGAGGCCAAGAGCACTCTGAAGCAGGTCTTCATTCAGGATGTCTCTGTGCATTGCTTCATTCATCTTTCCCTCTATCCTGACTAGTCTTCCAGTTCCTGCTGCTGAAAAACATCCCCACAGCATGATGCTGCCACCACCATGCTTCACTGTAGGGATGCTATTAGCCTGGTGATGAGAGGTGCCTGGTTTTCTCCAAACGTAACGTCTGGCATTCACTCCAAAGAGTTCAATTTGAGTCTCATCAGACCAGAGAGTTTAGTTTCTGATGGTCTGAGAGTCCTTCAGATGCTTTTTGGCAAATTCCAGGCAGGGAGTGTCTTCCAACTGGCCACTCTACCATACAGGCCTGATTGGTGGATTGCTGCACAGATGGTTGTCCTTATGTAAGGTTCTCCTCTCTCCACAGAAGAACGCTGGAGCTCAGACAGAGTGACCATCGGGTTATTGATCACCTCTCTGACTAAGGCCCTTCTCCCCCGATCACTCAGCTTAGATGGCCGGCCAGCTCTAGGAAGGGTGCTGGTTCCAAACATCTTCCACTTGCGGATGGTGGAGGCCGCTGTGCTCATTGGAACTTTCAGAGCAGCAGAAATGTTTCTGTAACCTTCCCCAGCCTTGTGCCTCGAGACAATCCTGTCTCGGAAGTCTACAGACAATTCCTTTGTCTTCATGCTTGGTTTGTGCTTTGACATGCACTGTCAACCCTGGGCCCTTATGTAGACAGGTGTATGCCTTTTCAGATCATGTCCAATCAGCTGAATTGACTGTGGATCTGTGGAAAGGCTGTGAATACTGATGTACATGTGATTCTTCAGCTTTTTATTTTTAAATAAATTTGCAACAATTTCAAAAACTCTTTTTCCACATTGTCATTATGGGGGATTGTGTTTAGAATATTGAAGAAATAAATGAATTTATTCTATTTTGGAATAAGGCTGTAACATAAACAAATGTGGAAAAAGTGAAGCGATATGAATACTTTCCAGATGCACTGTATACATATATATTAGGGGTTGAACAACTTTAGATTTTAAGAAGTCAACTTTTAAGTGGAGTAGACTAGTTACTGGTGACGTCATCAATAAAACACAAGATGCAAATGTTTTAAAACATGCCATAATTTGCGATTTATTTGCAAGAACAATATACACAGCTCATAACATGTTGCAAAAACACAGCAACATTACCAGTGACTCATTTTGGTGCAAAACAAATGCATTGTCAGCACGTTCATTTTGTTAATAGCGCAACATCAGTCAAGACATTGATCATTGCAGGTTCTAGTAAGAATGTAACAATAACAGATATTTTAGTGCAGAAGTAATGCATACATCATCAGCACACAGATTCATGTGGAGTTATTGCATAACAAAATAGCACACAAAAGACAAAGGCTATAACGTTAAGCCATATTACAAGTCATATTACGAGACTTGCTCAGATGCATATTTTACCGCTATGAAATCCTGCTCAAGCCGGGGCTTTTTCGCAGTTACTGGCTCATCTTGGTTATCAGACGTCTCCTCGCTGCACATCTTCACCACTTTCGCCGGGGATGATGTTTACACTGGCTGTGAAGTTTGTCACACCTCTGGAAGCTCCGCACCTCATTGTTTCTGCGCGCTTCCCAGTTCATTCACAAAATATGTCACAGCTCTATGCTTCACAGGGGAAAACGGCCAATAACATTACTTTTCCAGGGTCGTGTAAACTTGATTGGCTGGCATCTGCTCTAGGGTATTTGCATGGAGTGATCTAACTGGCATCTGTTCACTCAAACTTCACCTGAATCTTTGACGCTGACATAAGGAAAATAAACCTCACTTTAAAAATAATTTTAAATCAACTGAGGGCAGTTTCATTCAGTAAACCACCTTCTTGTGTAAAGCTGCCATGTAGTTCAGGTCAAACCATGTGATCTGCTCAGCGCGACTAGTCAACGTCAATCAAAAAGCACTGGCAGAGCATTAAAGTCAGTTCAACCCCTAGTATATATTTAATTTATATACCCTTGGGTACGGATAATTTCAGGCTTAGCTGTATATTTAGTTGAAGACCACATTTTCATTCTTTTTCAAATATTTTAGAGGAAGAAATTAATTATTAAAAATTACTTTTAAAATATATTTAGTGCTGCATAAAGATTAATCGCGATTAATGGCATCAAAAATAAAAGTTTGTTTTGACATGACGGGCCCTATCATACACCCGGCGCAATAAGGCGCGAGACCTGTTTGCCCTGACGTGTTGCTATTTTCAAACCAACGTATTTTCCGCCACGTTTTTTAAAAAGCAAATCCATTTGCATTTTTAGACTCATGGGTGTTTCGGTCTAGAAAAGAGGTGTGTTAAAGCTCATTGCTGGCACGTTGCTATTTTGAGGAATTAAAATAGACTGTTCAATAGACCAGCTGAAAGCAGGTCTAAAGTCCAGCGCAGAGCGCGTTAGTTGTGCGCCTCGCTTACACATTGTTTAAAACACGCAGGATGTACAGCAATATGCAAATATCTTTACAAATGAAAAAGAATTAGGATTAAAATATTATATTATTTTCTACATCAATATAAACACCACTGCCTTCATGCTTTCTTCACCTCGGCGGGCTTTTTCAGTTTATTCATGACCATTTTCTTTTGTATAATGTTATTATTATTATTATTATTATTTATTATATGCATATTTCTATTTGTTTATAAAACAAGCTTAGATTTGCCCACCTGTGCGGTTTTGGACCATATGGGGCACAGGACGTGTGTTTGGATATAGCCACACTTCATTATTATTGTTCATTTATTCCTTTGCTGGAAATTAGAACTAAATTTAGAAATAGTTTTGAAGCAAATCTTTGTGCTTAAACAAAATTAATTATGTAGGCTAATGGATGTATGTGCGTACAACACGTTTCCTTATCCACAAAAGAGTGAACGTGAAGGTAAAGAGGCTGAATGGAGGAGGCTCATTCTTTATCCTCGCGCTGCAGATGCTCTGTTTAACTGTTTTCTCACTAGTGAAGTGTTCAGTTATTCCACTTACAAAGTCCGCCATGTAAATAGCAAATGCACTATGGCACGACACAACTGACTCTAAAAGGGAATGAGAGATGATTGGTTTATTCTCAAAACACACCCAGAATAGTAAAAGTGGAACACAGCCTTAATGCTTTTGCACCTGCACTTCAGACTTTGCGCCTATATCGTTAAAATAGAGCCCGATATATGTGTGTGTATTTTATATATATATATATATATGTTTGTGTGTGTGTGTGTGTGTGTGTGTGTGTGTGTGATACACACACATGCATTGAAACAAAATTATTTAAAAACATTACATAAATAAAACATTAAAACAAACTTTAATTTTAGATGTGATTAATCATGATTATATTTTGCCCAGCGATAAAAATATTATGTTTAAATTGTGTCAAAAAAAATCTGCTTTCCAGTAAACATCACTTGGGAAATGTTTGAAAAAGAATTTGCAAATAACTTTTAAAAGTGTGCGCGTGCGTGAGTGCGTGCATGCGTGCGTGCGTGTAAATATTTGTCTTTTTATTTCATATTTAAAATTGTAATTATGTAAATTAGCTATTAATCTGTTTTTATATATGGATTTATTTGTTGTTGTTGTTGTTGTTTGTTGCCATGTTTGTAGTGAATATCAATTTGAAGAGTGATTATCAGCTTATAAAATTCTCTCTCACTCTCTCTCTCTCTCTCACTCTCTCTCTCTCTCTCTCTCTCTCTCTCTCTCTCTCTCTCTCTCTTTCTCTCTCTTTCTCTCTCAGGCTCGAGGAGAAACAGACTCTCAGTCTCTGTGGTTTGGTAAAGGAGGGTAAGACAAAGTTTAGCTCATCTCTAATATCTGCACAACTTACTATTACAAACACATTAGCCACGATGTTGCTCTGGTTCACTAATATTCACATTTATCACATCACAGTAGTTCATACCAATAATGTGTAGCTGATTTTTCATTATAATAATGGGTTTGATTCTTAGTGAATGTATGAAATAGATACTTTGAATGCAATTTTTTGTGCAAATATCTAAACATTCTTGTTCATTTGAGATACATTTACTGAAGAAGAAAATTAATTTAGGATATTGTTTGTCTTCTGAAACAAATGCACTGTGTAATTTTGGTATAATATTATTAGTATTAGTATTAGTATAAATACTAATATAAATGCATGCAATATATACTTTGAATGCAATTTTCTTGTGCAAATATCCAAACTTTCTTAAATTTGAGATGCATTTGCTGGAGAAGAATTTTATTGTTTTATTGTTTTAAAATTTTATTTTATTGTTTTACTGATTTTATTGTTTGTTTTCTGAAATAAATATTTTAAAATTAATTTAGTTGACAAGTCTGCAAACAAGTTCAGAAGATAATCTTGTTTTTTGCCCAAACTGACAGATATTTAATCTGGTTTTAAGCATTTTTGATGCACTTATTTGATTTAATAACTTAACTTTCAAGTCAATTCAATACAATAAATAAAATGTAATTTTACACTGCAAAAAATGCTTTTCTTATTTAGGAGTTTTGTCTTGTTTCTAGTCCAAATATCTAAAAAAACATTTTCTTGGCAGTTAAAGAAAATATAATGTTTTAAGAAATAATGAGTCAAAATTAAATTAAATAAAGTGACTTTTTGCTGTGCTTTTTGGTCACATGACCTTCACGCGTTTAACCATTACATAATTTATACAACTATTTATTGTTTTCCCCTTTTCACAATATATACTATGTGTGAAGACACAAATATACACTGCGCAATATAAATAAAACAGATTTTAATATGAATTTCAGCAAATAAACACCCTTAATGTGTTTATTCCTTTAAGAATTTCATGGTAATGCTTACTTTCACAGTCTCGATATCAAGAACACATCCGGGAAGTTTCACGTGACGCATATTGAGAAACAGCCAATCTGTAGCAGCAATTTTGCAAACGGCGTGTCTCAATTATAAAACGAGGAAGAAAAAAACAGTTTTGACATTTCCCTGCGGTCATTTGAATTGTCACATGGATTGCGCCATCAGATTCTGCGCTCCTATTGGTTCTTGAAACGCTGATCGCAGCTGCTGTCACACTGCAGGAAAGTGTCTGAAATCTTCTGACACTGCCTGAACTTCATCGGAGGGAAATCTGATTGCAACAGGCTGTCTAACTAAGCGGCTGTCTGTGAACATGTTAAACCAACGATCAAAGATCACAGATTTTAGCCCAGGATTTCAGGAATCTTTTAGGATTTCCCAAATTTGTCTCAGATGACAAAATCGTGGCTGATATCTGACAGTGTGAGCAGGGCTTAAGAGATGCATTTTTTGCAGTGTACAGTTGCGATCAGAATTATTAAACCCCCTTTGAATTTTTTTTTCTTTTTTAAATATTTCCCAAATTATGTTTAACAGAGCAAGGACATTTTCACAGTAATAATGATAATATTTTTTTTCTTCTGGAGAAAGTCTTATTTGTTTTATTTCGGCTAGAATAAAAGCAGTTTTTAATTTTTTAAAAATCATTTTAAGGTTAAAATTATTAGCCCCTTTAAGCTATATTTTTTTCAATAGTCTACAGAACAAACCATCATTATACAATAACTTGCCTAATTACCCTAACCTGCCTAGTTAACCTAATTAACCTAGTTAAGCCTTTAAATGTCACTTTCAGCTGTATAGAAGTGTCTTGAAAAATATCTAGTCAAATATTATTTACTGTCATCATGACAAAGATAAAATAAATCAGTTATTAGAGATGAGTTATTAAAACTATTATGATTAGAAATGTGTTGAAGAAATCTTTTCTCCGTTAGACAGAAATTGGGGAAAAAAATAAACAGGGGGGCTAATAATTCTGGGGGTTTAATAATTCTGATTGCAACTGTATATAAATCACAAGACAAAAATACAGAGGAAGAATTGTATTTATTTAGAATTCATGAATGCATAAATGTAAAAGCAACAATAGCTCTATAATATTATTATTCTGAAATGAAATATGCAGTGGTAGTGTGAGCAGTAATTCAGTTGTAGAGATGATGATTATAATGTTGATGAGAAACAAACACTGCTGATGAAGTCTTTCTGCACATGACTTCATGCAACATTATGTTGATGTTTTTATTATGAAGCATGGGTGGAGCGCTGTACAGCATTGACAGCATGCCGGATCTGAGGAAGAGGAAAACCATTCCACTGGTCCGAGATCTGGTGAGAACACACCAAAAACACTCTTTAACTTTGACTGACAAACATTATTGTCATTAAAAATGTACACTACCTGGGAAAAATCTTGTTGCCTATCCAAGTTTTAGGAACAGTAAACAATAACTTGACTTCTAGTTGATCATTTGGTATCAGAAGTGTCTTATATGAAAGGCAAAGGCCTCTAGACGACGCTTATTTGAGCACAATAAAATATGATCATGTGTTGATTTTGAATGATTTCATTAGGACAGTAAGGTCTGACTCTGCTTAGACAAAAGTCTCATCACTGAACATAAAAATGTCCAGTATAGAATATAAAGTCATGCTGCAGTGGAAACAGAATGAATATTGTGTCTGACTCCATCATGAGCTTGGAGGACTGGATCCATACATCTCTGACTCAAATCACTGATTAATAAAGTCATCTGGAATGGCAAAGAAAGCGTTCTTGCAGGACTCCCAGAGTTCATCAAGACTCTTTGGATTCATCTTCAACACCTCCTTCATCTTTCCCCAAACATGCTCAATAATGTTCATCTCTGGTGACTGGGCTGGCCAATCCTGGAGCACCTTGACCTTCTTTGCTTTCATGAGCTTTGATGTGGATGCTGAAGTATGAGCAGGAGCGCTATCCTGCTGAAGAATCTGCCCTCTCCTGTGGTTTGTAATGTAATGGGCAGCACAAATGTCTTGATACCTCAGGCTGTTGATGTTGATCATTCACTCTGCAGATCTCTCGCACGCCCCCATACTGAATGTAACCCCAAACCATGATTTCTCCTTCACCAAACTTGACTGATTTCTGTGAGAATCTTGGCTCCATGCGGGTTCCAGTAGATCTTCTCCAGTATTTGTGGTGATTGGGATGCAGCTCAACAGATGATTCAGAAAAATCCACCTTCTGCCACTTTTCCATATGATCAACTAGAAGTCACGTTATTATTTGCTGCTCTTACGACTGGTATTGACGACAAGACTTTTGTCAGCTAGTGTACTTGTCAAAGTCAAACTTAAAGTTAGCTTTATTGTCATTTCTGCCACATGTACAGACATACAGATAATTAAAATCACATTTCAGTGCTCTACATTAGTGTTTTTCGTTGTTGTTGTTGTTGTTAAGATCATGTAAATCTGAATAACACAGTTTTTATCTGGTTTTCTTCACTTCTGCTGTCTGGATTCAGGCTATGGTAAGGCTTTGTTTCTTAATATAGTGTATTTTGTTCTAATATATGTTTATTTATTGAGTTTTTGCATTTACAATTTAAAGCAGTACATTATCCCTCCCTACCACAAACACGGCACTGAAAGAAAAAGAAAAAGAATAAAAGGATATATAAAAAATATATATAGAGTTGAAATCAGAATTATTAGCCCCCCTTTAAATTTTCTTTTTCTTTTTTTAATATTTTCCAAATGATGTTTAACAGAGCAAGGAAATTTTCACAGTATGTCTGATAATATTTTTTCTTCTGGAGAAAGTCTTATTTGTTTTATTTTGGCTAGAATAAAAGCAGTTTTTAATTTTTTTTAAAACCCATTTTAAGGACAATATTATTAGCCCCATTAAGCTATATATTTTCAGACAGTCTACAGAACAAACCATCATTATACAATAACTTGCCTAATTACCCTAACCTGCCTAGTTACCCTAATTAACCTAGTTAAGCCTTTAAATGTCACTTTAAGCTGTATAGAAGTGTCTTGAAGAATATCTAGTCAAATATTATTTACTGTCATCATGACAAAGATAAAATAAATCAGTTATTAGAGATGAGTTATTAAAACTATTATGATTAGAAATGTGTTGAAAAAATCTCCTCTCTGTTAAACAGAAATTGGGGAGAAAAAAAATAAACAGGGGGACTAATAATTCAGGGGGGCTAATAATTCTGACTTCAACTGTATATATAAATAAAAAATATAATTAAAATATTACTGTGCCGCTATCTACATAAATTTTATCGCAATTGGATATGATATGGTTTATCGAGTATGACAAAATGTTCATTTAAGGGTGAACTGTGCCTTTAAGAAGCCGGAGAGTTGAGCAGAGTTTGTTGTTGATGGTGTTTTGAGGTGTTATGTGTGTGTGTTTTTCCTGTGTGTGTTTTAGTCTTTGGTCCAGAACTCTCGAAAGGCCGGCATCACGTCTGCTATGGCCTCCAGTACACTCAACAACGAGGAGCTGGTCAGTGACACCACTCACTTTAACAATCTTTAACATTTCATACAATAAGTGAAGTTTATTTATAAACTAATTTCGAGAGGATCAGGTGCTTATGATTGCTTGCGGCTGGTCCCGCATTATCCAATTTATGATTCACCAATCAGACGATTCCTAAGCCACTATAAATACCCTCAGTTCCATATGACAGCCATCTTCGTTTTGAAGAATCCTCCCTTCCACCCCTACTCCTCCTCCTTTCCTAGATGAGTGGCACGGTGGCCCAGTGGTTAGCACTGTTGCCTGACAATAAGAACGTCACTGGTTCTAGTCCTTACCAAGCCAGCCGACGTTTTGTGTGGGGTTCCTCCCACCGTCCAAAAACATGCAACTTAAGTTAATTGACTAATCCAAATTGGCACCATAGACATGCTCCTAGTAAGTAGTCATCTCTTAAGAGCAATCACTATCTGTTCATTAGCTACTACAGCAGGGGAGTTCTCCAGATCTACCTGAGCTCAAACTCCCCTCTCGCCCTGCAAACGGGAGGGAGCCCCGGACTCGAGGATCTTATGAGCTCAGGGCTCTCTCCCGGGACAGCATGCCAAACAAGCTTTATAATCAATCATCAGCTAAGTGTGAACTCTTGAAAACAGGAAAATAATAGCAACCTGAAACTAAATATATATATATATATATATATATATATATATATATATATATATATATATATATATATATATATATATATATATATATATATATATATATATATATATATATATATATATAAAAGATGCAATACCTGTCTGAAATTTAAAAAACAACTACAAATAAATATCTGAGTTAATTAAATATTATGTACACTGTAAAAATATCCATAAATTAGCAGTTTTATGTTTTTATTTTTATGTGCTTTTGACCTTCATCTTTCTTCCAGCAGTTTTAAACCTTGTAAATGTGTGTCTGTGTGTGTGCGCATGTCTCTCTGTATGTTTGTGTGTGTGTGTTTGTGCCGCTGTAGAAGAGTCATGTGTACAAGAAGACGCTGCAGGCCCTGATTTACCCGATCTCCTGCACCACACCGCACAACTTCGAGGTGTGGACGGCCACAACGCCCACCTACTGCTACGAGTGTGAGGGTCTGCTGTGGGGCATCGCTCGTCAGGGCATGCGCTGCTCCGAGTGCGGGGTCAAGTGCCACGATAAATGCCAAGACCTGCTGAACGCAGACTGCCTGCAGAGTGAGTCTGTCCTTCAGCAGCCAATCATGCAGATGATTCGTTCAAAACGGCTGACTCGTTCAGAAACAGCAACTGAATCTCTTTATGAATGAATTATTCGCTCAAACAACTTGTTCAAAACGGCTGACTCATTCAGAAACAGCAACTGACTCTCTTTATGAATGAATCATTCGCTCAAATGACTTGTTCAAAACGGCTGACTCATTCAGAAACAGCAACTGACTCTCTTTATGAATGAATCATTCGCTCAAATGACTTGTTCAAAACGGCTGACTCATTCAGAAACAGCAACTGACTCTCTTTATAAATTAATCATTCACTCAAATGGCTGATTCATTCAGAAACAGCAACTGACTCTCTTTATAAATGAATCATTCGCTCAAATGGCTGATTCATTCAGAAACAGCAACTGACTCTCTTTTTTGAATGAATCAATCACTCAAATGACTCGTTCAAAACGGCTGACTCATTCAGAAACAGCAACTGACTCTCTTTATGAATGAATCATTCACTCAAATGACTCGTTCAAAAAGGCTGACTCATTCAGAAACAGCAACTGACTCTCTTTATGAATGAATCACTCACTCAAACGACTCGTTCAAAACGGCTGACTCATTCAGAAACAGCAACTGACTCTCTTTATGAATGAATCATTCACTCAAACGACTCGTTCAAAACGGCTGACTCATTCATAAACAGCAACTAACTCTCTTTATAAATGAATCATTCACTCAAATGGCTGACTCATTCAGAAACAGCAACTGATCCTCTTTATGAATGAATCATTCTCTCAAACGACTCGTTCAAAAAGGCTGACTCATTCAGAAACAGCAACTGACTCTCTTTATGAATGAATCATTCTCTCAAACGACTCGTTCAAAAAGGCTGACTTATTCAGAAACAGCAACTGACTCTCTTTATGAATAAATCATTCACTCAAATGGCTGACTCATTCAGAAACAGCAACTGACTCTCTTTATGAATGAATCATTTACTCAAATGGCTGACTCATTCAGAAACAGCAACTGACTCTCTTTATGAATGAATCATTCACTCAAATGGCTGACTCATTCAGAAACAGCAACTGACTCTCTTTATGAATGAATCATTTACTCAAATGGCTGACTCATTCAGAAACAGCAACTGACTCTCTTTATGAATGAATCATTCACTCAAATGGCTGACTCATTCAGAAACAGCAACTGACTCTCTTTATGAATGAATCATTCACTCAAATGGCTGACTCATACAGAAACAGCAACTGAATCTCTTTATGAATAAATCGTTCACTCAAATGACTCGTTCAAAGCAGCTGACTCCATCAGAAACAGCAACTGACTCTCTTCATGAATGAATCATTCACTCAAATGGCTGACTCATTCAGAAACAGCAACTGACTCTCTTTATGAATGAATCATTCACTCAAATGACTCGTTAAAAATGGCTGACTCGTTCAGAAACCGCAACTGAATCTCTTTATGAGTGAATCATTCACTCAAATGGCTGACTCATTCAAAAACAGCAACTGACTCTCTTTAGGAAAGAATCATTCACTCAAAGGATTCATTCAAAATGGCTGACTCATTCAAAAACAGCAATTGACTCTCTTTATGAATGAATCATTCACTCAAAGTACTCATTCAAATGGCTGACTCATTCAGAAACAGCAACTGACTGTCTTTATGAATGAATCATTCACTTAAATGACTCGTTCAAAATGGCTGACTCATTCAGAAACAGCAACTGACTCTCTTTATGAATGAATCATTCACTCAAACAACTCGTTCAAAAAGGCTGACTCATTCAGAAACAGCAACTGACTCTCTTTATGAATGAATCATTCACTCAAACGACTCATTCAAAAAGGCTGACTCATTCAGAAACAGCAATTGATTCTCTTTATAAATAAGTAATTTGCTCAAATGGCTGACTCATTCAGAAACAGCAACTGACTGTCTTTATGAATGAATTATTCACTCAAATGACTCGTTCAAAATGGCTGACTCATTCAGAAACAGCAACTGACTCTCTTTACGAATGAATCATTCGCTCAAACGGCTGACTCATTCAGAAAGCAACTGACTCTCTTTATGAATGAATCATTCACTCAAAAGACTGACTCATTCAGAAACAGCAACTGAATCTCTTTATGAATGAATCAGTCACTCAAATGGCTGACTCATTTAGAAACAGCAACTGACTCTCTTTATGAATGAATCATTCACTCAAACGACTCATTCAAAAAGGCTGACTCATTCAGAAACAGCAATTGATTCTCTTTATAAATAAGTAATTTGCTCAAATGGCTGACTCATTCAGAAACAGCAACTGACTGTCTTTATGAA
The DNA here is from genome assembly GCA_903798195.1 of Danio kyathit. Lineage (NCBI taxonomy): Eukaryota > Metazoa > Chordata > Actinopteri > Cypriniformes > Danionidae > Danio > Danio kyathit. The sequence goes on from LR812520.1 coordinate 69,152,437, forward strand.
TGAATTATTCACTCAAATGACTCGTTCAAAATGGCTGACTCATTCAGAAACAGCAACTGACTCTCTTTACGAATGAATCATTCGCTCAAACGGCTGACTCATTCAGAAAGCAACTGACTCTCTTTATGAATGAATCATTCACTCAAAAGACTGACTCATTCAGAAACAGCAACTGAATCTCTTTATGAATGAATCAGTCACTCAAATGGCTGACTCATTTAGAAACAGCAACTGACTCTCTTTATGAATGAATCATTCACTCAAACGACTCATTCAAAAAGGCTGACTCATTCAGAAACAGCAATTGATTCTCTTTATAAATAAGTAATTTGCTCAAATGGCTGACTCATTCAGAAACAGCAACTGACTGTCTTTATGAATGAATTATTCACTCAAATGACTCGTTCAAAATGGCTGACTCATTCAGAAACAGCAACTGACTCTCTTTACGAATGAATCATTCGCTCAAACGGCTGACTCATTCAGAAATAGCAACTGACTCTCTTTATGAATGAAACATTCACTCAGACGACTCGTTCAAAGCAGCTGACTCATTCAGAAACAGCAACTGAATCTCTTTATGAAGGAATTATTCACTCAAACGACTCGTTCAAAGCAGCTGACTCATTCAGAAACAGCAATTGACTGTATTTATGAATGAATCATTCACTCAAAAGACTGAATTATTCAGAAACAGCAACTGACTCTCTTTATGAATGAATCATTCACTCAGACGACTCGTTCAAAAAAATGTCTGATGACTTGTTGAGAGTCATTCTGAGTCAGAATGTCTGAGTCATTTTGCAAGAAGCTGTCTTGATGAATGGATCATTGAAATATTGACTCAGTTGATTTGTTAATAGAGTTTTAGTATTTCACTGAGTCTTTGTTGTTTTTATGCTAAGGAGCGGCTGAGAAGAGCTCCAAACATGGAGCTGAGGACCGGACGCAGAACATCATCATGGTTCTGAAGGACCGCATGAAGATCCGCGAGCGCAACAAACCCGAGATATTCGAGCTGATCCAGGAGGTGTTTGATGAACCCAAAGCCAGCCACGGCACACAGATGAAGCAGATCAAGCAGAGCGTCCTGGACGGCACATCTAAGTGGTCCGCTAAAATCAGCATCACAGGTGAAGAGAACAACAGCAACAACAAATGTGGGACAGTGTGACTATTGAGGACACACAGATTGCCATATCGATGCTGAAATGATATATTGTGCAGCCCTAATGTGTTGTATTCTATCTTCATACAGCTTAAGGTAGTGAATGAGTGGTCTTTACTCATATACTGTTTAGAGCTGATGTAAACACTTTTTGCGTGGTTAGCTACACTAAATTGCTTATAAAAGTAGATGAGTAAAGATTTATGACAAACTGAGATATTAGCTTTAAAAAGGCAGGTCTGGAAATGTATAATAGTTTTGAAGTCCTAAAAGCTAAATTAGCGTGTTGCTTGCATGTTTTTAGCATGTCTAATATTTTGGTTGTCAAGTGCACTGAAAAAAATTATTACTAAGATTGACTAATTTTTTTTAAAGGGCACCTATTTTACCCCTTTTTTAAGATGTAATATTAATATTATGGCTCTTCTGAGTGTGCCAGTTTAGGTTCAGTTCAAAACACAGTTCAGATTTTTTTATTATGATGTGTTAAAAAGTGCCATTTTGGGGGCGTGTACACAGCTCGTTGTTGTTTTGTTTTTTTCGTTTGTTCGTTGTTCGTTGTGTTGCTTCACATGAAAATTAGTTTCGACTTCCCGCCCAACTTAACAGGGGGGCGGAGCCAAGAGCTCCCTATGGCAACAGACAGGCAGACAGAGAGAAGCAACATGAGTGAGAGGACCAGCATTCAGCCGTACATGTACGACTCGGACACAGACCAAGCAGAGACTACAAAATCATTTGTGTCTTTGTATAGTTTTACAGCCAACTGTGTGCTAGTTTAAAGCTCCGAGCTTGTGCACCGAGATTAATAACCAAGCACACTGAATTAACTTTGACTGAAGGGCGTCATACACCAGATGCACAGCTCAGAGCCGCGAAACGGCACACCAGACTCGCACATTCGCATGTTATTTAAAGTGAAACTATTCAGATAATAATGTGGCGCGGCAGAAATATGAACAGTGTCCTGAGTCGTGGCTGGGCGCTGTGGACAGCCGCCGACTTGTGGCACCGTTGTGTGTACCCTGATAGAATGGAGCAACACGCACGTGAAGCAATGCGCTTGCACTTTCCAGCTGCACCTAGTTAAGTTGACAGGGATCTTCTGTGACCGCGGGAAATGCAAACGGCTGAAGTTTAAGGAAGATGCAATGAAAAGTACACATGTATGCAAACCCACATAAAGTTTCAAACACTGGCGCCGAGGAGAGCGATAACGTGGTGAATGTTGATCTTGTGTTGAGCCCAATGAGCCTAACTAAAAATAGAGCAAGGGTGTTTCTTTGGTGACATCGCTTTGACTCACACGCTGAAATGGCGGATGTGAATACATACTGAGGATATGGTAATGCGTGCCTGTCAATCAATATTGGTGGGCGGGGGGACTGCACTCCTACGTCAAGTTGCGGTCGATCTCAAAACCGCTCTAATTAGTCCACCGTTTTTATGTTGTTAAATTGAAAAAAAAAAAGGCTGAGTGTGTTTATATCACCCCAATATGATGGTCTATACACTCTACTCATATGTTTGTCTAAACAGCTTGAAAAGTAGATTTTTCACCATAGGTGTCCTTTAAGCTAAGTGGTAGCAGACAATTTCTATGGGCTGAATTTAAACAAACAAATTAAGTTAAACATTACTACATTTAATTTGTTTAAATTCAGCCCAAATACATTTTTGGCAACCAGTTACCTTAAAAACATTAATAAATCCAAAAACTGTAACATTTTGATGTTTTTATTCACTTAAACTTCCTAATTAACTCCTTTATAACTACTGTTTTCTATTTTAAGATGTAATTAATTCCTGTGATTTCTACACAGAGTTTTTAGCATCATTACTCCAGTCACTTAACTCTTCAGAAATGAAGATTCTGATATGCTGTTGAAGAAATATTGATTTATTATTATTATGTGTGTGTCTGTCTGTCAGTTGTCTGTGCTCAGGGTCTGCAGGCCAAGGATAAGACGGGCTCCAGTGATCCATACGTCACTGTACAGGTGGGAAAAACCAAGAAGAGGACCAAGACCATCTACGGAAACCTCAACCCCATCTGGGACGAGAGCTTCCACTTGTGAGTGCAAGAAAACGGCTTCAGTTGTGGGAAATCTTTTGTGTTTTGTATTAAAAAAACTAAATAAAAACAAGGTCTTATTTTTGAGGACCCATCACTGCAAAAAAAATGTTGTTTCTGTAACACTAATACGCAGTATGACATTATTTGAATTGGATTTTCTTCTTTATTTTAATTTTAGGCAGCATTTCTGCACTTTTTTATGCTTTTGTCATTTTTATTAGTGTATTTGTCAAATTTATAGCTCAGTATACTTATGTGATTTTACTTTTTAGTTCTAGCATTTTTTACTTCTTTGCAAAGATACAACGGAATCTCGAGAAATTGCATTCTAAGCTCTTTGGTGAGAATGGTCCAATCACATAAGTCCAATCATATAAAAACAAATATGATTCGTTCTAACAACAAAAATGGGAGAGTTCGGGACGCAGAGCGCTGCGCCCCAAGGACAATTTAAAACCGGCCAATTACAGCTTATCGTCATATCACGTGCATTGCAAAAGTTTGTGTACCTACATAGACACTCATTAGTCTGCCGCCCCGCACACATATGAAAACATATTGTTCATTCATTTTTTTCAATAAATGTTAGTATGACTACAATAAATGTTAGAATGTTATAATTAAATCAATTTATTTAGTTAATATTTGTGATAATAAACATTAACATATTAAAGGGATCTAACTTGAAGGGGGGGGGGGCGGCGCCCCAGCGCCCTCTATTGACCACCCGCCACTGTTGAGAACCCCTAATATGGAGAATACTGTATGTGGTGTGTGTGAACACAGTAAACACCGTAAATGTATTTCTGCACACACACTATAATCTGCGGTTTTACTCCACTGAACTCCATATAAAAGCCAGACAGCTTTTTGCACAGGCCTATCTAAAGGGTTAAAGCTGACAACAGCCACCAACATAACCAAAGGGGAGTCAATTTGAACATTACACAAGGGTTAATTGTATCTTATTTTATTTATGCTTTTATCTTGTGCTAGCATTAATAGCGTGTCTCTGCTGTGCAGCGAGTGTCATAACTCCTCGGACCGGATAAAAGTGCGCGTCTGGGATGAAGATGACGACATCAAATCTCGTGTGAAGCAGCGGTTCAAGCGCGAGTCTGATGATTTTCTGGGTCAGACCATCATTGAAGTGAGAACGCTGAGTGGAGAAATGGACGTTTGGTACAACCTCGGTGCGTCTGAGACACAAATGAGCCACTGAAACACCATTTAGCACATCGCTAGCACATTTTAGCAACATGCTTGAATTAGGAGAACAACGTTAAAACATGCTTTGCTATCATGTCAAATCAAATCAACTTTTTATTATTGTCATTAAAATGTTTTAAGTTTTAGTGTGTTGATTACATGTTACTAGCATAACGAAACAATTTGATAGCATGTTTTACATGTTGTTAACATTTTGTAGCGTGATTTATCACCTTGATGACATGTTTTAGCTTGTTGATAGTGATTCAGCCCACTGCTACATGTGAATAGCATAATTTAACCCTTTGATAATGTTTTAGCATGTTTTAGCATGTTGTTAACATGTTTCTAGCATAATGAAATACTTTGCTGGCATGATGAATGCTTTGCTTGTTTTACTTGTTGTTAGCAGGATTTAGCACAGTTGTTAACATTTTTGTAGCTTAATTTAGCACTATCCTAACATGTTGTGATTTAGCACACTACTAGCATGTTAGTAGCATGACTTAATACACTGTTACTGTTTTAGCATGTTTATAACATTTCTAACATGATTTAGCATGTTGCAAACATGTTTGTAACGTAATGTAAAACTTTGCTAGCATGTTTTTTCATGTTGTTAGCATTATTTAGCGCACTATCAACATGTAATTACAGGATTTTAAAGTTTATGCTAGAAGCATGTAACACATTAAAACATTGTGCAATACTTTGTTAGCATGTTTTACATGTTGTTAGCATGATTTAGCATTAATAACATTTTGTACTCAACATTTCTGACATCTTTTACCAAATTGCATGTGACTTAGCAAACTGCTAGCAATGCTAAAGGGCATGATTTAACCCCTTGTATTTGTTTTAGAATGTTGCTACCATTGTGAACATGATTTATCATGTTTGCTAACATGTTTCTAACATAATGTGGTGATTTGCTAGCATGGTTTTAATAGTCTGCTTTTATGTCATTATTAAACATTTTGTAGCTTGATTTATCACATTGATAACATGTTTTAGCTTGTGGCTATTGATTTTCCACACTGCTAACATGTTAATTGCATGATTTAACACGTTAACAATGTTTTAGCATGTTGAGACCGTTTTGAATATGATTTAGCATGTTTGCTAACATGTTTCTAGCATAATGTAATCCATTGCTAGCATGGTTTTAATAAGTTAGTCTGCTTTTATGTCAATATTAAACATTTTGTAGCTTGATTTATCACCTTGATGACATGTTTTAGCTTGTTGCTAGTGATTCAGCCCACTGCTACATGTGAATAGCATAATTTAACCCTTTGATAATGTTTTAGCATGTTTTTAGCATGTTGTTAACATGTTCCTAGCATAATGAAATACTTTGCTGGCATGATGAATGCTTTGCTTGTTTTACTTGTTGTTAGCAGGATTTAGCACAGTTGTTAACATTTTTGTAGCTTAATTTAGCACTATCCTAACATGTTGTGATTTAGCACACTACTAGCATGTTAGTAGCATGACGTAATACATTGTTACTGTTTTAGCATGTTAATAACATTTCAAACATGATTTAGCATGTTGCTAACATGTTTGTAACAATGTAAAACTTTGCTAGCATGTTTTTTCATGTTGTTAGCATTATTTAGCGCACTATCAACATGTTAATTACAGGATTTAATAGTTTATGCTAGAAGCATGTAACACATTAAAATATTGTGCAATACTTTGTTAGCATGTTTTACATGTTGTTAGCATGACTTAGCATGTTGCTACCATTGTGAACATGATTTAGCATGTTGCTAACATGTTTCTAACATAATGTGGTGATTTACTAGCATGGTTTTAATTAGTTAGTCTGCTTTTATGTCAATATTAAACATTTTGTAGCTTGATTTATCGCATTGATGACATGTTTTAGCTTGTTGCTAGTGATTCAGCCCACTGCTACATATGAATAGCATAATTTAACCCTTTGATAATGTTTTAGCATGTTTTTAGCATGTTGTTAACATTATTTAGCATGTTGTTAACATGTTTCTAGCATAATGAAATACTTTGCTGGCATGATGAATGCTTTGCTTGTTTTACTTGTTGTTAGCAGGATTTAGCACAGTTGTTAACATTTTTGTAGCTTAATTTAGCACCATCCTAACATGTTGTGATTTAGCACACTACTAGCATGTTAGTAGCATGACTTAATACATTGTTACTGTTTTAGCATGTTTATAACATTTCTAACATGATTTAGCATGTTGCTAACATGTTTGTAACATAATGTAAAACTTTGTTAGCATGTTTTTTCATGTTGTTAGCATGATTTAGCATTGATAACATTTTGCACTCAACATTTCTGACATCTTTTACCAAATTGCATGTGATTTAGCAAACTGCTAGCAATGCTAAAGGGCATGATTTAACCCCTTGTATTTGTTTTAGCATGTTGCTACCATTGTGAACATTATTTATCATGTTTGCTAACATGTTTCTAACATAATGTGGTGATTTACTAGCATGGTTTTAATTAGTTAGTCTGCTTTTATGTCATTATTAAACATTTTGTAGCTTGATTTATCACATTGATGACATGTTTTAGCTTGTTGCTAGTGATTCAGCCCACTGCTACATGTGAATAGCATAATTTAACCCTTTGATAATGTTTTTAGCATGTTGTTAACATTATTTAGCATGTTGTTAACATGTTTCTAGCATAATGAAATACTTTGCTGGCATGATGAATGCTTTGCTTGTTTTACTTGTTGTTAGCAGGATTTAGCACAGTTGTTAACATTTTTGTAGCTTAATTTAGCACTATCCTAACATGTTGTGATTTAGCACACTACTAGCATGTTAGTAGCATGACTTAATACATTGTTACTGTTTTAGCATGTTTATAACATTTCTAACATGATTTAGCATGTTGCTAACATGTTTGTAACAATGTAAAACTTTGCTAGCATGTTTTTCATGTTGTTAGCATTATTTAGCGCACTATCAACATGTTATTTAAATGATTTTATAGTTTATGCTAGAAGCATGTAACACATTAAAACATTGTGCAATACTTTGTTAGCATGTTTTACATGTTGTTAGCATGATTTAGCATTGATAACATTTTGCACTCAACATTTCTGACATCTTTTACCAAATTGCATGTGATTTAGCAAACTGCTAGCAATGCTAAAGGCCATGATTTAACCCCTTGTATTTGTTTTAGCATGTTGCTACCATTGTGAACATGATTTAGCATGTTTGCTAACATGTTTCTAACATAATGTGGTGATTTACTAGCATGGTTTTAATTAGTTAGTCTGCTTTTATTTCATTATTAAACATTTTGTAGCTTGATTTATCACATTGATAACATGTTTTAGCTTGTGGCTATTGATTTAGCATACTGCTAACATGTTAATTGCATGATTTAACATTTTGACAATGTTTTAGCATGTTGAGACTATTGTGAACATGATTTAGCATGTTTGCTAACATGTTTCTAACATAATGTGGTGATTTACTAGCATGGTTTTAATTAGTTAGTCTGCTTTTGTGTCATTATTAAACATTTTGTAGCTTGATTTATCACATTGATTACATGTTTTAGCTTGTGGCTATTGATTTAGCACACTGCTAACATGTTAACTGCATGATTTAACACTTTGACAATGTTTTAGCATGTTGAGACCATTGTGAATATGATTTAGCATGTTTGCTAACATGTTTCTATCATGATGTAATCCTTTTAATCAGTTAGTCTGCTTTTATGTCATCATTAAACATTTCCCAATCATCTTACGTACTGTTATTCTACACTGTTTAACCAGACAAGCGCACAGATAAGTCTGCTGTATCGGGAGCCATCCGTATGCACATCAGTGTGGAGATCAAGGGAGAAGAAACTGTTGCTCCATATCACGTCCAGTACACCTGTCTGCATGAGGTACATGCTAAAATCAGCTTAATTTAGGCTACAACACATCTACATTGAAACACACTTTACACTTGAATGTACACTTGAATACATGCTGTTTTAGCATGTAGCATGTTTTGTAAGTGAGTGAGTGTTGTACTGTGTGTCTCTGCAGCACATCTTCCACTACACCACAGAGAAACAGAACAGCGGTGTGGTGAAAATCCCTGATGCTAAAGGAGACGACGCATGGAAGGTTTACTTCGAGGAGACGGCGCAGGAGATTGTGGACGAGTTCGCCATGAGATACGGAGTCGAGTCCATCTATCAGGCCATGACGTGAGCTAACAGCACTCACATCCAAAAATGCAAATTAGAGTTGTGCGCAAAACTGTTATATTGCATAAAACATTTGAAATACAAAGAATGTCTTTGAATAAAAAAAAGACACTTCTATCAAGACACTTCTTTCAAGACACTTCTATACAGCTTAAAGTGACATTTAAAGGCTTAACTAGGTTAATTATGGTAACTAGGCAGGTTAGGGGAATTAGGCAAGTTATTGTATAATGATGGTTTGTTCTGTAGAGTATTGAAAATAAATTAACCTAAAGGGGCTAATAATATTGACCTTAAAATGGTGTTTAAAAAATGAATAACTGCTTTTATTCTAGCCAAAATAAAACAAATAAGACTTTCTCCAGAAGAAAAAATATTATCAGACATACTGTGAAAATTTCCTTGGATCAGTATATACATATATATATGGCTGGTTGAAAATATTTTTTAAATTGTAGTTTTCTTTAAAGCAGGGTTTGACAAAAAGCATGGCCCAATATGCGTGCAAATGCAATCTTAGAATTGAGAAGCAGCACGACTGACAAAAAATAGCTGTGTTCGCGCGAGCAGAGGATAATCACTCGTGCCAACAGCTGATGTGATGCGCGCGACTGTTTAAAACACGTGCGCGCTTTCGTTTCCTCCTTGCTTGAAGCAACTGTGCCTAGAAACACAACTGGTGTGATCGGTTCTCTTTCAAATAGACTAGACAAAAAGTTTTGCTCATGCAGCCACAGTCTTGCTGCTTTTAAGAGCTCCAGATTTGTTTTTTTATAACAGATCATCCTTTCATTATTAAACGGTATGTTTGTCACCTGCTTTCTTTTGCTTACAGTCATTTTTGTTAATGTGGTTTAATTATAATGTTTTACAATAACATTGCTTTAATGGGAGATTATCTTCCCATTTATGTGTAGTTAACTGGGGATCTGGGACCTTTAGCCAGGACAGATTACTGTGCATATTTTAGATATATAACAATATTTATTTTTTAAATGTCAATTTTTTTGGTAGTTTTTTTTATAAATGTTTTGTTAAATAAAAAGTATAGTACACAGCTATATTTAGCTTGTTTTGGCACATTTAAAATTTGTGGCTAAGAAATAATTATTTATTTTTTAGTGTGGTCAGAGATAAATTTAGTAAATCCTTAATTTTCAGCTCTGAAAAGTCATGTGAAATAAAAACTAATTGTAAACGACACTATGAAACCATGATCCAGTTGCTCATGCACATTGAGCAAGCTCATACATGATACACAAAAAGTGAAATGAATGAGGAGGCATGTGGGCATAACACTAAATCTAAATCAAATAATTTTAGCATGTCAAAATCATATTTATGCATATGAAATATTTTCCCAACAATAAAATTGTGGCTGGTGAAAATGTTGAAAATCTACTAGCCACAGTGGCTGGTGATCAAAAAAGTAAATGTCAAGCCCTCTATGTGTGTGTGTATGTATATGTATATATATATATATATATATATATATATATATATATATATATATATATATATATATATATATATATATATATATATATATATATATATATATATATATATATACTGTATATTAATGTCTGTATATTAATGTAATTACTGTAAATCTACCCGCATATATACTGTATATTAATGTCAAGCCCTGTATATATATATATATATATATATATATATATATATATATATATACAAGGTGTGAACTACGGGGGAGCTAGGGGGAGCTCGGCTTCCCTAATTAAGGCATGGGCGCCCCTGAAAACATGATTTGTGAAATTTTGGGGGGGGGTCTCAAAAAATATTGACAATATGTTGTTTTGATGTGCGGTTTCAGTATTCAGTACATGTAATGTGATCATGGATTATTATGTGTAAAAGAGCAAAAATATCCATTCATGCATGACCGCGATTTACACCTCACTTAAAAAGATAACTACAAGCTATTCTTGTCATGAGCATCATGGTGTGGGGGTGCTGCGGAGCAAAGTCCAGTCATGTCAAAGACGGACAGCCAGATGCTGCTTATTCATTTTCTGAAACAAATGATGTGGCGATGCGTTTTGTTTTATTTGCTTCATACAGTAGGCCAATACAGTGATCTATTTCTAAACACCGTGACATTGCTGTAAACATGTTGGTCAATTAAGCTGAAAGCAGGTAAACTTGACATGACGGAAGCCCTTTCAATGGTGTTTCTTTCATTTTCGAATTGGCGATTGTTTTTTTTACCAGAGTGAAAAGTGAAAGTCTATGACATTCTCCAGGCCTATGTAAAATAAAATAAAAACTTATGCTCTCATTGGTGCCATAAGAGACTCTCAACATCAAAGCAACACTCCCTTTATTTATATGAGAGAAGTTTAATATTAGTGTTAATATTGTTATTTCTCAAACATATGATGTTTCATTAACATATTGTTTAGTTTGTTTGTTGGATTTCTACATGCTTAGACTGCCTAGTAATAACCTATAATCAATGTTGGGTAAAGTTGCTTTTAAAATGTATATGTATACAATAGGATATATGTTACTTTAAGATTAAGATAGGCTTTAGATTGTACTTTTAATAGTAACTTTACCCAAAACCCAAACCTATTGTTAAGTGTAGTTTTCTGCAAGCTGAATTTTGTGAGATTTTGCACACAGTGAGGTTAGGAAAGTCATGTGAATGTAAACGTGTGTGTTTGTGTGTTTGTGTTCAGGCATTTCGCGTGTCTGTCCTCCAAGTACATGTGTCCTGGCGTTCCTGCGGTCATGAGCACACTGTTGGCCAACATTAATGCTTATTACGCTCACACAACACAGTCCTCCAACAACGTCTCTGCCTCCGACCGCTTCGCTGCCTCCAACTTTGGGGTGAGTTCAGCTTGCAGTCAGATCATCCACATGTTACATAAACGTCAGAATTATTCGCTCTCCTGCGATATATGTCTTTTTTCTCTTTCAAATATTTCCCAAATGATGTTAAACAGCTTCAGGAATCTTTCACAGTATTTCCTCTAATATTGTTTCTTCTGGAGAAAGTCTTATTTGTTTTATTTCGGCTAGAATAAAAGCAGATTTTAATTGTTTTAAAGCCATTATAGGGTCAATATTATTAGCCCCCTTAAGCAATATTAGTTTTAGATTGTCTACAGAACAAACCACTGTTATACAATGACTTGCCTAATTACCCTAACTTTACCCTAATTAACCTAGTTAAGTCTTTAAATTGCAGTAGTTAAAGTTATTTTTAACAGTTTTTATTGCATTGATCTAATAAATGCAGTCTTGGTTAAAAATAAAATAAAAAATGATGTGTATATATTTTTTTATTTTACATTTTGCCGTTTTTTTCCTCACAGAAAGAGCGGTTTGTGAAACTGTTGGACCAACTGCACAACTCCCTGAGGATCGACCTCTCTATGTACAGGGTATATCCACATATTCTTCCTCTTCGAAAAATTCAAAAATAATTATATACTGTATATTTATACAACAGTTCTGTCTGGTTCTCGAATCTGATTGGCTGATAGCTGTGAGATATTTAAGTAATATCAGCACTCGTACAGCCTCTTCACCTTTGTGTATTACTCCGCCCACACGAGTGGCAAGCAGAGGACTACATTTTGACAAATGTTGCAGCTGTTGGACAACATAATGTACTTTTGAGGCTTTTTTAGGCGAGAATGTAGTTATATTTAATTAATTTAATTAATAATTTATATTGCAACTATGCAGTTTATTTATAAGGATAGTGCCTATATTCATAATTTCGGAGATTCAGCGCGTTGGCGGCCATCAGCCTTTTGTACTAAGCAGAGGAAAGACGGTTGACATCCCGCCACAAGATGGTGACAGAGACTGCATAATAAGTGCTTAGGGGAGAAAAACGTTTTTCTCTGAATTTTTTTCAGTGTACTTTTCAAACTACAGCTGATTAAATTATTATTAAACAGGTAAGTGACATTCTAAGTCGATCTCTCTCTTTTGTATGTTGTAGTGCTCTATTTATAGCATAGTAATCTGCTAGTGTTTGCACTGCTTTGGCTTTTTCGGGGTTAATTATTGTGATCTCCTGATTGCAACGGAAAAATACTGAGAAATCTCGGTAGACTGATGGCATTTCATGCTGTTCAGCCTTATAATCTTAAAATGTGAGCGAAATCAGCTGTTTTGTCATCACTTTAGACATTACGCTAGAGCAGGGGTACTCAACCTTTTGCAAGCTGGGCCCCCCAAAGCTGGTTTATTGCAGTTGAGGCCCCAGTGCGAATCCCCCCCCCCCTTGATTCTATTTCATTATAATAGCTATTAATTTTATTAAGCTGAACTGTTTGCTGATTTATTTGCTGCTAATGTATACTATTTATTTTTTCTTTTGTAAATAATAATAATAAAACATATTACTGACAATTTAACTGTTCATTTACAATGAAACAGCTTCAAATGAACATATTTGGGGATTTTTTAAAGGGGGGTCGGGGTAATCCCTTATTATGGTGGGCATATCCCTTATTTTCACATCTCAATGTTGACAGGTATGTTCATCAGATCTGTTTTCGCTGCTAAAATAGACCAAAACAGTCATTATTTCATCAAAAATATAAGTGACTTAATATTAGTAACTTGTTTGTTGATATGAAATCAGTGTCACATTTTCAATGGTGAGGTGATGGTAAATTAAGTGATGGTCGATTGTCAGCTCTCTCGATCGTCATGTCGTGTGATGCATGTTGCTGAACTGTATTCAAATGTTATAAATATAAAAACACCACATTCTGAAATGTAACTGCAGTATGTCAGTTTAGTTTATTTGTGTGTGCTGCGCTCATAGACTTTATAAAACGCTGCTCATTTGTTTGATTTCTCCTCAAGAAGCTGCGCAAGCCTCAAAAGGTCCTTGCACCCTGACTGAGTCCGAAACTGTCGTATTCGTTTTTTCATATTCGTCATTTGGTGGCTCTCAATTGTCAAAAACACTCCTCAAAATATTTGTTACGGATGCGAAAAATGCAGAAAATCGAACCATCCGAATTCATTTTTATAACGGACGGAAGTTGCAGAGGCTGCAAACGTATGAAACGTGAGGTTGTATTTAGTTTATATATATATAAAACAAGTAAACTAGTCAGAATATAGGCTACAGTTAAAGCTTTCCTTTAGTTTTTGAGAAATGCACACACGCAGCCAGGCACACACAAACATGTTTAAATACATTTATGTTGTTAATAAATAAATAACAATAAATTGTTGTAACAGCAATATCTCCAAGTTTTGTTTTTCACTGTAAAAATGTAATGACTTGCCAATGCAAAGAGAGTACCGCCACCTTTCCCCCCACTTCGTGCACTGATTAGAACACAAACAAATCATCCTCCTGGCGACTTTTTTTTTTGTCAAAAGCGACAAATCCAGTGACTTTTACTGGTGTTTTTGGAGACTTTAGTGGTGTTTGGAGACTCGAAAGCACGAATCACTCTGCAGTTAGGCCTACTGTGCTCTACGAGCAGCGGCTGCTGCAGTGAGCCCCTCTCCTGTCCAAAAGCACTCACAGGCGGTCAGTCAAATCAAATCAAATCAAATCAAATCACTTTTATTGTCACATCATCAGCAGCACGTGTGCTATGATGAGTGAAAAGCTTAGGTGCTGGCTCCAGACAGTGCAAAATACAGACAGTGCAAATACAACGACAGTGCAAAATACAGACAGTGCAAATACAACGACAGTGCAAAATACAGACAGTGCAAAATACAGACAGTGCAGGATACAGACAGTGCAGTATACAACAACATACTCACAAAAAACAAGACAATGTAAAATTGGCAATGTTGACAGCGATACGTAGGCAGTATTGTTTTAAGTATGGATTTGTTAAAGTGCAGTGCATGCTACATCTTGATGGTGTGCAGTGTGGGGTAGGGAAGAGTTTGTGTGGGGTGTGTTAAGTGTTCATCAGCCTGATAGTCTGAGGAAAGAAACTTTCTTTCAGTCGGCTGGTGCGTGACCGGATGCTGCGGAACCGTCTGCCTGAGGGTAGCAGAGAGAAAAGTCTATGGCTTGGGTGGCTGGAGTCGCTGATGATTCTCTTGGCTTTCCTCATGCACCTCCTGGTGTAGATGTCCTGGAGGGAGGGAAGCTCACCTCCTACTACACGTCCAGCAGTACGCACGATCCTATGTAGACCTTTGCGATTGCTGCTGGTGCTGCTTCCGTACCAGGTGGTGATGCAGCCAGTGAGGATGCTCTCCACAGTGCAGGTGTAGAACGAGCGGAGGATGCGGGGGCTCATTCCAAACCTCCTGAGACGCCTGAGGAAGAAGAGACGTTGTTGTGCCTTCCTCAGCACTGCGTCTGTGTGGGCAGTCCATGTCAGATCCTCAGCGATGTGTACTCCAAGAAACTTGAAAGTGCTGACTCTATCCACTGGTGTCCCGTTGATGGTGATGGGAGTGTGTTCTTTCTTCTCTCTCCTGAAATCCACCACCAGCTCCTTGGTTTTGCTGATGTTGAGTGAGAGGTGGTTTTCCTGACACCACTGCGTCAGAGCGTGCACCTCCTCTCTGTAGGCCGTCTCATCATTATCGGTGATTAGGCCCACCACCGTTGTGTCATCAGCAAATTTAACGATGACATTGGAGCTGTGTTTGGATGTACAGTCATGTGTGTACAGGGAGTACAGGAGTGGGCTGAGAACACAGCCCTGTGGAGCACCAGTGTTGAGGATCAGTGTGGATGAGGTGATGTTGTTCATTCTGACCACCTGGCGTCTGCTTGACAGGAAGTCCAGGATCCAGTTGCACAGAGAGCTGTGTAGGCCCAGAGCCTGGAGCTTCACCACCAGCTTGGCAGGCACTATGGTGTTGAATGCTGAGCTGTAGTCCACAAACAGCATTCTCACATATGTGTTTTTGTTTTCCAGGTGAGACAGAGCAGTGTGCAAGGTGAAAGCAATAGCATCATCTGTGGATCGGTTGTTTCTGTATGCAAATTGCAGAGGGTCAGTGTTAGCGGGCAGTACAGAGCAGATGTGGTTTTTAATCAGCTTCTCAAAGCACTTGCTGAAGATGGGTGTCAGTGCAACCGGACGCCAGTCATTCAAGCATGTGGTTTTAGCTGATTTCGGTATTGGCACAATAGTAGCTGTCTTAAAGCATGTAGGAACCACAGACCGAGAGAGCGAGAGGTTAAAGATGTCCGTGAAAACCCCCGCTAGCTGGTGTGCGCATGCTTTAAGTACACGTCCAGGGATGCCATCTGGGCCCGTAGCTTTTCGGATGTTCACGCGACGGAAAGATCTCGTTACATCCGCTACAGAAACAGAGAGTGTGCTGGCGGTTTCTGTGTCGGCCGCGGGGAGCGCGCTGCGTGTGTGCGCTGTCCTGGGCTTCAGAGCGGGCGCGCTGTGTATGTGCGCTGTTCTGGGCTTCAGAGCGGGCGCGCTGCGTGTGTGCGCTGTCCTGGGCTTCAGAGCAAGCGCGCTGTGTATGTGCGCTGTTCTGGGCTTCAAAGCGGGCGTAGAACGAGTTGAGCTCGTCCGGGAGAGACGCAGCAATGTTCACAGTGGCGGATTTATTACTTTTAAAGTCCGTGATGTAATTAAGTCCCTGCCACATGCTCCTTGCATTATTGGTGTTAAATTGACCCTCTACCTTGTCTTTGTCTCTCAGTAGCCGCTAAAAAAATGCCTGTTTTTTTTTACTTCGTGCTGAACCAATCCGTGTAAATGATAATCTCATCAAATCATAGCCGCTAAACACTCGCTTGTTTGGGGTCCTCTGCCAGAAGATGGGGTCAAGGCATGAACAGCTGCTTCTGCACACTGACAGCATTGATGCAGGACTATCCTGAACTCTGTGACGTCGCCTTTAAGATTCTCCTTCCTTTCGCGTCGACATATTTGTGTGAGGCAGGATTCTCGAAAGTGACTGCACTCAAAACGAAATACTGCAATCGTGCACAAATCGAGGATGATTTGAGGCTATGTTTATCAAACATTGAGCCAAGAATTGAGGATCTTTGCAAGGCAAAGCTGGCTCAGATCTCACATTAATATCACCTACCTGCAAGGTTCTGTAAAAAATGCAGGTGATGCCTACTATTAGGCCTAGTAATAACAATAATAAAGCATAAATTAATATCAGAGGTCTGGTGCCAATTCCCAATTATAGCAATAGCCTAGTAATGATAATAGGCCTATACTGATGATAATAATGATAATGATAATAATAACAATAACAACAACAATGAAACATGTAACCTCATATAATTATAAAGCAATAGCCTAGTAATGATGATAGGCCTACCTACCGCTACTGATGATGATGATGATGATGATAATAATAATAATAATAATGATAATAATAATAAAAATAATAAAAATAATAATAATAATGGGAGGGGGGTGCACTGGGGCCCCAACTGCAATAAACCAGCTTTGGGGGGGCCCAGCTTGCAAAAGGTTGAGAACCCCTGCTCTAGATATTAATCCTTATACATTATATTGTTTCAAACTACTAAAATGTCAATAAAAGTCACTTTGTTAAACTGTAGAGTTGAATTTCCAACATCAGAAGTGGACAGAGCAGAGATCAACATCCCATAATGCAATTCACAACCGCAAACAAACACTTGTGAATCATTAAATACAGAAGCTGTTCATTTATATTTATTTTTTACAGTGTACATTTTTCTTATTGTATTCAGAAGACAGCTACTAAAATGTCTTCAAAGTGTAAGAATAGATTATGTCTGCCATATTTACAACAAGAATCATTTGGTGACATGTTAAAAGACTCTTTTTATGATCGCAGTTTGACTCCCAAATACTCATTAATCTTCATCTGAAATATGTTTGTGTGTTTCAGAATAATTTTCCGGCCAGCAGTCCTGAGCGGCTCCAGGATCTGAAATCCACCGTGGATCTTCTGACCAGCATCACTTTCTTCAGGATGAAGGTTTGTTTTTTGTTTTGATCTGAAATTATTCGTTTGATTCTAAATGATTCGTTTGACTCATTTGTGCTCTGTGAGTATCAACACAAACACATTGTGAAAACGTACCCCCGTATACATTTCTGGAGAGCGTGAATTATGTAGCTAGAGGTACGTATGGCTGCATTTCGTCTTTAAAGCGAACACTACTGGGTGGTATGATGCCGCCGACGGCTTCTGTTGCTTTTTGCACTACCAACTGACCGGCTTGCTGCGTAAGTCAGCGGACTGGCACGGTGGAGCAGACTTGACCGTGAAGACAGGGTTCGAGTCCAGCAAAGAACGGTTCTAGAAAGCAGGTAAAACAAAAACAAAAGGAAAATAACTAAATAACAGGGTGAGAACATGGTAAGATTTGAAAGCTTGGTAAAAACCAGGCAGCTGCGAGGGCTTTTCTTTTTCTGGATTGCATTTGAAAATACTGTCGGTTGGGTTTAGGGAAGGAGGTGGGCGCTGGTCGATCGGTGCTTTTGAAAACACTATCGGTTGGGTATGAGGAAGGAGGAGGGTGAGTCAGTCAGTCAATCGACAGCGGCCTCTGGTGGATTTACACGCGAATGCCACTTGTGAGAGAAATTTGAGATCTGAAAAAGCGTACACAGTGGCCTTTGGTGGATTCGCGAAAACAAATACTGCAAAAAAAGTAGCTCCTGGGATGTATTTGGCGCTCTCCAGAAATGTATACAGGGGTACGTATCTACAATGAGCCTAGGTTGGTGAGTATAGTTGTGTAGTGTAAAAACGCTCTTCATTAAAGATGATATGATTAATAATTATAAAAGCTTAGTTCTGGATTAGCTTGTTTTCTTTACACCTTGTCACACAGCAGCTTTTACATTTTGTTTTTGTTGTAAGTCAGAAAATTCAAGTAGTCATCTTCTCACAATAGAAAGTCAATGGCGATGGTTAGATTGCCCCAAAAGTTGATTGATTTATACATTTATAGATTTGAATATACATGTTTAGAGTAAGTACATGTTTTAACCAAATTTAATTGTGAAAGGATTATAAAGTACAACAGGTAACAATTTCCAATAAAATCTCATTAGTTAATGTTAATTAATGCAATAAAATCAACAATGAGAAAGTCAGATTGATTATTACTACACAAACAGCAGAATTCTTTAAGGGATTAACTCTATTATGACTCGTGATGAGATAATGACTACGATTATGGTCCCTATATTCAAAAGAATCATCAATTAATTTTTCACAATTGAAGTAGGCCAGATTACTGTGAAAGCTATTATGCTAAATGACCAATACTGTAATGAACACCACTGCAGAATTCATCTGAAACTCCACATCTATAATCCTTTTAGTCTATGCTGACATTATCTTCAGCAGCTCAAACACTCTAATGGCTAATGGACAGACGGCTGCTTCTCACTCAGGGCTGCTGTTTATGCTAATGAGGGAGAGATGGGCACTAGTGGGTGGGGCTTTCCCCCTCTGATGACATGTACAAAGGGGCAATGTTTTCATCTAGTCTGATTATAAACAATAGAATGAATTCATGTTTCCCATTAGAGGCTGGTTATATTCACACACTGCTGGGTTTAAAATCCTTATAAAAGTTCTTTTTGCATAATAGGTGCTCTTTAAATCCTCTAATCTTGTTCCTGAGAATAACAAGCGCTGGTTTGTGTGTGTTTTCAGGTTCAGGAGCTGCAGAGTCCTCCGAGAGCGAGTCAGGTTGTGAAAGACTGTGTTAAAGCCTGTCTGAACTCCACATATGAGTACATCTTTAATAACTGCCACGAGCTCTACAGCCGAGAGTATCAGAATGACCCTGTGAGTACATTTCATTCTGTGTGTGTGTGTGTGTGTGTGTGTGTGTGTGTGTGTGTGTGTGTGTGTGTGTGTGTGTGTGTGTGTGTGTGTGTGTGTGTGTGCATGCGTTACATTTTTCTGCGATACATATCGCATAATTGAGTTTATTTTCACCAGATGAAATGAATGTCTTTCTTTGGAAGGTTTTTGACTGGGATGATTTTGTAGGGCAGTGAATCAAAACCAATCAAAAGCATTAATAAATACATTGGAGCAGAGGTACAAATGAAGCAGTATTTGGTATTCAGGCTGAAGTTTCATAATCAAATGTTAAATAAGATAGTGTTCATTATGTGTTTTTATGGATACAATAATACAATAGAGTGGAGGAACTATGACGTCACCTTGTAGGCGAATCGGCTGCTAGCATAAAACTGGTTCCCTTGATAAATTCCCTATAGGATTTTCCCATCTGCTTTTCGAAAATTGCAAATAATAAGCTCTGTGTTCAAGCACTGTTCATTACACTTACACGTTTTGTCCAGCCGGATAATCCTCACACGAAAATACAACTTTTAGCACTTTTGGATCTTGAATGCAAACACAAGAACTGAAAAGCTAACATTAGGCTATAAACGGACTACAGCCTTCGGGGCGCTCGCCTGTGACGACAGCACCACCCTGCTACAGACAACTCTTCAAGCTTATTTTTTAGAAATATGGTCCATGACAAAGATTTACGCTCTCAGTTTATTATATTATAATCCACGCTATAGATTATAAACAAATAAATACGCAAAAGCACATAGACCTACGTGCCTTTTGGATAGTTTTTACGTGGGAAATACATTTTGTTTTGCTTTACGTTGTAAAACTGTATGTATAAATGTGCCTACATAGTATTATCTTAAGACATTTAAATAAGTGTATCTCTCGCATGCATACAGCCCGCTCACCTTAGTAACAGACGACAGAAATAATGAGGCGTAAGGGACTAATGTTATATGATGTTATATAATGTTATATAACGTAAAGTCTAATGTTATATGCCTGAAAGTTCCATCACGGGCACAGAACAACATTCAATATTCTTTTTTTGTCACCGGGTACAGCGAAAAGCAGCCCATACAGTCACATATGCGATACATTTTTATTTTTTTTTTAAAGATTTATTTTTGGCCTTTTTGCCTTTATTAGATAGGACAGTATTTAGACAGGAAGCGAAGTTGGAGAGAGAGAGGGGGGTAGGGTAGGGAAATGTCCTCGAGCCGGGATTCGAACTCGGGACGCCCTGACGTGCTATTGCACCATATGTCGGCGCTATCCACTAGGCTATTGCGCCAAAACATATGCGATACATTTGAAGGAGGAGTGTAAATATTGCAGTTATGACAAAGTTAAATGTGTTCAGATGAAAAAAAAAACAGACGAAAAATCTATGGATCACGTTAAAATGACAGTTAACATGTATTACACATTTATTCACACGTTTGCATTACTGACAGCAGGAAAGAGACAGGCTCCACTGGTAAGCAGTATCCCATAATATCGTTTAATTAAAATAAATAATCAACGAATTAATCTGTCTTGACAGTCTTTACAAGTGAAGGCATTATCTACACACAATATGAATTCCCAATTAGAAAAATACTACAAACTATAAAATACTATTCATGAAATACCTAAATAACAGACAAATCCAAACGCCCAATGCGAGCGAGCTGCGCTCCAGACCTGTTCAGCTTGATGACGTATAATATCTCCGACACCTGCTGTAGTCCCGATTAGCAACTTGATAGCAACCGTCTTTTTAAAGAAGCGTAACCCATTTAAAAAAATCCAGAGTGTGCTGTAGCTGATGTGTTTTATGTTGTAGAATAAAACGTGAAAGTATTTATCCCATTGAAAAAACCCATTGACTTTGGGACGAGGGAACCGGAGCTGCTAAAATGCTAACTCGCTTCCGGGTTTTTGCATACAAATTGACGTCATAGTTCCCCCACTCTATTACACTCATAATTCCTAAACTCATAAAGGTTTGGAAAAAGTAAAGGGTGAGTACATGAAATCATTTTACATTTTTGGGTGAACTATCACTTTAATATCCTAATGGTTTTTAACATAAAAGAAAAATCCATAATTTTGACCAATGCAATATATATTTGACAATTTCCAAAAATATACCTGTGGAACATAAGACTGCTTGTGCTCCAGGGTCACAAATGTCCATACCTGTCAACATTGGGATGTACAAATATGGCATACGCCCCCCAACATCCCCCCTCCCCCCACCCCCCAAAAAAACCCCTCAAATCTCCACAGAAAAACTCCCAAAATGACCCCAAACTCTGTTCATTCAGAGCAGTTTATTTGTATGTCAGCCTAGTTGAAACCATTACAAATACGGGGAGGAAATTAGCTTCAATGATTAAATACAGATCCACAGTATAAGATTTAAAATGTATAATAAAAGCATTCGATTACTTTTGTAACTGTTTGTGCTCATTTAAGACAAAATGATTTGTGTTTAAAATAAAACATGCAGGACGGACATGTTTACATATTATTCACTGTGTCTGTCGGTTTCCAATCACACCCAAATTTAAAAGTATCCACATTTGCTCCTCTTCAAATCACGTGTACAGACTCTGATCTGGGAACAGTTTCTCTATCACTAAGGAGTGTGCCTGTCAGTCAGCATCATTACATGAGTTGACTGATTCAGAGGCTGCATAGGAAGGGCAACGCATGGCTTTAATGGAAATGAAGTGAATGCGGCTGTTTTAATTTCAGGCCAAAATAAAGCGAAAGCTTAATTCTCTTGAACAGCTCTTGCAATTATATCCCATTTGAGATCGGCTCTTTGATGCTACTTTCACTTTTCATAGAAGAATTAATAATACAAGAGAAATACGGGAAAATCCTCAAATGGGATGACAGCGGGATAGAATGGTAAAATACGGTAGAATCCCAGCAAAAACGGTAGTGTTGACAGGTATGCAAATCTGGTCTGTTTCTCTGTCCAGTCGAAGACGGTTCCTCCTGAAGAACAGGGTCCGAGCATCAAGAACCTGGACTTCTGGTCCAAACTCATTACCCTCATCGTCTCCATCATAGAAGAAGACAAGAACTCCTACACACCCTGTCTGAACCAGTGAGTGTCTAATACAGAAGATCCGATTCAGAAATCAGTTCCATTGCTTGCCAAAACATGTAGACTGTCTGGAAACAATGCTTTTTCTTACTTAGAGTTTTTGTCTTGTTTGTTTTAAATCAAGAAGAGTCAAAAAATATTGTTGTTTTAAGAAATAATAAGTCAAAATTAAGTTTTTTTTCCTTAAAACCAAAAAAAAAAAAAAAGGATCTCCCAGTGTGGTAAGCAATAGAGATGCGCGGATCAGCTCAAATGTCACCCGAATCCACTCCTTCATTCTAATCATCCACCCGCCCGCACATATTTTATTTTATCTGATATATATATCCGCACCCGACCCGCACCCGATCGCCACTTTAATAATTCTAATTATTTGTTTTAAGCATGATGATAGGTGTAACTTTCTCCGCAATGTCCGGCGGCAGAGTAACAGCTCGTTAATTCATGCTCGAGCAAACGATGAGACGGACAAAAGTACTCGATGCATGCCCTTCTTTTACTTATTTCAGTGTTTTCAGGTTCACAGTGCAAAACAGCTCCCGGGTGGAATTACTGAAGTAAACATAAAACAAAACCGGATGAAACTTTCTCCCTCTAATTCACCGCACGCACAGCACACAGCGAGAGCTCACATCACACAGCATGCGTGTCGAACTACACTACCCACAATGCCCCTCGCTATGGACTACAACTCCCGTAAAAGCAGTCCTAAAGCGGCCACACTATTTCCCCTCTCCTGCAATTTAGGTCACAGTGGATCGTTCGTTATTAACAGCAGATTCAGCTTTTACATATACAGGAAAAAGAGAACAAAAACGGCGTCCCTTCAGCCTAAACAGCAGCTATGTTGTGTGTACTTGGCCCTTTTCTTAACACTGTGCAAAAACAGAATAGCATCTACTGTGCCTGGATTCAGGCGATTCCGCCTCGCCTCCGAAACACGGCTGGCTGCACTAAATGAGCGTTCGCGCGAACCGCTTGTTGCAGGAATGCACAAGCTTCTCCTTGCAAGGCGCTGCAGTCGTGTAAATAAGCGATCTTGTTTCTCCCAGAACGATAGCAGATTTCCCTCTGATGACTCCTCTAACTGAAGTTAGCACAGTACTCTTGCACTTCATCCATTATTTTGGGCGTCTCTCATCTTCACATTCTGCGAAGTCCACTCTCTGCTTTTTTGCTGGTCAACTGCTATGACCCGCTACATCCACCCGCGACCCACCCGCAATTAATCATAATGTATTTTTTTATTACCCGACCCGCCCGACCCGCGGATTATCCGCAGCGCCCGCGGATTTAACCGCCATCCGCGCATCACTAGCAAGCAAAATAATGTTATTTCAAAGTGAAAACGGATTATTGTGCTTACTCCATTTGCAGATTATTGTGCTTGTTTTAGGGTAAAACTCACTTAATTTTGACTTTATTATTCCTACAAACAAGACAATATTTTTGGTTGTTTCTTGATTTAAGAATTTTTAGATATTGGACTAAAAACAAGACAAAGGTAAGAAAATCATGTTTTGCAGTGTAGTCCACGTAGAGTAAAAGTTTGTGTTATAAACACTACTTAAAGTATGAGTAAAAAGTTGTTTGTAAGGGCTTACTCACACTATGCTATCCGAACCGTGCCCAGGCCCGTTTCCCGGATCGTTTGAGAAGTGTGAGTGCTCTGAATCGGGCTCAGGCACGGTACACTTGGCCGGCCCTGGCCCGGTTGGAAGAGGTGGGCCAGAGCGCGGTTCACTTGGGCTCAGGTGCGGTACGCTTACAGTGTGAGTGCAAGCGTGCTTGAGCCCGAAACTGAAAGCGAGACGTGACTTTTAAGGGACTGTATCATATGGATTAATTAATCATTCGTACT
Source organism: Danio kyathit (assembly GCA_903798195.1). Taxonomy (NCBI): domain Eukaryota; kingdom Metazoa; phylum Chordata; class Actinopteri; order Cypriniformes; family Danionidae; genus Danio; species Danio kyathit. The sequence continues at coordinate 69,176,874 of LR812520.1, forward strand.
GTTCAATGAACACAAACTGTCGTAGATTATTGAAGACGCAAACCTCTCACTGTTCGTCAGCTGCACCTTTAACAAACTTCCTAATTCCTGCAGCACGAGGACTTTATGATTGTTTATGAGCGTCAAAAGTGGCTGATCTGTTCGGCGAAATATTAGACTGCGTGTCACCGCATATCAAACAACTTAAACGATATAACTAAAGAAATCTCCACTGTGCTGAGCGAGAGCGCTTACTGAGCAGCACGTCATCGATGACGTAAGCGTGCCCAGGCCCGAATGTAATGTGAGTGCTGGCCACCGGGGGAGACGGGAGGGGGACAAGCGTGCTTTAACCCGGTTCAAGGCAACTGTACATAGTGTGAGTACGGCCTAAGTATCTTTGGATTAAAGTGTCTAAAAAAGGCAAATGTAAAATGCATATAATGAACAAAAACTGTAAAGAGACAATGTCAACCCTACGAGGTCTTGAAGAGATGATGGCAACTCTCAAGGACATCAAGTAAAACACAAAACTTTAGCAATACAAAATATTCACTTTATTAAAAATATCTTAGAGCGTCACGGTGGCTCAGTGGTGTCGCCTCACAGCAAGAAAGTCACTGGTTCGAGTCCTGGCTGGGTCAGTTGTTTCTGTGTGGAGTTTGCATGTTCTCCCCGTGTTGGTGTGGGTTTCCTCCGGGTGCTCCGGTTTCCCCCACAGTCTAAACACATGCGCTAAAGGGAAATTGATGAACTAAACTGATCGTAGTGTATGAGTGTGAATGCAAGAGTGTATGGGTGTTTCCCAGTGATGGGTTGCAGCTGGAAGGGCATCCGCTGTGTAAAACATAAGCTTGATAAGTTGGCGGTTCATTCCATCGAGGCAACTCCAGAAAAAATTAGGCACTAACCTGAAGGAAAATTGTGAAAAGCACTATACAAATAAGCTTGAATTGAATTAAAGCCTATATGGAGTTCAATCCAATTCAAGTTTATTTGTAAAGTGCTCTTCACAATAATTATTGTACAAAAAGTGCACATTACATTGCATTACAATCAAACTCCGAAAAGTTGGGGTAATTATTTTGAACGATATGAAAGTGACTGAAACTGCAGTTCATGGACTGGCCACTAGAGGATGGCTACAAAAGACAGTCGTATTTGTAATTTTCCCATTTGTAATTCTTTGCTTTAGACCACTGTAAATCAGGTGGTTAATGTGATGTAGAAGAATGAGAGCTGATGATATAAGTGAAATGATGAAGATGCGTTTGTTTGCAGGTTTCCTCAGGAGCTAAATGTGGGGAAGATCAGTGCGGAGGTGATGTGGAACATGTTTGCTCAGGATATGAGATACGCCATGGAAGGTAAAAACCACAAACCTCTGACTAATGAAACGAAAAGCAAATTGATAATAAGGAGAGGTACAATGTACAGTTCAAACGTTTTTTTCACACACATTCACATATATATAACGATATATATATATATATATATATATATATATATATATATATATATATATATATATATATATATATATATATATATATATATATATATATATATATATATATAGTTATATATATATATATATATAGTTATATATAGTTATATAGTATATATATTGTGTATTCACTTATTTATTTTTTCAAAAATTCTGTCTGTTTCCCACTTTTTTATTTTATTTATTACATTTATTATTACTATTATCATTAGTAGTAAAATAGTTGTAATATTTGTTATTTATTTTACTTTTTACTTTTTGTTTCTTCACTCATATTTTAGTTCTGTTTCGATTTAAGGGCTTGTTTTAATCTCTCTTAAACTATATTTTTTCATTATTTATTTTTGTTTATTTATATTAATTTTATCATTTCTATTTTTATTTGTATTCATTATTATTAGACTTATTATTTACCTTCTACAATTAGCCATAGTTGTATTTATTATTTATTTTTGTTATGTATTTTTTACGTCTTACCTTATTTTTCATACGCTAGTTATATTTTAATTTGAGGTTTGTTTGAAATTGTCTCAAATGTGTTTTGTTTATTTATTTATTTAATTAAATTTAAGTGTTATATTATTTTATTACATTATTATATTACTTGTTTACCTGTTACAATTATCTAACATTACACACACACACTTACACATTATACACTTACACATTACACATTATATATATATAATGTTTAATGATGTGTAATAATAATATTCATATTATTTATTTAAATTGTTTTATTTATTTTATTATTTAAATTGTTTTAAAATGTTTACTTATAAAAATGTATTATATATTGTTATTTACTTTCTTCTTCGCTTAACTTTTCTTTTGTTATATTTACTTCTATTCTAATTTGAGGTTGCATTTTTCTAATAACGTTTTCAAATCAAGCAACAGCATGAAACAGCATCAGCCTGTGATGAACTTCCTGTCTCTCTCTCAGAACACGAGAAGAACAGACTGTGCAAGAGCGCTGATTACATGAACCTGCACTTCAAGGTGAAGTGGCTCTACAATGAGTACTGCAAGGAGCTGACCTTCTTCAAGGAGCGCGTGCCCGAATATCCAGCGTAAGAAACGTTTGCTTTGCTCATGTTTAGTTTTGAGCATTAAACACAGTGGGCATCTGGGTATTGCATGCATGCAGAATATTTATACGATGTGTATAGACATAGGCCGTCACGGTGGCGCAGTGGGTAGCACGATCGCCACACAGCAAGAAGGTCCATGGTTCGAGCCTCGGCCGGGTTAGTTGGCGTTTCTGTGTGGAGTTTGCACGTTCTCTCCGTGTTCGCGTGGGTTTCCTCCGGGTTCTTTGGTTTCCCCCACAACTCCAAACGCATGCACTATAGGTGAATTGGGTAGGCTAAATTGTCTGTAGTGGATGTGTGAGGATATTTCCCAGTAGTGGGTTGCAGCTGGAAGGGCATCCGCTGTGTAAAACATATGCTGGATAAGTTGGCGATTCATTCTGATGTAGTGACCCCAGTTTAATAAAGGGACTAAGCCGAACAGAAAATGAATGAGTGAATGAATGAATGTGTATAGACACTAGGGCTTTGTATTGGCAAGGGCCTCGCGATACGATACATATTGCGATACATGTGTCACGATATATTGCGATACTATAAATATTGTGATATATTGCAATAGTTTGTATTAGTATGTGTGTCACATTATATTGACAACTTGATAAAGTCGGCAGACAAATTAAAATTCCAATTCCAATTTATTTTCCATCCATTCCAATTCATCAGACCTGCACAGTGTGATTGAACAGAGAACGCTCTGGTTACTAAAGTAACCCTCGTTCCCCGAGGGGGGGAACGGAAATGCTATGTGGAAACTTCCACTATGGGGATTTCATTCAGAAAGCCAATCATCTGAAAGAGTATGTAAACGGGCCAATGAAATGCCAATGAGTTGGCAGCTTCAGCTTGCGCACCTGATGCTCGTTGCAATTAACTTGCTATAAGAGTACATGTGCGAGCAAAGCCAAAGCATCATTTTTTAGCGGAAGAGACTTTCACCTCAACAGCTAAGGGGCAATCATTATGGCGAAGGAACATAGCATTTCCGTTCCCCCCCTCGGGGAACGAGGGTTACTTAAGTAACCAGAGCGTTCCCCTTCGGAAGGGGAACTTCAATGCTATGTGGAAACTTCCACTATGGGGAAATGTTTGGAAAACGCCATAATGATTGAACCTTACCTTCGCCCCCGATGAGAGGTTTGCCAGGCAAAGAGCGTGAGCGCACCTGCGTCACCAGAGGCGCGGTCTTCCAACGTGTTCCCTGGCCCTTACTTATCCCACTTCAACAGAAGATTTACGGATTTAGATATATTTTTCGGGAGCCGCAAATGCGTCTAGAATAATTTCTAGGAATTTAATACGACAGTACGTTGGGAATGCGTGCAGTCCCGATAGGGAGGACGCTGCGGAGGCCACCTGCTACCCAAGTGGGGAGACTGGGGCAAATAGCATATGAACTAACCCTGAGAAGGGGGAGTAAGCATATGAAAATTAGATGGTTAGCGGTGAGGGAAGACACGGGTCCGCCTGTGAGGGGGGACTGCACCGTGGCAGTATAAGCATATGGGATCGCCTAGTGGGGATCGCACATAGCAGGCACCTATACCCAGAACGCGGGCTGACCATCGGGCAGACCAGCAACGTAACGGGCCAGTGCCTGACTCCTCCGCTGAGTCAGGTGCTGGAGGCCTCGGAGGAATATCTGCAGGGTTCGCCAGCGGGGAACTTTTCTGACAGAGCGAAAAAGCGCACGTATCTCTGGGTTAGAGAGAATGGCGCAGCAAGCGTTTTACAACACCTAACCGAATTTCTCATTCACCGCGTGAGAAAATCGGCTCCCCTCAAGATTAATAAATCTTCTAATAGGTGTCGCCCAGCCCGCAGCTCTACAGTGTCTGTTAGAGAGGCGCCGCGTGCTAACGCCCAAAAGGATGCGCGCTTCGAGGAGCGCGCTCTCACTCTTGGGGGACGCGGCTCGCCCTGGCTCAGATGAGCGAGGGAGATGGCATTCAGAGTTCAGTGGGTATGTTCCAACCTCTGTTTGGATACGGCACTTCCCGTCTGCCGATCACCATAACAGATAAAGAGCTGAGTACGGTCCGTGTAATAGCAAAGTGCGAAGGACCAAATAAAGGGGCTGGGTCTGCCTCCTCCGTGGGCAGCGCTTGCAGGTTCACTACGTGGCTGAAAGAACGCTGTAGGAACCTAGGGCACCTAGGTGGGCCGGGGTCTCAGGTAAACGTGAGAGTGGGCCGACCCAAAACGTTGGCACATTTCGCTGACCGAAAATGCCTCCAGATACCCGCCCATTTGGCCGATGCAAACGCGACCAGCAGAGCTGTCTACCTGGACAGAAATCTTAAAGATACTGAGTCGAGTGATCGAGCAGACCTCTCCTAAGAGAGATCTTCAAGTGTGTATGAGAGGGAAACAGGAAAATTAATATTCATATCTCGCGCCTCTGGGAACTGGATGATGAGACGATACTTCCCAGCGCGCCGCCATCGCCGCATCCTTAGAGCGGGGATGATCGTAACGCCAACCCCTCAGAGCGGAGGGGACAGCCTTAGCTCCAGTCAACTGAAGGAGGATAGCATCACTCTGATCTGGCATGTTCAGGGTTCCTTCTCGGGGAAAAAGGTAACCACACAGCGAATAGACTCCACTTCAGGCGTGGGCATGCCTCGTAGAGGGTGCTCAGCCTGAGTGACAGTGTTAACCACCTAATCGGTAAGTCACCTAAGTCCTCCGCGCTCCATCTATGAACCGTACGTGAAGCATAGATCTGGGCGCGGGTGCCAAACGGTGCCTGTCCCCTGTTCCCAGGGGATGTGCCAGGGAGGGGCCATCATGAGGAGAGAGTTGAAACCAGGTCCGATTGGGCCAGAGAGGCGCAATACGAGAGCTGTTCCTCGACCTCCCTGACTTTACACAGTATCTGTGCGAGTAGGCTCACTGGAGAAATGCGTATTACGCACGCCCCGAGGCCAGCTGTGTAGCCAGTGGACTTTGCAGGGTTCGCCAAGTGGGGAACTCAAGCGAGAGCGCACGAATCTCTGAGTTAGAGAGAGAAAGGCGCAGCACCGAACAGCTGGACAGTCGGGGGTGGAGTCTCCATTTTCCCAGGCGAAACTGCCGTGAGAGCTGCACGGTTGAGCTCGGTGGAGGAAAAAATGGAATGCAGCGATTGCGCCGCGTATGACTCCGGGGGAGCAGACGGCGAGCGAGCTGAGACATGCTGCGAGAGCGGATACCCCCACACGGTTGATATACGCCCCCGCTGCCGTACTGTTCGTCCTGACCAGTACGTGTTGTCGCTCCAGCACCGGTAAAAAAACGGCGGAGAGCGAGAAACACTGCCAACAGCTCTAGGCGAATGATATGCCGATGCAACTGGGTTTTTTTTCAGCTGCATGCCCGCAACACACGGCGCCCCAGCCAATGCTGGAAGCATCTGTCAAAACGACAATATGTCTGGACGCCTGTCCTAGAGGCACTCAGGCCTGTAGGAACGAGGGGTCGTTCCAGGGGCTGAGGGCGCGGCGACACAGCGCAGTGACAGTGTGTGTCCGCGTGCCATGCGCGTCTGGGGACTCGATCGTGAAGCCAGTGCCGAAGTGGTCTCATATGGAGTTATCCGAGCGCATACAGCGGCTGCGGATGTCATATGCTCCAGGAGCCTCTGAAAGATTTCAGTGGAACCACTATTTTGCTGTCGAACTCTCACAGACAGTTCAGCATTAGCCGAGCGCGCTCTCCGGAGAGGCGCGCTGTCATGGTGACCGAGTCCAGCTCCAACCCGAGAAAAGAGATCCTCTGCACGGGGGCGAGTTTGCTCTTTTCTCGGTTGACCTGAAACCCCAATAGGTGGAGGTGCTGGAGCACCTTGTCTCTGTACATAGTCAATTACTCCCGCGAGAGGGCTAAAAACAGCCAGTCGCCGAGATAATTGAGTATGCGGATGCCCGCGAGCCGAAGGGGCGCTAGGGCACCCTCCGCGAGCTTGGTGAAGACCCGCGGATACAGAGAGAGCCCGAAGGGGAGGACTTGTACTGTCAGGCTCACTCGACGCAGACCGCAGAAAAGTGACGGTGGCGTGGAGTATGGAGACATGAAGTACGCGTCCTTCAGGTCTATGCTGCAGACCAATCCCGAGGACGAACGCACAGGAGGATGCGCTTCTGCATAAGCATTTTGAACGGCAGCTTGTGCAGACAGCGGTTCAAAATGCGCAGATCTAGGACTGGCCGTAACCCACCGCTCTTTTGGGTACGATGAAGTACAGGCGTAAACCCGCTCTCCATCTCGGCTGGAGGGATCGGTTAGATTGCATCCTTCGCCAGGAGGACAGCAACCTTCTCTCACAAGACAGGGGCGGGCACAGGGCTGACCCTGGTGACGTACACCCCGTGAACTTGGGAGGCCGTTTCGCGAATCGAATCGCGTAGCCGAGTCTGATCGTGCGTATAAGCCACCGCAAAGGGCTGGGCTGCGCTAACCAGGCAGACAGAGCCCTCGCTAATGACTGCATCGCTACAATCGCTGACGTACCAGCAGTGGGGCAGCGCGGAGTGGGAGTGCTGATCCGGGGAGTGCTGGGGTCCCGCGGAAGAGCTGGAGGTGAGAGATTTACTCACCTTGCACTCAGACTCCAGAGGAGAGGGCTGGAGGTGTGAGAGAAAGGAGACCGTCCTCCCAGACCCCGTTAGCCACTGGCGAAGTGCGCCGATCCTGCGAGCTGGAAGGCTTTTCATCGCGTCCCAGACTGGCAGTATTCGGGCTGTCACATCCAGGGAAGGGAAAGATGCTCTCTCTCTGAGGAGCCCGGCCCCCCACCGGGGAGAGAGCAAGTTCCCTCTTCTCCAGATGGCCGTCTCAAGAGCGCTTCACGGTCCGTTATCCGGACTTAACGGCGCCCTGGGACGGGGAGCGCTGGTTGCCTGCGAGGTGCTCGGCGCTGCCGCTGGCCGGAGGCGCAGGCGGGGGCGGAGCAGCACTCGAAGACGGGCGCTCTCGGCGACAAGCAGTGGATGTGGATGGTTCGGCGGGGGGGAGCGGTCTTACATCCCCGCCGAAGGATGCCCATCGTATCCGACTGCACCGCCGTGAATTCCTGGGTGAATTCACCAACGGTGTCGTTGAACGTGCCAGACTGGTATATGGGGGAGTCAAGAAAGTGAACTTTGTCGACTCCGCGCATATTTTTGCCAGGTTTAGCCCGAGGGGGCGCTCCTGGACCACTAACGTGGCCATCGTCTTTCCCGGGGCACACGCAGCGGACTTGAGGTCCGTGGAGCTCAGTCGGGTGCGGTGCGGGGCTTGTAACAAGCCTGGGTCAGAACCACCCTCGTGCAGCTGGGCCAGCGCGCGCGCATGGACCCTGGCGTGCAGGGTGGAAGCAGTCTGGCCCGCGGCTGTGTGGGCTCTGGCTCGGGAGGCAGAAAACCAACACGCCTTGGATGGGAGATGAGGCTAATTCCAGCAGAAGGAGGCACCACGCGGGCCCGTGATGGCACTCTCAATCTGGGGAATCGACTCGTACTTCCTGGCTGCTCCACCATCAAGAGTGGTGAGGTGGAGGCGCACGCAGATCAGGCAGAGAAAGGTGCCCTCAAGACTGCGTGAGCCCACTGTGCACTTCCGGGAAGAGAGGGATGGGAGGCTAGAAGGTATTGCCTTTTAATCCTCTACATACACCCATCTAGTCGGTCCGGCCGCGGGGCTGGGGGATAAACCATCTCCAGACCCACGACCGAAACAGCCCGGGAAAGCACGGTTATCATGTCTGTTTCAAGATCGGCCGCCGCCGCGCTCGCTCCCGATGGGAGGGAACGGAGGGGGGGGATCCTTCATCAGACCATGACAGCCCAACCTCCGATGCAGCGGTGGACATCTGAGCCTCGGTATCATCAAGTGAGAGGGCGGCCATCCGAGGATGGAGCGCTTATCTCACTCAAAGCTTGGATGGAGCGCGTGGAGGAGTGAGAGGTCCACAAGCCCGAGGGCGGCAGATTTACTCCCACTGTAACCCTCAGATCTGCCCGAGTGCCCACCGCGGAGCGGGGGACAACTGGGGTGGGTGGCTCTTTTGCAAGAGCGAGCCGCGATCTTAACTGCGCAACAGACATGCCACCGCAGTGATGGCATGCACTGCCCACGAGCACCGCATTAACATGCTGGACCCCCAGACATGAAACGCAGTGCTCGTGCCCATCATCCGAGGACAGGAAACCACCGCATCCAGAAACGCACAGTCGGAGCGACGTCTTGAAAAAGACGCGCTGCACGACCGTGTTGCTCTTTTAGGAAATTCGCAACAATACATACCGCTCTGGAGGACCGGACCCAAAGGACGCCAGGCAAGGGAGAAACCCAGCTCGACCATCTGCCGCTGCGTGTCACACACTCTGGACCGGGAGATTGCTCTCGTTCACTCTCTGTCTGAAACTCAGCTGGAGGAACCCTCATCGACTCTCTCAGAAGGCTGTTGAAGTCTCTGAAGTGAAAATGATGCTTTGGCTTTGCTCGCACATGTACTCTTATAGCAAGTTAATTGCAACGAGCATCAGGTGCGCAAGCTGAAGCTGCCAACTCATTGGCATTTCATTGGCCCGTTTACATACTCTTTCAGATGATTGGCTTTCTGAATGAAATCCCCATAGTGGAAGTTTCCACATAGCATTGAAGTTCCCCTTCCGAAGGGGAACTATATATGTTGCAAAGCTTACAAATGACTTTTATTTTTTGTCTAATTCAGTACTCCCTAGCATTTAGAGTTGGGCTATGTTGACTAATTTGGCATCGTACGATAGGGGGAGGTGAATTAATTATTTATGAATAATTAATAAATTCATAACTAATTAATTATTTGTAGCCTACCGTTTCAACTACCTGACCCGCATGGCCTTTGTTTTACCCATAACCAAATCATAAATAAATAAAGAAATAAAGAAATAAATAAAGAAATAAATAAAGAAATAAAGATAAGTTGCACACAAATTACCACCTGTCAATCACTTTTTTTCCGCGGGACTCTGGCATGACTAGGCAGAGTGAACTGTGCCGTTATGGCGTCCACACACAGCAGTAACCAACCAACAGTATCTGAGGTTTTCACTAAAATTACTTGGTACAAGCGTGAAAGCGAAAGACTGAAGCAGTGTACTGATGCTGTGACACATTACCTGAGAGAATCAAAAGACAGAAGAGTCGTTAGATAGAGACGAGATTAATTAAACATCACGTTTAACAACTAACTTATAGTGAGATGCGATCCAGCGGTACATCCTTGATAAACTGTCTGTACCAATGACTGTATAAAATACAGGTACACTGTACACTGTTCTCTGGAGCTCAGACGAGCACATGACAGTGTGTGTATGGCTGTGTCTGTGTGTGTATGTGGTCAGACGGAGGGCTTTTCAGAAATGCCAGATGAAACCCCAGTTTGGATGTGGATCATTTTCGTTCTGAAATGCCAGTTTAAAACTAAGCTGTATCACTGTAAACGGGGCCTGAGTGTGTGTTTTTTACGAGCGGGTTTGCAACGGGGGCGATGCGGAGGATCGGTGATGCCGCCTCAGCATCATGATGTCTATAGGCCATCGGCCCTAATAGCGTTAAAACCAAAGTGCAGCACACGTCAGCTCCAAAAGCTGGAGGCACCTTTATATTTTATGCCATGATCACTCTTGTTTACTTCTGATACCGTACTACTTGGCATTTTGTTGATCGTTAGCGACATCTACAGGAGCGGAGGAGGAGGTCATTTGGCACAACTTGAATCGATACTTGAGGTTGGACTATCGATACACGATATTTTTGCACAGCCCTAATAGACACGTGCTGATATTGAATAATATGATCTATATTGTGATAGTGAACATGCATGATATTGTCATTTTGAGCACTTAACAAACTAAAGCAAGTAATTCTTTATTATTTAAACTTTTTATAGTGTATTTTAAGAATATTCAGACTGTTGTATGTGTGTAACAGCAGCCAATGCTAGAAGGTTTCATTTAGTTATTATTTTCAAACAGAAATCTTTTCATGTTTTGATTTCAAGGAAGGCCAATGACTTCAAAAAGATGTTGTGTTTAATATGTTTTTGGATGTAGTTTTGACACCAAGATGCCCTTTAAGATGTACTTCAGCAGTCCTGTTTAATTGTGAGTCTGTTGTGTTTCTGTCTGGACAGATGGTTCGAGCCCTTTGTGATCCTCTGGCTGGATGAGAATGAAGAAGTTTCCAGAGATTTCCTACATGGAGCGCTGGTCAGGGATGCAAAGGACGGGGTAAATATCAGCAGTTTCATATTATATATACAGAAAGGGTTACTTTTATATTGAAAATACAGAAATCAGGCACTAAAAGTACAGATAATTTAATAAAATGTTACACTAGTAAAAGTAAAAAGTCTTCTGTGTCAATATTACTTTAGTCCAAGTACAAAAGCTTGTAATGCTCTATTACCACATTGATAATTCATGATAACTCACGTGAAAATGTGTGAAACCACATTGACATGCTGAACGCCATTCAGATTAGTTTGTAAAAACAGTGAATTGTTTACTGGAGACTCGCTATGAATGAATCATTTGAATAATTGAGTTGTTTATCATAGACTCACTCTGAATGGATCATTTGAATAGGTGAGTTGTTTACTGGAGACGCACTCTTAATGAATCACTTGAATTAGTGAGTTGTTTACCATAGACTCACTCTGAATGGATCATTTGAATTGGTGAGTTGTTTACCATAGACTCACTCTGAATGGATCATTTGAATAGATGAGTTGTTTACCATAGACTCACTCTGAATGGATCATTTGAATAGATGAGTTGTTTATCATAGATTCACTCTGAATGGATCATTTGAATAGATGAGTTGTTTACTGGAGACTCACTCTGAATAGATCATTTGAATCGGTGAGTTGTTTACCATAGACTCACTCTGAATGGATCATTTGAATTGGTGAGTTGTTTACCATAAGGTGCGTTCGACATTAAGCACAGCTGCAGCCGGTGATCAACGAGATTAGCCGAGCGCAGGCGGGGGCGGAGTTGAAAACGGAGCCGTCAAGCCGGCCACTTCGGGGACTCAAGTTGCTGCAGTCATGATTACCGATCACATGGCGTGATCATTTATTTATTTATTTATTTATTTATTGAAATAACAACAAAAGATATAAAGTACAAATAAAATCAAAATACAGTCTCTACAAACTTCATTTTTAAACAGTAAGGGAATTATGAATTAAAATAAGTAGCCTACATACAAATGCATCAGAAATAAGGGGGAAAATAAGGGCACATAAAAATGAAATAAATATCCACGAATAGGATTATTTTGAATAATGAAGGCATTTTTAAAAAAGCCCTTTAATCCAAAAAGATTGAACAAAATGACCAAAATAAATGAGCTACACTTTCAGTAGAAATTTCCCAGAAAGAGCAGGTACATCAATGACACTTTTAACTTTTATTTCTGCGTAATATGGTTTGACAGAAAATAAAATATTTTAGAATCATATTGTTATATTACATATTTTTATATAACTTAATTTGCTAAGAAATCGTCAGGATCAATGATGATAATTATTGTATTACAAGTCTGTAAGACTTATTTGAGTTAATATTTAAGTTATTTACTAAAATATATCATTTATATCGTTTATGGAGCTAAATACAGTAGTCTGTATAAAAAAAGGCAGAATAAACCTGTGCAAACAATCTAGTCAGTATGAACAAATTATTTAACAAAAGATTATGCTGCTGTAAAATATTTGTAGTCTTTTAATAAGCATGATGTGTACAAGATAGAGAGGGTTTGAACAACAGTTAATTGTTTGTTTTGAAATTTGTGAGACGGATGTTGTCCAATAATAAACCTGAATCACACGTGGTTGTTGTCATGCGGTGAACTTGGCCAATCGTATTATATTGGTGTCGTCATCAGAGCTCGTGCAGATGCTCTTCAGTTGCTGCGCGGGCTGAGTCAGTCGTCTGATCTCGAAGCGCTGTCGCGGTACTTTGATGCCACATGTGACAGTCACATGCCGTCGGCGCAGCATCAATCCGGCCAAAATTTCTAACCAGCATGCACCGCTTTAAGACAGACTTCGATCGATCTGCGCAGCGCTGCATGAAGTCGAACGCACCTATAGACTCACTCTGAATGGATCATTTGAATTGGTGAGTTGTTTACCATAGACTCACTCTGAATGGATCATTTGAATTGGTGAGTTGTTTACCATAAGGTGCGTTCGACTTCATGCAGCGCTGCGCAGATCGATCGAAGTCTGTCTTAAAGCGGTGCATGCTGGTTAGAAATTTTGGCCGGATTGATGCTGCGCCGACGGCATGTGACTGTCACATGTGGCATCAAAGTACCGCGACAGCGCTTCGAGATCAGACGACTGACTCAGCCCGCGCAGCAACTGAAGAGCGCCTGCATGAACTCTGATGACGACACCAATATAATACGATTGGCCGAGTTCACCGCATGACAACAACCACGTGTGATTCAGGTTTATTATTGGACAACATCCTTCTCACAAATTTCAAAACAAACAATTAACTGTTCATACCCTCTCTATCTTGTACACATCATGCTTATTAAAAGACTACAAATATTTTACAGCAGCATCATCTTTTGTTAAGTAATTTGTTCATACTGACTAGATTGTTTACACAGGTTTATTCTGCCTTTTTTATACAGACTACTGTATTTAGCTCCATAAACGATATAAATGATATATTTTAGTAAATAACTTAAATATTAACTCAAATAAGTCTTACAGACTTGTAACACAATAATTATCATCATTGATCCTGACGATTTCTTAGCAAATTAAGTTATATAAAAATATGTAATATAAAAATATGATTCTAAAATATTTTATTTTCTGTCAAACTATATTACGCAGAAATAAAAGTTAAAAGTGTCATTGATGTACCTGCTCTTTCTGGGAAATTTCTACTGAAAGTGTAGCTCATTTATTTTGGTCATTTTGTTCAATCTTTTTGGATTAAAGGGCTTTTTTAAAAATGCCTTCATTATTCAAAATAATCCTATTCGTGGATATTTATTTCATTTTTATGTGCCCTTATTTTCCCCCTTATTTCTGATGCATTTGTATGTAGGCTACTTAATTTTAATTCATAATTCCCTTACTGTTTAAAATGAAGTTTGTAGAGACTGTATTTTGATTTTATTTGTACTTTATATCTTTTGTTGTTATTTCAATAAATAAATAAATAAATAAATAAATGATCACGCCATGTGATCGGTAATCATGACTGCAGCAACTTGAGTCCCCGAAGTGGCCGGCTTGACGGCTCCGTTTTCAACTCCGCCCCCGCCTGCGCTCGGCTAATCTCGTTGATCACCGGCTGCAGCTGTGCTTAATGTCGAACGCACCTATAGACTCACTCTGAATGGATCATTTGAATTGGTGAGTTGTTTACCATAGACTCACTCTGCATGAATCATTTAAACAGGTGAGTTGTTTATCAAAGACTCACTCTGAATGAATCATTTGAATTGGTGAGTTGTTTACCATAGACTCACTCTGAATGGATCATTTGAATTGGTGAGTTGTTTACCATAGACTCACTCTGCATGAATCATTTAAACAGGTGAGTTGTTTATCAAAGACTCACTCTAAATGGATCATTTGAATTGGTGAGTTGTTTACCATAGACTCACTCTGAATGGATCATTTGAATAGATGAGTTGTTTACCATAGACTCACTCTGAATGGATCATTTGAATAGATGAGTTGTTTATCATAGATTCACTCTGAATGGATCATTTGAATAGATGAGTTGTTTACTGGAGACTCACTCTGAATAGATCATTTGAATCGGTGAGTTGTTTACCATAGACTCACTCTGCATGAATCATTTAAACAGGTGAGTTGTTTATCAAAGACTCACTCTGAATGAATCATTTAAACAGGTGAGTTGTTTATCAAAGACTCACTCTGAATGAATCATTTGAATTGGTGAGTTGCTTACCATAGACTAACTCTAAATGGATCATTTGAATTGGTGAGTTGTTTACTGAAGACGCACTCTTAATGAATCATTTGAATTAGTCATTTGTTTATCATAGACTCGCTCTGAATGGATCATTTGAATAGATGAGTTGTTTATCATAGACTCACTCTGAATGGATCATTTGAATAGATGAGTTGTTTACTGGAGACTCACTCTGAATAGATCATTTGAATCGGTGAGTTGTTTACCATAGACTCACTCTGCATGAATCATTTAAACAGGTGAGTTGTTTATCAAAGACTCACTCTGAATGAATCATTTGAATTGGTGAGTTGCTTACCATAGACTAACTCTAAATGGATCATTTGAATTGGTGAGTTGTTTACTGAAGACGCACTCTTAATGAATCATTTGAATTAGTCATTTGTTTATCATAGACTCGCTCTGAATGGATCATTTGAATAGATGAGTTGTTTATCATAGACTCACTCTGAATGGATCATTTGAATAGATGAGTTGTTTACTGGAGACTCACTCTGAATAGATCATTTGAATCGGTGAGTTGTTTACTAGAGACTCGCTCTGAACGAATCATTTGAACCAATAGGTGCGTTCGACTTCATGCAGCGCTGCGCAGATCGATCGAAATCTGTCTTAAAGCGGTGCATGCTGGTTAGAAATTTTGGCCGGATTGATGCTGCGCCGACGGCATGTGACTGTCACATGTGGCATCAAAGTACCGCGACAGCGCTTCGAGATCAGACGACTGACTCAGCCCGCGCAGCAACTGAAGAGCGCCTGCATGAACTCTGATGACGACACCAATATAATACGATTGGCCAAGTTCACCGCATGACAACAACCACGTGTGATTCGGGTTTATTATTGGACAACATCCTTCTCACAAATTTCAAAACAAACAATTAACTGTTGTTCAAACCCTCTCTATCTTGTACACATCATGCTTATTAAAAGACTACAAATATTTTACAGCAGCATAATCTTTTGTTAAATAATTTGTTCATACTGACTAGATTGTTTGCACAGGTTTATTCTGCCTTTTTTATACAGACTACTGTATTTAGCTCCATAAACGATATAAATGATATATTTTAGTAAATAACTTAAATATTAACTCAAATAAGTCTTACAGACTTGTAATACAATAATTATCATCATTGATCCTGACGATTTCTTAGCAAATTAAGTTATATAAAAATATGTAATATAAAAATATGATTCTAAAATATTTTATTTTCTGTCAAACCATATTACGCAGAAATAAAAGTTAAAAGTGTCATTGATGTACCTGCTCTTTCTGGGAAATTTCTACTGAAAGTGTAGCTCATTTATTTTGGTCATTTTGTTCAATCTTTTTGGATTAAAGGGCTTTTTTAAAAATGCCTTCATTATTCAAAATAATCCTATTCGTGGATATTTATTTCATTTTTATGTGCCCTTATTTTCCCCCTTATTTCTGATGCATTTGTATGTAGGCTACTTAATTTTATTTCATAATTCCCTTACTGTTTAAAATGAAGTTTGTAGAGACTGTATTCTGATTTTATTTGTACTTTATATCTTTTGTTGTTATTTCAATAAATAAATAAATAAATGATCACGCCATGTGATCGGTAATCATGACTGCAGCAACTTGAGTCCCCGAAGTGGCCGGCTTGACGGCTCCGTTTTCAACTCCGCCCCCGCCTGCGCTCGGCTAATCTCGTTGATCACCGGCTGCAGCTGTGCTTAATGTCGAACGCACCTAATGAGTTGTTTACTGGAGACTCTCTCTGGATGAATAATTTGAATCAGTGAGTTGTTTACCATAGCTTCACTCTGAATGGATCATGTGAATCAGTGAGTTGTTTACTGGAGACTCACTCATAACGCATCATTTGAATCAGTGAATTGTTTACTGAATACTCTCTCTGAACAGATCCAATCAATCTCTAAATAGATCATTTGAATCAGTGAGTTGTTTACTGGAGACTCACTCTGAACGCATCATTTAAATCACTGAGTTGTTTACTGGAGACTCTCTCTGGATGAATCATTTGAATCAGTGAGTTGTTTACCATAGATTCACTCTGAATGGATCATGTGAATCAGTGAGTTGTTATTTTGCATGTTTACACTGTTGTTCTGCTGGTTTGTCTGCTCAGTTCCAGGTGACGTCGGAGCATGCTCTTTTCTCCTGCTCGGTGGTGGACGTCTTTTCTCAGCTCAACCAGAGCTTCGAGATCATCAGGAAGCTGGAGTGTCCAGATCCACAGATAGTTGGCACTTACATGAAGAGGTTTGCTAAGGTGAAAAACATTTATTTATGACCCTCATCACTAGAATAAACCCTTCACACTCTGTAAAAGTAATCCAGTAAATACTAGAAGTTTAATGAAATGTATTGTGATGCTACGCTGTAAAAAGTGTGTGTGTATTAGCAGTTTTCTTTGTATTTTGTGATTCATGTTTTTATTTTTCCCCTCTGTTTATTTTTGCTTTTAAATTGCATTATGGAAGCTTTATCTTTCTGTCAGCTACTTTTAACCTTGAAAAGTTATGCGTGAATATGTTAACGCAAATTAGCATGTTGTTATTATGAATATATTGTTAACGTTGTTATAATGGATATATTGTTAGCATGAATTTACATTTTAAAAGCTTTTGCTAGCATGTATTAACAGCATTTGCATAGTTTTTCATAGCAGTGAACTGAAAATAACACTTTATTTTTGCATTTTAATTATGTTAGTCCATACCTGTCAACATTGGGATATAAAAATAAGGGATACCAATGTTTACGCTCATAATATTTATATTATTTGCTAATTAATAACCTCATGTGGAACTCTGAATCTGCTTCTCATGCTGGAGTCTGCTACTGTCCACCAGAGGTTGCATTTCAGTCACAGACGCATGCTTTGAGAGCCTTCCTGACTGAATGAATGAAATACGCTGTTTTCCACCAAGGCAACTCGGGTGCTTAAATATAATTGGCTAAACTGGCATTGGGCGGGTTAAATGACCAAAACAAAGACAGACGTTCCGGCACCGAAAACACATTTTGAAAGCAGAATATCTGACTTCAGCATTGTTTTTCAGATAAACAAGAATGTTTGCTGAGCATGTTTCTGAAATATCTGCAAACATATTATGGTGTTTTTATGCTTTTGAAGAGTCAAACACTCACACACAGCACCTTTAATATGTGAGCACGTTTAGTAATTAAGCACCACTGTAATAAATCAAGTGTAGTGTCATGCATGTAGAACTTTAAAATTTTTTTATAAAACATTCAGCGTTAAATTTCTGATTTCTCAGATTTAAGCCGTATAGTCTCATTGTTCTTTCTTTCAGACCATCGGAAATGTTCTTCTGTCATACGCCGACATCATTACCAAGGATTTCCCCACTCACTGCAAGAAGGAGAAAGTGGTGCGTCACATTCATGCACTCACACTCATCATATCACATCATTATAGAGGTGTGTTTCTCCTGAGAGGTGCTGCTAGTGAGTTAACGGACGGCGTGTAATAATTAGCTGAATGTAATTGCTCTCAGAGGAAGAATGTGCACACACACACACACACACACACACACACACACACGACTAGCGAGACTCATTGAGCTCACAGCACTGAATGAAACTGGCGCATTTAACACCATTGCTCACTTTATAGTGCTACAGGGATTGCTTTTAGCGTGTGTGTGTGTGTGTGTGTGTGTCTGTGTATGTGTGCAAATGTGTGTGAGTGATTGTGTGTACTTGTGTGCATGTGTTTGCATGCATGTGTGTGGGTTTGTGTGTGTGTTTGTGTGTGTGAATACGTATGTGTGCGCGTTCATGTGTGTGTGCATGTTCATGTGCGTGTGTGTGTGCATGTTCATGTGCCTGTAAGTATGTGTATATGTATGTGTGCATGTAAATGTGGGTGCATGTTGTGTGTATGTGCAAATATGTGTGAGTGATTGTGTGTTCTTGGCTGCGTGGGTTTGTGTGTGTGCGGGTGTGTGCATGTGTGTGTATACGTGTTTGTGTGTGTGCATGATTATGTGCATGTGTGTGTTAGTGTGTGTGGATATGTGTATGTATGTGTGCATGTAAATGTGTGTGCGTGTTGTGTGTGTGTGGATATGTGTGTCAGTGGTTGTGTGTGCATGTAAATGTGTGTGCGTGTTGTGTGTGTGTGTGCATACGTGTGTCAGTGGTTGTGTGTGTGTTGTTTGTGTATTTGCATGCATGTGTGAGGGTGTGTGGGTGTGTGCATGTGTGTGTATGCATGTTTGTTTGTGTGTGTGTGTGTGTGTGTGTGCGGGTGTGTGCATGATTATGTGCATGTGTGTGTTGGTGTGTGTGGGTGCATGTATGTATGTGTGCATGCAAATGTGTGTGCATGTTGTGTGTGTGTGCGCACGTGTGTCAGTGGTTGTGTGTTCTTGTTTGTGTATTTGCATGCATGTGTGAGGGTGTGTGCATGTGTGTGTATACGTGTTTGTGTGTGTGTGTGTGTGCATGAGTATGTGCGTGTTAGTGTGTGCGCATGTAAATGTGTGTGCGTGTTGTGTGTGTGTGTGCATACGTGTTGTGTGTGTTCTTGTTTGTGCATTTGCGTGCATGTGTGTGTGTGTGTGTGTGTGCGTGCGTGTGCGTGTATGCTTTGTTTGTGTGTGTGTGTGTGTGTGTGTGTGTGTGTGTGTGTGTGTGTGTGTGTGTGTGTGTGTGTGTGTGTGTGTGTGTGTGTGTGTGTGTGTGTGTGAGTGCGCGTATGTATGTGTATACAGTGTACGTGTATATGTGTGTGTGTATGTTAATTATGTGTATGTGCATGTTCATGTGCAGGTGTGCCTGACGGTGTTTTTTTTTTTGTGTGTGTGTGTGTGTGTGTGTGTGTGTGTGTGTGTGTGTGTGTGTATGCATATGTGTGTGCGTGAGTGTGCGCCCGTGTACATGTGTGTGTGTGTGATTTAATGTCATATAACGTCCTCTTCTCTGTTGTTTTCAGCCGTGCATCATCATCAATAATATCCAGCAGCTGCGAGTTCAGCTGGAGAAGATGTTTGAGGCCATGGGAGGGAAAGACGTGAGTTCATCAATGCATTTACTCTTTAACTGGCTTACAGTAACACTGCATGTGTCAGAAATGATTGATTCTTGTACTGCAGGCCTGTGGAATGCTTGATTCTGATTGGCTGCTGAGCATTCTAAGGTGTGCTGTTATTTTCAGATAAACACACACAGATAAAAGAGTTCCGGTTTGTTCATTTATTCATTCATTCATTTTCTTTTCGGCTTAGTCCGTTTATTAATCTGTTTTCACCACAGCACAATGAACCGCTAACTTATCCAGCATATGTTTTATGCAGCGGATGCCCTTCCAGCTGCAACCCATCAATGGGAAACACCCATTCACTCTTATTCACACACATACAGCAGGGGTTTACAACCCCCAACCCCCCCACCCCACCCCCAACCCATGTTTGGCCAATTTCACTTTAATCCGTCTAAAGTCATAACCAGTGGAGGAAAGAGTACTGAAAAATCATACTCAAGTAAAAGTACCATTACTTGCCTAAAAATGTAGTGTAAGTAGAGTAAAAGTATCTGTTGTAAATATTACTCAAAGTATGAGTAAAAAGTAGAGCTTTTAAAAGTACTCATGAGTAGTGAGTAGTGAGTATTATGTTGTCAAAAGCTGATGTGTTTACATGTAATTTGTGCATGTGTGTGTAAACGTAACATTCTGTAGTGCATTTAGTTATTGCCCTGAAGGCACACAACATCATGAGACGTTAATATTAGGTTAGATTTAGGTCGTGATGTCAGGTGACCAAAATTAATTGTCAAGCCAGCAGCTAAGGACAACGTTATTTTGATGTCTAATAATGATGTCAAATGACGTTGATATTTGGTTGAGTTTAGGTTGATAGAAACTGACCAAAGTCCAGCGTCGAGCCAACATCTTAAACCAACGTCATAGATGACGTCAAATACTGACATTTATTCGTCGGGTACGGTAACCAAAATCCAACATCTGATAGATGTCATAGGGGTAACGTTCACACAATGTCAATCTGTAACATCATTAGGCGTTGAGAATTGGTTGGTTTTAGGTTGGACATTGGACGTGGAGTTCTGACGTCAACCCGATTTTCATTTCCAAACAAAATGCAAAGTCCCCATGACGTTAGTGTTCAACGTCAATCAGACATCATGTTGACGTCTTGTGCCTGCTGGATGTTTAAGGCCATTTTGGTCATTATACAGTGAACATCCGTCATCTTCTCATCAGTGACATGCATCTAAATAGTCTCTGGGTCAATGCACATAAAGATTTTGAACATCTTCATGGACACTTTTAATACTTCCAAACAGTTTGCTGCAATTATAAAGTGCACACGTCTTGAGGTAGTTCATTATGATGCGATTTACCTTCTACGGTATGTGGGATTTGATTGGACAGGAATCACAGGACTGATTTTTCTAATCCCCATAGACAAGAAAAATAAAGTAGTGACTGCAGGTTGAAGGAAAGTAGTGGAGTAAAAGTACAGATACAGCACTAAAAATGTACTCAAGGGAAAGTAAAAGTACACATTTTTAAAACTACTCAGTAAATTACAATTCCTGAGAAAAACTACTCACAGTAATTTGAGTATTTGTAATTAGTTACTTTACACCACTGGTCATAACTGAACTAAACAGAAATGGAATTAAGACGTGGAGTATGCAGATATTAGTGGCATTATTAAAGTAAACACTGCAGTCAAACTATTACCCTCATTTAGGACCCTTCGCCATATTTTCCGACAAGATCCACACACATGGCTGCCAGTAAAGGACCGCACACACACACACACATCGCGAAATGCAGATGTTTTTTTCTTTCCATTCGGCGTGTGTTATTAAAATCCACAACACTCTCACCAGTCCTTACTCCTTATTTGTTTCTAATACCCCAGTTTGTCACGGGGCATGAATGAAATGTTCATGAGTGAAAGTTCACCCAAAGGGAAACTCTTACATGAAAGCACTTCATATAAACACCTTAATTATATTATTGTCTATTAGGGCAAATAACTAGAGTACAGATGTCCATGTACGCGTAGTCAGTAGTGTCTTCGAAGTAAGTGAAAGATCCAGAAGGGCATCCTGCTAATTTGATTCAGAAGGGCACTGTTTTGTCAGACAGCTCAGCGGTTTTACTTTCATTCACCGTCATTCATTTTAAAAAGCACCTGGTCCGTTTTATTTGTATATGTTTTACTCGAACACATAAATCCACAGGTGCCTGATAGTTAAATGTGGAGCTAACATTAATCAGATTCACTCTAGTGAACACATAAAAATCGTCATCATAGTTTACTCGAGTGTACACCTCAATGTCTCCCTTTGGTGGGGCGCTACCCACCGCGCCTTCCGGCAGGCTTTTATACTGTATCAAAAGTGGACAGAGCAGAGATCAACATCCCATAATGCAATTCACAATCATAAATAAACCCAAAACATGGAAAAATACAGAAACTGTTCATTAACAGATATGTTTGCAGTGTGTGTTCGTTCAGGAATCTACCATATTTCACATCCGTCCCATCATTCATTGATTCTGGCCGGCGGTAAAACATCCCACGCTTCCCTCTTCAGCTCAATATCTGACTCATTTCTGCTTCTCTTCCTGCTCACCATCAAACACGCGCGGTTCAGCTCGAATCAGACACATTTAACAGCACACATCATCATTCTCGCTTCCACACTGCATTTGCATTCGCATTGACGTCATGCATCTTTTATGACTGCAATCATAAACGCTCCCTGACAAACAATCTCAGCTATGAATATTCATGAGCTGATGCATATTTAATTATATTATGAATGTTGACTGGATTTAATAGTCTGCAGGATTCCCAGCAAACTCCCATTACTCACTGAGTGTTCAGCAAATTTACAGCAATCTCAGCACATGCTAATCATGTTTGCTGGATTTTACAAGGGGGCGGAGTCTTAGTGCTATCAGTTATGAAAGCAATCCAATGCTTCCATTATAGATCTGTGCATTCTTAAAGTGACAGCGCTGTTATTTAATGTAATCAGACAAAAATATAAATATAATATCTAAATATTATTTTCCATTTCTTCACTAAACTATTAATCACTTTAATCGAATATAACAATTATACATTGAGTGAAGAAAAAGTCAATGAGATTTGATTGTTGATTTAATTTCTGTGTATTACGCCGTTAATTTTAATATGCTAAATGGTTTAATTCACGTGAAGCTTTTATCTTATTTATTTTATTTATTCTAAAATATAAATAAAATACTATAAAATAAATAAATGATGAATAAATAAATAAATAAATAATACATTTTTATTTGTTTATTTATTTATTTCGTTTACTGGTGGGTGGCACAGTGGCTCAGTGGTTAGCACTGTGGCCTCACAGCAAGAAGGTCGCTGGTTCGAGTCGCGGCTGCTTCAGTTGGCATTTCTGTGTGGAGTTTGCATGTTCTCCCCGTGTTGGCGTGGGTTTCCTCCAGGTGCTCTGGTTTCCCCCACAGTCCAAACACATGCACTATAGGGGAATTGATGAACTAAGTTGGCCGTAGTGTATGGGTGTTTCTCAGTACTGGGTTGCAGCTAGAAGGGCATCCGCTGCGTATAACATATGCTGGCGGTTCATTCCACTCTGGCGATCCCTGATGAATGAAGGGACTAAGCCAAAGGAAAATGAATTGAATAATTTTATTGGTTCAACTGTATTTATTTCCAATTAAACTACTCTAACTGAATGTTATGAATGTTGACCGGCTTTAATAGTCTGCAGGATTCCCTGCAAACTCCTATTACTCACTGAATATTCAGTACATTTACAGCAATCTCAGCTCATGCTAAACATGGTTGCTGGATTTCATGAGGGGGCGGAGTCTTAGCGCTAAACAGATTCCATTGGCTGGAAAAGAATGATGTTAACAGTTATGAAAGTGATCCAATGCTTTCATTATATTTGTGCTATCTTAAAGTGACAGTGCTGTTATTTAATGTAATGTAGCCAAATTAGCTCAGTTTATGAATACTAATGATCAATAATAACGAGTTATTAATAATTATTAATTTTCTGAACTAACTTATTGCTGATTTGACTAAATAAATAGGACTTCGCCCGCTCGTCTGATCGGACTCTGTAATTATTTATTTATTTAGAAAGGGAATTATAACTACTTGTGCAGTATGAATAGTTTAGCAGTTTAATAAACTGGGTTTTAGCTGGTAGCAAGATCTACATTAAAGTGACCTTTTCTGTGAGGCAAAACAAAGACAATTCATTCATATATATATATATATATATATATATATATATATATATATATATATATATATATATATATATATATATATATATATATATATATATATATATATATATATATATATATATATATAATTTTTAACAGCTTTAATAGTCTGCAGGATTCCCAGCAAACTCCCATTACTCACTGAATATTCAGTATATTTACAGCAATCTCAGTGCATGCTAAACATGTTTGCTGGATTTCAGTAGGGGGCGGCGTCTTAGTGATGCACAGATTCCATTGGCTGGAAACATGCAGTGTGATGTCATCAGAGTGGCTGATATAAAAGTTAAGACACACTTCATTCTGCAGCACTTCATATCATACAGAGTGATTCAACATCAGCTTGTCATGCCTGGGCTCATTCAGGAAGGCAAGTATCGCAGGAGTTATCAAAACACGTAGATTTATTGATTAACACTCACATGAAGGATAAAGGAAACACTGGCGCCTCATGGGTTCCTGACAATGCACAACTCAAAATATCGGACGAGGAACTAACTGAACACAGACTTAAATACAAGGTATATGATTAGACTGATAACAAACAGGGGAGAGACGCAGGTGAAACTCATGAGATAATAACAAATGGCGGGAACTAGAACAAAGGGGTCACATGATGAAAACAAACACACATGGAGAATGGAAACATGGGGAAGGTCACATGACAAACACACAGGGGCCTGACACAGCTTAACAGAAATAAATAGGAAAGTAACAGCACTGATGTTTAATAAATGTGTTAATAATTTAGCAATTATTAAGCAACTTCAGTTTAATTTGAGTTTTTTAACTCTCATTCTAGATGGAAAAAAACACAATTCTCACCGCGCTTATGCTATGTTTGTGAACCCCTTTGCTTGCCGAATATGTGAAAATGGCAATAATTTGAACAAAATAAGGAATGTCATACAGAATGCATGCATGTTATTTATTTTTTTTATTTAGTCCTGTCCTACGATATTTTACATAAAATATGTTTAAATACAGTCCACAAGACAGATTATTTTATTTTATTTAATTACATTTTATTTTTATTTTATTTCATTTTATTTGAGATATTTCATTTTATTAAATTTTATTTTAATTTTATTAAATTTTATTCTATGTTATGTTATTTTAGTTAATTTTATTTTATTTTATTTTTATTTTATTTTATTAAATTTGATTATTATTTATTTATTTATTTTCATTATTTTATTTCATTTTATTTTGTATTTTATTTTATTTTTATTTATTTCATTTTATTCTATTTTTTATTTCATTTTATTCTATTTTGTATTTTATTTTATTTAATTTAAATTAAATTAGATTTTTATTTTATTTTATTTCATTTTATTTAGTTTTTTTATTAATTTTTTTTTATTTTATTTTATTTTATTTTGCATTTTATTTTGTTTAGTTTTTTTATTCTATTTTTATTTTATTAAATTTATTTGATTTAATTTATTAATTTTATTTGTGTGTGTGTGTGTGTGTGTGTGTGTGTGTGTGTGTGTGTGTGTGTGTGTGTGTGTGTGTGTGTGTGTGTGTGTGTGTGTGTGTGTGTGTGTGTGTGTGTGTTTAAGCAGGGATTTATGTGAAAGAAAAGCTGTTCATCAGATATGCTTAAGTAGAAAATTATGTGATATAAGAAAAATAAATCATAATTTTTATGTTTAAATCAATCCAGACAATCCAACAACAAGGTGTTGTTTTGTGTGTTTTTGCAGTTAAATGTGGAGGCCAGTGACTTCATGAAGGATCTGCAGGTCAAGCTGAACAACGTGATGGATGATCTCAGCAGGGTCTTTGCCGTCAGGTCAGCCGGGATTATTATGGGGTTTAAATTTTAGAAAATAAAATGCACATTTGTTGTCTTCACAGAGATTTAAGAAGCATTTAGTGAAGTTTATTTATAAACTAATTTCGAGAGGATCAGGTGCTTATGATTGCTTGTGGCTGGTCCAGCATTATTTAATTTCTGATTCCCCAATCAGACGATTCCGAAGCCACTAATAAATGCCCTAAGTTCCATATAACAGCCATCTTCATTTTGAAGAATTCCCTCCTCCACCCTTACTCCTCCTCCTTTCCTAGATGGGCGGCACAGTTGCCCAGTGGTTAGCACTGTTGCCTCACCGCAAGAACGTCACTGGTTCTAGTCCTTACCAACCCAGCTGACATATCTGTGCGGAGATTACACGTTCTCCCCGTGCTCACGTGGGTTTTCCCCAGGTTCCCCGGTTTTTTCCCACCTTCCAAAAACATGCAACTTAAGTTAATTGACTAATCCAAATCAGCACCATAGACATGCACTAAGTAAGTAGTTATCTCTTAAAAGCAGTCACTATCTGTTAATTAGCTACTACAGCAGGGGACTCCCATCTCGCCTTGCTAACGGAAGGAGCCCTGGGCACGAGGATCTTATGAGCTCATGGCTCTCTCCCGGGACAGCATGCCAAAGAAGCTTTATAATCAATCATCAGCTATGTGTGAACTCTTGAAATAGACAAGCAAAAATATTGTCTTGTTATCAGTCAAAATCCTAATAAATTCAAATTAAGTGAGTTTTTCCTGAAAATAAGCGAAATAATCTTATTTCAAAGTGAAATCAAGATTATTTTGCTTCTTGATTTAAGTTTTTGTAGGTATTTGGACTAGAAACGAGACAAAAATTCTTATTTAGAGTAAGAAAAACACTTTCTTTTCTATTTATTCACTCATATAAATGTGTAAAATTCAGTTTTTATATTCAATTCAATTCATCTTTATTTGTATAGCGCTTTTACAATGTACATTGTGTCAAAGCAGCTTCACATAGAAGATTATAGTAAATGTAAAAAAACAATATCAGCCCAGTTTTCAGAGTTGAAGTTAAGTTTAGTTCAGTTCAGAGTGGTTTAATCTTCACTGCTGAAACTCAAACACTGAGGAGCAAATCCATCGAGGCGCAGCTCCACAAAAACCGAACCATGAAGCCAGTGGCAAATTATGGCCAGTGATATTAATTTAGTAAACTTAATTGAATAATATGCAAACGTTTGTATGATTTATGTACAGTACAGCTTGTAAAGTAACATTTTCTGTCTTTTAGTAGCTATATTATACAGGGGGTGCAGAATTATTAGGCAAATGAGTGTTTTGACCACATCATCCTCTTTATGCATGTTGTCTTACTCCAAGCTGTATAGGCTCGAAAGCCTACTACCAATTAAGCATATTAGGTGATGTGCATCTCTGTAATGAGAAGGGGTGTGGTCTAATGACATCAACACCCTATATCAGGTGTGCATAATTATTAGGCAACTTCCTTTCCTTTGGCAAAATGGGTCAAAAGAAGGACTTGACAGGCTCCGAAAAGTCAAAAATAGTGAGATATCTTGCAGAGGGATGCAGCACTCTTAAAATTGCCAAGCTTCTGAAGCGTGATCATCCAACAATCAAGCGTTTCATTCAAAATAGTCAACAGGGTCGCAAGAAGCGTGTGGAAAAACCAAGGCGCAAAATAACTGCCCATGAACTGAGAAAAGTCAAGCGTGCAGCTGCCAAGATGCCACTTGCCACCAGTTTTGCCATATTTCAGAGCTGCAACATCACTGGAGTGCCCAAAAGCACAAGGTGTGCAATACTCAGAGACATGGCCAAGGTAAGAAAGGCTGAAAAACCACCACCACTGAACAAGACACACAAGCTGAAACGTCAAGACTGGGCCAAGAAATATCTCAAGACTGATTTTTCTAAGGTTTTATGGACTGATGAAATGAGAGTGAGTCTTGATGGGCCCGTGGCTGGATTGGTAAAGGGCAGAGAGCTCCAGTCCGACTCAGACGCCAGCAAGGTGGAGGTGGAGTACTGGTTTGGGCTGGTATCATCAAAGATGAGCTTGTGGGGCCTTTTCGGGTTGAGGATGGAGTCAAGCTCAACTCCCAGTCCTACTGCCAGTTTCTGGAAGACACCTTCTTTAAGCAGTGGTACAGGAAGAAGTCTGCATCCTTCAAGAAAAACATGATTTTCATGCAGGACAATGCTCCATCACACGCGTCCAAGTACTCCACAGCTTGGCTGGCAAGAAAGGGTCTAAAAGAAGAAAAACTAACGACATGGCCTCCTTGTTCATGTGAACTGAACCCCATAGAGAACCTGTGGTCCATCATCAAATGTGAGATTTACAAGGAGGGAAAACAGTACACCTCTCTGAACAGTGTCTGGGAGGCTGTGGTTGCTGCTGCACGCAATGTTGATGGTGAACAGATCAAAACACTGACAGAATCCATGGATGGCAGGCTTTTGAGTGTCCTTGCAAAGAAAGGTGGCTATATTGGTCACTGATTTGTTTTTGTTTTGTTTTTGAATGTCAGAAATGTATATTTGTGAATGTTGAGATGTTATATTGGTTTCACTGGTGAAAATAAATCATTGAAATGGGGATATATTTGTTTTTTGTTAAGTTGCCTAATAATTCTGCACAGTAATAGTCACCTGCACACACAGATATCCTCCTAAAATAGCTCAAACTAAAAACAAACTAAAAACTACTTCCACAAATATTCAGCTTTGATATTAATGAGTTTTTTGGGTTCATTGAGAACAAAAATACAACTTGCCTAATAATTCTGCACTCCCTGTATATGAGAGACCTTGTTTACCAACAAAGTGGTTCCAATTGGATTTGCAGTAAACCTTAAGTTAAAATGTTATAGTCAGATATTCTGATTTGAAAATGTGCATTACGTGCCGGAACGTCTGTCTTTGTTTTGGTTCTTTTAACTCGCCCACTGCCAGTTTAGCCAATTATATTTTAGCACCTCGGGTTGTCCTGGTTGAAAACAGCTTATTTCATTTGTTCATTCAGTCAGGAAGGCTCTCAAAGCATGCGCTCGTGACTGAAATGCGACCTCCGGTGGAGAGTAACAGAATCCAGAATGAGACGCAGATTCAGAGTTCCACATGAGGTTATTAATTAGCAAATAACATAAATATTATGAGCGTGAACATTAGGTGAGCAGGTTACATTGTAACCACGTGTCCTAACAACATGCTACATGCCGAAACTCAAAATGTCAGAGACATCCTTTAAATCAAGTTTAAATAACGTTACAGGAGATCAATGTAAAGATCGGCTAACATTAGGTTTGTCTCCTAATTATTATTTCAGACCCATAAAATGTATTACTGCTAGATAGCGATCATCTGTAATTCCCCGTCATGGCTAGGCGTGTATCAGCAAACTAATAAAGGCAGATAAAACCCTCACTTTACCAAATAAACAGTGATCCATCAGATCCTGTAGGTCAGACAGTATAGTTTACTGCTGAACAACTCGTTTTATCATGGTAAAGTAACACAGAAATCAAATAATAACACTTCAATCTCCTCCCGAAGCTCCGACGGTGTGCTTTGAGAAACTGTCAAACACGATGACACGCCCAGCATTAAACTACTGGCTAAAACATACTGTTTACAAAAATGAAGATCTGCGCCTATATCAGCTTGATAACCAGTGCCTTAATTGACAAAAAACATCTTTCGGGACATTTTATTGCAAGTGTAATTATTATTTTTATTTGGGTTCATTCATTAACACGGAGGAGGTGGGCTTTATGACTTGTACTGCAGCCAACCCCCAGGGGGCGATCTAACAGCCAGGAGCATCACTCAAAAGCAGGAGTGTGGCACACTTGGTTTTGATCTATAAATGCAATACCTAGTTCAACCACTGGGTGTCAAAGTTACATACTGCGCCTTTAAGCTTTCTAGGGAAGGAGGTAGTAACATCAACACTGATCTCAGATGTGATATGATTTCAAGAGAATAACAGTGGTACAAAAAAGAGTTTGGCCCCTTACTAATTTCTTATAGTTATGCATGTTTGTCACACTTTAATGTTTGGGTAAAAAATGGGGGTAAAAATCCTGTATGTTTACATTCCAGTGATTATGAATTAAGCAAGTGTTTTCCTCCTCAGTTTCCAGCCGCACATTGAGGAGAACGTCCGGCAGATGGGAGATATTCTGAGTCAAGTTAAAGGAGCAAACGTTCCTGCTAATGGAAACGGCAGCTTGGCTCAGGATGCAGACAACGTTTTACAGCCTATCATGGACTTCCTGGACAGCAAGTGAGCCTGAAATCTCATGACTAGGCCCACACAGAATCTGCACACGCAGAAATTCGCAGATTTCCGCAGATGTTTGGCCCTTCGTTGAGTCCATTAATTTACTTTCATTACTTGCAAATGTGTGTAAATGTATCTTTATTCAGATTTTAAACTAATTTCAGTAATATTATTGAGTAATATGGAAATGTTGATTTGTTTACAATACAGTTTGTCAAGTCATATGTTTTGTTTTTCAGTAGATCTATTATATGAGAGACTTGCTTTGTTTACCAAATAAGTGGATCTAATTGGATTTGCATTGTAAACTTTAAATAAAAGTTTTTTCATATATTAAGTTTTTAGTTATGATACTCCTAAAATAATTCTGCATAAATCCACAGATTTCTTACAAAATTCTCCACAGAAATACAAAAAATGTCCGCAGATTCTGTCTGGCTCTACTCATGACCAGTCACATGTTTATCTTCAGAGCTACTTTAAAGAAAACTCAATCAACTACAGCGCACGTCTTTATGTTTTTAAACACTGTTTTTATTAGTTTTTTAGAAACTTTTAACATGTGCTAAGGAAAACAAAACATACAAAATTATTTTAAAAATAATTTAAAAAACAGTAAAAAAAATTACAATTCATAACTGCATGTACATACTAGGGTTGTTGTTATACCATTACAGTTTTTCTCAGTGGCTTTGGTGCATTTCTCACAACACTATTTACATTTGCACAACAGTTAATGCATTTCTCAAAACAATTAGTACAAACTGCAAAACCTAGTGGATAACCTGCAAAAGCAGGTCACTTGCTCAAAATGGAGAGCTCATTCCTCAAAAGCAAGTATTGATGTCAATGAAAGAGTCAGTGTCATCAAGAGGAAAGTCCTGCCACCATTGTTTATGAACAAGATAGTCAAATGGCTTTGTCTTGTTTTCATTATGACACTTTACTCTGGACATGTTTTTCAGTCAGATTTTGGTGACACTTCCTGAAAATGCTCAAGACAGCACTATATACTATTAGCACAGCCATTTGAAGACTACAGTAAAGTTAGACATCACTGCATTTAGTGAGGTATCTGAGTACAAGACACTGAATATGTATGTTTCACATGTTTACTGCATTTGCTCTTTACAATTCTAATTTATTCACAGCATTGTGCAAAAGAATAAACAAACCCTTATTTACAACACACATAAACTTCCTTTGGGTAGAGCTGTGCACAACTGTGAACAATACTGCAGTACATATTGGAACTGAACCTACAACATACACAGGTCTGTAAATCATTCATCAAATTGTTCAATTTAGGAGACATTTTCAGGGAAAAAAAAGATTAACATTTTCTTAATAAAATTTGCTCGACAGATTTTGACAACTAGTTCAGCATTTTTGTATGTAATGACTCCAGTAATGAAATGAGGACATGAGGTGCGTTTCTCACAACACTATTTCCATTTGCACAACAGTTCATGCATTTCTCAAGACTATTAGTCATTTGTGCACATCATAGTAGCAGTTTCTCATTCCTTCCAACAAACTGCAAATGCTTTCGGACATGCATCAATTGCTTTCATCTCTCTGCTGTTTATAACATTATTATTTGGTTATGTCATGTCAGTCAAAATGAACTAAACTTGTGGATGCTGAATAGTCATTCCATATTAAACTAATAGTCCTCATTTCATTACTGGAGTCATTACATACACAAATGCTGAACTAGTTGTCAAAATCTGTCAAGCTAATTTTATTGAAAAAAATCTTTAAAAAAAAAAATAAATAAAAATAATTTTATTTAAATAAAATTCTTTTTTTCCCTGAAAATGTCTTCTAAATTGAACAATTTGATGAATGATTTACAGAGCTGTGTATGTTGTAGGTTCAGTTCGAATATGTACTGCAGTATTGTCTACAGTTGTGCACAGCTCTACCCAAAGGGAGTTTATGTTTGTTGTAAATAAGGGTGTGTTTATTCTTTTGCACAATGCTGTGAATAAATTAGAATATCAAAGAGCAAATGCAGTAAACATGTGAAACACACATATTCAGTGTCTTGTACTCAGATACCTCACTAAATGCAGTGATGTCTAACTTTACTGTAGTTTTCAAATGGCTGTGCTAATAGTATATAGTGCTGTCTTGAGCATTTTCAGCAAGTGTCATCAAAATCTGACTTTTTTTGCATTGGAAAACATGTACAGAGTAAAGTGTCATGATGAAAACAGGACAAAGCCATTTGACTATCTTGTTCATAAACAATGGTGTCAGGACGTTTCATCTTGATGACACTGACACTTTCATTGACATGAATACTTGCTTTTGAGGAATGAGCTCTCCATTTTGAGCAAGTGACTCGCTTTTGCAGGTTATCCACTAGGTTTTGCAGTTTGTACTAATTGTTTTGAGAAATGCATGAACTGTTGTGCAAATGTAAACAGTGTTGTGAGAAATGCACCAAAGCCACTGAGAAAAACTGTGAAATAGAGATTGTTGCGCTTGTTGTAGCTACTAAATCATTTTAACAGGAACAGAAATGAACTGATTGAGATGTGTGTTTGAACTGAAGCGTTAGAAAACGTGCAATAGGCTACCATAAAAGGCGTGAATTCTACACAGTTTTGCAACCTTAAAGGGCTCCACAGACTAGTCAAATAAAATGATCTATTGTTGCACAAACGTGTGAGCATTTAGTGACTTTCCCACATGCAACATTATCTATTGTAGATAAACCATTAATGACGATGCTACCGTTTACAAACTACAGTGGCACTGCCAGTATTTTGAAGTATCGCGATACTAACATAGTACCGGTAAACCGTGCAGCCCTAGTACATACACATACAATATAAAATTATCAAAGCAATAGTATATTAATAGCAGGTGACACAGGAGTTAAGTTATATGGATAGAAGATTTTTAACAGCTTCCTTTAGAAATCCTACAAAGGGATACTTTGGATACTTTTTAGGTTTGTTAAGTCAGCAATGTTTGTGTGTTTGCAGTTAACTTGCTCAGTACTTGTCAGTTTTAGCACTGGTGATGATATTGATAATAAATTATGGTGTTGTTTGTGTGTTTCCTCAGTTTGACTCTGTTCGCTAAGATCTGTGAGAAGACGGTTCTGAAGCGGGTGCTGAAGGAGCTCTGGAAACTGGTGATGAACACCATGGAGAAAACCATCGTGCTGCCACCGTTCACTGACCAGACGGTGTGTACAAACACACACACACACATGCACAAACATACATACACAGACCCACATGCACAAATACACACATGCCCACACAGGCATACACACACCAACACAGGTATGCATACACACATGCACAGACATACACACACACATGATGTCACTTTCAAAAATACACATAAATTCATTGTTTGTCAACACTATATATATATATATGAGTTAACTAAGACACGTAACACAAAACATTAAGAGGATGCACACATATTGTTTCGTTTTGAAAGATGCTTTGCACTGTCATGCATTATTTAAGCGCATGTAATAATAATAATATTGTGCAGTAAATTTGGCCACTTGATGAGAATATTTGAGTAAATATTGCGTAGGGATCTTTGGCCAATGCAATTGCTTTTTATTCTAAAAGATTGGATTCGGGCCACAAAATATCCCCTCAGTGCATTCCTAATTTTGTCCTGTATATTGTCGAGTGTTTACTGATCTAATCTGTGTGTTTGTGTGTGTGTTCTGCAGGGCACACAGCTCATCTTTAATGCTGCTAAAGAGTTGGGTCAGCTCTCCAAACTGAAGGTGCGTTCATCAACAAATCATTTCATCAATGCTGTCATCATTCATTATGGAAGAAATGTTCATCCATGGATTAAAATTATTAAAAATGTGGGAAAACTAATCTAAAAAGTATTTTTTTATGTTATTCTGACTTTACGTCTCGCAATTTTTTTTTATTTAATTTAATTTGATTTGATTTTATTTGTATTTTATTGTATTTCATTTTATTTTTTATTTTATTTATATTTATTTTTATTGTATTTCATTTTATTTTATTTTATTCTTTATTTTGTTTTATTTTGTTTTTATTTTTATTTAATAAAATTTTAATTTTATTTAATTTATTTATTTTATTTGAATTTTTTTATTTAATTTAATTTCATTTTAATTTCATTTTATATATATATATATAACATTTATTTAAATTTTTATTTAATTTAATTTATTTAATTTTTATGTAATTTTTTATTTTTTTTATTTTATTCTTTTGAAGCGTTTTTAATGCTGTAATCCAAATATAGTTTGAGTTTTTATCTAAAATAAATCAAATAAAAAAAATGTAGCTAAATAAACTTTTTTGCTAAAATATAATCAGTACACTTTTTCTCACCATGAAAATGGCCATAGAAGCATGGCAGGGTATTAAACACCAACAAACCAACATCTTGCAAATCTGACTCCTTGTTTGCCTATAATTGTTTACATTTCACAATTCTGAATTTTCCTCCAGTTATTCTGTTTGTATCTCTCATTTTTTACTTTATAAGTTTATATCTTACAGTTCTGACTTTTCTTATCTGAATAGTAAGATAAAACAATAATAATCTTTATTTTTTAATCTTGCTGCAAAAAATATTATTTTATTATTAATCCTCCTCACTAGATTTCTGTAAAGATGCTTTTAGAATCAGAATCAGAATCAGTTTTATTGCCAAGTGTGCTTCACACACACAAGGAATTTGTTTTGGCAACAGAAGCTTCCAGTGTACATAAAGTGACAAGTGACAACACAAAATTAAATATGAGAAAAAAAAGGCGATAAACATTAAACATTAAACAGAGATGCAGTTAGTCATCATTTTATGTGTTGTTGATGTTTTCAGGAGCACATGGTGCGAGAGGAGGCCAAGGCACTGAGCCCTAAACAGTGTGCAGTCATCGAGCTTGCACTGGACACTATTAAGGTACAAGCACACACACACACACACATACACACTCATTCAGAATGAGATCTGTGTGTGTTCTCGGCAATGTTGGTGAAAGTAACTTTTAAAAGTAATCCATTACATTAATGTGTTACTTTAAGAAAGTAAGTATCAGGGCTCTATTTTAATGATCTAGGCGCAAAGTCTAAAGCTCATAGCGCAAAAGCATTAGGGTATGTGAATCCACTTTTGCTGTTTTAAGGATGGTAAAATACGCTCTGCGCCCCGGTGCATGGTCTAACAGGGTTGTGTTTATTCTCTTAATGAGTTCTGGGTGTGTTTTGAGCATAACATGCATTAAACCAATCAGAGTCTCATCTCTCATTCTCTTTAAGAGTCAGTTGCATTGCTCCATGGCGCATTTGCTATTTACATGACAACTTTGTAAGTGTAAAAACTGAACGCTTCACTAGCGAGAAAACAGTTAAACAGAGCATCTGCAGCGCGAGGATAAAGAACGAGCCTCCTCCATTCAGCCTCTTTACTTTACTTTTACTCTTTACTCCTTTACTTTGGTGGAGTAAGGAAACGGTGGAAACTCACTCCACTGAACACATCCATTAGTCCACATATTTAATTTCATTTGTTAAGAGCAAAGATTTGTGTCAAAACTATTTCTAAATTCAGTTCTAATCTCCAGAAAAGGAATAAATGAACAATAATAATGAAGTGTGGTCAAACAACTGAGTTATATCCACACACACGTCCTGTTCTCATGCCCCATATGGAGATGCAGACGTCTCCAAAACCCCACAGGAGGACAAATCTACACTTGTGTTTATTAAAACAAAAATAAATCTGCAGATAATAAATAACACTGCTGATAATAATAACATTATACAGATGCAGATTGTCATCAATAAACTGAAAAAGCCCCCCGAGGTGAAGAAGGCATGGAGGCAGTGGTGTTTATACTGATGTAGAAAATAATAATGTTTGTATCATTTTAATCCTTTAATTGTTTTCATCTGTAAAGATATGCGTGTATTGCTGTACATCATGTGTGTATTCAGCAGTGTGTAAGCATTTGAACCTGCATAGGCGTATACCTAACACAATCTGCTGGACTTTTAGTTGGTCAATGGTGCTGTCTATTTCAGTTCCACAAAATGGCAACGCGCCAACAATGCGCCTTAACACACCTCCTTTATAGACCAGCACACCCATGAGTCCACAGAATGGTGCAAAATGTGAAAATGGCGTGTGCTTTTGTATGTGTGCGATGATGATGTGAGTGCGTGTGTGTGCATATATGTGTGTGTGTACGTGTATGATGATGATGTGTGTGTATGTGCTTTTGCATGTGTGTGTGTGTGTTTATGATGATGTGCATGTGTGTGTTTGTGTGTGTGTGATGATGATATGATATTTATGTCTGCATGTGTGTATCCTTGCGTGGATGTGTGCGTGTGTTTGTATGTTTGTGTTTGTATCTGTGTGTGTGTGAGTTTGTTTGTCTGATGAAAATGATGATAATATTTATGTGTGTGTGTGTGCATGCATGTGTGTCGGATGATAATTATATGCATGTGGAATCATGTGTGTGCTTTTGTATGTGTGTTTATGTGTATGTGTATGATATGTATTCGTGTGTGTCATGATGATGAGTATATTTGTGTGTGTGTGTGCGTGTGCGTGTGACAGCAATACTTCCACGCAGGTGGTGTGGGTCTGAAGAAGACGTTTCTGGAGAAGAGTCCGGATCTTCAGTCTCTGAGATACGCTCTGTCTCTCTACACACAGGCCACAGACAAACTCATCCGCAAGTTCGTCCTGTCGCAGCACACACAAGGTACACACACACCT
Source organism: Danio kyathit (assembly GCA_903798195.1). NCBI lineage: Eukaryota > Metazoa > Chordata > Actinopteri > Cypriniformes > Danionidae > Danio > Danio kyathit. The sequence goes on from LR812520.1 coordinate 69,213,605, forward strand.
ACATAATACACAACTCTGAGATCTGTCAAGCACACATTATATTCACATCATCATCCTCACACACATACGCAAACACACATGCACATCATCATACACATACGAAAGCACTGACAGAAGCATGAAGCACACACTCACACTGAAGCACACTCAAACACACACACACCTGACCAGCACTGACAATACACACAGTGCTGTTTTACATCTGTCACTATGCTTGTGCATATGCATTTGTAGCTCCTCCCTCTTTTAAAAAGAGCACAATCTCATTTGAATTTAAAGCGACAGTCACCAAAACACCACAATCAGGATCAAAGCCTGAAAGGGTCAGTTTCAGAGAGTTAGAGAACATTATCTGTGCTATTCTGAGCTGAAACTTCACACACTCTAGGAACATCAGAGATGCATTTTACATCGTGTAAAAAGAGGCAGAATAGCTCCTCTTTAATACAACAATTAAACCAAAAGAAAGTGTGGGATGTTTTTACCACATGTGATATTTCAGAGAAAATCCTGTGCTTTTCAATGCAAAGTGCTGTGGGTAGTTAACCTACTGGCATCCATATGTTTATTTGGCAGTATATATGAACCTGAGATTGTGACTTTTAAACTTATCATAGGTGAAAATCACCACAGAGCATCTTTTCAATACTAGATTAAGCACCAAACAAGGTCTCGGTACATTCATATTCTGATTTGTTGTTTACCCCCATGCCACAAACAGTAGTGATGCATGTCACTGATGAGGAGATGACGGATGTTTACTGTATGACGACCGAAATGGCCTTAAACGTGCCACAAACAGTAGTGATGTTTCAGCAGTGGTGTAAAGTAACTAATTACAAATACTCAAATTACTGTAATTGAGTAGTTTTTCTCAGGAATTGTAATTTACTGAGCAGTTTTAATAATGTGTACTTTTACTTTTCCTAGAGTACATTTTTAGTGCAGTATCTGTACTTTTACTCCACTAGTTTCCTTCAACCTGCAGTCACTACTTTATTTGTCTTGTCCATGGGGATTAGAAAAATCAGTCCTGTGATTCCTGTCCAATCAAATCACACATCGAAGGAAAATCGCCTCATACTGAACTACCTCAAGACATGGGCGATTTATAAATGCAGCAAACTGTTTGGGAGCATTAAAAGTGTCCAAGATGATGTCCAAAATCTTTACACGCATTGACCCAGAGACTGTTTAGATGCATGTCACTGATGAGGAGATGACGGATGTTTACTGTATGATGACCGAAATGGCCTTAAACACCCAGCAGGCACAGGACATCAACATGATGTCTGATTGACTTTGTAGCCTAACGTCATGGGGACTTTGCATTTTGTTTGGAAATGAAAATCAGTTTGACGTCAGAACTCAACGTCAGGCCGACGTCAATATCCAACCTAAAATCAACCAAATATCAACGTCTAATGATGTTACAGCTTGACCTTGTGTGGATGTTACCATTATGACGTCTATCAGATGTTGGATTTTAGTTGCCGTACCTGATGAATAAATGTCAGTATTTGACGTCAATATGACGCTGGTTTAAGATGTTGGCTCGACGTTGGATTTTGGTCACTTTCCAACACCTAAAATTAACCAAATATCAACGTCATTTGACGTCATTATTGGACATCAAAATAACATTGTCCTTAGACGCTGGCTAGACATTGAATTTTGGTCACCTGACATCACAACCTATATCTAACCTAATATAAATGTCTTATGATGATGTTGTGTGCCTGCTGGGCAATAACTAATGCACTACAGAATGTTACGTTTACACACATCCACAAATGCCATGTAAATGCATCAGCTTTTTACAGTGTAATACTCACTACTCACTACTCTTGAATACTTTTGAAAGGGCTACTTTTTACATATATTTACAACAGATACTTTTACTCGCACTACATTTTTAGGCAAGTAATGATACTTTTACTGGAGTATGATTTTTCAGTACTCTTTCCACCACTGTGCTTAAGTAGTGACTAAGGCCCAATCTCAATTCTACCCCTTAACCCTTCCCCCTACCCCTCGTTTTGCGCGTTCACGTCAAGGGGTAGTGGTGTCCCAATTCTCTTTAGCTTGAAGGTGTAGGGCTAAGGGGAAGGGGTATACACCCCTTCGAACAAAGATTTTTCAGGAGCACACTTGAAACCAAGGGGTGAGAAAATTTCCCAGAATACACCAGCCACAACGACAGTATAGCTGCACTCGGAAGTAAGGAGATCCACAAATTAGTATTTTTTGTCATTATTACGAATTTTTACAACAAACAACCACATGTTTTAATATATTCATAACTGCACTCGTGTTTTACCGTCATGCTTTAAAAAAAACTGCTAAATTTGGCGATCTATAATCCCTAATAATAACTCCTGTACAGCAGACCCACAACATTCTGACACTCGATGACACTCCAATACCCTGTCAGAGAAGTCTAGTGTCTGAGAATGAGCGTTTTACAGTGTCTGCTATAATCTTAATGTTGTTTTGGTGTGTTTACATGATGAATATGGCCACTGTGTAAATACACAGTACAGTCATGATCTTATTGCCACATTAGATCATCATGATAACATAATACATGCCTTCAGTGATTTCCTGAAGATAAATACCAAAGAATAACACAACTGGAATAACTACAACAGTCGCGATCGTCTGACCTCATATGAAGCAAGAGATCGTGATGACATATGATGACGTGTGCAGGTGTTGAAGTGCTGTCCCAATTCTTAGGGGTAAATTTTGAAGCCCTTCCCCTTCACACTTGGTTGTAAGGGCCAAGGGGAAGGGGTACAAAAATAGAATTGGGATTGGGCCTAAGTCTATGATTTTTGACGTATATGTGCAAAGATTTTACTACACTGTAAAAACCACATATTAATGAACAGTTTCTGTATTTAGTGATTCTCAAGTGTTTATTTGCAGTGGTGAATTGCATTTTGGGATGTTGATCTCTGCTCTGTCCACTTTTGATGTTGAAAATGATGTTACCAAATTTGTTACTGAAAAGAAAAAAAAGCAAAGTCCCCACGGAGGGATGGACGATTTATGCTACAACCCTGGTCTAGGGTCAAGGATGTAACATAAAACACTCGACAAATAAAATAACTTTTATGAACCCTAGAGTCAGGTCCGTTTATTTGTCTTTTTTTAACACTCAAAACGTGAAGCCTATACATCGGAGAGGACCCACAAAAAATAATAAACAAAAAGCACACTCTACCTAAACACCCACAATAAAACTACGTACACCTTACAAAGAAAATAACAGAAATAAAAATACAGTACTAAACCTCACTTCCTACCTATTTATAAAAACAAGAGAAAATATTTACAATAAAGAAAAGCGTGGAATCCAACCCCTACTGCTGCAGTTAGTGTATATATAATATCTTTACAGAGACAACAAACTAAACTAAAAACTAAACTTGGGGGGGGGGGGGGTCCTGTGGACAGCACAGGAATACACAATCAACATCAAGAATTGCTAATAATATTTTTCAACAACAGTTTTAAACTACACGCCAACCAACTCTCTCTCTGCTCTCCCCGACCGTTCCACTTTTTAAAAGAGGCCCTACGTCACTCCAGCCAATCCCCGGTGACGTCGCTGACATAATTAGGGCGGGACCTGTGACGAAGGAAAAAGCGGGAGAGAGAGAGAACAGATACACACACACACACTTGTGAACGCAACACTAAACAAAGTGACTTTTATTGACATTTTAGTAGTTAAATTAATAACATATATAAAAATAATATAAGACATAATATCTACACTGTAAAAAACGGCCGTGATTTCAACGGTAAAAAACTGTAAAAATGCTACAGTAAAAATCCGTAACCTGGTAAACAGTATGTTTCCTTAATATATACGGCGAATAACCGTAAATTGACTTTCCCAGAGTTCCCTGCATGGCACATCACTTTTTAAGCTTTTTGTTGACATTACTATGGATCTTTTCAGTTGTTTCCTCCATCAGTAATGTATATTAGTGAGTTATGTTACATCTAATGTTGATAAACAATGTTTATTTCATGACTTTAATTTTATGCGTGTTACCATACTGGTGTTTAGTAGCTGTGTGAATGACACTGAGCACCTTCTTTACACTGATACACTTTTCTGATTGTGGGAAAAGTTGTTTGTGATGAGCATTGGTTCGTTATGTATGAACTTTCTGTGTTATCATGTCTATCTGTGTAACAAAAGATGTGTAGATGTTGCTAATTTAAAATACAGACATGTTACCTCTATAAATCAATAAAATACGGTAGTTTACTGTAAAAATGAGAATTTACTTTTACGGTTTGTAAAGCTGCCGTTTTTTTACCGTTAATTTTACGGGTTTATTTTTTACAGTGTAGAGAAGTGTGTAAAATAACAGTAAATGTGCTGCAGTTTATTAGGTGTTTGTAGCGTAATATACAACACCAACCCAGACAATATAGCACTGCACACTATTATGCATGCTCAGAAAATCACTTTATCACAGTGTTCAAGGTTAAACGTTGTTGAAGGAAAGATTAAGATCCCATAATCCAACTCAAAAACATAAATGAACTGGCAAAAATAAAAACATGAATCACAAAATAACTAATTTTGCTGATGTTTTGTTAAAGTGCATCTATCATAAAACAACATTATTAATTCATCATTGCTCTTCTCTTGTGTTCAGTTCATGGAGGTAAAGGTGTGCGATACACTAACAGTGAAGACGTCTATCCCGATAAGGGTATGTGTCTGCTTCATATTTACATACATTTGCATATTCAATGAATATTCATTCATTTTCCTTCAGCTTAGTCCCTTTATTGATCAGGGTCGCCACAGCGGAATGAACCGCCAACTATTCCAGCGTATGTTTTACACAGCGGATGCCCTTCCAGCCACAACCCTACTGGGAAACACCCATACACTCTCACATTCACACACACTCATACATTACGGCCAGTTTACGTCATCAATTCCCCTATAGCGCATGTGTTTGGACTGTGGGGGAAACCGGACCACCCGGAGGAAACCCACGCCAACACGGGGAGAACATGCAAACTTCACACAGGAACGCCAACTGAACCACTAAGCCACCGTGCCGCCCCAAATCACTATTACATATGCATAAATATCCAATATCCTGGTGGTACTGTGTGGTACCTGAGTTCAATTTCCAGCTCGAGGTCCTTTGCCGATCCTCCCCCTCTCTCTGCTCCCAATGCTTTCCTGTCTGAAATCTCTACTGTCCTATTATAATAAAGGTGAAAAACCCCTAAAATAAACAAATAATTTAAAAAGATTTGTCATTGTATTGCATTGCCTTATATAATGTAGTACTTCAGAGCTCTGTTAATAAGGATGAGCATTTAAATATCAGCATACTCAAACATATTGATTATTAATAGATAATAGAAAAGGCACGGTGGCTCAGTGGTTAGCACTGTGGCCTCACAGCAAGCAGGTTGCTGGTTCGAGTCCCGGCTGGGTCAGTTGGCATTTCTATGTGGAGTTTGCATGTTCTCCCCATGTTGGCGTGGGTTTCCTCCGGGTGCTCCGGTTTCCCCCAAAGTCCAAACACATGCGCTATAGGGGAACTGATTAACTAAATTGGCCGTAGTGTATGAGTGTGTGTGTAAATGAGTATGGGTGTTTTCCAGTACTGGGTTGCAGCTGGAAGGGCATCCGCCATGTAAAACATATGCTGGAATAGTTGGCGGTTGATTCCGCTGTGGCGACCCCTGATGAATAAGGGACTACACCGGAGGAAAATGAATGAATAATAGAAAATACAGAGATGTCAGTTGTGTATTGCTGTAGTGTGTGATTGCTGCCCTCTGCTGGAGGACTGCAGTAACAGAACATTCACAGCATGTTTCTGTCAGATTAATCGCATTTAAATCTTATAGTGTGACGAGCGTCCGGAGGATCATCAGCGTCGCCCTGAATACAAATGAGGATCACCTGCACCTCCTTGGCCCAGTCAGATTGGAACCACCTGCAGGTCATCAGCCAAGGGCTATATAACCCATTTCGCCTGTGAGCACGACCCTCATGACTTTTCCTTTCACGCCCTCAAAAGGTGTCCACTTTGACTTGGTGAATTGCATGTGCTTTGGAATAGTCCACTCCTGCTCCAAATCCACCTCAACATAGGTGTCTTCTTGAGCAGGAAGGGGAAAGATTTTTCAAAGTACATGCAATTCACCAAGTCAAAGTGGACACCTTTTGAGGGCATGAAAGTGAAAGGAAAAGTCATGAGGGTCATGCTCAGAGGCGAAATGGCTTATATAGCCCTTGGCTGATGAACTGCAGCTGGTTCCAATCTGACTCGGCCAAGGAGGTGCAGGTGATCCTCATTTGTATTCAGGGCGACGCTGATGATCCTCAGGACGCTCGTCACAATATTGATAAAAAGGTAAGCTGAGATGTCAGAAATTTAACAACAAATCTCAATGCTCATTATTATTATTAGTCTGATGATATAAATCTGTAACGTTTATTTATTTTTAACAATTTAAATGTCTATAGTGTAAAAAACATTATAGATATATACTTTTTTTGTTCATTTTTTTTTTTTTTTTGAGAAAATGTTATATATGTAATTATTTGGCTTTTGCTTTTTACACATTTTGTATTTATTTATACACAATTAGTACACACATTATGGAAATGCAAATTTAATTGTTTGTGTGTGTGTGTGTGTGTTCAGCATCAGGTGTGGAGGATGCAGTGGGTGAAGTGTGTATGACGGTGGAGATCTTCAATGACCCGAACACTGGAGGACACAGAATCACAGTTAAAGGTGCTCAGACTTTAATACACATTGTTATTTGTATTAGCATCAGAATTAGACTTGCTAATGTTCAATAATACAATATGTCATGATGAAGAACATGCACAATACTGTCATAACGGCCACTCTAAAAGTTTCAATAATTAATAATTGTTCTAGATATTTTAGAGTGCATTTTAAAGGGTTAGTTCACACAAAAAAAGATTTACTCACTATTTACTCCTCAAGTAGTCTTTGAGTTTCTTTATTATGTTGAACACAAAAGAAGATATTTTGAAGAATGCTTTAAACCTGTAACCATTGACTTTCATAGCAGGAAAAACAAATAGTATGGTCACCGGTTTTCAGCATTCTTCAAAATATCTTCATTTGTGTTCAACAGAAGTAAGATATGCAATTCCTGCTTTGTTGACAAACACTTCACATACAACAGTCTGAATATTCTTAAAGAGATAGTTCACCTAAATTCGGTCATCATTTAATCACCATTAGCTTGTTTCAAACCTTTCTCCAAAAGTGAAAATGTACTCATTATTTACTCACCCTCATGTTGTTATAAGCCTCTATTAGTTTGTTTTTTTCTGTTGAACAGTAAATAAGATATTTTGAAGAATGGTGTAAACCTGTAACCATTGACTTCCGTGGTAGTAAAAGCAAACACTATGAAAGTCAATGGTTACAGGTTTCCAACATTCTTCAAAATATCTTCTTTTGTGTTTAACAGGAAAAAAAACACATGCATAATGGTTTGAAATAAGCGTGATTAAATGATGACAGAATTTTCCCTTTACTGTCCCTTTAAGAACATTCACACATATTCAGACGATATTATTGAAGTGTTTTTCAATGAAGCATCATATACTTGAAGACTGAAGAGACAGATTTTTTTTTTTTTTTATTTTTTTTTTTTTTCAGACATAAACATTTACACATGCCAATATTCTCTACGACGTGCTGAGATATTGACTGAAAATTCTCTGAATATTTATGCTGTATGTTCATTAACACTGTACAATCATGCTTCATTTATTAATGTCAGTTCATTAAACTAAACTCACGATGAAAACTACAGAAGCGTTTATCAATCTTAGCCTAATAACTCATTTAAGTCAATGGTTACTGGATTTCAGCTTTCTTCAAAATATCTTCTTTTGTGTTCAACAGAGTGCAAACTGATAAAGGTTTATAACAACATTTTAGTAATCGTAACTCTTATTATTATTATTATTATTATTATTATTATTATTATTATTATTATTATTAGAATTCAAATCAAATCACTTTTATTGTCACATCATCAGCAGCACGTGTGCTATGATGAGTGAAAAGCTTAGGTGCTGGCTCCAGACAGTGCAAAATACAGACAGTGTAAATACAACAACATACTCACAAAAAAACAAGACAATGTAAAATTGGCAGTGTTGACAGTGATACGCACAATGGATAGATGTACACATGGTTGTAGGCAGCATTGTTTTAAGTATGGATTTGTTAAAGTGCAGTGCATGCTACATCTTGATGGTGTGCAGTGTGGGGTATGGAGGAGTTTGTGTGTGGTGTGTTAAGTGTTCATCAGCCTGATAGTCTGAGGGAAGAAACTTTCCTTCAGTCGGCTGGTGCGTGACCGGATGCTGCGGAATTAATTTGATGTATATTTATAACATATTCAGCCAGTTTCAAACTTTATCTTGCGCTTAAGCATAGTAACTATTAAAATTATTATTATTATTATTATTATTATTATTATAGTCATTTGGATGTATAATTATAACATTTGGTCAGTTTCAAACTTTATCTTGCGCTTAATAATAAATTGTGACAATAATAATAATAATTATTATTATTATTATTATTATTGTTGTTGTTGTTGTTTTTATTTTTATTATAGAGTCATTTTGATGTAGAATCATGACATACAGTTGAAGTCAGAATTATTAGCCCCTCAGAATTATTAGCCCTCCTGTTTATTTTTTATTTTTCTCCAATTTCTGTTTAACGGAGAGATTTTCTCAGCACATTTCTAATCATAATAGTTTTAATAACTCATCTCTAATAGCTGATTTATTTTATCTTTGCCATGATGACAGTAAATAATATTAGACTAGATATTCTTCAAGACACTTCTATACAGCTTAAAGTGACATTTAAAGGCTTAACTAGGTTAATTAGGTTAACTAGGCAGGTTAGGGGAATTAGGCAAGTTATTGTATAATGATGGTTTGCTCTGTAGACAATCAGGAAAAATATAGCTTAAAGTGGCAAACAATATTGACCTTTAAATGGCTCTTAAAAAATTTAACTGCTTTTATTCTTGCCGAAATAAAACAAATAACATTTATTCCAGAAGAAAAAAATATTATCAGACATACTGTGAAAATTCCCTTGCTCTGTTAAACATAATTTGGGAAATATTTAAAAAAGAAAGAAAAATTCAAAGGGGGGCGAATAATTCTGACTTCTAATTTCAAACATGTAGCTTTTAATTTGAAGATCCAACATCTTATGATATAGACGTTTTGATAGCATCATCAGGCTTATCGTATCCTCTGTGTGTGATTGTCAGTGGTCTCAGCCAATGACCTGCGCTGGCAGACACAGGGGATCTTCCGGCCCTTCGTGGAGGTGTTCATCATCGGTCCGCATCTCAGCGACAAGAAGAGGAAATTCGCCACCAAATCCAAGAACAACAGCTGGTCTCCGAAGTTCGCTGAATCCTTCCAGTAGTACGTTCTCATTCACTTTTTACAGATTTGTATGACACCATGATATGTTTATGAAAGTATACAGGGTGGGCCATTTATATGGATACACCTTAATAAATTACATAGACAATTGCCTTCAGATGACCCAAAAGATAGAAGTCTAAGGGCGCAGTCATACTATGCTATCTGACCCGTTTCCTGGATAGTTTGAGAAGTGTGAGTGCTCCGAATCGGTTCACTTGGCCGGCCCTGGCCTGGTTGGAAGAGGTGGGCCAGAGCGCGGTTCACTTGGGCGCGATACGCTTGCATTGTGAGTGCAAAACTCACCTGAGCCTGAAACTGAAAGTGAGACATGACTTTTAAGGGACTGTTTCATATGGATTAATTAATCATTCGTACTGTTCAATGAACACAAACTGTCGTAGATTATTAAAGACGCAAACCCCTCACTGCACGACAGCTGCACCTTCAGCAAACCTCCTAATTCCTGCAGCACGAGGACTTTATGATTGTTTATGAGTGGCTGATCTGTTCAGCGAAATATTTGACTGCGTGTCACCGCATATCAAACGACTTAAACAATATAACTAAAGAAATCTGCACTGTGCTGAGCGAGAGCGCTTACTGAACAGCACATCATCGATGATGTAAGCGTGCCCAGGCCCGAATGTAATGTGAGTGCGGGCTGTCAGGGGAGACAGGAGGGGGGACAAGCGTGCTTTGGCCCGGTTCAAGGCAACTGTACATAGTGCGAGTACGCCCTAAGGGGGTCAGATCGGGAGACCTTGGGGGGCCATTCAACTGGCCCACGAGGACCAATCCACTTTTCAGGAAACTGTATTCAGGAAACTATTCCAATTTTATTAAGGTGTATCCATATAAATGGCCCACCCTGTATATTCCTGTTTATATGTGAAGAGTTTATTTGATCATTTTCAGATGTCCTGTTTTTATGCTGTGCATTGAAGAATTGAATAATTCAGAAAAACATCTATAATAGAGAGAGTGAAGCATCAGTTTTTGCAAATGAACTCTTCATATATATCATACATTACACACACACACATGCATAATAGTACAGCAGTCAACATTCGGAGTGGATCAAAATATTGTGTAATTAATAAATTAAATGTGTATTATTAAATATTGATATGACATTTCAAGGTTAAAATATTAGTATTGGGGTGACACGGTTGCTCAGTGGTTAGCACTGTGGCCTCACAGCAAGAAGGTCACTGCTTTGAGTCCCGGCTGGGTCAGTTGGCATTTCTGTGTGGAGTTTGCATGTTCTCCCCGTGTTGGCATGGGTTTCCTCCGGGTGCTCCGGTTTCCCCCAGTCCAAACACATGCGCTATAGGGGAATTGATGAACTAAAGTGGCCGTAGTGTATAGGTGTGTGTGGGTGTTTCCCAGTACTGGGTTGCAGCTGGAAGGGCATCCACTGTGTAAAACATATGCTAAATAAGTTGGCAGTTCATTCTGCTGTGGCGACCCCTAATAAATAAGGGATTAAGCTGAAGAAAAATGAATGAATGAATGAATGAATGAATGAATGAATGAATATTGGTGTTGCTTAATACACATTTTGGTTTTAAAACAACTTTAACAACTCTGATGAAAAGTTTCGATCCACTTCAAATGTTGACTACTATATATAAAAATAAGCACAAGATATCTTTATATAAACACAATCTAGAATACGGCTGAAAATGTGTTTAAATAAAATACAGCTGAAATACCCTAAAATGTAATAAGTTAAATGAACACTCTTTAGATTTACAAAAATACTAATATATTTCAACATCATTGCAATTAATATTGGTAAAAATATAGAAAAATACTAAAATATATTTTAAAGCATGACATAATTTTAAATATTCAATTTAAATATATACAGGTGAAACCAGAAGTTTCCATACACTGTATTAAAAGGCACATCACCATTTAAAAATAAAGTCAGATGTTAATGTGACTAAACTTTTCCTCTTTTAGGTAAGTTAGTATGATAAAATTTGTTTCTGTTCTGCTTAATAGCAGAATAATGAGAGAGATTTGTTGAGAAATTGTTCTAACTTTTCTTGAAAGTCAAGTTTACATACAATAAGATAATTCTGCCTCTGAAAAAGCTCAGATGATGGTGTCAAGGTTTTGGAAGTTTCTGATTGGCTAATTGACAACATTTGAGTTAAATGGAGGCACAACTGTAGAATAGTATTTAAGGAAAACCTCAAACGCACTGCTTCCTTGTGTGACAACATGGAAAATCAACAAGCCAGAATCAACAAAAAAGCCAGATTACAATTAGCTAAATTACACTGGGAAAAAGACTAATGTTTGGAGACATGTCCTGTGGTCTGATGGAGCTAAGATTGAACTGTTTGGCCATAATGACCAGTGTTACATTTGGAGGACAAAGGGGAAAGCTTACAAGCCTAGGAACACCATCCCAACTGTGAAGTATGGGGGTGGCAGCATCATGTTGTGGGGCTGTTTTGCTGCAGGAGGGACTGGTCCACTTCACCGCATAGATGGCATCATGAAGAAAGAACATTATGTAGAAATACTGAAGCAACATCTCAAGACATCAGCCAGGAAATCAAAACTTGGCCACAAATGGGTCTTCCAAACAGACCATGACCCTAAGCATACTGCCAAATTAGTTACAATGTGCTTTAAGGACAACAGAGTGAATGTTTTGGAGTGGCCATCACAAAGCCCTGAGCTCAAAATTTGTGGGCAGAGTTGAAAAAGCTTGTGTGAGCAAGACAGCCTACAAATCTGACTCAGTTACACCAATTCTGTCAGGAGGAATGGGCCAAAATTCCTGCAAACTATTGTGAGAAGCTTGTGGAAGGAGACCCAAAACATTTGACTAAAGTTATACAGTTTAAAAGCAAAGCTAAACAAATACCAAGGAAATGTGTGTAAACTTTTGACTGTCTAGAAATTAATATATTCTCCAAATAAAAAAATTCTCTCATTATTCAGGCATTTAGCAAATGTAAATGATTTAGGTAATCCTAACAGACCTAAAATAGTAAACGTTTAGTATGATTTACCATCAGACATTTTTTTTTAAAATGGTTATGTTCCTTTTTTTTAGAGTGTTTGTAAACTTCTGGTTTCAACTGTACGCTAAAAAATATTCTAATATTTCATAAAATACTTTTATAATGTGCTAACATTGTAGAAATCAAAATCAATCATTTTCTGTAATTATATTAAATATGAAATACTATAAAATATAAATATTTAATGAAAACTTCAGTTTAAAAAATTATATTTCTATAAATATAATATAAATGCTGCAGCTGGAAGGGCATCCGCTGTGTTAAACATATGCCAGAGTAGTTGGCGGTTCATTCCATTGTGGTGACCCCTGATGAATCACGGACTAAGCCGAAGGAAAATGAATGATATTAATAAAACTATTTAAATAATAAAATATTGATATCTCTGTCATACAGATAACGATGAAATGCACTAAAATATAAAAACTTCAAGAACCTAAATGTTTTTAAAAGTACACATGAAATCAAAACTCACCATATTGATGTTGTTAGCTCATTACCAGTTTTGTGGTGAACAGTTCATCTGTGTATGTCATTAAGAACAAAACAAAGTGTTTGCCCTTGTAATCTTTAATTGAAACTGCACTTCCTGTTTATTTTCAGTTAAATTCTCAGATTGTGGGCCCTATCATACACCTGGCGCAGTAAGGCGCACAACGTGTTTGGTGCATCTTGTTGCTATTTTCAGGCCAACACAACCCTAATTTTCACGTTTTACGTCGCGTTGTTTAAATAGTAAGTCCATTTGCACCACTCTGTGGACTCATGTGTCACTTTAAACTATTAAAATGTTCATAAAAGTCACTTTTTCAAACATTTCAAGGCTTAAAGTTGTTGCGAGAAAGATCAAGGCCCCATAATACAATTCAAAAGCATAGATAAATGGAGAAAATAAAAAACATGAATGAGAAAATATGGAAAACTGCTAATTTTTTACTGGCAAATATGTTTATCAATAGACTAAACCGACATTTTAGGAACAAATGATGTAGAGTTTGTTAGGTGTAAATGAGAAGGATTCAATGAAAACATGAGATATTGTCATGATCACGTGCGAAAACAAAATGGTCACATGGATTTACAGCAGCAGCTCAACACATAATCCATTTAAAGGCCACCAGACAATAACATGACAAAACAAATAACCACTAAACATAAGCCTATCAATGTTATTGTGTTATATGGCATCAAATAATAACATGACATTTTACTTTTGATATACAGTTGCAATCAGAATTATTCGCCCCCCTTTGAATTTTTTTTTCTTTTTTAAATATTTCCCAAATGATGTTTAACAGAGCAAGGAAATTTTCACAGTATGTCTGATAATATTTTTTCTTCTGGAGAAAGTCTTATTTTGGCTAGAATAAAAGCAGTTTTTAATTTTTTAAAACCCATTTTAAGGTCAATATTATTTAAGCTATATAATTTTTCAATAGTCTACAGAACAAACCATCATTATACAATAGCTTGCCTAATTACCCTAACCTGCCTAGTTACCCTAATTAACCTAGTTAAGCCTTTAAATGTCACTTTAAGCTGTATAGAAGTGTTTAGAAAAATATCTAGTCAAATATTATTTACTGTCATCATGGCAAAGAGAAAATAAATCAGTTATTAGAGATGAGGTATTAAAACTATTATGATTAGAAATGTGTTGAAGAAATCTGCTCTCTGTTAAACAGAAATTGGGGAAAAAAATAAACAGGGGGGCGAATAATTTAGGGGGTTGAATAATTCTGATTGCAACTGTTGTTGGGAAAAAATTAAGAGACATTATTTAGTTATGTGTTTGTAAAGCAAAGAGTTTTCTTACAAATGTAAAATAAATATGTCGCAAAACAAAAAGATGCAATGATTTTACATGTTTATTCACAACACAATAGCAAAAAAATAAATAAATAAATCAACTTAAAGTGACAGATCATCCAAAAATGAAACATCTGACCATGCGCCGGTACTCCGAGTGTGTTTCACCTATGTATTTTTGCATCCTTAAAACAGCAAAAGTGGATTCAAACACACCACTAATGCTTTTGTGCCACGAGCTTTAGACTTTAGCTCCTAAATCATTAAAATACAGCCCATGGTGTGTCACCACTCCCCTCCAGCTGTCAGTTTTGACAACAATCAGAAATGGTGAGAAGCAGGAGTCTATTAGGTTGTAGTAACTCTTCCCGATCTTTCTGAATGAAACATCCAATCAACTCGCAGTAGAAAAAACAAGCCACGCCCACTGCTTTCTCATTTAATATTGTTTCTCTAGGAACTGTGTCACAATAAGAAAATAAAAACCAGTCGCAGCTTCATGTGGACTTTAAAATACTACAGTAAAGCAGATTCCTCAGTAACAGTCTCTCTCTGTCTCCCTATCTAGTGTTCTAGGTAGTGAGCTGGGGCCTGAGGGTTATGAGCTGCAGGTGTGTGTGAAGGACTACTGTTTTGCGCGTGAGGATCGCACCGTGGGCACGGCGGTGTTGCAGCTGAAAGATCTGGCATCCCGGAGCAGCGCCGCCTGCTGGCTGCCGCTGGGGAAGCGCGTGCACATGGACGAGACGGGGCTCACCGTCCTGCGCATCCTCTCACAGAGGAACAACGATGAGGTCGCCAAAGAGTTCGTCAAACTCAAGTCGGAACAGCGCTCGGCGGAAGAGGGAAGAGCATGAGCACACACACACACATACACACTGACTGGAGGAAAAAAAAAACACACACACACACACACACCTGTGCTCTTCAGTCAGACTGGGCTGGAATATTTTGCACTCTCTGCATGTGAGTCTGGTGTCGTCTCCTCCACACTTCAGCATGATGAAGAACACTGTGATCACACACACACACACACACACACACTGCTGTCTGCGTCTCCACAAGGCCAGTGTTTTCTGCTTCTCCAGGATTTCTCATCAAACACACTCTGGTCGCTTTGGGTTTGGGTTTTAATGCTTCCAGATAATGAGTGACACTTTGGCGTTGAGGCTGACAGTATTATACGTGTGTTATCTGTGTTTCTGTTCTCCACAGGCTGTGTCATATCTGTAGTGCGGCGTCTACTTGAATAATGCAGAATTCTAGAGCAATACACACTGACTGAAACAGCAGCACACACACACACACACACACTGGAGTTCAAGACACAGTTCAGCTGGACATCACACATTCCTGCATATACACACGGAATATGGTTTATTATGGGGTGGCATGGTGGCTCAGTGGTTAGCACTGTGGCCTCACAGCAAGAAGGTCGCTGGTTCGAGTCCCGGATGGATCAGTTGGTGTTTCTGTGTGGAGTTTGCATGTTCTCCCCATGTTGGCGTGGGTTTCCTCCGGGTGCTCCGGTTTCCCCCACAATGGACTAAATTGGTTGTAGTGTATGAGTGTGTGTGTGAATGTGAGTGTGAATGGGTGTTTCCCAGTACTGGGTTGCAGCTGGAAGGGTGTAAAACATATGCTGGAATAGCTGGCAGTTCATTCCACTGTGGTGACCCCTGATAAATAAGAGACTAAGCTGAAGGAAAATTAATGAATATGTATACAGAAGAAGTGAAAATTATTCACCCTCTTGTAATTTCTTCTTCAAATATTTCCCAAATGATGTTGAACAGATTCAGGAATTTTTCACAGTATTTCCTATAATATTTTTTCTTCTGGAGAAAGGCTTATTTGTTTTATTTCGGCTAGAATAAAAGCAGTTTTTAATTGTTTTAAACCCATTTTAAGGTCAATATTATTAGCCCCCTTAAGCAATTAACAAAACAAAACAAGTCTTCTGTTCGTTACACAGAAATTGGGATAAAAATATAATATATAATATAATTCTGACCTCAACTGTATATGTGTTTTTGACAAACTCTTGTGTGAGTCACATTTGACCCATATATATCAAAAACAGGCCAATGTCCAAGGTTTTGTAAAAACTTATAATTATAATAACATGATTTTTACAATCAGCTGCACAATATAATTAAGGAGTGTTTCAGTAAGATGCAGGTCAGTGCTGTCCGTCACTCTCATGTTCATTTTTCATTCATTCATTCATTTTCCTTCGGGTTAGTCTCTATTTCAGAGGTCGCCACAGCGGAATGAACCACCAACTATTCCAGCATATGTTTTATGATGGCCTTCCAGCTGTAACCCAGTAGTGGGATACACCCATACACACTCATTCTCACACTCATTCACACACACTCATACACTACGGCTAATTTAGTTCATCAATTCCCCTATAGCGCATGTGTTTGGACTGTAGGGGAAACCGGAGCACCAGGAGGAAACCCACACCAACACGATGAGAACATGCAAACTCCACACAGAAACGCCAACTGACCCAGCTGGGACTCGAACCAGCGACCTTCTTGCTGTGAGGCCACAGTGCCACACATGTTCGTTCATGAATCTGCATATTTTAGTGGTGATGGAGGGATGGATGTGATTTTCAGCTGAACTGTTTCTTTATTTGGCTGAATACAGCATCAGATAAGCAGACGTGGAGCGGTTCAGATCTGAACTGCAGTGTTTTTGCACATTTATTGTTTTATTATGAACATGTTTACAGTAGAGTTTAGTTGTGTTTATTCTATGAGGCTGTGAGCGGTTATCTGCTATTTGGCTATTTATTATTCAGGTTTTATTACGAATGATTCATCAAAAAAAAAAAATTGTTATTGCTAATTTTGCTGCACATTTATTTTTTTAATTTAGTTTTATATTTTGAAGTGAAGTTTATTCATAAACTAATTTCCAGAGGATCACGTGCTTATGATTTACCACAACCCGTCCTGTATTAGCTAATCATGATCTCCCAATCCAACGCTATCTCAAGGCCAATTCGTAACTTTTTGATTAGTGGCTAATTCGTATGAATTCGTACGATCTAATTCGTACAAATTAGTTCGATTTGCCCATCACCCAATGACGGTTGGGGTTAGGGGTGGGGTTAGGTGCCACGCCTCCTTTTTAAAATCGTACATTTTCGTACGACTGAACTCGTACGAATTCGTACGAATTAGCCACTAAACTGACAAAACGTAAAATACTTACGTTTCCTCGTGAGATCAGGCTGCCCAATCATATGATTCCTAAGTTACTATAAATAACCAAAGTCTTCATTCTACATTTATCTTCGTCTGGAAGAAACCGTCCTCCCTCCTCCTCCTCCCCTTTTTTTTCCTCATAGATTGGGCGGCACAGCGGTCCAGTGCTTAGCACTGTTAGCCCCACAGCAAGAACACTGCCGGCCCTGGTCCTAGTCGGGTTGGTGAGTGTTTCTGTGCGGAGTTTCTCCCTGTGTCCATGTGTGTTTCCCCTGGGTTCTCCGGTTTCCTCCCACCATCCAAAGATATACAGTTGAAACCAGAAGTTTACATACACTGTATAAAAAGGCACATACCCATTTAAAAAAAAGTCAGATGTTAATGTGCCAGGAAATGAAAACTTGGCCACAAATGGGTCTTCCAAACAGACCATGACCCTAAGCATACTGCCAAATTAGTTCAAATGTGCTTTAAGGACAACAGAGTGAATGTTTTGGAGTGGCCATCACAAAGCCCTGACCTCAATCCTATAGAAAAGTTGTGGGCAGAGTTAAAAAAAAGCTTGTGCGAGCAAGACAGCCTACAAATCTGACTCAGTTACAGCAATTCTGTCAGGAGCAATGAGCCAAAATTCCTGCAAACTATTGTGAGAAGCTTGTGGAAGGAGACCCAAAACATTTGACCAAAGTTATACAGTTTAAAAGCAAAGCTAAAAAATACCAAGGAAATGTGTGTAAACTTTTGACTGTCTAGAAATTAATAAAACATTCTCTCATTATTCTGGCATTTAGCAATTGTAAATGATTTAGGTAATCCTAACAGACCTAAAATAGTAAACGTTTAGTCTGATTTACCATCAGACATTAAAAAATAAAATGGTTATGTTCCTTTTTTTTTAGTGTATGTAAACTTCTGGTTTCAACTGTATATAATACATAAAAGATTAAGCAAAACAGGCACTTTGTCTAGCTCCCTTCCTCCTCAAAGTAGTTTACCTTAGCTGTTTCAGCCAGGGAGTTTTTGAGATCTACCTGAGCTCAAACTCCCCTCTCGCTCTGTGAACAGGAGGGAGCCCTGGGTCCAAGGATCTCCTGAGCTCAGGGCTCTCTCCCGGGACAGCATGCCAAACAAGCTTATGATAAATCATCAGCTAAGTGAGAACTCTTGAATTATTTTTATTAAATAAATAATCATTTTTTTATCGTTAGCTTTTATTGTTACAATATTTGCTGCACTGTTTATTTTATTTTTTAAATTTTATTATTTGATTTTTCATGAATGAATGAATTGTTTGTTTTGTCTCTAGTTTTTTGCTATTACTAAATTTGCAATTTTGCCTCTTAAGCGTATTTCTTTTCTTGTTTTTGCTGTACATTACAGGAGGTCTGTGAGGCTTTTTTGTGCTATTTGGTTATTTATGATTCAGGTTTTATTGTCAATGATTCATGAGTGCACTTTTTAAAGTTCATTTGAGTTTTTTTATTATTTACCTTTTTTTAACAAACAAATTAATCATTTATTTTATCGCTAGTTATTTATTATTGCACATTTTTTTCCAATTCTTTTTTTATTTGTATTTTTTATTATTTTTATTGATTAAATGCATCATTTGTTTCATCATTAGTTTTTTATTATTACAAATTTTGCAATTTTGCTGCTTCAGTTTAATTATAAGCTTATAATAATAAGCTTATATTTTATTTTTTATATATATTTGCTAGACATTATTTTCAGTAAAACATTTACAGTATTAATTATTTAATTATTTTAATTAGTTAACTACAGATCTTTTTAAATACATATTCAACTTTTTATTTTTATTATAATTTGGCCACATTTTGATAAGCAATAATCAACAGTAATCAGTTAGGGCCAAGCAATAATAAAACAACAAATAAATAAAAGCCATCTCAAGATTTGGGTCAAGCATATTAAAAATGAGAATAAAAACATCTTGATATTAAAATCATAATAAAGAGATTTTTTTTAGGAAAAGTCTAAATTTATTCTCAGCATTTTGTTTAGACGTTTCCTCAAAATAATGATGAGCATAAACTCATTATTCAGAGAAAAAGTTATTTATTTTTTTTTAGATTTTTTCTCAAAATGAAAAGTTGAGATTAATGACTTTTTATCTCAAAGTTTTTATCTTTGAATGTAATAATTGGGGCAGCACGGTGGCTCATTAGTTAGCCCTGTCGCCTCACAGCAAGACTGTCGCTGGTTCGAGTCCCGGATGGATCAGTTGTCATTTCTGTGTGGAGTTTGCATGTTCTCCCTGTGTTAATGTGGGTTTCCTCCGGGTGCTCCGGTTTCCCCCACAGTCCAAACACATGTGCTATAGGGGAATTGATGAACTAAATTGGCTATAGTGTATGAGTTTGTGTATGGGTGTTTCCCAGTACTGGGTTGCATCTAGAAGAGCATCTGCCATGTAAAACATATGCTGGAATAGTTGGTGGTTCATTCCGCTGTGATGACCTCTGACAAATAAGGGACTAAGCCGAAGGAAAATGAATGAATGTATTTATATTTACATCTTTTTCCTCAAAAAAATTACTTTTTTCTTGGAATTTAATGAGTTTATTCACAACATTTTTAACTTTCTGTCCTAAAACTTAAGTTTAATCAAGATGTTTTTTTTATTATGTTTGTCCCTAATCCTCTTCCATAATTGTTTACATTAGGAGATATAATACTGTTTTATTTAATGTACATCAATACATGTTTTTTAGTTCGAGAGGTTTTAGTATTTTTATCATGTTTTAGTTTTTACTATCTGTATACACGCACTGGCCATTTTATTAGGTACACCTGTTCAACTGCTCGTTAACGCAAATGCTAATCAGCCAATCACATGGCAGCAACTCAATGCATTTAGGCATGTAGACATGGTCAAGACGATCTGCTGCAGTTCAAAGCGAGCATCAGAATGGGGAAGAAAGGGGATTTAAGTGACTTTGAACGTGGCATGTTCGTTGGTGCCAGACGGGCTGCTCTGAGTATTTCAGAAACTGCTGATCTACTGGGATTTTCATCTCATGGATGTGCAGTCGACAAATCTGCAGCAACTGTGTGATGCTATCATGTCAATATGGAGCAAAATCTCTGAGGAATATTTCCAGTATCTTGTTGAATCTATGCCATGAAGGATTAAGGCGGTTCTGAAGGCAAAAGCGGTCCAACCCGGTACTAGTATGGTGTACCTAATAAAGTGGCCGGTGAGTGTAAGATTTGTTTTCTTTCTAAAAACAAGCTTTAAAAATCACTCTATGCTTGATTTCTTTTAAACAACAACAACAAAAAAACAACCAAATGCAACGCAGCCATTGAATGTTAATTCACACAGGCCTTGACCATATACACACACACACACACACACACACACACACACACACACACACACACACACACACACACACACACACACACACACACACACACACACACACACAGACACACACACATACTTGTATACATGCTTTACAGGGACTCTCCATAGGCGTAATGTATTTTATACAGTGAATAAACTATTACATGACCCCACCACAGCTCAACCCTCACAGAAAACATGTAGACAATTTTGACGCCCATTAGTTTTGACTTTTGAATAACAGGGAGTGTGTATGGGTGGTTCTCAGTACTGGGTTGCATCTGTTGTGTAAAACATATGCTGGAATAGTTGGCGATTCATTCCGCTGTGGCAATCTCTGATAAATAAGGGACTAAACTGAAAGAAAATGAATTAATGAATTACAGGGACACTTTCAGGGGCCCAAAAAATTCCTTCAGTCCTGTTATTTTCCCCTTTGTATTTTAGTTTTAGACTTTTTTTTCACAGAACACTTAACTTTGTGATTCATGCTTTTATTTTACAGTTTATTTCTGCTTCTGAATTGCATTATGGGATGTAGATCTTTCTTCCAACAAATTTTAACCTTGAAATGTGTGGAAAAACTGACTTTTATGGACATTTGTAATAGTTTGCAGTGCTATAGTGTCTGGTTTGGTGTTGTATATTACGCTACAAACACTTGATAATACTGTTGTTTTACAGATTTATTTCTCTATTTATTCTACAATATATTATTTCAAATGACTAAAATGTCAATAAAAGTCACTTTATTAAACTGTAGAGTTGAATTTTCCACATTAGTGGACAGAGCAGAGATCAACATCCCATAATGCAAATCACAACCAGAAATAAACACTTGTGAATCCCAATACAGACACATCTATTAACAGTGTCCACACTCCGGGCACATCAGACACTTATTTAACATCATGTAAGAAAATGGGCATAATAGGGTCTCCTTTAAGGTGTGTCCCTGTAAATCAAGTCATACCAATGTGATGCAGCTCTGCTCGGTCCACTTCTGATGATGAAAATTCAACTCAGTTTAACAAAGTGACTTTTATTGACATTTTAGTCTCTTGAATTAATGTAGTGTATAAGAAATAAGACTGTAAAATAACAGAAATATGCTATCAGGGTTTTTTTGTGTCCCTGTAAACCACATAAACCTGTACACACACACACAGACAGACAGATGCGCTGAAGCACAAGCGGGCATGAAGACTGTGATATGTGCATGTGTGCATGAGCCGCTGCTCGTCTTCATCAAACTGCTGCATGCTGGAGATCCTGGCGCGCACACACACACACACACACACACACACACTCGTGTCCGTCCGTCTGCTGAATGTTTTTATACTGAGGATGTTTCTAATTTTCATTTTTAACCATTTGGATTGTTCTTAATGAGGATGATTGTGGATTAATGCAGCGTTTGCTTCCTATTAAAACAAGGATGATCAACAGCCGCCGTGTTTCTGTCTCATTTTCAGATTACACATGTCCATTATGAGTGTGTGTTGAGGGTGTATAATTATTAACTATAAAACTAGAGTTGGCCAAAATTAAATGTTTGTTTTGACGTAAAATATGTGGCTCAGTGGTTAGCACTTTGACCTCACAGCAAGAAGGTCGCTGGTTCGAGTCCCGGCTGGGTCAGTTGGCATTTCTGTGTGGAGTTTGCATGTTCTCCCCATGTTGGCGTGGGTTTCCCCCACAGTCCAAACACATGCGCTATAGGGGAATTGATGAACTAAATTAGCTGTAGTGTATGGGTGTTTCCCATTACTGGGTTGGGCATCTGCTGTGTAAAATATATGCTGGAATAGCAGTTCATTCTGCTGTGGTGACCCCTGATGAATAAAGGGACTGAGTTTAAGGAAAATGAATGTAGTCATGCCACATTAACACGGAAAGAACTAAATGACCCAAATAAAACTAAAGAACTAAATAAAGCTGGAGTATTTTCTTCTTCTCTAACTTGTTCAAAATAACTTACACTGTAAGTGCATTCGAGTTTCTCGTCTTGACAAACTAAAGGTAGAGTTTAAACGATTAACGGTCCCGTGAAGTGCTTGGAAATGTGCATTTTTATTTGATGTTGAACGTAATCTCAACCAAAACACAATGAAAGAGCGGGGCAGAGTAGCTCCTCCCCTTTTTAAAAAACAGCCAATAGCGTTTTGTTTTATCACAGCTCTGCCAGTGAGAGTGGTTGAGCTCCATAGATATATTCACTAGATGTCGCCTGGCCTATTGTTGTCTATTGGAAGGAATGCGTCAATCGAGCCGCCATCTTGGTACAGGGTCTCGGTCGTTTGAAATGAATGTGGGACCAAGGTGAAGTGGAGGACTGTGGCCATCCAAAGCCAGAGAAATACACATATACACATATATCTATGATCGGGAGTTTTCCCCGGTGGTCCGTATGCAAATATTTTTTTAAATTACGAAATATTATAATTTTACATCACTTTTCTACATTGGTGTACGTGACCGCACGAGCATTCCTGACAAAGAGTGAGTGTTTGTGTGCATGGAAATGCATTATCCTCCTTCCCTGTTTAATTTGATCTAATCCATGTCCTGAAACACACCTCCTCTCCTGCTTTCACTTCTCATTCTGACGGAGGGAGCGATTCGTTTGTGAATGAATCTCCGTTATGAACGACTCGTTCACTTAGCCGACAATAATACAAGTTTCTGGCTGCGCAGCGTCGTCTTGTCATATTTCATAACATTGTTTGCTTATTTTATTCAACAAAACTAGCATAAGTCTAGAATTTAGTGCGAGTTGGTGCTACTTTGCCTTATGGTGAATGCAGCAAGAGACTGTATTATCATCAATAACGTTACTTGTTAAGCACAAAAGTTCATAACATACAAAAACATAAAAAACTAAATCTTACCTATGAGATGTGATGACTTTGTGCTTTGTTTTCTTTGTTTGCTCGTTATTACACCCGTACACAGCGGTAAAGTCCAGCATCTTCACATTGTCACACTGTCTTGTCTAGTGCGGTTGAATGACGTTTGTCCTAGCAGCACTGTACCAATGTGGCGGCGCTATTGACGCATCTTCAGGGTCCCTATGCGATATCTAGTGTATATATCTATGGTTGAGCTCAAGCGCATCAAATGAACAGCAAATGAGAAGGGGGCGGGACATGTCAAACACTAGAGAGCATTTGATTGGTCAAAAGATTTGATGAGAAACTGAAGTATGAGGTGACGTGACTAAAACCGTTGATCCATTTAGACCAGGGGTGTCCAAACAAAGTCGGTCCTGGAGGGCCGGTGTTCTGGAGAGTTTAGCTCCAACACACCTGAACCAGCTAATCAAGCTCTAACCAGGTATACTAGAAACTTCCAGGCAGGTGTGCTAAAGCAAGTTGGACCAAAAGTCAGCAGGACACCGACCCTCCAGGACCGACTTTGGACACCCCTGATTTAGACAGAAAAGTGACAAACTACAAGCTTTATATGTTTATATCAGCTTTATATCTTCTAAATGCAAAGTTTGTCACTGTTTTGGAGCACACTAGCTTATAGATTATAAACAAACAATGCTGACACTAACATCTAAAGAAACCCTTTATTTTAATGTCATTGGCTATTTAAAATTAATTTGTAAACTTCCCATCAGTCCTAAAATCCCACATCACATGGAGAAAAGCTTTAATATGACAGAAATAAAGACACAGACACCACAGGATTATTGTTTTACAGTACAAAAACGGAAACGAAAAAACAAGATTTTATTAAAGAAGCATAAAAAATAAAACTCTTGATACATTTCTCATAACCGTCAAGTCAGCTCAAATGATACGCCGCGTACACAATTGTTCCAGCTCGCGGTTAAAAGGTCCATAAACTTTCAAATAAAATATATTTCAATTTTAAAATTTCTTCAATAATTTTTTCTCATTTTGTTATAAATTGCCTATATGTAGTACACAGGAAAGAACAGAAACATGGAAAATAAAGAGAACTTTGCTGTAATAAAAAGGGTCACATTATAATCTGGGATATTCATGTCAAGGTAAGCAAAGAAATTGTAAAAATAAAATGTGTAAAAAACGTTTGTCCATTTTGATTTCGTTTTTTTTTTTTTTTTGCCTTTGCATTTTTAGAAAAATTATTATTAGCTAATGCCTCATGGCTTCAAGACATGCAGAGAGTTTAACTTACAAATAATGATACATGTTCTTCAAAACTACGTTAACCTTTCAGCTGTGGAAAAAACTAATCCCAATGATTGTATCCAGGATATTTACAATTAGGCCTGAAACTCCGTTATTGAAATCACTTTTGGTTCGGCGTACAAAAGGAATTAAAGCGAACGTAAAGGAAAGAGTCGAGCGATATCAGGGCAAGAAAATGATTGATGGGGAAACAGCGTCTGACGTCGTTCCGATGCCTGAGATTCGCCTCAGTGAACCCTGTTTGAAGCCTTTTAGAGGAAAACAAGAGAAGATTCAACCTCAGGTCAACATGACCTTCATCGCCAAAACACACACACACGCACACACACACAACCGAAAAACTAGCTAGCTTCTGTTCCTCGCAACCTACAACACGCTTGCGTTTCCAAAACCACAGTCCCAAACAAATAAACGAAGGCTCAGATACTCTGTACAAATACTCCCAAGCCAGTCTTCAAACGTGGAAGAGCGGAGAAGGTTCAACACAATCTTCGTTTTCTCGGCAGCGACTTTCACCACCAAGGCACCGTTTACTGTAGAGCTGTGAGGATGCGTTCATTATTAGTATTATTACTGTTTTTAATTTAGCATTGCAATTCGTGGATTGTTTCTGAGATTTTCACAATGCATCGCAATTCTCTCTAAATCTAGCAGATGGCGCTCTAGGCTATTCATAAACAGCAGATGGCGCTCTAGGCTATTCATAAACATCAGATGGCGCTCTAGGCTATTCATAAACATCAGATGGCGCTCTAGGCTATTCATAAACAGCAGATGGCGCTCTAGGCTATTCATAAACAGCAGATGGCGCTCTAGGCTATTCATAAACAGCAGATGGCGCTCTAGGCTATTCATAAACAGCAGATGGCGCTCTAGGCTATTCATAAACATCAGATGGCGCTCTAGGCTATTCATAAACATCAGATGGCGCTCTAGGCTATTCATAAACAGCAGATGGCGCTCTAAGCTATTCATAAACATCAGATGGCGCTCTAGGCTATTCATAAACAGCAGATGGCGCTCTAGGCTATTCATAAACATCAGATGGCGCTCTAGGCTATTCATAAACATCAGATGGCGCTCTAGGCTATTCATAAACATCAGATGGCGCTCTAGGCTATTCATAAACAGCAGATGGCGCTCTAGGCTATTCATAAACAGCAGATGGCGCTCTAAGCTATTCATAAACAGCAGATGGCGCTCTAGGCTATTCATAAACAGCAGATGGCGCTCTAGGCTATTCATAAACATCAGATGGCGCTCTAGGCTATTCATAAACAGCAGATGGCGCTCTAGGCTATTCATAAACAGCAGATGGCGCTCTAAGCTATTCATAAACAGCAGATGGCGCTCTAGGCTATTCATAAACATCAGATGGCGCTCTAGGCTATTCATAAACATCAGATGGCGCTCTAGGCTATTCATAAACAGCAGATGGCGCTCTAGGCTATTCATAAACATCAGATGGTGCTCTAAGCTATTCATAAACATCAGATGGCGCTCTAGGCTATTCATAAACATCAGATGGCGCTCTAAGCTATTCATAAACAGCAGATGGCGCTCTAGGCTATTCATAAACAGCAGATGGCGCTCTAGGCTATTCATAAACATCAGATGGCGCTCTAGGCTATTCATAAACAGCAGATGGCGCTCTAGGCTATTCATAAACAGCAGATGGCGCTCTAAGCTATTCATAAACAGCAGATGGCGCTCTAGGCTATTCATAAACATCAGATGGCGCTCTAGGCTATTCATAAACATCAGATGGCGCTCTAGGCTATTCATAAACATCAGATGGCGCTCTAGGCTATTCATAAACAGCAGATGGCGCTCTAGGCTATTCATAAACAGCAGATGGCGCTCTAGGCTATTCATAAACATCAGATGGTGCTCTAGGCTATTCATAAACAGCAGATGGCGCTCTAGGCTATTCATAAACATCAGATGGCGCTCTAGGCTATTCATAAACAGCAGATGGCGCTCTAGGCTATTCATAAACATCAGATGGTGCTCTAAGCTATTCATAAACAGCAGATGGCGCTCTAGGCTATTCATAAACATCAGATGGCGCTCTAGGCTATTCATAAACATCAGATGGCGCTCTAGGCTATTCATAAACAGCAGATGGCGCTCTAGGCTATTCATAAACATCAGATGGCGCTCTAGGCTATTCATAAACAGCAGATGGCGCTCTAGGCTATTCATAAACATCAGATGGCGCTCTAGGCTATTCATAAACAGCAGATGGCGCTCTAGGCTATTCATAAACAGCAGATGGCGCTCTAGGCTATTCATAAACAGCAGATGGCGCTCTAAGCTATTCATAAACATCAGATGGCGCTCTAAGCTATTCATAAACATCAGATGGCGCTCTAGGCTATTCATAAACAGCAGATGGCGCTCTAGGCTATTCATAAACATCAGATGGCGCTCTAGGCTATTCAT
The DNA here is from genome assembly GCA_903798195.1 of Danio kyathit. Classification (NCBI taxonomy): domain Eukaryota; kingdom Metazoa; phylum Chordata; class Actinopteri; order Cypriniformes; family Danionidae; genus Danio; species Danio kyathit. The sequence continues at coordinate 69,241,210 of LR812520.1, forward strand.
AAACAGCAGATGGCGCTCTAGGCTATTCATAAACATCAGATGGCGCTCTAGGCTATTCATAAACAGCAGATGGCGCTCTAGGCTATTCATAAACATCAGATGGCGCTCTAGGCTATTCATAAACATCAGATGGCGCTCTAGGCTAGTTGGCAAATGGTGGTCTAGGACAGTTCTGAACAGTCGGTGGCGCTCTAGACTAGCTGTAAAAAGCAGATGGTGCTCTCAGCTAGTTTTTAACCGCATATGGCGCTCTAGGCTAGTTTTTGACAGTAGATGACGCTCTTAGATAGTTTTAAACAGCAGATGGTGCTCTCGGCTAGTTTTTACCAGCAGATGGCGCTCTAGAATAGTTTTTAAACTGTAGATGGCACTCTAGGCTAGTTTTATAACAGCAGATGGCGCTCTAGGCAAGTTTTTAAGCTACAAATGGTGCACTAGGATGGTTCTTAACAGTAAATTGCACTCTAGGCTAGATGTATAAAGCAGATGGCGCTCTCAGCTAGCTTTTTCAAACAGCAGATGGTGCTCTCGGCTAGTTTTACAAGAGCAGATGGCGCTCTAGGCTAGATTTAAACAGCAGATGGCACTCTAGGCTAGTTTTTAAAGAGCAGATAGCGCTCTTGGCTAGTTTTTAACAGCAGATGGCGCTATCAGCTAGCTTTTAAACAGCAGATGGTGCTCTCGACTAGTTTTTAAAGAGCAGACGGCGCTCTTGGTTAGTTTTTAACAGCAGATGGCGCTCTAGGATAGCTTAAACAGCAGATGACGTGCTAGGCCAGTTTTTAAACTGCAGATAACACTAGACTAGTTTTAAAACAGCAGATGGTGCTCTAGACTAGATGTAAAAAGCAGACGGCACTATTCTTGGCTAGTTTTATAACAACAGATGGTGCTCTCAGCTGGTTAAGAACAGCAGATAGTGTTTTAGGTTAGTTTTTAACAGCAGATGGCGCTCTAGGCTAGTTTTAAACAGCAGATGACGTGCTAGGCCAGTTTTTAAACTGCAGATAACACTAGACTAGTTTTAAAACAGCAGATGGTGCTCTAGACTAGATGTAAAAAGCAGACGGCACTTTTCTAGGCTAGTTTTATAACAACAGATGGTGCTCTCAGCTGGTTATGAACAGCAGATAGTGTTTTAGGTTAGTTTTTAACAGCAGATGGCGCTTTAGGCTAGTTTCAAACAGCAGATAGTGCTCTCGGCTACTTTTACAAGAGCAGATGGTGCTCTCGGCTAGTTTTACAAGAGCAGATGGTGCTCTTGGTTAGTTTTTAACAGCAGATGGCGCTCTAGGCTAGTTTTTAACAGAAAAAGGTGCTTTTGGCTAGTTTTTAACAGGAGATGGCGCTCTAGGCTAGTTTTAAACTGTAGATTGTGCTCTCAGCTTGTTTTTAATCTGCAGATGTCGTTCAAATTCTAGACTTAATTGCAGATGGCACTCTAGGCTAATTTCAAACAGCGCTCAAACAGTATCTAGCAGCAGGCTCAAATACCCAGAAATAAGATTGCATTGTGCTTTAGGCATGCAAGTGGTCAAACGTACGTGCACCTCAACTTTTACGCCACGAGATTAACGTAACCAGCTTACTATGCACGTTCTTGTAATGCGCTTAAACGTTTCCTAACTTTATTTTAATTTGAGTTCAGTGTGCATGGAATTGGAAGATGTTTGTAAAGCATACGGCGCCATCTGTTGGTAGAACCTAATTTCAGAATGCATTCAAGAGGGGATCGCAATGCATTCGGAAAATTTCAGAATCAATACAAAATCATTTGTCGATTTGCAATGCATGCGATCATCACCACAGCTCTGGCTGACTGCTCTCAAAGTCTGGCACATTTAATAGTCCTCAATGAAACCTGTACAACTCATGCAAACGAGGATGTCTGAAAAATGAAAACAAAAGTCCCTTGTGTTTCAGGAAAAACAACGTACGGAAGCCCTGCGTGATTTAGCTGCCACACAGACTCGAGCGGGACTGAAGATCCTGTTTATTAGCGAAAACCTGAAGTGTAGTGTGTAACCGGAAGCCCTTTAGAGTGAGTTCATGGCTTGTTGTGTTTAAAACGGGGCTACGGATGTCGAAAACAGCGGCTACGTTTATAGGCAGCGGACGAGGAAAACCACAGCGGGACTAAGTGCGACAGCCGGAAGACAGACTCCAACTCCAGCCAAAGACATTTCAGTGTGTCGCAGTGCACAAATCAGGATGACCACACACACACACACACACACACACACACACACACACACACACATTCACAAACGAAAAAAACATTCGAGTTAAAGATGGAGGGCGCCGTTCACTTCGGCACAGAAAAGCGTAACAGATTCATCCAAATACTGGCAACCCTGTTTCAGGAGTGTAGACTGCTGGAATGAACAACACACACCGTCCTCGTCGTGTTTTAAGGTAGTGTGGCAAAAAGAGAAAATGCACGGTTATGATACTTATAACATGTACTACTCTAGCTATCTCAGATTCAACATCAACTAGTACGTATAAATATTAAGTGTTACAGGAATAACCTCTCAACGTTTTGGTCTAAATGAGCGTTCGCAGTCTGGCGCTGCATTTAAAAAATGCACACACACACAAAAAAAACAACTTTTAAAAAATAATTTAAAAATCGGCAACCCTCTAAAAAACAAACACAATGCATTAGAAAAAAGTGCAGCGTAAAAGTTGAAAAATATCTGCGAGTAGAAAAAGGGAAGCATGAATTGGAGAAAAAAAACCCACCGAATATGAACATGAGCGCTAGTAAGACAAATAAAACAAGTACTTGAGTGGGTAACAACGTCATTATTATCATCAATATTATTATTATTATTGTCAATAAATCAGGAATAGTGTCATATCTAATCATTGCGGTCGCTCCTATGAAGGCGGTCTTTAAGAGAAGATGCGGATGCACTGTGTGGCAGGAGTGTGGCACACCGGGCACTCGGCATCCGATGACTGGCAGATCTGACCGGCGCAGTCCATACAGAACAGATTGTGTCCGCAGGGCACCAGCGCAGCCGTCACCTCGCTCTCGCAGCACACGTAACAGTCTCGAGGAACCATTCCAGCTAGCGCGCCTGCTTTCAGGCGACCTAGCATAGTAGCAGAAATGCCAACACCACTGCCGCCGCCTTCAGAGTCGGTCGGAGATCCACCAGGAAGTGACGACGCAGAGCAGGACGAATACCCGGTTGTGCTTCCTCCACTACTGCTGCTGCTTCCTCCAGAAAACGACCCGCCGCCGCCACCGTTTTGGAGCCAGGAGAGAGTGCTGAGCGGGTCGCTTTGGGCTCTGCGGGCGAGAGGGTGATCAGGGTCGGGTGATAGACGTGGAGTGACAGCTCCACCGCTGAGGCCGCTGCTATTGCGGCGGACAGGCTGCGGCTGCTGCTTTGCACCATTGACGAACGGCGCCCAAATATTAGCAGCGCCAAATTCAAAACCCACATCTTCATTAGTCGCCGGCAAACTAGGAGTCGAGTCGCCTCCAAAGAGAAGCTTCCCCCTGCGCTGCTGGTGCTGAATGGACTCGTCGGGCTTCCTCCATCTGCCGCGCGACGTGTTGCAGAAAACGACTCTGCGTTTGAGAATGACGTTTTCCGATGCATGGCAGGCGGCGGAGCCGCAGAATTGTGAGTTGCACGTGACCAAAGCGCACCGCTCAATCCCAGCGCACCCAAACCCTCTAAACTAACATCCGTCCCGTTGCTATGGAAGTCATTATCACCTTGGAGATCCACGAATGCGCCGGTGCGTAGAGTTATATGTGTTTCGATCTCCTCTCGGGCACGGTCCACGTTTTCCGGCATGCCTGTGACCTCAAACACGGGATCTTTCTCTCGGCTCGGTGTTACGATGTAGGTGTGCGTCTGCTGCTGGATGCGCTTGATCGTGGCTCCTTTAGGGCCCACTACTAAGCCCACGACTCTGTAGGGCACGCGCACCTGTATGGTGGTCTGTCCGGGCAGGTTTGGCGGGCCAGGGAGCGAGCCGCTGGACCCGGGAGCGCTGGCGCCGGCTTTGCAGCGTGAGGCTCGGATCATGGAGAAGTGCTCGGCGGCGGAGATGATCTCCCGTTTGGCCATTTCCACATCTTCACGCCGTCCCGTCACGATGAACACCGGCTCTTCTCCTCGCACCGGCGTTTTGATGTAGGTGTTCGTTTTTGCACGTAATGCTTTGATCTTGCAACCTGTGGAAAACAGAAAGAAGAAAGCAGATGTTAGAAATTGAGCATCGCTGAACTGGAAGATTCATTTACATTACTTTTAGTCATTTAGCACTCATAATCGAGGAGGAATTCAGTGATTCAACAACCAGAGGCAACACACACAACAAGCGCTGATTATGCAAATGAATGGGTTTTTCTCAGAGAATTTACATTTCATTTAGCAGATGCTTTTATCTAAAGTGACTTACACCTGCAACCACACACCCAGGGAGCAGTTGGGGGTTCAGTGCATTGCTCAAGGGAAACACCTCAGCAGTGGTATTGAGGTGGATATTCCCACCAACAATCCCTTTTGGTACAGAGACTTGAACCTGTGCATTTGGATTGCAAGTTCAACTCTAACCATTAGGCCATGGCTGCCCCGCTGCTAGAGTAAGAAGGGGAGTTTTGTTTTTGAGAGAGATTCAGTCCCATAAAGTCTAAAATGTCTAGTGCTGGGCAAAGATTCATCACAATTAATTGCATACAAAGTAATTTACATATTTAAATCTATATATCATTTGAATCAAATACAAATCACAATATAAATAAACATTTATATATATATTAGGGGTGCACAATATATCATTTGAGCATGGACATCACGATGTGTGCATACGCAATAGTCACATCGCAGGATATGTAATGTTGAGTTGGGATTATATTTGACCAGAAACACAGATTTGAGGAGACTCTGCAGAATCTAATCACAATAAAGTAAATGTTTATCATCTGCAAAGTGTTTTAAGGCCTGATAAACATTAGGGTTTAAAGCATTTTAATAGTGCATAAAGAAGTTTAATAAAGATTCATTTGATTGAACTATGTAATGTTATTTTACACTTGATCATTCAATTTCTGAAAACCATAAAGCACTGTTTATTTCACTTTAACATTCGCTTCATTGCGTTTATGACTGTAGTTTATTATACATGTATATACTAACTTACATTAAAATATATTTATATTTCAGTCCCCTACAAAATCATCCCAATAAACGTAAATGACTTTACAAACGGAGCTATTTAAGTCATCTGGTGAAATTGTATTTATATTGCAATATATATCGTAGAGAAAAAATATTGCAATGTCAAAGTACAGATGCAAATTCTCAAAACAAACTTCTATTTTGCATGTGATTAATTTTTGCCCAGCACTAACATTTTCTAAAATAGCTGACATTAGATTTGCAAGCAGTGGGATGATTTTTTTATAATCACGCAGAAATTAGTTTTATGCACCAATCATTGAGACTATTTTTAGTTTGAGGTAATTTTATTTGAGACGTGATATTAATTTTTTTATTATTTATTTAACACAGGACTGAACTAAGAGCAAATGTTTACAAATAATAAGTTAACTAATTTAATAATAATAAAAACAACAACTAAATAACAATAATAACAAACTGTTATTATTATTATTGTTGTTGTTGTTTTCAAAATAGTGAAGAGCAAATTATGAAGGACATAATATTGTATTTCTACATCAATATTATAACCACATGGTAATAAATGAATACTCTGTATAATCACTGTTTTACATTACTGTGAGGTTGGGTTTAGGTTCAGTGTGGGTAGTTGTTAATCAAATACAACGAATGGCTAATTTAATAAGTAATTCTCGTTATAATTACTGTTTTTATATTACTGTAAGGGTTGATGTGGACGTTAATAAAATATAATGGGTAATTTAACTTCCAGCCGCAGCTGTATCCCTTCTACAATAACCAGACAAGAGGCGCACTGTTCCTTTAAATGAGCTCGGCTTCCTGCGCTCAGCCAATGGCGTGCGTGCTGTGTGATGTCATCGCGGGTGTCTGAGCGCATGGCGTTTCAAACAAAGAGAACAATGCCGCTCCGAGGCAAACCGCACAAATCACGATTATTGAACACAAACGCAGATCAGAAACCAACGCATATCAGCCCCCGTCACTGATGCCCGCGCCGGACAGCGAGCAGCGCAGCCGCAGTGAGCAGAGGCGGCCTGTAATCCTGCGTAACTCCGCGGTATATCCTCACATGACCTGCGGCCGAGCGCGGATCGATGCGCGGCAGACAGACGGAGAGATGATGGGCGTGTGGAGGACAGGACAGACGCAGAGATCCACACGAGGCTCTTTTGTCTAGTTTAGAGCGCGAGACACGTCCATACCCCCTCCCTAACCACACCAAACCAACCCAGACCAGACCAAACCCCTCCTCCACCCACCTACACAACAACATTCATCCCTCTATCCATGCATTCACACACAGCACTCAGAGAAAAACGCCAGACAGCACCAAAACAATAGATGAATGTGCAGCGTCGAAGAAAATATTCAAATCACAGTGTTTGCATGCAATGTCACACAGCAATATTACTTCAAGTGAAGATTTCCTAGTATTCAAATGCAATGCATTTACTATTCATGATCTGGCATTGGGGAAAACACTGACATTTCTGTGTTTTTATTGTTCATTTATTACTTTTTGTTGTTTTTTTTTGCTTGCAAATATGAATATTTCTATTATGCTTTAAAAGACAAAAACAAATTCAATGCATTTATTTGTTCTTGATGCATGCTGACATCCTTCCAAATGATAATCCCCGTCTAATTACACCTAAAAAGTGATCAATTGCTGATTGTTGAATATAAAGCATTTACAATCCATGACGTCATGGAACACATTTTGAAAACACTGATATTTCCACGCAATCAACCAATACACCAGTGTTTTTATTGTTCAAATGCATTGCATTTATTATTTCAGGATCTAAAAATCTGCATGCAAATAACTACTTGCAACGTTCTTGTCATGTTCAAATGCACTCAAGTACTTATTTGCATACAAATATGAATATTTGAATTATATGTGAAAAGCAATCAAATGCATTGCATTACATTTATTTAAGCCCTGAACAATCTAAGACACGTCTACCAGTTAAAATGGCAAATTATTCAAAAACAATGCATTTACTGTGCATGATCTCGTTTAAGTAAACATCATATTTTTAACGCAGCTAACCAGTACACAACTGTAGCTTCATGGTTAAAATGCATTGCATTTATGCTTATAATCTCCTATTTTTAATATGTAAATAACTCCCTGAACTGAATTCCCATTGTTCAGATGAAGTATGCTCAATGAGATTCTGAACACTGTTTTGCATTTATTAGTTCATAACATGCACCAGACAGGTTGTTTATAATCTACTGTAGTCAATGGGAGTCAGTTTACCTTGTCTGCCGACGATCTCCGCCACATGCTCAGAGGAGGGCACGGGCACACACTCGGTCATGTTGACACTTCTCTTGCGGAGCACTGAGCTTTGTTCCCCGAGGATGGAGGAGTGCGGCCCGGCCATGTGATATCCTCCACCACTACCACCTCCACCTCCTGAGCCGTAGTACTCCGGAGAGGGCGAGCAGGAGCCGGGCGATTCCCGCGAGCCGCTGCTGTGTTCCATCATCTGCAGGTCCACGTAACCCCCTCCTCCGTTACAGCTCTCCCCGGCCGAGCTCCCGTCCAGACACTCCACCTTCTCCAGCGCCATGCGGGACAGCTGGTCCAGGGCGAAGCGCAGCGCCTCCTGGTGCTCCTCATCCCGGGGATCCTGCTCCATCTCCCGGGCGCCGCCGCCGCTCTGCCCGCTCTCGTGCTCCATGATGTCAGGGTGAAACAGGGGACTCGGCATAGTCGACCCCGCGTGCGCATCAGACACCCAGCAGACTGTACTTTCTAGAGTAAAAAGCACATTTAAACACAATGAGAAGTGATTTAGACCGTCAGTAAACACTGGGAAGAGTTTAAGACACGCTGCTGAGTGACCGGAGCGAGCGCTCTTGTTGTTTTCCAGCGCTGCCTTTTGTCTTTATTGTTTGCGCTCAGCTTTAGCACCGCGCGTGTTTTTGTTTAATAACGCGGATATAGCGCATGACATGCGGCTGCTATCGCGCTGAGCACACGGCAGAAGTGTGTGTGGTGCATTTGAGACATTAAATGTGTTATTCAGTGAGTTTAAACAGAGATGTTGGATGTGGAAGCGCGGTGTTGTTAGCCGCGCCGCTAACCGGAGATGATCAGTCACATTGTCGCCTTTGTTTGTGGATGTGAGCCGAGCACCACGCGGGCGATCCCGGCCGGTGTAAACCCCGGCGAGGGAGAAACTTACACGGCACACGGACATGCGTTCAATACAATAACGGAAGGCTCACCTTGTGTGCTCCCGCGCCACCGGCTGTTGTTTTCCGCAGTTTTCTAGAGGATGAGGCTGGTGGAGGGGACGGCTAACCGCTAGCTGCTAACTGTTTTTGGGGGGCGTTGAAGAAAAAGAGTCACTTTTAAAGCATTCGCGGTCAAACTGGAGCTCCAGCGCGGCTCAGATCACGCATTCCGCCTCGGCACCGCTCGCACCGGGTCTCTGCTCATGTTTTTTTTGCGGGTTTTCACGCGTGGAAGTCTGGAGACTCTTAGAGCGCTTTCTGTCGGTTCCTCCGGTCCGCCGCCTTTGTCTGTCTGTGCAGCAGAATCACTCACTCACACACACACGCGCGTCTCTCTCTCTCTCCCTCTCTCTTTAGCTCTGACGTCACCGGCGCACAACAAAGGGTTCAAAGGCCACTTCTGCATATTTACAAACAAAAAATTCTAAGTTGCAGCCTTCACATTATTAAATTAAAACTGATGTATTTACACTGAAACAAAACGGCTCAGAAAAGTTAAATGATAATATAAATACATATAAAGCGATTTAAAAAACGAAGAAAATAAATATAACACAAATACAGCAGAGGAAAGACTTTCATTTGTCATTTTTCCTGTTGTTTTTGTAAAGAATTTAGTCATTATTTAAATACAATTTCATCATCTGAAAAAAAGAAAGCAAGCAGAACTATGTCATTTAGTAATGACTTTATATACTGTAATTGACTCTAAAAGTCTTAAACCCTCAAGCTCATATTCATTCATTCATCTTCCTTCGGCTTAGTCCCTTTATTCATCAGAGGTCACCACAGTGGAATGAACCGGCAATAATTCCAACATTTGTTTTACACAGCGGATGCCCTTTCAGCCGCAACCCAGTAATGGGAAACTCCCATACACACTCATTCTCACACACACACACACACACACACACACACACACACACACACATGTTTGTTTTTGTGAAAGGTGGGTACATTACATAGACTTCCGTTCATTTTATACAGATCAAACCGTATATTATATTGCCCTCAACCCACCCTACTCCTAAACCCAACCATCACAGGAGACAGTGTACAGCAGGAGACAGTGTACAGCTTTACTCTCTGAATAAACTCATCCTGTGTGATTTAGAAGCTTTTTGAGAAGTGAGGACGTCAGCAATGTCCTCATATTTCACCTGCTTTTTGTAATACCTGTGTCATACCTATGTTATTATACAGATTTGTGTCCTGATATGTCACAAAAACACGTACACACACACACACACACACACACACACACACACACACACACACACACACACACACACACACTATGGCCAGTTTATTTAATCAATTCCTCTATAGCGCATGTGTTTGGACTGTGGGGGAAACTGGAGCAACTGGAGCAAACCCACACCAACACGGGGAGAACATGCAAACTCCACACAGAAACACCAACTGACCAGGCCAGGACTCGAACCAGCGACCTTCTTGCTGTGAGGCGACAGTGCTAACCACTGCGCCACCATGACACCCCCTACAGAGACAAATATAGCTAACTAAGGGCCGTTTATATCGACGTTGATATTTAGTCGCACCATGTTGGTGTTTTGTAACGTCTAGTTTTTACAAGGTGGGTTGTTGTTAGCCCAACGTTCAACTTAAAAACCACTGAACTTAAAAAACCAGCAAACTGTTTGGAAGCAGTAAAAGTGTCCAAGATGATGTCCAAAATCTTTACACGCATTGACCCAGAGACTGTTTAGATGCAGGTCACTGATGAGAAGATGACGGATGTTTAATGTATGATGACTGAAATGGCCTTAAACACCCAGCAGGCACAAGACATCCACATGACGTCAGATTGACGTTGTACCCCAACATTGTGGGGACGGTGCATTTTGTTTGGAAATGAAAATCGGGTTGACATCAGAGCCCAACGTCAGGTCGACGTCAATGTCCAACGTCCAACCTAAAACCAAGCAAATATCAATGTCTAATGATGTTACAGCTTGACGTTGTGTGGATGTCACCACTATGACGTCTATCAGACGTTGGATTTTGGTTGCCATACCTGATGAATAAATGTCAGTATTTGACGTCAATATGACGTTGGTTTAAGATGTCGGCTCGATGTTGGATTTCTGTCACTTTCTAACACCTAAAATAGACCAAATATCCACATCATACTAGACATCAAAATAATGTCCTTAGCTGCTGGCTAGACATTGAATTTTGGTCACCTGACATCACAACCTAAATCTAACCCAATATTAATGTCTTAAGACGTTGTGTGCCTGCTGGGCAATAACTAAATGTGTAGCTGACGCTGATCGGTCGGCTTGTATTTTTGGTTGTTTATTGTTTTTGTATTTCGTCATTTGGAAATGTATTGGTTTAGGTTTATGTTATAAATTTTCTTGTTTCCGGTTGGCTTGAGTTGGAGGTCACATGATCGGTCTTGATTGATATAACCTGCAAGAGTTTGTGTGGACAATATAGTGAGATCTCAATACGAGCACCTGTAAAATGCTCCTGCTTATTCTACTGCTGGTTATCAGGCCAACACGGTAAATGAAACGACATTGTTTGTATATTATTTGGTTATTTTATGTCCTTTGGATTGGGTTTGTGTAAAATATTTGGTTTGTATCCTTTAGTTTTCACGGTGTTCAATAAACTAAACGCATGGACATCAGTATTTGGGAAGCGTGGACTGTTTTAATAACCGGCGGGTAGCTACAAAATGCACTACAGAATGTTACGTTTACACACATCCACAAATGACATGTAAATACATCAGCTTTTACAGTGTAATACTCACTACTCACGAGTACTTATAAAAAGGTCTACTTTATATTACTCATACTAATATTTACAGCAGATACTTTTACTCTACTCGCACTACATTTTTAGGCAAGTAACGGTACTCTTTCCACCACTCCTGGTTACACCTGTAATTTGACCTCAAAAGGTGTTTTAATTAATTTTGATCTAAAAAGAGTATCTGTGGAATCTTATGATTTTACTTATTGATAATTTCATTTTCATAAATGTAGAATAAATCATTCTAGACCTTGTTTAAAGGTTTTTACAGTTGATTTCCACTCATACATTATATGCAGGTTGTATATGAACAGAGATTAACAATATTCCTCTACTGTAAATCTCTGTTCATAGCTAACACAACCTGTATATAATGTTCATAGTACATCCATCTGTAAATATCACCATAGTGTTTCTATAACTGCACTTTATAACTTATACCTGTATCCTGCTATATTGCACTCCTGGTTAGACCTAAACTGCATTCCGTTGCCTTGTACATGTGTAATGACAATAAAGTTAAATCTAATCTAAAATATATGCAGTCTCTTCAGTGTGTTAGTAGTAAGAAATGTCCTGGTACAGCTATAATAGCTGTTAATTGAATAGCAAACCTGCTGTCTAAGATGTCCTACATGTACTGACACTGTGGAGATATCTATATTAAAACTAACTTGTATTTATTTAAATCAGGGGTCACCAATCTCAGTCCTGGAGGGCCGGTGTCCCTGCAGGGTTTAGCTCCAACTTGCCTCAACACCGCTGCCTGGGTGTTTCAAGTACACCTAGTCAGACCTTGATTAGCTTGTTCAGGTGTGTTTGATTAGGGTTGGAGCTAAAATCTGCAGGACACCGGTCCTCCAGGAACAAGTTTGGTGACCCCTGATTTAAAATAATTATAAATAAGAGCTCACAGCAAGAAGGTCGCTGGTTCGAGTCCAGGCTGGGTCAGTTGGTGTGCTCCGGTTTCCCCCACAGTCCAAACACATGCGCTATAGGGGAACTGATCAACTAAATTGGCCATAGTGTATGAGTGTGTGTGTGTGAATGAGTGTGTATGGGAGTTTCCCAAGTTCTGGGTTGCAGCTGGAAGGGCATCCGCTGCATAAAACATATGCTGGAATAGTTGGTGGTTCATTCCCCTGTGGCGACCCCTGATTAATAAGGGACTAAGCTGAAGGAAAATGAATTATTTAGATTGTTTATAATATTCTTATTATTTATTCATTCATTTTCCTTTAACTCAGTCCCTTTATTAATCTGGGGTCGCCACAGCGGAATGAACCGCCAACTTATCCAGCACATGTTCACGCAGCGGATGCCCTTCCAGCCGCAACCCATCCCTGGGAAACATCCACACACACTCATTAACACTCATACACTACGGACAATTTCAATTAAAAAATGTGAAGAAGGCTGCGAATTCGAGAATTTTTGTTTGTAAATAAAATATTTTCCATACAAAATAAAAAAAGTTAATAATGTAGTGCTCTGATATATCAGTTTTACCTTTATAGTAACAAATAATATCTTGTAGTGCACAGGTGTCAAACTCAGTTCCTGGAGGGCTGCAGCTCTGCACAGTTTAGTTCCAACCCTAATTAATCACACCTGATCAAACTAATTGAGTCCTTCAGGCTTGTTTGAAACCTGCAGGTGAGTGTGTTGGAGCAGGGTTGGAACTAAACTGTGCAGGGCTGCGGCCCTCCAGGATCTGAGTTTGACACCCCTGTTGTAGTTGAAAGGGTCTGGAAGAAGCAGTGTAATGACCTATATGGAGATGTAAGCTATTCCAAAAGCTTTTTGTGTTTTCACACTGAAAAAAATATGTGAATCAGGGTTTCGTCTTTACAAAATGAGCATGAACTATCAACCTCCATATACTTTTTCAAAGTGCTATTCACTGGATATATTTAATGAAGAATTTTCTTTTGTTTTATTGGGAATGCAGTACTTATGAGGTAATAGCCAGGCGTTTTTCCAGTCTATTAGCTCAATGAAGGATGCCCAGTAAAATTTGTCCTTAGGAGCATTATACTTTTTATTTTGGAAAATTTGTCGAATATATTTATTATTACATTTTTTGTCAAAAAGACTAATTCCATTTAAGTTCAGCTCTGGCTCTTTAATAACATTTTCATTAAAAATTAAATGAGATTTTATAAGTTGAATTAGGCCCAAAGGAATTGCTTTTTGCACAGCATTAAATTCTTTAAAAGGTAATGAAAAATTATTATCAGACATAAATTGTTCATAAGACAAGAAGTTGCCAGACTTATCAAAAATTGAAAGAATCCACATTATATTTCTGCTAAACCACGTGGATAAAAAAATAGATTTATTTATAATTCTAATATCAGAGTTGTTCCATAACATGCATTTATGTGGTACAATTTCCACACAATTTCCAGGAAAGAAGAACCTGCTGGTGAAATTTTGACAGTGCAATTGGCAATTTATTAGGTAGATAATTACATTTTTAAATAAAAGGAAGACCTCCAATTTTTGTAAAAATATAATTAGGAATAAAAAACCATAAAGAGTTAGGGTCTTTCAAGCATCTTTTAATCCAATTTATTCTAAATGTGTTTACTAAGTCCTCAAAGTCGAACACATCACGTCCACCCTCTTTTCGACTATTTGCTGGAACTGTTTTCTTAAGTTTATGGGATTCATTCTTCCAAATAAAGTTTAGGAATATTTTGTTAACTTCTTTAGAGGTAAGTATACTAACAGAGAGAGAAAGTGATAAACCTTCTGCTTTGGTCAAAAGAACCCTCCCATAAAGAGAAAGGTCTCTTTGGAGCCAAAGATTAAAATTATTATGGGGTTTTTTAATCCTACCAGAAAAGTTGAGCTGTTGTCTAGCGGCTAAATGTTTTGTTAAATAAATACCCAAATACTTTACAGTCTCTTTTACTAAAATACCATTTAATGAGGAGTCAATAGTTTCATGAATCCTCATAATCTCACATTTGGACTTATTCAATTTCAATCCAGAAGCACATGAAAATTCTTCAATTATACTTACAGCCTTGGACAACTGATCTTTATCTTTTCTAAATAAGGCAGTGTCATCGGCCAACTGGGAGATTTTAATTTCTCTATCAATAATCGATATACCTTCTAGGTTACGTTCATATATAATATTTAGCGATAGCAATTCTGTAACTAAAATAAATCAAAAAGCTGAGATAGGGCAACTCTGTCTCACTCCGCGGTTAATAGAAAATCTTTTAGAGGTGTTGAAGCTAATTAAAAACAGAACTACTATCTTTATAAAACATTGACAAAAAAAAAAAGTCACCAAAACCAAATAACTTAAGGGTCTGCAAAAGAAATCCGTGTTTAGAGTGTCAAATGCTTGATAAAAGTCAAGGAAAAGAATCATAGCTTTAGAATGTATAAAATCTGCATAATCTAAAAGGTCCAACAAGTCTTATATTATACTGATATGTCTTTGCAGCCGGTCTCTTTTTGCACCCGTGTGACGTAGGTTGGTAATTCGTCTATACTGAACATCTCAAACTATTTCGCACAAAACGTGTGAGCGTTTCATATTACTCACACATGCTTTTAACTCCAATATATGCGAAAGACACTGGTCAGGTGTTATTCACTGCAGATCTTGATGGTCAATTCTGATTTTGTGACTGTATCCGATTATTTTGCTGACCTGCTAACATCATCTTTTAAAAGTGACTCATATCCGATTGTCTGCATTTACACTGCACACGGCAAATGCACAATGAGCAGTAAAAAAAAAAAAAAAAGAGCGGGCGCTGACTAACAGCTGATAATAAAAGAGCGCCTTTTTCTCCGTTCCTGTATTTAATCTGTTCGCAGCGCAGGGGTTCATCTTTTTTATTCTTTTTGACAAGTTGTTTTACTATCATTTATGACAGAAAAGTTCTCATTCGGCCAATCTAGGCCTTTTTAAACCAGTAGGCATCTTAATGTAATGTCCATGGCAGGATTTATGCATGTGACGTATGCAATAGTTTTATATTAGTTTATATTGGCTACGTGGTGAATACGGAGCTCTCGCTCTCTCTCCTCAACATGCTTAAATACTTGTGCTATATGACAATATAAAAGCTTTTTCAGTCCTCGTGTGTGAGATTTAAGGTTTGGTACTCTGCTGAAGAAATGAAAGCGTCAGAGTTAACATCATTCACTATGTTTTTTTTTTTTTATAATTATATTTTAGGGGTTTTCACCTTTATTATAGTAGGACAGTAGAGATTTCAGACAGGAAAGTATTGGGAGCAGAGATAGGGGAAGGATCGGCAAAGGACCTCGAGCCGGGAATCGAACTCGGGTCGCCGTGAGCACGTCTGTGCTATATGTCGGCGCACAATTCCACTAGGCCATCGGCACTGACCACTATGGTTTTTAATGATGCGTGACTCACATTGACAGGTGAAAATCCGATCTACCTGCTTACACCGCAGACACGAGGGCACAGATCTAATTCACATCAGATAAATTTCCACATATGAACAAGGCCTGAATCTGATTTGAGTAAATCGGAATCCATGTGATTTTTTTCCTGCTTACACGTTCATGGGCCATATCCCATCTGTGCCACATGGGAGAAATGCTGTGCTGTTCACTTTCTGCCTGATTCAGACTGATACGGCTAACAGCTGCTCTGACTGACAGTGTTTACACAGCGCATGCTTTTAGAGGTGTGACGCTTTTCCTGGTGAAGTGGAGCTGATCTGCGAATCACAGCACATTATGTTAGCTGACCAATCAGAGCCCCTTGAGGGCGGGCCTTTCAGAGGAACTAGGAAATATGACAGTGGTATTCATGTTAGCGGAGTATCTGCATATAATCAAAGTAAGCCATATGGAAAAATAAGGTGATTTTCTACAAGTGAAGCATGAGCACACATTACTTTGCATCACAAGCAAGCCTTAAAACACACTCTTGACCACCCCTTGAAATCCTAATAAAAACAATAAGTAATAATGTGAGTGATGTTTCATTTTAAAGAGAAAATATGCATTAATTTACATGTTTAAAGAGGTTTATTTTCCAAGTTTACAAATAATTTTTCTTCAAAATAGGGCAAAATATAAAAACACCTGACCTCAGATATGACCACACAATGCAGTCACTTATGAAGAAAAAACATCAGGGTGTGTGTGTAAATCATATATTAAATTAATCATCGGTTGTGTGAAGAATAAGTCAATAAAATCAAAACACATTAATAACTCGTACGCCATCATGTCAAAAGCATGACATTTCCTAAATAAACAAACCGCTAATCCCATCTCATTACTAAATATTACTGGAGAAGTATTAGAAAAGCTAGAAAATGACAGATTCGTGTATATAGAAGGGAACAAATACAACCCTAAAAGCACCGATGTAAGAGCTTATGTCACTCTACGCTAGTAACATCGTCCGTTAGCGTCATTAGCATCATAACAAAAGCTAACATATAAAGAAACAACATAATTGAGCACCATATTTGTACCAGCTACCACAAAACGACACCATCTCTGAGGTTTTAGTCCTAATAACGTGGCATTTTGTGTGTAAAAAATGAATGTGTAAAAAACTATCATGATTGGACAATTAGCTTATGATGTTTATGCTGAAAATCAAAATCTCAGTCTATAGGACACACACGATGACGTTCTCAGTCACAAACGCATACAAAATAGAGCAAACGCCGCTAAAACAAGCTTGTGTGAGGAAAGCAGTGTGTGGAGTTTTATGAAAGTGTGAAATGTTGGGAGTAAAACTTTCACAGTTGAGCTGGAGACGGTTTGTTTTCTGCATAGGGGTCAGAGGTCATGTCTGACTGCGTCTTTGGGTTCATTTGGGTCATCTGGGTTGTTCTTATTGCCATCGGTCAGCCTGAAAACAAAGATTAACAGTGTTAGATTTACATTACAGGTCCTGTGGAGGTAAAAAAAGGTTTTTTAGATGTTGATGTAGTCAACATATGAGCCTTAGGGCTCATTGTCATTGTCTTTCATTACACGCAGCGCGCTCACACATGAACAGCGAGACAGAGGAAATAAGTCAATCATAATTAAGACAAAATCTTTAAACTAATGACCTCTATTAAAAATGTTGACAGAGGTTTATGAAATAAGAATAACAGCGGAGCATTATTTAAATGCATATTTTGTGTGGAGCGATCGATTTGAGGTAGCCTGATATTCTTATTTGACAAAAGAAAAAAAACATGATTGGACAAACAGCCTATGGCGGTTCTTAAAAAGGATTCAGTCAGTAGCTATGTTTCCATCCACCTATTTTTATGCGCATTTTGGATATGTGCCTAAAGAACTGGCTGATGGAAATGCCATGATGCGCATAAATTCTGAAAATGCGCAAAAAAAAAAACAAATGTGCATAACTGAGTAGGATAAACTTTTTATTCAATAAGTAAAGATGCGCATAAACTACTACACTTATCACACAAATTCCAGTGTGCGCATTAAAAAAAAGGTCATGTGATTTTGCTATAAGAGATCATGTGATGATAAAATGTGTGTAAATGCACAAACCAGCAGGCTGAGCACGCTGTAAACCATCTGAACTGTTGTTTTGGTCATTCTAAAATGCCTTACTGTTTAAGTATTAGTGTTATTATATTATTAATGACCTCCAGAATCAAGAGCGTTTGTGCTCCGTGTCTGACGCCTTCAAACGCCACCGCGCATTCACTGCGTGTCAGGATTATCTTCTGAGGCGCAAGTAATTTATTAGATGAAGAAAAGATTGATGCAGCTTCTCCTACTTTAGTTTTTACTGTTGATATTTGGCGCCAGTTAATCAGGAAGTGACGGTTTTGTTCGCTTTGACACGTTGGATGGAAACGCTGCTTTATTCGCACGTCTTTTATGCGATAATCCAGTTTTGCACATAAAGTTAATCCGCATTTTTGGATGGAAACACAGCTAGTGTTTTTGTTTTGTAATCTAAATTTGTCATTTAAGTGAAAAATATCTAGAGCGGGTTTATTTATTTTATTATTTTAGTTTAGTTTATTCTGTTTTTCTATGCTGCTGGAAACACAGCAGTTGTGTAAAGATGCTGTTATGTTCTGTATGCTGTTCGCATGTTAAAATAAATCCGTATTTTAAAATGTAATATTTAATGTGTCACCCAAATAGACACTTCAATTATTTTTTTTAATTAAATAATATTTTAATATTAATCTGTGAACAATTAATTTTCGGTTAACGAGTGTCGATTGACGTTTGGCAAAATCAACCGAAATGAGCATCCCTAATAACAACCCAACGTTCAAAACATGTTCTCCTCCTCAGAACATTCAACAAGCTTACTCGTAACAAACAAAAACAAAGTACATTTGTGCGGCGATCAGACGAGTGCTGTGTTGAGTGATTGACAGGAGGCGTGGCTATGTAAAATCAAGTGATTGACAGGTGGCATGGCTATTAAGAGTTGAGTGAGTGACAGGAGGCGTGGCTATGTAAAGTTGAGTGATTGACAGGTGGCATGGCTATTAAGAGTTGAGTGAGTGACAGAAGGTGTGGCTATGTAAAGTTGAGTGATTGACAGGAGGCGTAGCTATGTAAAGTTGAGTGATTGACAGGTGGCATGCTATTAACAGTTGAGTGATTGACAGGAGGCGTGGCTATGTAAAGTTGAGTGATTGACAGGAGGCGTGGCTATGTAAAGTTGAGTGATTGACAGGTGGCATGGCTATTAAGAGTTGAGTGATTGACAGGAGGCGTGGCTATGTAAAGTTGAGTGATTGACAGGAGGTGTGGCTATGTAGTTTAAAACTCTTAAATACTTTTAAAAAGAGATGATATTGTTTTATTGATCCTGCAGGAAAGCAATATTGAACTGGTTGAAATATTTCTGCATGTGACAAAACTTAAACCCAAAAGATTTGGGGCTTTTGAAAAACATTCGGGACTGAAGCCCCAGAAGCCACAAAGCCCCTCCGCCCCTATTTGGCAAGTCCTAAATGTTGTAAGCTACCTCTCATCTGATTGGCTGTGTGTGTGTCTGTTCCAGCTATACGGTGTCCATCTCCTCCTCAGCGGAGTCTTCGCTCAGAGGTTTTTTGTCGTCTCCGGCTGCTTCCTCGATGTGTGCCAGCATGTCTGCCATCAGAGCTTCCTCCAGCCTCTTCCTCACGTTAAACACCAGATCTTCCTGCTTCCTGTGGACGAGTCCAGAAACACACGTAAACATCCGAACATGTGAGTTAATGATGTCATGCTGCTAACACACACGACCTTTCAGAGCTTACAAAAATAAGAGCATTAAAGGTCCTGTGAAACTAAAATAAAAAATATAGATGTTAGTCTTAAGGATATCTATAAGCTAGTGTGCTCCAAAACAGTGACAAAATTCCCATTTAGAAGATATAAACCTGACATAAACATGTAAAGCTTGCAGTTTCTCACTTTAGTCTAAATGGATCAACAGTTTTATTTACGTCACCTCATACTTCATTTTCGCATCAAACACTCTGACCAATCAAATGCTCTCTAGTATTTGACATGCCCCGCCCCCTTCTTCTCATTGGCTGTTCATTTGATGCACCCACTGGCAGAGCTGAGAAAAACACAACGCTATTGGCTGTTTTAAAAAAAAGGGAGGAGCTACTCCATGTCCTACCCTCTCCTTGTTTTAGTTGAGATTACATTAAACACTGAATAAAAAAATATGCACATTTCAAAGCACTTCACAGGATCTTTAATGAGAGTAAACCACAAGTAAAAGTTAGTCAGATAGACTATAATAGGTTGTGTTTAAATATTGAATAAGGTATTTTCTGTATATTTCCTGGTAAATTTGAGATAAATGTGACCCTGGAGCACTTATGTTGCAAGTTTTATTCATTCATTCATTCATTTTCCTTCGGCTAAGTCCATTATTTATCAGGTGTCACCACAGCGGAATGAACCGCCAACTATTCCAGCCTATGTTTTACAAGGAGAATGATCTTCCAGCCACAACCCAGTACTGGAAAACACCCATACACACAAACACTCCTACACTATGGACAATTTAGTTCATCAATTCCCCTATAGCGCATGTGTTTGGACAGTGGGGGAAACCGGAGCACCCGGAGGAAACCCACGCCAACATGGGGAGAACATGCAAACTCCACACAGAAATGCCAACTGACCCAGTCGGGACTCGAACCAGCGACCTTCTTGCTGTGAGGCCACAGTGCGAACCACTGAGCCACTGTGTCGTTCCATGTTGAAAGGTTAATAAAGACTAATATTATTGAATTGTTTATATGATGAAGACTATGAAATTTTATTTTACATGTTATTATTTACATTCTGTACCAGAAAACCTTAAAGCACCGTTTATTTCCCTTTTATATTTGCTCCATTGTGTTTATGATTGTAGTTTATTATATGTATATAATAAATTACAGAAAGCTATACATATTTTACTCCCCTTCATAACCATCCAAATTGATCTAAATGATCGACTTTACAAATAGAGCTATTTAAATCATCTAGTGAATTTGTATTTCAGAATCAGAATCAGTTTTATTGCCAAGCGTGCTTCACACACACACACACAAGGAATTTGTTTTGGCTACAGAAGCTTCCAGTGTACATAAAGTGACAACACAACATAAATATGAAAAAAGACGATAAACATTAAACAGAGATGCAGTTAGTGAAAGGATCTGTATGTTGAGTTGTATGTACAGATATGTTTTAAATATACAGGTTATAAGGTGCTGTGTACCAATGCGAATGGAGAAAGTATTGCATTGTATATTGTTATAAGGTGCTGTGTACCAATGCGAATGGAGAAAGTATTGCTCGATTATTGCACAGTAGGGGAATATTTAACTGTTCATGAGGTAGATGGCCTGAGGAAAAAAACTTTTCCTGTGTCTGGCTGTTTTTGAGCTTGGTGCTCTGTAGCACCGACCAGGCGGTAACAGTTGGAACAGATAGTGTGCTGGGTGTGAGGCGTCCAGAGTGATTTTGCGAGCCCTTTTACTCACTCTGGAAGAGTACAGTTGTTGAAGTTTAGGAAGGGCATTGCCAGTGATTCGTTCAGCAGTCCGGACTTACTCGCTGTAGTCTACGGAGGTCAGTTTTGGCAGCTGAGCTGAACCAGACGGTGATTGAAGTGCAGAGGATGGATTGGATGACAGCTGAGTAGAACTGTCCGAGCAGCTCCTGTGGCAGGTTGAACTTCCTCAGCTGATGAAGGAAGTACAGTCTCTGCTGGGCTTTCTTCACAATAGAGTCTATGTGAATGTCCTACTTCAGATCCTGAGAGATGGTGGTGCCCAGGAACCTGAATGACTCTACTGCAGCCACAATGCTGTTCATGATGGTGAGTGGGGGGAGTGCAGGGGGGTTTCTCCTAAAGTCCACTATCATCTCCACTGTTTTGAGCGTGTTCAGCTCCAGGTTGTTGTATCTGCACCATAAAGCCAGCCGCTCCACCTCCTGTCTGTGTGCAGACTCGTCACCGTTCCGGATGAGGCCGATAACAGTAGTGTCATCAGCAACCTTCAGGAGCTTGACAGAGGGGTCTTTTGCGGTGCAGTCGTTGGTGTACAGGGAGAAGAGCAGTGGGGAGAGAACACATCCTTGGGGGGCACCAGTGCTGATGGTTCGGCTATCTGATCCATTGACAGACAAAGCTAGGAACAGAGAGCTGGGTCAGCTCTTGTGATTTATAAATGCAATATGTAGAGGAGAGCGGGGATGAAAGTAATGTGGGACAAAAGTAACAAAGTGATTTTCTCGAAGCCCTGACAACATTTACTTTCCAGGCTATAACAGCACATTCAGCATGCAACCTTTTTTGCTTTTTTCAAATTTATTTTTGGCCTTTTTGCCTTTATTAGATAGGACAGTCTTGAGACAGAAAGCGAAGTTGGAGAGTAAGATGGGGGGTAGGGTAGGAAATGTCCTCGAGCCGGGATTCGAACTCGGGGACGCTACTGCACCATATGTCGGCATGCTAACCACTAGGCTATTGTGCAGAAAGTAAATTATTGTAGCGGTTCTTTTTTCCTTATTACAAGTTATGTTTCTCTTTTCATGAATCACAGTAATGATCAATCTACAGGTTATTTAGTGCAATAACACATCCTTAAGTGTAGATGTAGATGTTTCTATATAACGTTAGCATACACTTTCTCTGTGAATTTATGTTTTGAGTTTTTACTCTAAACGTCACATCCATAATGCTGGAATTGCTCAATGTTAAACTTTTCCAATATCGTGTAGCCCTATTCCAAACAGCAGTGTAATAGTCTGCGAAAACAACCTCCTGATGTACTTTATCCCTCAGTCATTGATTTATTGAATATCTGCCTGCGTGTATGTGTGTGTGTACCTGATGTCCTCATCGGTCACCATGAAGGCTTTACAGAGCGGCTGTGTGGTGTTCAGCCAAACTCCAGGGTTTTTCTCCACAGCGGCCGACAGTTGACCCGTGATGGGGGCCGAGCTGGTGTGCAGAGCGCTGGCCAGAGCCGAAAGAAGAGTCTTATCTGAGTAACTCGGACCCACACCTGCACAAGAGGAAAACAGCACTATAATAAATCGACTGCATTCAGGATGATGATGTGTTTTATATTGAATGCCATGTACTAAAACAGTGGTTCTCAACCGGTGGGGGGCGAGTAGGCTACAGGATGGGAGAAAAAAAAAAAAAAAAAAAAACTGTAAGTGATCTTTGAGATCCGTGAGATCACGCAGTCGCGCACGACACACAGCATTTAGCCATTTATGAAGGCTTGTATGTGTTTGTTTCCGTAATCCACGTGGTTTGTTGCATGGCTTTCTCTGCGATGCCATTTTGTTTTTGCCTGTGTGTGCAGCAAGCATTTTTTGCCGGTAATGCTGTACGAGAATTGGAGAATGGCAGACTTTGTCTTATATTAGCGGAGTTCGTTAAACTCAGACACATCGCCTATCCGTGCTGCTGTGGTCGCCTATGTTTAAAATCCTCCAGATTACAGGCAGGACTAATGGTTGGAATAAATAGGGAAAGAGACCTGCTGTACTGCTATCCACTCTGTCTGCATTCAGACCCGGGGATTCAGGAGGAGAGAAGGCCCTTTTCATTTACTGTTTATATAAACATGATTATATTTATAATGATATAACATATGTGGTTATATATATATATATATATATATATATATATATATATATATATATATATATATATATATATATATATATATATATATATATATATATGTTCCCAGAGATGGGTTGCGGCTGGAAGGGCATCCGCTGCGTAAAATCGTGCTGGATAAGTTGGCGGTTCATTCCGCTGTGGCGACCCCGCAAGGGACAAAGCCGACAAGAAAATGAATGAATGAATATATATATATATATATATATATTATACAAAATTACGAACAGCCTATCATAGATGTCAGCATAAATTACTTACTATTTATTTCTTTGCATTTTAAGATTTTTTTTTTATCTTGAGCTGGTGAGCCCACAGACAAAAGCTCCTCTTTTCCCCCTGCTCCGAGGTAGACTTGAACAGAAAGAGAGGGTTTCATGACCCTTTAATGATAATACATGATACAAATGTAATAAATAATAAGTAGGGGTGTCAAAATTAATTGTTTCTTCGGTGCACTGCAATGCAGACAGGGACAATTCGATATCGGTTCAGTAATAGATCATAACCGGTTATTACGTACTGACGTCATTTATCTCCTATGCGCGATGTCGCTGTATAATACTATGGCGAAGAAGGCGAGGGCGAGTAAATAAAACGCTCCTATTACTTAAAAGTTAGACGATTATGCACAGTTCAACTGTTTGTGAGTTTGCTGGAAAGTCTTTCACTGACACTGAAGAAGGCACAGCACATGAGCCGCTATTTCACTACTAGGGAGAAATGCTGTATAACTCCATCTCTGCCTCTCTCTCTCTCTCTCTCTCTCTCTCTCTCTCTTTGGACATTTGACCCTCTGGCGTGTTCGTGAGGTAACTTTTCCTCTCCTCTTGGCTGTTATAGCGATACTTGTGGATCCAGACACGAGCGTGCCTGAGGTGCAAGTTTTCTCCACTGCGTCTATTATGGATTACCTGTGATAACCGCGTATGATGCGCATATAGTCTGTAACCGCGGCTGTTCTTTCCACATCACTCATTGGTGAACAGCGCTTTCATTTCTAAAGCCAATCGCAGCCTTTTCTGTTGAGCGGGAGAAGACAATGACCAGTGTTACATCCTATGATATAATTGGATGATAAGTTGTTGGTGTGAGTGGCAGTTTATTGTTCTCCCCTTTTGTTTTATTATTTCTCTTTCTCTCTGTCTCTCTCATTGAGCAGCGCTCCCAAACCAGCCGCACCTGCTTCCAATCAGAGCAAGTCGGATTTGTTGCTGTTGATTGAGCGTCCAGGCTTTATTAAGAGGCAGAGAAGCAAAGCACAGAGAGAGTCTATAGGAGTGTAAGACCTCGTTTGTAATGTAACGTAATGTAATGTGTATATTTATATAGCGCATTTATTGTGTATGGCCATACACCCAAAGCGCTTCACAATCATGAGGGGGGTCTCTCCACACCACCACCAGTGTGTAGCATCCACTTGGATGATGCAACGGCAGCTATAGGACAACAGCACCAGTACGCTCACCACACACCAGCTATTGGTGGAGTGAAGAGACAGTGATATAGCCAATTCGGTGGATGGGGATGATTAGGAGGCCATGATCTGTAAGGGCCGATTGAGGGACTTTGGCCAGGACACCGGGGTTACACCCCTACTCTTTACGAGAAGTGTCATGGGATTTTTTTTAATGACCACAGAGAGTCAGGACCTCGGTTTAACGTCTCATCCGAAAGACGGCGCCCACCGACAGTGTAGTGTCCCCTTCACTTTTACTAGGGCATTAGGACTCACACAGACCACAGGTTGAGCGCCCCCTGCTGGCCTCTCTAACACCACTTCCAACAGCAACCTAGTTTTCCCATGTGGTCTCCCATCCAGGTACTGACCAGACTCAGCCCTGCTTAGCTTCAGTGAATAACCGGTCTTGGGCTGCAGGGTGATGTGGCTGTCGTTTGACAGCGCTCAAAAAGCGGGATAATATTTACATTAGTTTATTTGCTATAAATGCTCGTGCTGTTCTGTGCATGTATTGGAGTTTTGTTTGAAACGTTCAATAAGAGTGTTTCCTGTGAGCGGGTCAAATTAAAGGTAGTTCATATATCTGACTGCTTGTATTAAAGGACACTATTGCGTTACAAATAATATATAAGTATTAATATATTTATAGATTTTAATAAAAAAAAAATATTCTTGTGTTGTGAAGAAAAAATCTAATTATGTATGGAAAGCACCATCAATGCACCGTGATATCGAATTGAACTGAATGGATGACATGATAATCGTGACCGAACCGTGAGACCAGTGTAGGTTCACAGCCCTAATAATAATAATAATTAATACAAAGCATTACTGATTTGGATTTTCAGCCAAATGCATCCGTGTCTGGTGTGCATGAGAGATGCTCACCTTGCAGTCCTTTGGGAAGATCCATGGTCTTGACCAGCTCCTCCGCGATATCAAACGCATTGAGTCCACTTAGCTTCTTCTCCCAGAACAACTGTGAAAAACACAAGTCAAAGACGTCATCATGCTGCAAAAAAAAACCCTAGAGAGTAATAATCACATTTGTGATTTAGCAAAAGCTGCGATTGTCTTGCACATCATATTGAGAAGAGTAAATGTCTCTTTCGGGCTTGAGTCAAACAGAACAACCAAATGTAGCGCGGAACATAAATATTGAACACATTGTCATGTTTTGTGCTGGGAATAATATTCCTAAAGGAGCTGTTGACATGGAGTTGAAGCAAATTTTAGTAAAACCCAAACAATACAAACATAAAAATAAAACAAAGCAAATCTGAGTTGTGTGTAATGACACAAGGAGAAAGCACTGAACTACTGAAATGTGCCTAATACTTTATATAAAAGTCTTTTTTATTGACTGCAGCTTAAAGATGCCTCTCATATGGAGAATGAAGTCTCATGCATTGCTCAGGTGTGAGTTTCTCACAGGCTTCTACAGAGTGTCAAAGTCTTGATGGTTCTGTGGGTCTCGTCCATCAAATCTGAGCTTCATTTTGTATTTTCTATTGGATTCGGATCAGGTGATTGGCTGGGCCACTCTACAGCTTGATTTTCTTTCTCTGAAAGCATCTGAGAGCCTCCTTGGCTGTGTTTTGGATCATCGTCTTGCTGAAATGTCCACCCTGGTTTCATCTTGATCCTCCTGCTAATGTAGATGTTGGACTGAAGCAGCTGATATTCATTTACACTGAGGAAGGGCAGAGGCTTGCTGAAGAACTACTGAGAGACTTCAGCTGCTGTCTGGGCCTTCACTGCTGAACTACACGTCCCTTTCTTCATGTGCTCAATTTTTTTTTCCTGTGTCATTTCATTTTTATTACACATAACTTCATTTGTAAACAAACTAGATTTGTTGAATATATGGATTTATTTGGTTGTTAACATCCGGTGAACATTTCAAGTCAACGGCAGCTTTAGAAATATGTTTTCTGAGAAAAATGCTGACGTGTTCAATACTTATTTTCCCCACTGTACGTAAAGCCTTGTTTATACTCGACGCGTCCGCTAGTTCGCTTGAGTGCGCCGCGGAGAATCTGACGTCATCGCGGCGTTTGCGGATGTTCGCTTTGAGTGCGCGCGACATCATTTCGGCTGGTGGTGCGCACGGCATTTTTTGAGACCCAAGCGAACAGTGCGCGCGGCGCCGCATCTGGTTTGAGTTGAAATTTGATTTGATTTGATTTATTTATTTTCGAACAAAATATCATACATAAAATATCTTCAACAACAAAAAAATATTCATTTTAACATGGTCGAAAATGGAGCAGGATGAAGCCCAAGCTTATTATTTTCCCACCCCATTACCACACACATCATTCGTCTATTACTTAAACTTATTTCTTCTTTTACTTCTCTCTTCTTTTTACATAAGACATATTTTATCTTTTTGGCATCTTTGACACATTACATGTTTGATTCCATTTATACATTTACATTTTATAACATAGACCCCAAAAGCAAAACAAAAACATTATACTACAAATAGCCATTAACTACAATTTCATCATACCTTTCTCATTTTATGCTTTCAATCACCTTCATTATATTCCTTTAATAATATATATTTACACAGCTTTTTAAACTGATTAATATCCTGACATTGTTTGAGAATCTGTTCTAGACTGTTCCATAATATCACACCACATACAGACATACACAAACTTTTTAATGTTGTCCTTGTTTTCAACCTCCTAAAATTGTGTTCTTCTCTCAGATTATATCCCCCTTGTCTTTCTTCAAAACATTTTTGTATACATTTCGGAAGTAATTTATTCCTAGCTTTAAACATAAATTGTGCCGTTTTAAATTTAACCAAATCATTGAACTTCAGTATCTTCAATTTAAAAAATAAAGGATTTGTATGCTCCAAATACCCCACTTTTTCTATCAATCTAATTACTTTTTTACTGCATTGTACATAACGATTGTAAATTAGATTTATATGTATTCCCCCAAATTTCAACACAATAGCTCATATATGGCAACATGAATGTGTTATATAATATATACATTGATTTATTGTCCAGGATAAATTTTGAAATGAACCACTTTGAAGAGATTTTGTCTGAAACAGGTACACCTGTACAGACATCTTTATGATCCGTGATGATAGAGATAACCTGATGAACAATAATTTTTGGCTAGAAATTGCAACAGCAGTGGGAAAGGAGGAAAGTTTTTGTTAAAAAGTTTGGAAAAACCTGAGGGATAGTCTGTTAAAGCCAAAAGAGGACATGGCAAAAGTGGAAATCCAGCTACACTATTACAGAAATATGTTTTTCCACCATTTATAGGTTTTACACTGATGTATATATTACAATTTTGAATTTAAAACTATTTAATAATTACAAAACTATAATTAAGGATCAAATTATTTCTTTGATAACCGGGAAAGAATATTTGAACCTATCAGTTTACAATATACTGATGCCCTGTTTTTCTAGGCTTTATTGGTGATAATGGTCAGGAATGTTTGGACTATTATTGCCTTTTTAGCATAATCAGAGGACAGAAACTAGCCAGACATAATGTGTGAATTGGGGAGCGGGCTAAATAAAAAAAAACATCTGTATTTTTAAGTAAGTCTGTTTTTTTTTTTACTTTTATTCTTGCCATAATAGAAATATATTTGTAGAGCAACCCATTTTCTCTCCTCATTGATATTTTAATAAAGTTTGATAGGTAAAACTGTCTGAGATATGAACAAAAGCAAGTGATGCATCAAGGTTTGATTAAAACAAACCTTGAATGGTTATAAAAATCCCTATAATCATTAAAATAATTTATAAAAACAATTAAAATAATTCGTTTAAAAATCTTGAACGATATTAATGATATGACGTAGTTCCGGAAACTTTCTACTTCTCTGTTTATCTGTCTGACTTTACGGTCAGTTACTTTTGAGCGCCCCCTGTCGTTTTAAAGAATATCACAACGGCGAACGCGGCAAGTATAAAAGCCTCGTCCGTTTCGCGAGGTGTGCACGCAGTCAGCGGAGGTTCGCGATGCGGCGCCAGGCGAAAGTATAACTCCAGCTTAATGATGCAATGCCTGTGTCCTGGCTTATTAGAATGCTCTTATGAAGCATGTTGTGTGCTTTATTCTGTTTAAGACCGACATCATCTCACAGAAGGACTTATTTTAAACACTTGACTGAAGCTATAAAGTAAGCTCAGTAAAAACGCCATTATTTGTGGACTAATTTGATTAAATCCAAGAATGTTGGAAATCTGCAACCACTGACTTCGATAGTAGGAGAAGCAAATACGACAGGAGTCAATGGTTACCGGTTTCCAACATTCTTCAAAATATCTTCTTTTGTGAACAACAGAAGAAACTTTAACAGGTTTATAACTGCTTGAGGTAGAATAAATGAGGAGTTTTTTCTTTTTTTTTCACCATGATTTCTGGCAATGTGCTAAATGTTATGAAAGAGAGGGGTGAAGGGCGAGCACATGATGATAAAATCTTCAATTATTTTTCATCAACTCTTCCGATACAGCAGACATGGGTGTGAGATATAGATCCAGATTCACCTGTCTGGGCTGCTCAACAGCTTTCTGGGGGTCCGTCTTGACTTTATTACTGGGGTGATTGGTGACTTTAGTGACGGGCTGTTTAAAGATGGACGCCGTCTGTCGGACTGGCAGAGACGTGTTCAGATCCGGTTTACCCTGCAGAGAAAAACACACATTTCCCATTAAAAAAAAATCTCAAACAGATCGAATATTACCAGTCTCTCCCAACCTTAAATGACTATATAGATGCGACTATTGAGATTCATACAATTGATAATTCACTTCTGTGGTCAAAAATGGAGGAAATGGGCTGAGTATATTTCAACTAGAAGATCTGATTCTGTTGCTGTAAATAAATAGAAGCTGTTCGACTCATTGATAAACACATGCTAGTGTGTGTATACACATATGGTATTTATATATACTCAATGTATTCTGAGTAATACCTATAATGAAGGTGGTCATTTGAGATTATTCTGGAAGGAATTACATTAGGATGCACATTCTTACCCTGGATGTAACGTGTATATATTTATTTTTTTAATTAAAGACTATTTTCTTTTGATTTTAATGCTATTTTTCTTTTTATAATTCTCAAAATTTGAGTACTATGTATAGTTAGTACACCTGACAATAATGTTTGCAAATTGTATGTCATTTAAATAATGGCTTTAAATACTCGAGCTCCTGTTTATCTACCTTCTGTCTCACTACAATCCAACCCGCTCTTTAAGATCTCAAAACTCAGGGCTTCTGGTAGTACCTAGAATATCAAAGTCGAGTAAAGGAGGTCGAGCCTTCTCATTTATGGCCCCTAAACTCTGGAATAGCCTTCCTGATAATGTCCGAGGCTCAGACACACTCTCGCT
>LR812520.1:69276436-69393936 GCA_903798195.1 Danio kyathit
AGGTCGCCACAGCGGAATAAACCGCCAACTTATCCAGCATATGTTTTACACAGCAGACGCCCTTCCAGCCACAACCCAACACTGGGAAACACCCACACACTCACGTACACTTTGGCCAATTTAGCTTATTCAGTTCACCTGTACCGCATGTGTTTGGACTGTGGGGGAAACAGGAGCTGACACATAAATAAATACGCATATAATAAATATTATATTAATTGCTATTATTAATTTATATAAATACAATAAACATTAGTATATTTAATGTATTTATATAATATATTAGTATTATATTAATATAATAAATATCCTAATATTTATATGAAATAAGAATAATAAATATTATAATATTTATTAATTATTTTACATCAATAACAAATATTGGTATCATAAAAAAACATATATTAAGTAAAAATAAAATAACGTTTTTATAGTTAAAAAATATTGTTTCTTGAAATGCAGTACACAAAAATAAAATAAATTAAAACTAAAATAAATATGAACGCTATATACACGAAAAATACCCAATAAAATGACCTAACATACAATAAAGATAAATAATAAAGTAATTTAACGTTTTAATATAACTACAAAAGTATGATTCAAGTATCAGCCTTAATAAAGTCCCTAAGGTAAGTTCAGGAGGAGCCTGACCAGTCAGGTGGCTCAGTCAATTATCATGTCACGTGTGTGTATACAAGTAGCGGCCTTTGCACTGTTTCACTTGACTTTTGTTCCGGCATCCCTCCACCTCCCCATCTCCTCCTCTGTTTTCTAAAAAGGGGTGGAGGAGGGGCGACTCATACTTGGAGCTCGAGCCTCCTTCAAGGACAGGAGGTCCGACCTCTCTTAGGGGTTTGATAGCTTAAGGACAGCAACGCCAAAAGCGTTTACCATGTTGACGCAATTGATTGAGCAAGTGAACTTGTGAATGATAGTTAAAATAACACTTTATAATTTACTTTTACACAGATCAAGGGCTGGGGTGGTTAAATATAATCATGAATGATCTTATCATGGTGTGTTACGGCTCAAGCCGCGGTCACACTGGACTTTCCTCCCCATAGACTTCCATTCATACGCACGCGAATGCGTCAGACCAGAAACGCAGCGTCATGCGTTGAGTTTCGCAGGTTGCTGCAGTGCAAAGTTCAAGCTTGGTGAACTCTGACCTGCGAAATCTATGGAATACAATCACTGTACTGCGTGAGATCAATACAGGATCAAAACATGACCTCTCTGAACTGAAATTTAAAGCATGGAGCAATCGCTCGCTTATTTAATGTCTAATCATCTTGTTTAATCCCGCCCCTTTTCGCAGCGCCGTACGACAGAAATTCGCAAGCTCAAACTCTAGTGTGACCGCGGCTTTATTCACACGGGGCTTCAGCGTCAACGCTTGACAGAGGGCGTGTCTGAAGTTGGGGCTGACGCGATCGTCATAACAGCGTCAGTCAATGAAATTAGTCAGCAATAGGCCACTATTGGAGCTGGTGTATTTGCATACAGCGATCCGATTGGCTGACGCTTCCGTCGGCGCTTGAAAAGTTACGCCCCATTCACACGAGGCGTCAGCTTCAACGCTTCCCATTCACTTTGAATGGGTGACGTCAGGCGTTGCCGAACTGCATTGTGGATCCGTCGGCGCCGCTTCAGAGGCGTTGCTCGCTGCAGAAGTTGGGACATGCTCAACTTTTCAAGCGCCGACGGAAGCGTCAGCCAATCAGATCACTGTATGCAAATACACCAGCTCCAACAGTGGCCTATTGCTGACTAATTTCATTGGCTGACGCTGCCATGACGATCGCGTCAGCCCCAACTTCAGACACACCCTCTGTCAAGGGTTGAAGCCCCGTGTGAATGGGCCGTTAAGCATGTCCCAACTTCTGCAGCGAGCAACGCCTCTGAAGCGGCGCCGACGGATCCACAATGCAGTTCGGCAATGCCTGACCTCACCCATTCAAAGTGAATGGGAAGCGTTGAAGCTGACGCCCCGTGTGAATGGGAATTAGGACACGTTGTGTTCAGGATACAAATATTTTAAAGTCTGGAATCAAGAGAAAGTTCAGAGAAATGAAAATACATGAGGAAAATCATCTTTAAAGTTGAAAATATTTATGGGAATGTACAAAATGTCTTTATGGAGCCTTTACTGAATATTCTAATTATTTCTGGCTGTAATTTTGACACACACCGTGTATTTTTGGCTACTCCTACAAATACAGCTGTGCAACTTAAGACTTATGTGCTCCAGAATCTTTCACTTATTCATTCTCCTTTGACTTAGTCCCTGATTTATAAGGGGTCACCACAGTGGAATGAACCACCAACTATTCCAGCATATATTTTACGCAGGGCGTGACTTTCCAGCCGCAACCCAGTACTGGGAAACACCCTCACACCCACACACTACAGCCAATTTAGTTCATCAATTCCCCTATAGTGCATGTGTTTGGACTGTGGGGGAAACCGGAGCACCCAGAAGAAACCCACACCAACACGGGGAGAACATGCAAACTCCACACAGAAATGCCAACTGACCCAGCCGGGACTCGAATCATCGACCTTCTTGCTGTGAGGCCACAGTACTAAACGCTAAGCCCCCGTGCACATAGTAATCAGAAGAATGTAAAATGAATTTAAGAGTTCAACATTTGCATAACAGGTGATTAAATTAATGTGGTTTATTAAAGCACCGCATCAAACCGCTGACGAGCAGACGACGCGGAAAACACAACAGAATGATCAAACAGAGCTCAGGTCCATGAAGAGGTTATCAATAACGAGAGAATGAATGACGGTGCATTTATTCCAGGCGGTTTCAGAAGAATCAAACAGTGATGCTGTCGAATTAAAACCTTCTGCTTTTGCATCAGCTAATGTTGATTGGTGGAATCCACACTGAAGAATCACCAGGGCAAATCAATCCAGAGCTCCTGAAATAAATATCACACTGTTCGTTGGCAGCTGATGAGCAGAAGGGTCTGATTCGGATGTTTTGGGCACCGTCTCCACCTTCAGTGCATGACATGATGCTGACCTGCAGGACGACACAACAGAAAAACATCAACAAAACCAATCAACAAAATCAAGTCACATCACACCCTGTTGACTTAAGGGTTAAAAATGTCGCCTGCAGGGAGCAGCCATTTCTAGTGGTGTCCGAAACCATAGTGAACATTATGAAGTGCACTCAATCAATCCCACAATGCACAGCAATAACAAGTCTACAACCCATGTACATTAAACAGCTAGAAAATACCCATAACTGTACGTTCACACCGAAAGCGGCGAGAGCGTCAAAGTAGCCGAAAGTCATTTTCAATGGGAGCCGGCGGCGATAAGCGGCGAGGAGCAGCGCAGCGCGTCTTCGCCGGTGTGAGCGTCGAGGAGAGTTGAAATCAAGTCAACTTTATGGTAATGAGCTATGACGCGGTTCGGCGGCAAGCAATCAGAATGTAGAAGTCCACCGCTTGAGAGGAGTCAGAGAACACAGCCACTGTGAACTTTGTTTCCGACCACAGGTGTTCCCAAGGGTTTAATTATTGCGGTTGCTGGATTTCCAATTATTTGCAATGTTTTCTTACTGGAACGTAGATTTAAAAAGTTACTGGCGAGTTACTAATGTGCATCAGTGTTATATAGTAATGGGCGATATAAACAATATGTGATATAAACGATACAAAATAGAGATTCTAATTCTATTGCACTGTCGCGATAATGCATGTTTGATGACGCAATCTACCCGCGAAATTAAGAGCAACAGCAACAACAGCACTAAGAAACGCATGGCATATTGTGGCTTGTCTACATCAGTGCCTCCCACACAGATTTTACCTGGGCGGCCGATATATTATTGGGGCGGCCCGGTTCTGTGTTCGCGAGAAACTGAGAACACTCTGCCACAGACTCGCATGCTCTGCATGCAGACCCACAGAGACGGGCTGTATCGCGCTGGATACTGAACTGTTGTTCTGATTTGGGAGCAGCTTTAAGAAGAGCGCGAAGACTAAATAGACTGATTCAGCTCATTATTTGGGTTGACAATACATTCTCTTTTCCCCGGACATGTCCGAGAATCTGCTTTCGCTTTCGATATTAATTGTATTCATTTTTGCATTACTTTATAAGCAAACTTTGTCTGGTGCGTCTCAATCTCTCAGCAGCAAAAACACTACAGCAGACAGAGAGAGAGAGAGAGGGAGAGAGAGAAAGAGCAGATCAAGACACCAGTTTTAATTTCATTAGGAGAACAAAATGTTTAAAACCAAATGTGTTACCTTATGCTGCAGATTAGAAATATGTTTTTATTTAAAGTATCTGCAATACACAATTTTATTTGACTAATTTAATACTGGAAGTAATTTCAGTACAGTGTAAGTTCCTTAACTAAACACCAGTTTATTTGTTCTCTGCAACTTGGCATTTAGGAACCAAGGACTTAAAAGAAAAGTCTTTCTTTCTAAAAGGCACTACATTTAGTTTATTTATCTGCAACATTGTGTTGTTTAATTACAGTTTTGCTTTTGCACAATAAATGTTCTCAAAATGACATGCAACGTTTCTTTATTTCTTAAAAAAAAATAGCAGTTTGGCTTTCCTAAGGGTCTCTGTAACCTGTTCTGAAATGGTTCTATTATAATTTATATATCGCAATATATATCGTTATCGCAAGAGGCTGCAATGTATATCGCAATATGGATTTTAGGCCATATCGCCCATCCCTAATGTTATATATTTTTTTTTCTTTAAAAAAAGCGGGAATTTCATGCGACAATACAAAACAGTATTGCTGCTTCAGAATAATTCAGGCATATGAACACATCGTGGAGCAAAGCCACACCACATGCAACTTGATCTTCCGTAGTTAAGTGAATTTGATAATAAGTGTCCAACATCTTCACGCTAGAAAGCATGTTTTATGCGGGAGTGTTACTGATATGATATGCTGCAACGGCTCCTTTAAATATGAGATAAATGTGTAGCGAATTTTGACGCTCTCGCCGTCGGAGCTCAAGGCAGACAGCGTTGTCGCCAGGGCGGCCAGAGCCACCTTTGACGCTCTCGCTGCTTTGGGTGTGAACGTACAGTTATGCACTGATCGTTCACAAATAAATGACCGTGTCTGACCACAAGATGGCATCTAAAGCACAATCCTATCGCTGTATAGTTTAAAAATAAAATATTATTAAACATTTGTAAGAATGACCTAAATCAAACGTCTAGTTTCATTACTAATAGACAGCTCCATAAGTGTTAAGAACTATTACAGGGTCTGACCAACAAGTATAAACCGCAGGAAATACTGTGGTACACCTTGAAACTAGTCATCATCCCTGGTCTACTCTATAGGTCCTCTAGATCAGGGGTTCTCAAAGTGGGGGTCGGGACCCCCCGAGGGGTCGTGGGACAATGAAGAGGGGTCGTCTGGTGATTTCCAAAAATCTATTTATTTTTTGTTAAACCATAAGAATTACCATATTTTATCCATAACCTATTGAACAGGAAAAATAGTCGTTTATAGTTACTATATACAATATAGTTACTATAGTAGATTATAGTTACTAGTTCAATTGATTTGCGACCCCTGGGGAAATTAAATTACATTAAAGACACAGCAATAGTGTCAGATACAGCAGATTGATTTGATAACACCAGGTTAAACTTTCTGGCACATTTACAGCACTGACATACAAAAAAAAAATTTAACGAAGAATAGACTTGGGTCTATTGGTGTGTGTGCGCCATTGCATGCAAGGTTTCTGTATTTATAACAACTTCAGAAGATATTGGGGGTCATGAGTCACTGGCATTGTTATTTTGGGGGTCGCGGGCTGAAAAGTTTGGGAACCCCTGCTCTAGATTAATGTGATAGGGCAAAATGAGCATGATACGCCCCTTTAACAGTTACTAAACAGAGTTTAATGAGAGATGAAAAGGGCAAACCTTCTTCTAATCATCTTTCTTGAATTTTCCATTAATGTAGGGAACGTAGTCCAGGATGAGCCGCCAGTCGGTGAAGTGGACAAAAACTACACCTCCTGCTCCCCCCCAGAAAACAAGATTGGGCACCCTGGAAAAGCAGACAGAAGAGTTTATACATCTGTTGTTCAGTCACTGGTGTCCCTTTAATAGATTTATGATGGTCTTCAAGTTAAATTGTTCTTCTTAACACAATCTTCACATTTCTTTTTGTGTGAAATCTGACTTTTAGTAGGTAAAGGTACGTTTGTATTAAACGTTTTATATCCAGAACCATTGCTTTCTGTGTTCCTCAGTGGTGGACTGACTTTCCCAAGCCTTAAAAGCAACTTTTATGAATGTTTATCATGCTTTAATCAGCACTGAGTTGCATTGCATTAAAACTACTTCCATCACAAAACTAAAAATTTAAATAAAATCTTACCAAAGTCCTGCTCACACTGTCAGATTTCAGCCACGATTTTGTCATCTGAGACAAACGTAAGAAATCCTCAAAGATTCCTGAAATCCTGGGCTAAAATCTGTGATCTTTGATTGTTGGTTTGATGTTCACAGAGAGCCGCTTAGTGCCTGTTGCAATCAGATTTTCCCTCTGATGAAGTTCAGGCAGAGTCAGAAGATTTCAGACACTTTCCTGCAGTGTGACAGCAGCTGCGATCAGCGTTCCAAGAACCAATAGGAGCGCAGAATCTGATGACGCAATCCATGCGACAATTCAAATGACCGCAGGGAAATGTCAAACGTTTTTTTTCTTCCTGTTGTGTTTCTTATACTATGTGCAAAACCGCCGCTACAGATTGTTTATGTTCGCTATGAGGAATCATTTCAGAACGCGGAATAGTGAAAGTGTCACTGGTGGATGACATTCTTCTGTGGTTGGTGAGTCTTCATTGTCGTTCAGTCTGACATTAGAACGACTGAGATCTTAGAGTGTGACATGTTCGTGCAGTGACATGCTACAATCGTTCAGGATTATTAAAAAATAAAAAATCTAATTAAAAAAACTGCACAGTGTGAGCTGGCCTTAAGATGCACTGACCGGCCACTTTATTAGGTACATCTATCTAACTGCTTGTTAACGCAAATTTCTAATCAGCCAATCACATGGCAGCAGCTCAATGCATTTAGACATGTAGACATGATCAAGACGATCTGCTGCAGGTCAAACTGAGCATCAGAATGAGGAAGAAAGGGGATTTAAGTGACTCTGAACGTGGCATGGTTGTTGGTGCCAGACGGGCTGCTCTGAGTATTTCAGATTTTCACGCACAACCATCTCTAGGGTTTACAGAGAATGGTCTGACAAAGAGGAAATATCCAGTGAGCGGCAGTTCTGTGGGCGCAAATGCCTTGTTGATGCCAGAGGTCAGAGGAGAATGGCCAGACTGGTTCAGCTGATAGAACAGTAACTCAAATAAGCACTCATTACAACTGAGGTCTGCAGAAGAGCATCTCTGAACACACAACACGTCCAACCTTGAGGCGGATGGGCTACAGCAGCAGAAGACCACACCGGGTGCCGCTCCTGTCAGCTAAGAACAGGAAACTGAGGCTACAATTCACACAGGCTCACCAAAACTGGACAATAGAAGATTGGAGAAACGTTGCCTGGTCTGATGAGTCTCCATTTCTGCTGCCACATTCAGATGGTCGGGTCAAAATTTGGCCTCAACAACATGAAAGCATGGAGCTATCATGCCTTGTATCAGTGGTTCAGGCTGGTGGTGGTGGTGTAATGGTGTGGGGGAGATTTTCTTGGCAAACTTTGGGCTCATTAGTACCAATTGAGCATCGTGTCAACGCCACAGCCTACCTGAGTATTGTTGCTGACCATGTCCATCCCTTTATGACCACAGTGTCTCCATCTTCTGATGGCTACTTCCAGCAGGATAACGCACCATGTCATAAAGCGCCAATCATCTCAGACTGGTTTCTTGGACATGACAATGAGTTCACTGTACTCAAATGGCCTCCACAGTCACCAGAGCTCAATCCAATAGAGCACCTTTGGGATGTGGTGGAATGGGAGATTGGCATCATGGATGTGCAGCCGACAAATCTGCAGCAACTGTGTGATGCTATCATGTCAATATGGAGCAAAATCTCTGAGGAATATTTCCAGTACCTTGTTGGATCTGTGCCATGGAGGATTAAGGCAGTTCTGAAGGTAAAAGAGGATCCAACCCGGTACTAGCAAGGTGTACCTAATAAAGTGGCCAGTGAGTGTATATTATTGGACGCAAAGTGTGATTTTTGTTCATTTAATGCAAGGATCTTCTATAAAGACTTACCTTACAGGCACTAAAATTTAATTTAAAGTTTTTGTTATTTTTATCCTCACTATAATACACTACACATGTAATTTAAATTTTAAATACACTTATTTTACACGCATACATCCTCCTCCCAATATTTAGTGTAAAAAGGGATACTAACATTAAAATAATCCTTATTTTTTTCTCTGTCTCTCTATATATAACATTGATTATTATAATCAGGCGAGTGCACTGGCATATAATCACCTATATTGATGACTAGCCCATAAATCAAACAATATAAATAAAACAGTGTGGATATAGATAAGAAATAGATTAAACACACAGAGATCTCCAGTGTGTGTGTGTGTGTGTGTTGACCTGAACGCGTTAGCATTAGCAGCTACAGGTCGCGACAAGGACAAAACTGCTCAGAAACATCAACACATAACACTAATGAACCAGCGCGATGTTTGACGGAGATGTGATGACTTTTACCGTGTTCTTACCATGTTTTCGCGATGGACGCGTATTTATTTCCAATTATTTTGCTCAACATTCTCAGATGCGCGTGAAGAGCAGCAGCACAGGAACCAACGAGCAGGAAACTGCGAATGATGTGTCAACCGAACCGGAAGTTCTGCAAATACAAACTAATAGTTTCTAGATTAAAAGTGCGTTAGATTATTTATTTACCGGAGATTTCGGGATAAAATCTTTTAGTACAAGATTTTGTTATTTAATCTCAATTTTAACAGTAAATTTACTCATCCAAACGAATTATCATGTAACAAAAGTCGAACAAATGTCCAGCAGGAGGCGCTCTAAACCTGAACAAGCACAACATGATTATCTGTGGAATAGAAGTTGAGTCTCTTTATCGTCTGGCGGTTACATCTGGATATTTTAAGATTGATGTGTATTCTGTTAATAGTAATATATGTTCAATAAGTTCCTGAATTTTAATGCACTTCATTATGTCATGTTTTCTCTGATTCTTAAGTTATAACAGGAGTTTTTAACTGTGGGTAGCAAATAGCAATAATATCCAGCTGCAGGCCCGCAGCACACACGTTTCAAGCACACACAATCCAGCACACACGTTCTAGGCAAGCCATATATGGTAACTAACTAACTCCTTAGGAGCGTTATCGCCACCTAGTGTATTTCACAAGTACGGCGATCGAGAACGCCCGTGCTACGATTGCCATTCATTAGACTGTGAACAGTTTATAGTTTCCTATTTCAGTCATTATTTCATTATTGTAAAGATCATTTTAACATCGCTACAGTTTCTGAACTCAAATTATGTAAATAAAAATAATTGGTTGAACACTTAAGACTTTATTCAGTATCCACATACACAAAAAACATAACAGACTGTCTAATTGTATTAAGTGTAAGAAACTAATTCAGGATCTTAATGTTGTCATACTTGGTTAAAATTGTTTTGTTGTAAAATATATAAAAAAATAATAATAATAATGTGTCACATTAAAAATGAATTACTATAGATAATAATTTAAAATTAATATAGTTATAAACTGATTTAAACTACTATCTTTTACTATACTGTAGCAACTGTTAGTAATATATATACATATATAATTTATTTTAAAACATTATTAACAGTTAATTTGTTTGTATCGCTAAATTTGTTGCAACTATAATTACCACAAATTACCAGTACTTTATGGTTTAAAAACAATATATTAC
This sequence comes from Danio kyathit, assembly GCA_903798195.1. Taxonomy (NCBI): domain Eukaryota; kingdom Metazoa; phylum Chordata; class Actinopteri; order Cypriniformes; family Danionidae; genus Danio; species Danio kyathit. Next base: position 69,286,390 of record LR812520.1, read on the forward strand.
TTACTATAAATTACTATAGTATTTAATGTGGGAAATCATTAATAAAAAAGTTATTAGAAAATTAAGCAAATAAATACTATTAAATCGCTGGAGTAAAATATAGTGTTCACATTTATTAAATGTAAAAAAAAATGTTATTACAAAAAAAGATGTTATTGCCTATGCATATTAACTTGCTATTATTTCCTTCAACCATTATATAAATTAAAACTGTCCAATTTAGATCGTTCAGTAAGGCCAGCAAACGAGTATCTGCTATATTGACTCTGTCAGATAATGATGACTGATCATCTATGATGACGGATAGAAAACTATTTAGTCTATTATATTGAATAGCGATCAAAAACAACGCTCCCCATTTGCCCGCCTCGATCGCAATATTTGTGAAACAGTAAACACTATTGCTTATTGTGTACAATATTTATCAACAATATATAAATATAAATATATTGATGACGATGTCCGAGAAGACGTTAATAACATTAACTTCCATCGTAACCATATATGGATTGCCTAGAACGTGTGTGCTGGATTGTGTGTGCCTGAAACGTGTGTGGTTCTGCGGGCCTGCAGCTGGATATATCTCGTGGGTAGCGCCCCACCAGGGGGCCGCCAGCACATATTAAGGGGGGCGCTAGAATCTGTGGCGTGCACTCGAGCAAACTATGATGACGATTTTTATGTGTTCACTAGAGTGAATCTGATTAATGTTAGCTGCACATTTAACTATCAGGCACCTGTAGAGTTTATGCGTTCGAGTAAAACATATACAAATAAAATGGAGCCGGTGCTTTTTAAAATGAATGACGGTGAATGAAAGTCAATCCGGTGAGCGTCTGACAAAAACAGTGCCCTTCTGAATCAAATCAGCAGAACGCCCTTCTGGATCTTTCACTTACTTTGAAGACATACGACATGAAGATATACAGACTACTTTTACATGGACATCAGTAATAGTTATTTGCCTTAATCTGAATATGATTAAGGTGTAACGTGAAGTGCTTTGAATGTTGCGTCACCAGGATATCCACGTTTCCTGCAGAGTCTCGTGTCATTTCGGGTGTTTCATCTTTAATTTTTCGACTTTAACTGCAGTGCGGCACTTTCACTCATGAATATTTCATTCATGCCCCCATGACAAACTGGATTATTAGACGCGAATATTTAGTAAGGACTGGTGGAAGATGTTTTAATGGGATTTGATAGCGCACGCCAAATAGAAAGAAACAAACATCAGCATTTTGTGGTCAGTGTTGCCAGATGTAGCTGACTGATTCCAGCCCAAAAGCTATCCAAAACCAAGCGGCAACCTCCCGCTCTCCCTCGGGAAGCCAATACGGAAGTAACTGAAACTGCAATTCATGTAAATTCCGCTAGTCCTGGCTCCATAATAGAGCAAATTTCTATTGAGCCCACTGTTAGAATGGCCAACTTAACAGCAGAAAAAAAGGTGTTTACAGCCTGGTACAAAGAACGATTTTGGTTCATATAGCTAATATTATCCTTCGTGACAACTGTGAGGGGGGTGAACTTTTTTTATAACTCATCCGTTTCCTTTATATTAGGTTATATTAAGTTTGCATAATTAAGGGCGTGGCCACTTGAGTGACAGCTAGGTCTCGCTGGTCGCCGTCACTTCACCTCAGCTGATTCCGGCTGATTAGCCGCTGATGTCGGCATATTCATCGTATTTTTGTGTTGTTATATGTGGCTTTACACAGTCTGCTGCCTTTTGCAATTATTTCCTACAATTATCAGATGATATGGCATGCTGTGTGCACTTAATTGTGCTCACAAGTCATTCACGTGGCCTCCATTTGCCAGGTAACTGAAATATATAATTATATACCATCTCTATGAATGTATTTGTTTTATTTAAGATCATTTATCATTTATAATGTTCTTTAGAGCTGTAATGCACTCCAGAATCTGACAGATTGATTAACTGTAGGCTCTAGAACAGTCATCTGAAGCATTGTCATACAGTGTTCTGCCTGGACTTCATAATTAGCCTTGCATTTACTAACAGACTATATCTGAAGTGTTTGGAAGTAATTCGCACTTTCCTCCTGTTGAAAAACGTCATAAGCACAATGCTTAGTGGCTCTATGTGTAATGCATTGAGCCACTAAGCATTGCACTTATGACGTTGCTTATGAAACAGTGTTTTTAAAAGTCTAAACACTTTATTGATAAAGTGTACAACCAAGCACATGTGGTCAGAACACAAACGAGTCGCAGGTGATGAAGTATTAAGCATTTCTCCCATAGAAAGTCCGTCTAAGCAGGGCGTCTGTAGCTCCTCTCACGCTCCGCCTCTTTGCCCTTGTATGGTATGCCCGGGGTTGGTGCGATGACGTGCGAACAAAATGGCGACGTCGGCCACGCCTTCTAGTAGCTTCTTTTGGGTTCTTCATAAACCTATGGGTGACGTCACGGATACTACGTCCATATCTTTTACAGTCTATGTCCAAAACCCGCCGAAATGCAAATTCAAAACCGCCCAATCTGGCAACAGTGTGTGTGTGTGTGTGTGTGTGTGTGTGTGTGCGTGTGTGCGGTCCTTTACTGACAGTCTTGTATGTGGATCTTGTCGCAAAATGCAGCGAAAAGTTCTACACATGGGCGTTGCTAGGCCTATTTTAGGGGGGTTTACCCTCCCTATATTTCTGCTCAGCCCCCCTAAAACTTTTGCGATTAGCTCATAAACTGTAGACCAAATTATCGTCTCTGTCCCCTTTAAATTTGACACGAAGACGGCGGCAGAATTCGACTCCTCGTCATTTCGTTTTCATTTGATCAGCAAACCACAGCTGTGCAGGGGTGCGTTTCCCAAACAACGACGTAACTCGCGACTGAACTATCATAGTACGATGCATCGTTTGGCAAAAGAACGATGTAGTGACGAGTGTTTCCCAAAACCCGTAGTTTCTCTGTCGCAGATGCATCGCTTGAACCACGTTAGTTATAACGTTAAATGCCCATAATGATGCTCTAAACAGGGTGGAGTAACTTCTTTAGAGAACAACCCCATCATTTCTTTGTGCAAATTATATTGTTTTACACAAACACGCATTTAAAATAAAATCCAATATTAGTTTGGGTAAAAACATGCACCCGCTTTCCATATTAAATAAAATAAATGTAAATGGCACATATAGGGCCTGTGTTTGCTTTACTAATATTATTGAGAAGTTGAACATTACATATTCTATTCTAAATCATAAAATCACTTACAAAAGCTAACACTGTTCTAATATCAGATATAAATCATATAAATAAATAATGAGGCGATTTATTATACATATATTTACTTTAATAATAATATTAATGATGATTAATATTATTTAGGATATTGTTTATTTATTTAAAAAAAAAATTACAATTTGACACATGCAAACCACAGCAGAAAGTTCTAACCAACAGACCCATGTCATATACAGCAGAGAAACTTAATAAATAACCCACTATAAAATAAAAGAATTAACGTATGCCGTGTTTTTTATTTTCACAAGCTTTGGAGACGTAACATAATTTCCGCTTTTAAATATACCTATAGCTTTCGCCATGAGGCTGTGTTCAAAATGATATCAATGTTTTCAAAGTGCACTGCGAAGGGAGCACAATTGTAAACATGAAGATCGCTAAAACTGAACTGTAAAAATACTTTGAAAGCAAATTACACCTAAGAGAGATGACCTTAATGCTTTCTTATTTTTAATAATTCCAACTTTGAATGTTAGAATGTTCTAAATGATTAGGGCATAGGGGGGATAAGTGGGAATAAAACACAGCCAGGAACTATGCTTCTAACTACAGCTCCACAGGTGTCGTTTCAAGTGCTCAAGTTTGCGACGCAGTTTGCGAATGTTCGTTGGAGCGATGGATTTGGGAAACAGCAAATCAATGAACTATGTTTGTAACGACGGAACTTGCGACCTTACTTGGCTAACAATGGTTTTGGGAAACGCACCCCAGAGTGAGAGAACAAGGTGTGTGTTTATTGATAAATTGTTATAAAATATGCTTATTTGCAGTTCTTTGCTATAGATATACTTGTATCACGTGTACCCCGATGTTATGAAGGAGCAATTTGATTTCCCATCTACAGTTTCCTCAGTGCTCACCTCATAATCACAGCTGTTTCCTCCAAGAAATATAACTCTTAAACATTTCATTATTTTCATTTCAAAACGAACTACTATACCATACAGTCATGCATGCACAGAAAGGATTAAACACATGACAGAACCACGAAGTGGATGTACTCATTTTAACTGTAAGAGTCACTGACAGAGATAGAAACATCAGATATATATATATATACAGTATATATATTACCTCATAAGGAGGTGAGCCCCCCTAAAATGAAAATCCTAAAATTGCCCCTGGTCCTACATGACGGTAATAGTTTGATTGTGGTGTTTACTTCAATAACCCCACTAATATCTGCATACGTCACATCTTAATTCCATTTCTGTTTAGTTCAGTTTTGACTTTAGTCGGATTAAGGTCATCAAAAATCGACTCTTAATCAGAGTATTGTTTTAATCGTATTACAATCATATTAAAGTATTGTTGCCTATGTAAACATACTCAATGTTCGACTCAATCACAGTCAGGGCTCTGCGAACTTGGCTTCACGAAGCAGCATTTTCTGTACATCAAAAGCAAGTATCTATAGCTCACGCTTACTGACAGTGGAGGATGATTTACGGTTAGTCGCGTCAGTAATCCAACCACGGAAACAGGCTCAGCCATCACACTGAATCAGGCAAGCTGTACATTTATGTTTCAATGTAATTAAAGCGACACAATTTAAACGCAGCAGGTAATATGTGAATGATTCAATTCAATTCAATTCATCTTTATTTGTATAGCGCTTATACAATGTACACATGGAAGATTATAGTGAATTGAAACAGTGTCAGTTCAGTTTTCAGAGATTAAGTTTAGTTCAGTTCAGTTCAGTTCAGTGTGGGTTAATAATCACTACTGAGAGTCCAAACACTGAAGAGCAAATCCATCGATGCGCAGCTCTACAGATCCCGAACCATGCAAGCCAGAGGCGACAGCGGCGAGGAAAAAACTTCACCAATTGGCGAAAGCGAAGATTTTAAAAAAACCTCGAGAGAAACCAGGCTCAGTTGGGCATGACCATTTCCCCTATGGCCAAACGTCTTGTGCAGAGCTGCAGTCTAGGTGCAGGAAGCTGGACCTCAGAGAAGACTCGTCTGTCCTTGGAGCATCACAGGAATCAGTCTCATGCTCTCACTCCACGATGACCACCACAGCAGCTGCTCATGATACGGCCTGGTCCAGAAAACCTTAGGATCATCTCGTCGCTGATCGCGTCAGTGGCACTGCATAGTCTGAGGGCCTCGAGATGAGTACCCCCAGGTGGAAATACAGAATAAGGAGAATAATTAGCGTAGCTGCTGTTCATAGTGTATAAAAACAAGAAGCAAAAACCTGCGTGGGGCACATCATGCGTCATACCGCTATGTACTGCACTGAGTGTATGCTTTGCTAAAAAGATAGGTCTTTAATCTAGTTTTGAAGAGCGAGAGTGTGTCTGAGCCTCGGACATTATCAGGAAGGCTATTCCAGAGTTTAGGGGCCATAAATGAGAAGGCTCGACCTCCTTTACTCGACTTTGATATTCTAGGTACTACCAGAAGCCCTGAGTTTTGAGATCTGTAGCAAGACAGGAGGTTGGTTAGATAAGCAGGAGCTAGATTATTTAAAGCTTTATAGGTAAGGAGTAATATTTTAAATTCAGTATGAAACTTAACAGGCAGCCAGTGTAAGGAGGATAAAATTGGGGTGATATGATCATATTTTCTAGACCTGGTAAGAACTCTGGCAGCTGCATTTTGTACTAGCTGAAGTTTGTTAATAGAGGATGCTGGGCAACCAGCAAACAGAGCATTACAGTAGTCCAGCCTAGAAGTCATGAAAGCATGGACTAGCTTTTCTGCATCTGATATGGATAGCATACTTCGCAATTTAGCAATTAAGTCTTATAATGAGGTTTGCACATGGATTATTATTTTGACTCAGGGGAGGGGGGCGCGAGTGAAATTGGACAAACTTGGGGGGGCGTGTGTCCTAAAAGTCTGAAAACCCCGGAGTTATAATCTGTATAAACAGGCAGGATTAACCCTGATATTTGAACGCCAGCCAAGTCAAATTAAGCTAAAAATAAAGATGTTATTTTCTGTTCTTTGGATTTGACATTAAGTACGTTTTCATGGGTTTATATACACACACATATATATATAAATTTATTAAATTCTTTAAGTACATAAAGTAAATAAAATATTTAGTTTACCTGACAGATTGATAATTTTGATGTTTATATGTACAATACCTGACAAAAGTCTTGTTGCCTATCCAAGTTTTAGAAACAGTAAATAAGTTTATTTAGTTGATCATTTGGTATCAGAAGTGTCTTATATGAAAGCCAAAGGCCTCTAGATGACGCTTATTTGACCACAATAAAATATGATCATGTCTTGAAGTTGAATGATTTCATTAGGACAGTAAGGTCTGACTCTGCTTAGACAAAAGTCTCATCACTGAACAGAAATAATGTCCAGTATAGAATATAAAGTCATGCTGCAGTGGAAACAGAATGAATATTGTGTCTGACTCCATCATGAGCTTGGAGGACTGCATCATACATCTCTGACTCAAATCACTGATTAATAAAGTCATCTGGAATGGCAAAGAAAGCGTTCTTGCAGGACTCCCAGAGTTCATCAAGAGTCTTTGGATTCATCTTCAGTGCCTCCTCCATCTTACCCTAGACATGCTCAATAATGTTCATCTCTGGTGACTGGGCTGGCCAATCCTGCAGCACCTTGACCTTCTTTGCTTTCAGGAGCTTTGATGTGGAGGCTGAAGTATGAGGAGCGCTATCCTGCTGGAGAATCTGCACTCTCCTGTGGTTTGTAATGTAATGGGCAGCACAAATGTCTTGATACCTCAGGCTGTTGATGTTGATCATCCACTCTGCAGATCTCTCGCACGCCCCCATACTGAATGTAACCCCAAACCATGATTTCTCCTTCACCAAACCTGACTGATTATGTGTGAATCTTGGTTCCATGTGGGTTCCAGTAGGTCTTCTCCAGTATTTGTGATGATTGGAATGCATCCGTTGTGTAAAACATGCTGGAATAGTTGGCGGTTCATTCCGCTGTGGTGACCCGTGATGAATAAAGGGACTAGGCCGAAGGAAATTGAATGATAAATGATCAAACTTTCTATATATAACTCAATTGCATAAACACAACCCCAAACTCAGAGCAGAAAGTCAAAAATAAATAAATAAATCACACACACGTCCATGATTACAAAGAAAGTACTTTATTTGCTCTGAGGAGCAAAGAATTCACGTAACATACATCTGGAATTCTCACGTCCCTCTTGATGTGAATTTTATAAAATATTCTCAAGTCGGAGCCACAAGACGTGACGTCAGAATAAAAACCTGAAACTGAGTCCAGACGAGCGCGATCAGGCACTGGAACAAACTCACTCCCGCAGCCGAGAATGAGGAAGGCATCTCTCCTCCAGAGCTCACAAAAACACGAGGTTAGTACTAACAAACACAAAATCATCTGCGAGAATAATGGGAGAGCTCACACAAAAATATAAATGCTGTCATTAAATATTCGCCATCATGTCGCTACCAGATCCACGAGAACATCGTTTTACTTCAGCGCACAAATATAGATATTTTAGATGAAATCAGAGAGCTCTCTTACGCACCGCGTCACTCGTGCTAGTTTACTCACAGGATGTTTAATGGTTTTTCAATAGAGTATATGCAGAAGGACTGTTAGTTTTCAGTGACCCAGTTCTTCCGGTGAACTGCATGCCACTTTAAAATCACCATGTTTAAGGTCTGTTTTATTAAAAATCAATGGTCTTCACTGTCTGATTGACATGATATAAAGTGGGTCTCAGAATGAACAAGAAGCACTGCATTCAATTACATTGATCTGCACCATGTATTTTCAATGGAGTTTTAGAGCTCGCCTGCTGATCCTGACGGCACTTGGATGTAAACGGCAATCTCGTTTTACGCTTGAGCATCTAAATGAATGCTTTAATCTATTTAACTGATTATATTTTAATTGCATCACAACATTAATGCTGTTAATTGAAAAAATCAAAGTTACATTAACCGTTCGCCGGGAGTTTATGACACTAGCTGTGCAATTACCCTATTATTCGAATTCAGATGTAGTACATTCTGTTGAGATAAAGTTGGTTTTATAGTCGCACATTTGTTCATTTTTTAAGTGACAACTTGTGAAATTGTGTTTAAATTGTTTACCATGCAACTTTGAGTATAATGTGGTGATGCCACTGGCCCATAAAAATTTCCTGCTTGTTGTCAAACTATTTCAAAACTGTAACGAGGCAATTCAATCGTAACTTTCGGTTAAAACACCTGCCATAGGAATATTTATCAATATTTGGACTTTTTTTGGATGCTATGAAAATTAAAAATGCAAAACAGGAAATACGTTAGGACCATTGTTATTGTTTACATCCCTCAAAATAGTCTATATTGGGTCTGAAGTCGTATGACAACATTGATACTACTTAATACCAACTGTGAGCAATGTTGATAGTCATTGGGTGAGCGATCTCAGAATTTGCAAGTATACTTTTATAAAATTATATTGAGAAGGAAATCCAAACGTGCGAATATAAAACCAGCTTGACCTCAATCTCCGTCGCCATGTTGTTATTATCACAATGTCAACACATCAGTTCACTCCCATTTGTAAATCCTAGTTCACTTGCAGGATGTTTAATGTTTTTCGATTGTTTGAGCTTAGACGCCATTGAGGCAAATTTTGCAAGCTTGCGGCAAATATATTACGCATTACGAGTGATTATTCGTCTCCATTTGCACCGTTTGCATGTTAATTTACTTGTACGAACACTTAAAGACACAAGTGATGGAAATTCTGCACGCTTTAAATTCAAATGACAAACATCAAACATTCAGCGAGTAAACACGAATTTATGAATGGGAATGAAGATTATTCGGCTACATATGCCGTTTGCATTCACTTTGTATGTAATTTACTTGCACTAATACTTAAATGCGCATTTAGTATGAACCCTGTACGCTATTAAATAGACAGCAAGGGTCGCAAGATGTTCAAAGTCCAAAAACATCATCAAAAAAAAGTCCATAACTGGCTAAAATTAAATACTACTCAAGTAGGTAGTACATATGAATTAAAATTTACTTCACGACCTTTCAGAACCAGGACAATGACTATAAATATAATGACAACTATATATATCTCCATACAGCGAATAAAAATGATCAGTTTATTTTCTAGATAGTGCTTTTCTTTGTCCATTACACCCTTGTAACCAGCAGGCGCCCTCAGTTTACTATGTTTCTAGCACATCTGACCAGTGAATCCAGCTCGTGTAATCTAATCAAACAATGAGTTTAGCTATCGCAGTTAGTGTAGCGGAATAAAAACTGCAGTTTAATTAACGTCTGTAGCTTTAAATTGTCCTCAGTTTACTATGCTTCTAGCAAATCTGACCAGTGAATCCAGCTCGTGTAATCGATCTTATCAAACAACAAATTTAGCTATCGCACTTAACGTATTGGAATAAAACTACTGTAGTTTTAATAACATCTGTAGTTTTAAATTGTCCTCAGTTTACTAGTTTCTAGCACATCTGACCAGTGAATCCAGCTCGTGTAATCGATCTTATCAAACAACAAATTTAGCTATCGCAGTTAACGTATTGGAATAAAACTACTGTAGTTTTAATTACATCTGTAGCTTTAAATCGTCCCCAGTTTACTATGTTTCTAGCACATCTGACCAGTGAATCCAGCTCGTGTAATTTATCCAATCAAACAATGAATTTAGCTACCACAGTGTAGAGGAATAAAACTACTGTAGAATTAATAACGTCTGTAGCTTTAAATCGTCCCCAGTTTACTATGTTTCTAGCACATCTGACCAGTGAATCCAGCTCGTGTAATTTATCCAATCAAACAATAAATTTAGCTAAGTTAACGTATTGCATAAAACTACTGTAGTTTTAATAACGTCTGTAGCTTTAAATTGTCCTCAGTTTACTATGTTTCTAGCACATCTGACCAGTGAATCCAGCTCGTGTAATTTATCCAATCAAACAATAAATTTAGCTATCTCAGTTAACGTATTGGAATAAAACTACTGTAGTTGTAATTATGTCTGTAGCTTTAAATTGTCCCCAGTTTACTACGTTTCTAGCACATCTGACCAGTGAATCCAGCTCGTGTAATCTAATAAAATAATGAATTTAGCTAATCGCAGATAAAGTAGCGGAATAAAAACAACTGTAGTTTTAATAACGTCAGTAGCTTTAAATTGTGTGAGCTCAATAGATTCTGGCTGTTGCTGAAAATTTTTGTGATCCCAACTATATCTCTTCTCGAAATCTTTACTGTTAATGTTGTGGTCTGCATTGTTTTACAATCAGAAACAAATTCTTTATCGCCATCTTTATAGTTATAAATTTAAATTTATTGTTTTAGAAAAGTACATGCAAAATAGTATGCATGTGATTAGGATTAATGAAATTCGAAGGTACTACATTCGCCATTGTCGTCATTATAACATGACCTACATACTTCAGTTGTGTCGCTTCATTCCCATTCATAATTAGGGGATAGTAAAGTGTAAATTGGATACACACTTGAGAATTTTGGCGGATTAGGGATGCACTTCATGTGCCATCAGTGGCCCAATCCTAATTTTATGAAGAAGAAAAAAACAAACCCACAAAAATAACGACTTTATATAACAATAATAAATCGTCAGTGTCCACAATGCATGTTCACATGTGTCGCGCTAATAACATTTATTTCTGACGTCTGTATATTCTGGTTTAAATAATGCTACGTTCCAGACAACTCAGAAATTGGGAGTTTTCTTACTCAGAAATAACATGTTAACTCTGCAGATCGAAGAACTCAGACTTTTCTCAATTGACGTCACTTCACAGATAGCGGCTAGTTCTGCTTCAACGAGATTAGCACAGAGCTACATTATGCAAAACGTATAAATCAACTTTCAAGTATGTTTCCAGCACAAAACGAGAGGGAACTCCATTAAAAAAAAACACTATTTCTGAGATGATGTTTGCTTTATAGTGCAATAACGTTATTTTATTTTCTCATCAGCTGCATATCTATATATATATATAAAAAATAATAACTAACATTTTCTTTTTTGTTGTTTTAGCCACAATGATACAAAATGTTATGAAATATTCCAAAGCTTTCTCATGGCAATTCGTAACTTAGTCTAAATTTGTACAATATCATTCATACAATGTAGTACGATTTGCTCCTCCCCAATGACAGTTGGGTTTAGGGGCGGGGTTTGGTGCCACGCCTCCTTTTTAAAATCGACTGAATTAGCCACTAAACTGAAAAAAATGTAAAATAGTTATGTTTCCTCGTGAGATCAGGCTGAATAGTCAAATCTCACGAAAACGTGACTGTGACGCACTGGAACGTATTGAGGTCAGAAGTGAGACATTTCACTGCTGAAATTCCTACCTCCAAATGTTTAATATTAATATTTGACTGATTATTAATTATTATCGCTGCATAAGTAATGCTGGAGAGCCATCATCTCTGTAGAAACCACATTTAGATGCGATAGAAGTATGACTTTGTTTACACCGCTTTAATGTATGGTGTGCAGTTTGTAAACAAGGCACAGGTGCAGACAGTTATAAGTCAGTAGCGCGACACAATGTTATCTTGAACACGAAATAAAGTCGTTAATTTTGAGCACTAAAGTATTGTTATAGCTTCATAAAATAATGGGTGAACCACTGATTACATGAACTGTTTCGATGATGTTTTTTTGGTTTAGCTCTGGACTTGTTTTGGGACCCTCGTGGTCTATGGAGAGCTCTCGGATATCATCTAAAATCTCTTAAAGGGAAAGTTCACACAACATTTTCTGTCATCATTTATTCTCCCTCAACTTCTTCTTACACTTGTTTGAGTACATGTTTATATTCTGTTGAACACCAAAGAAAATATTTTGAAGAATGTCAGAATCCGGTAACCATTGACTTCCATAGTATTTTTTTCCTACTATGGCAGTCAGTGACTAAGATAGTTTGAAAAATGTTAAAATGCGGTAACCATTGACTTCCATGGTATTTTTTTCCTACTATGGCAGTCAGTGACTAAGATAGTTTGAAAAATGTTAGAATGCGGTAACCATTGACTTTCATGGTATTTTTTTTCTACTATGGGAGTCGTTGACTAAATTGAAGAATGTTAGCATCTGGTAACCATTGACTTCTATAGTATTTTTTTCCTACTATGGGAGTCGATGACGGATGTTAAAGAATGTTAGAAACTGGTCGTCACGGACTCCCATAGTAAGAAAAAAGTACTATGAAGGTCAATGGGTACAGAACTCCAACATTCTTCAAAATATCTTAATTGGGTTCAACTAAAGAAACGAACAGTTACCTTAAAAATTAATTTCTGTCATCATTTATTCTTCCTCAACTTATTTCAAACCTGTTTGAGTTAATTTTTTTATACTGTTGAACACCAAAGAAGATATTTCGAAGAATGTCAGAATGTGGTAACCATTGACTTCCAAGGTATTTTTTCCTACTATGGGAGTCAGTGACTAATATATTTTGAAGAATGTTAGAATGCAGTAACCATTGACTTCAACAGTATTTCTCTTTCCTACTATGGGAGTCAGTGACTAAGATATTTGAAGAATGTTAGAATCCGGTAACCATTGACTTTCATGGGTTTTTGTTTTCTACTATGGGAGTCAGTGACCAAGATATTTTAAAGAATGTCAAAATCCGGTAACCATTGACTTCCATGGTATTTTTTTCCTACTATAGGAGCCATTGACTAGGATATTTTGAAAAATGTCAGAATGCGGTAATCATTGACTTTCATAGTAGGAAAAAAATACAATGGAAGTCAATGGTTACCGCATTCAAACATTCTTTAAAATATTTTAGCCGCTGACTCCCATAGTAGGAAAAAAAATACCATGGGAGTCAGTGACAAAGATTTAAAGAATATTAGAATGCAGTAACCATTGACTTCCATGGTATTTTTATCCTACTACGGGAGACAGTGACTAGAATATTTTGAAGAATGTTAGAGAGCGGTAACCATTGACTTCCATGGTGTATTTTTTTTTTCAGTGACTAAGATATTCCAAAAGAATGCTAGAATCCTGTAACCATTGACTACAATGGTATTTTTTCCTACTATGAGAGTCACTAAGACATTTTAAAGAATGTTAGAATGCGGTAACCATTGACTTCCATAGTATTTATTTTCCTAATATAAGAGTCAGTGACTAAGACATTGTGAAGAATGTTAGAATGCGTTAACCATTGACTTCCATAGTATTTTTTTCCTGCTATGAGAGTTACTGACTAAGACATTTTGAAGAATGTTAGAATTTGGTAACCATTGACTCCCATAGTATTTTTTTTCCTACTTTGGAAGTCAATAGTTACCGAATTCCAACATTCTTCAAAGTATCTTAATTTGTGTTCAACTGAAAAAGATCATACAGGTTTGGAAACCCTTGAGGGTGAATAAATGTTCATTATTGCGTAAACTATCACTTTAATTTGTGTTAAAAAAGATAAAATAAATTCTTGCATATTTGAAACGACTCAAACATGAATAATTAATGACTGAATTTTAATTTTAGCGTGACCTCTCTCTTTAACTCAGTCCTGTTTTTCCAAAATAAAACAACATCTCTGCTGAATGTTCGGGCCGGTGTTGACACGAGCGCGTGTTCTGCACAGTGATTATTCACCTCATGAACAAAATAAGAAACATTTCTGTCCGAGAACGCAAAAAAATTGGCATCTCTAACAAAACAAATAAAACACTAGTCATTTTTCCAAGCTCTCCCGTTACAAAAGAAACATGAAACACAATTTGTTCCTGGCATACTTCTTTAGCGCTAGGTTTTGCCATTTATCTAACATTTAAAATCAACATAGATAATAACAAAAACAAGTAAACACAAACATTTAACAGAACTTTATAAAAGAAGTAAAAAAAAAAAAAGAAAGAAAGAGCAATGACACTTTTGCAAAGTCCACTATTATTTCTCTCTCTATGTTCTCTGTGTAGAAATATTGACAAAAAAGTGGCAGCAAATTTCTGTGGTGAATTAATATTAAAATGCACAAACACCCCTGACGACTTTAGCAATGAATCGCTAATAATTTCTGAGGAACTATGGTACTATTTAGTTTATAATGCGTGTGTGTGATTTATGTTTCTGCGCAAAATCAAAGTCCAGCTTCAGGCTAAACCAAAGCAAATTCATTGATGTGTTCAGAAAACACACACACATGAAATGAAATGATCGGAGACTCAGTCACTTATGCATAAGGAGACAATCGTCTCAAACTCATGTGTATGTGTGTGTGTGTGTGTGTGTGTGTGGTTCGGTTGGCGAGCATCTAAAAATGAGCTGATGACACAAAATAAGAAATAAAAAAAGAAAAAAACTATTATCCAGCGCTTCCCAATACTTAAGAAATCCATGAGGAAAAACACAAGCTCTGGTGCTTTTGGTGGATGATGGCAGATATTTGAGAAATCGCACAAAAAATGTATTCAGAATTCACCCTAAAATAAAAGTAAAGCTATTTTGTTTTATACTGGTACATTATGGTTCACTTCCGGTTATCATCAAAATCCTATTGGATGTACAAGTCTACTTTTAGTATTGTTGCATTGTGAAAATGTGTGTATTTGAAATTATTTCACACACAATATGTATAATAAACTAACACAGTGTGAAACAACACCGTAACTAAAGTTATTTAAATCAGCATAACTGAAATATGAATATTCATAATGCATAACATTTTTTATATTGGTATAATTATATTTTTGCATTAAATAAGAATTCAAGGAAAATGTTATTTGTTTAATTTGTAGTTTTGTTGCATTAGAATGCATTCAGAATTCACCCTAAAATGAAACTAAAAATATAAATAAAAGTAAACCTATTTTGTGTTATTCTGGTACATGATGGTTCTGGTAATCATCAAAATCATATATGAAAAAATCTATAATGTAAATTTGCTTTTAGGATTTTTGCATTGTGACTGATCAGAATGTTAAAACCAAACGTGTGTATTTAAAATTAATATACATATTGTATGTGAAATACAGTATAAAAATACTGTAACAAAGTTATTTAAATAAGCATAATTGAAATATAAATATTCATAAAGCATAACTTTTTTATATTGGTATAATTATAATTTTGCATTAAATAAGAATTTAAGGCAATTTTTAATTTGTAGTTTTGTTGCATTAGAATGCATTCAGAATTGAAAATAAAATAAAACAACAAATATAAATAAATGTAGGCCTGCTTAGTCTTATTTTGGTACATTATGGTTCTGGTAATCATAAAAATCATATATGAAATAATCTATAATGTAAGTTTGCCTTTAGGATTTTTGCATTATGACATTTCATAAATCCACATACACACTTTCGGTTTTAACTTTATTTCACAAACAATATGTATATTAAATACAGAATAAAAACTATACCATTACTAAAAGTTATCAGCATAACTTATATGAATATTCATAATGCATAATTTTTTTTATATTGGTATAATTATATTTTTGTATTTAAATAAGAATTTAAAGCAATTTTTGTTTTTTAATTTGTAGTTTTGCTGCATTAGAATGCATTCAGAATTGAAAATAAAATAAAACAGAAAATATAAATATAAGTAGGCCTGTTTTGTCTTTTTCTGGTACATGATGGCTCTGGTAATCACCAAAATCATATTAGAAATAATCTATAATGCAAGTTTGCTTTTAGGATTTTTGCATTGTGACATTTCAGAATGTTAAATCCACAAGCGTGCATTTGAAATCATTTGACATACAATATGTATAATAAAGTAATACAGTATAAAACAATACCATAACTAAAGTTATTTAAATCAGCATAACTGAAATATTCATAATGAATAATATAGTTTTTATATTGGTATAATTATATTTTTGCATTAAATAAGAATTTAAAGCAATTTTTATTTTTTAATTTATTGCACTAGAAAGCATTCAGAATTCATCCTAAAATAAAACTAAAAATATAAATAAGGTACATGATGGTTCTGGTAATCATCAAAATCATATTTGAAATAATCTTTAATGCAAGTTTGCTTTTAGGATTGTTGCATTGTGACATTTCAGAATGTTAAATCCACAAGTGTGTATTTGAAATTAATATACACATTGTATGCGAGATAAAGACAGTATAAAACAATACCGTAACAAAGTTATTTAAATCAGCATAACTGAAATATGAATATTCATAATGAATAATAGTATATATTTTTAATAGTTTGAATAAGAATTTAGGGCAATTATAATTTTTAAATGTGTATTTTTGTTGCATTAGAATGACACAAATGTCACAAAAATACACTTTAGCCTATTTTTTATTTTTTTTTGCATTTGGTAACCATTGACTTCCATGGTATTTTTTTCCTACTATGAGAGTCACTGACTAGAAGCTATTTTGAAGAATGTTGGAATTCGGTAACCATTGACTTCCATGGTATTTTTTTTCCTACTATGGGAGTCAGTGACTAAGATATTTTGAAGAATGTTGGAATTCGGTAACCACTGACTGGTATTTTTATTTCTTACTATGGGAGTCATTGGTTACCGAATTCCAACATTCTTCAAAATATCTCAATGTGTTCAACTGAAGAAGCTCAAAGGTTTCATAAATTCCTGCATTATTATGCAAATGTATTATTTTATGAGTTATAAAAATTTGAATTTAATGCAAAATGTTTTGCCATAAAAATATGAATATAAAACAAAATCTGCATTATAACATTGATATTTTCATTTAAATTGTATTTATTGTAATTATGAAGCAATTGTGTGTTTGTCATGAAAATATCAGAATGCTACACAAAATAACACATTTTCTTAAGGAATAATCCCTAATAATTGATTTTAGAGGTGAAACATGAGGATTTTTTGTGCGATTCCTGCAATAGTGGCGATCCCAAAGCATGAGCATCGTGTATGAAAACTGAAGATCTCCTCTTTCCACATCATAAAGCGGTAGAAAAAAAAGCTGAAGTTGAATATATGATGCAGAAAAGGAGGAAATGTGTTCGGGCAGCTGAGCTTGACCTGGCGTTGAACACGGAGGCTCATAAATGTGTGTGTGTGTGTGTGTGTGTTTGTGCTATATAACAGCACACAGTAATTGTCCATCAACAGCTCGGCTCCGTCAGTGCTGTTCCTCTGGTCCATGATCATATGTGTGTGTGTGTGTATGTGTGTGTGTTTGTTTGTATGCGAGTCTCCAACACATCTGTTTATAATATATAAATCAAGAATGTGACTCTGGAACAAGAACAGGAAGATTAAGGCCACGTCGACGGAGAGCTTCTTTACATCACCATCTGTGGAGCAAAAACAACATCATAAACTCCTTTACAAGCTCAACTCTCTCTGAAGAGTCATAACTAGTATTGCTACAGCTAGTATTGCTACATGTTTTTTTGAGATGCTAAATTTAGATCAAATACCACCAAACTGCACATACTACATTAGAATTTGATGAGTATTTTGTATATAGAATTGTGTGTATTGTTCATATTCATCAAAACTATCAACTATCTATCAAAGCTGTATGTCATCTGGTGGTCATGTCTGGTACTGCGCCCAAACAAAATGTTACTAAAAGCTCATTTATTGACTTCAAATTTGCGATATAATTTAAATCAGATTTTTAGCTTAGATTTTCTGTCAATTTTAGGCTAAGACAGTTTTTGTTAAATATATATCAGCGATTGGTTCATTGTCACAGTCAGTAAGTATTTAATATATAAACAAATGCATTCATTTACATTATATTAAGCCATACATGCCTTGATACCTAGAGTTCCCTTTAAAGAGATTCATCTCATTTCTGGACTTATGAAAACTAAAAATAAATAACTTAAGGGTGTGTTGTTGTTGTTGTTGTTGTTAATTTCACCATTGCATTTCAGAAATTATTGTTTTTCTATTATACATAAAGAAACATGCCAAAATAAAAGTCACTTGATTTACTTGAAAAAACGGTGTCAAACATATAGCATTACTGCAGAATGTACGAATAATAAAGTAATAATTATTAAATTAATTGAATGGTAAACTTGTGAAAAATGACCACTTTACCCTCCTAGGGCTTAGTGGCCACATACGTGGACAGTACGTTTAAGCTCTTATGTCTTATATTTTGTTACAGACATACAGTGTCATCCCGCAAGTGTTTTGCAGCATATGAAATGACCCAAACACTATTTTAACTGTCCAAAATGGGCAAAAAAATGTTGTTTTTACTAATAGTCAAAACATGTTCAAATAATATGCATGTTATTAATGCATTAAAAAAAACAGTCAGAAAAAAACTGCTGTGTTCAAGGCAGAAATAAAGAGTTTTTCATTCTATTCCACAAAGGTGACTGTATTGTGTTTTATGTAAATTGGGACCACGAGTCCACATATATGGACATCATTTTTCTCTAAAAGTACATCATATCAAAAGATGATACTTGGGTTTTATTCTAATTAGGTTCCAATAAGCCCAAATAGCAAAGAGAAATAAAAAAATGCATGTAAAAAAACTGCTTGGGCCTTAAGAGGATAAGGCCCGAATCCCAATTCTACCCCTTAGCCTTTCTCCTTACGCCTCGGTTTGCGCATTCACGTGAAAGAGTAGGGGTGTCCCAATCTGCTTGTTAAGTCGGGATGTATCGGTGACGTATGTAATACTGTTTCCGGGTCCAAGCCGCTACTCATTTGAATTGAGAAAACATTAGTTTATGACCACTCTTTAGTCCCATCACACATTAAAGTGAATATTATATAAAATCATTCTGTACACAACAGTCTCTGGACTTGCTGCATCACAAATACCTACATTTTAACAATTTATAAAAAATAAAAAAAATCACTTTCTGGCCATCGGATATTAGACATGGACCTATATATATATACACAGTTGAAGTCAGAATTATTAGCACCTCTGAATTATTGATGGTTTGTTCTGTAGACTATCAGAAAAAAATATAGCTTAAAGGGGCTAATAATTTTGACCTTAAAATAGTTTTAAAAAATTAAAAACTGCTTTTATTCTAGCCAAAATAAAACAAATAAGACTTTCTCCAGAAGAAAAAATATTATCAGACATACTGTGAAAATTTCTTTGCTCTGTTAAACATCATGGAAAATAGATAAAAAAGAAAAAAAAAAAGAAAAAAAAAATCAAAGGGTGGCTAATAATTCTGACTTCAACTGTGTATATATATATATATATATATATATATATATATATATTAGTGATGCCACAATTCTCAATATAATATTGAACCGTTCGGTACGGCATCCACGGTTCAATACGCGCTTGTGAATTGCGGTTTTCTTGGTTTTACGTTTAAATAATTTATGTGCGTTTTACTCACCGAATTGACTGTCTGTGTGTGCCTGTAAGTCCACGAGCTGAGTTGAGGAAACTCCTCCCCGCGAGTAAATATTCAATAACTATGCTCTAAAGTTAGGGGGCGCTTAACCATCATCTCACAGCCATGGTGAGTGGAGGTAAAGAGGAAACACTACAAGGAAGCAAAGGTGTCTTTCAAATCTCCGGTGTGGGGACATTTCGGTAACCCCCAAATTGACAGGTAATAAAAAGATTCAACTTCAGTCATGTTCATGTTGTGAAACACTATCAAAATGTCCACTGTTGATTATATTACTTTTGTTTTGATTAGCGATTTTAAACCTTTTAATAGAGGAAGTCCTCGGCTCTGCATATGATTAATAAGAAGCTGAGTGTACATAGTTTACGTTAGGAAATGCAGTCTTGAATTTTACAAACAGTCGGCAAGCACCGGAGAACAGATGTAACACATTGATCAAATTTAGTTTTCAGTCACGTTGAAAGTAATATTCAGCTCGTTTAGTTTTGCCTTCATTCGTTTTAGATGTCAGTACTGACATACGAGTCTTCAACACATGATTTTTTACAACACGTTTTTTTAAACTTAATAGTTTAACTAACTAATTTCTAATAACTACTTTTTTTTATCTTTCCCATGGTGACAGTCAGTGCAAAATATTTTACTAGTTATTTTGCAAGAGAGTTGTATTCAGATTAAAGTGTAATTTAAAGACTTCACTAGGTTATGTTCACTAGGACAGCTAGAATAATTACTTAAGTTATAGTATAACTGGTTTGTTGTGTAGACAATCAAAAATATACAGTAAATATTTCTTAAGGAGTCTAATAAAGACTCTAATAAAAATCTACCCTCACAAAGGCACTGACTATCTGGGCGGCGCTACAGAGCACCAAACACAAAAACAGCCAGACACAGGAAAAGTTTCTTTCCTCAGGCCATCTACCTCATGAACAGTTAAATATTCCCCTACTGTGCAATTAATGTGCAATACTTTCTCATACGCACTTGTACACAGCACCTTATAACAATATACAATGCAATACTTTCTCACACGCATTTGTACACAGCACCTTACAACCTGTATATTTACAACAAATCTGTACATACAATTCAACATCCAGATCTTTTTGACTAACTGCATCTCTGTTTAATGTTTATCGGCTTTTTCTTTTCTCATATTTAATTTTGTGTTGTCACTTGTCACTTTATGTACACTGGAAGCTTCTGTTGCCAAAACAAATTCCTTGTGTGTGTGAAGCACACTTGGCAATAAAACTGATTCTGATTCTGATTCTGATAATACTGACCTTAAAATTGTATTTTTAAAAATTAAAAAAACTGTTTTTATTTAAGAAATAAACTATAAGAAAAAGACTTATTATTTATTATTATTACTTCTTTTTATACAGGAAATAGTGTGAAAATGTCCTTGAGTCATGCATGAAAAAAAATGACTTTAAATAATTGTTTAAGTAGTTTGTGATGCATGTTAAAGTGTGATGTTTTAACAGATTTAGCGTGTTTTAACTGAGTTTAAAAACAAATGTTTATTTATTTTTTTATAATTATTTTTTCAGGGTATTCACCTTTAATTGATAGGACAGTAGAGAGAGTATTGACAGTAAATTGTGCGGAGCAGAGAGATGGGAAGGATCGACATAGGACCACGAGGCGGGAATCAAACTCGGGTCGCCGCGAGCACCGAGTGCATGTGTCGACGCACTAACCACTACACCACTGGCGCCGACAAGTTTTAGATTTATTTTTAATGGATATGAATAGTAGATCAATAGATGATCAGTAGTCCGTCTAATTCAAAGCAGAAGCAGTTTTTTGCCATCTCCTGTTGTCCTGTCAGGTTCATTTATTGAAGAAAAGGCACAAATACTTTGCAGTTGTAAAGAATAACTGAAATAAAGAATTCAGGAGCTTTGAACCCGTCTGTGTGTAAAAAAAAAAAAGGCTATTAATATATATATTATTATATTTTACATTTATATATATATATATATATTGTTCAGGGTTTTTTATAAAATGATGTAGAAAAATAAGAGAATAATAGAAGGCAAAATAAATGTTTTGCTAATAAATAAAGCTTTAAAGTAAGCATTTTCAGTTTGGGCCCACAAAAAAATTTTCAGACAAGGAGGTGGGCCTCGAAGTGAGAAAGGTTGAGAACCCCTGTTTTAGAGCAGTAATCACAATACCAAGGTTATCATACTGTCAGAATCTTATACTAGCACATGCCTATTTCAGTACAGGGTGCACACTGGATCACAGCCAGATGCATGAATGAAGCACGAAGCCTGAGAGGATGACGCCCCATTCACACGGGGCGTCAGCTTCAACGATTCCCATTCACTTTGAATGGGTGACGTCAGGCGTTGCCGAACTGCATTGTGGATCCGTCGGCGCCGCTTCAGAGGCGTTGCTCGCTGCAGAAGTTGGGACTTGCTCAACTTTTCAAGCGCCGATGGAAGCATCAGCCAATCAGATCGCTGTATGCAAATACACCAGCTCCAACAGTGGCCTATTGCTGACTAATTTCATTGGCTGACGCTGCTATGACGATCGCGTCAGCCCCAACTTCAGACACGCCCTCTGTCAAGCGTTGAAGCTGAAGCCTCATGTGAATGGGGCGTTAAAGTGAAGGAGAAAGGCTCTGACCTGCAGGTTTACATGTGTGCGTGTCCATCTCCACCCAGACCAGACAACATCTGCGCTTCACCAGTCACCTTCTCCTCCTCCCGCCGCTTCAGACATGCTGCCTTCGGGTTCAGGTTACGCTCTGAATAAAAAAAAAAAGACATTTGATCAACACTGAGAGCCTTAATTTTAATCAAAGCAAGCAGAAGATTCACTCTTGAAGAAAACAACGTGATTAAATACTGTAGAAGATCCATCAAACACATTAGAAACCAGCCCAGAAAAATATTCAGCACGATTGAGTCTCATTTCTGTTAATGGGATGCAAAGACTTGTTATCAAGCTTAATATTTTGATGTTATATATAGTATTTGTATGCATGCTTCAGGTATTTTTAATATTTGCGGAGACAACTTAATTGTTTTATGTTCAATCCACTTAAATTTGTAAAAAAAAAAAATGTTAGCATGGTCGATTTGTGTTGGGACAACATGAAGGAATAGTGGGGAATCCAGCATTTCTTACAGTGTACACAATGGATTTGTGTTGAAACAACTTAATTTGTAGAAATTAAAAATATTAATTTAAAATTAACTGAATTAATTTCACACATTTAAGTGGATTGAACATAATTTTTTTAAGTTGTTCCCAAAAAAATCTCAAGAATTGTGTTGATTCAGCTCTTTTCAAATAAGTAGCTTGAACAAGCAGCAAACAGAGTGTATGCTAATCACATCAGAAGCAGCAAAGCAGAAGAACTGAAAGCGCAGCAGACACACACACACACATACCCACTCAGTGGCTCTCAGCGGTGTGTGTGTGTGTGTGTGTATGCATGTATGTTTCTTCATGCCGCAGCAGGCAGACGCACACTCAATCAGTGGCACTTATTGGTGGGTGTGTGTGTGTTTGTTGCTTACACACTCACTCAGTGGCTCTTATTGGTGTGTGTGTGTGTGTGTGTGTGTGTGTGTGTTTATTGCTCACACACTCACTCAGTGGCTCTCATCGATGCATATGTTTCTCTAGGCTGCAGCAGACACACACTCACTCATTGGCTCTCATTGGTGTGTGTGTGTTTGTTGCTCACACACACTCACTTTGTGGCTCTCATCGGTGTGTGTGTTTCTCCAGGCAGCAGACACACACTCACTCGCTCACTCACTCACTCACTCGCTGTCATTGGTGTATTTGTGATTGTATGCGTTTCTCCAGGCCGTACACTCCCAGCGGTCTTTGTGTGTGTGTGTGTGTGTTTCTCCAGACCGGACACTCCCAGCATGCTGTGTGTGTATATGTGTGTGTTTCTCTCTAGGCAGTACGCTCTCAGCAGTGTGTGTATGTGTTTATGTGTGCGCTTCTCTCCAGGCTGTACGCTCACATCGGTGTGTGAGTGGTGCGGTGTGTGTTTTTTATCTGCAGGCCGTACAGACAGACGTGCGCGCTCTGTTCTCCTCCTACCTCGCACCTGCCTCTCCAGGCTGAGGATGACCTGCACGGCCTGCTGCAGGATGATGAGTTTGGTCTGGGCCTTGTCGCTGCGCAGGTGCAGCTGGCACATGCGGCCCAGCTCCCGGAAGGCCTCGTTGATGTCGCGCACTCGAACCCTCTCGCGGGCGTTATTGGCCATTCGTCGCTCACGCTCGCGCTGCTCCTTCTCCTCCACCGTCAGGTTCTCCTCCGACACGCTGCTGCAGTTCACACACGCACACTCACTAACCACACTGATGCAGCTGCTTATTATTACATACCACTACTGCTACACTCTTCATCAAGGAAACACGCACTCGTTATTGAAGTAGAAGCAGTCAATATATTTTTATGCAATTCACTTTTTAATAATAATTAGATGATTTAAAAAAAATTATAATTCAATTATAACTCACTGCAGACACAGATGGAGCCTATTATATACTACTACTACACTCTTCATGAAGGAAATACACACTCGTTATTCAAGATTCTGTGCTCTATACTTTATGTACTTAACTTTTTAATAATAATTAATATAATACTTAAATAATAAGTAAATAATATTAATAAAATACATAAAATATAACTATAATTATACTGCAAAATGTTTATCTTTTTTTAATAAATGGTCTATATAAGTTTATATAGCAATTACATATTTTATACTGTCTGTGTGTGCATGATTGTATGCATACATATACATGCACACACACACAAAAAAGCTACTTCATTGCATTCATACATAATGCAGTTAATCAATTACATTTTGCAGGTCTCATTCTTTAAGACATTGTTGATTAAGATTATTGTAATTAAGTTAGTAATTTATTCCTAAAAAGTATTATATAAACATTACATTGCATTTAACAAATAACTTTAAAATATATATACATATAATATACTTTCTATATAATAGATTGTTTTATACTTTTATTTAATTTATTACATAACATAAAAACACTACAAACAGTTAAAAAAAAAAATGTATATTTTAGACAATACACTAAAAAAGTATTGCTTATTTATTAAAAACGGACTGAAATTAAAGACCAAATTGAAACCAACATTTTGTTGATTACAAAAGCATTTTGATTACATTACAAAAGCAGAAACAAATGCTAAGTTTTGAAAACTTCAGTCCAGTGCTGAGATGAACTGTAGTAATGAAAGTGAGGCTTGTGGTGAAGGATCCGGTGGAGATGCGGAGAGCGGAAACATGAGCGTCCGGAGCGTCTTTTTGTCTGAGTGTGAACGTCTTCTTTATTTACACGTATAAACAGGGTTCCCACACTAACCCAAACCTCAAACTCACTGACTTTGACCAACTAAAAAACTGGATTTCCAAAACCAATGAACACTGAGCAGACAAAAACAGTAATATATCCTTAACTAGGGCTGCACAATAGTGCTGATATCGCAACGTATCTATCCACAATAGTCACATTGTAGATGTGCAATGGCCAGTCGTGAGTATAGTTGATCAGGCATAATAGTTTGTCTTTGCAAAGTTTATTAATAAAACTAGCCTAGAGCACCATCTGCTGTTTAAAACTAGCCTAGAGCGCCATCTGCTGTTAAAAACTAACCTAGAGTGCTAAATGCGGTTTAAAACTAGCCTAGAGCGCCATCTGCTGTTAAAAACTAGCCTAGAATGCCATCTGCTGTTTAAAACTAGCCTAGAGCGCCATCTGCTGTTAAAACTAGCCTAGAGCACCATCTGCTGTTAAAAACTAACCTAGAGTGCTAAATGCTGTTCAAAACTAGCCTAGAATGCCAAATGCTGTTCAAAACTAGCCTAGAGCGCCATTTGCTGTTCAAAACTAGCCTAGAGTGCCAAATGCTGTTCAAAACTAGCCTAGAGCGCCATCTGCTGTTAAAAACTAGCCTAGAGCGCCATCTGCTGTTCAAAACTATCCTAGAGCGCCATCTGCTGTTCAAAACTAGCCTAGAGCGCCATCTGCTGTTCAAAACTAGCCTAGAGCGCCATCTGCTGTTCAAAACTAGCCTAGAGCACCATCTGCTGTTAAAAACTAACCTAGAGTGCTAAATGCTGTTCAAAACTAGCCTAGAGCGCCATCTGCTGTTCAAAACTAGCCTAGAGTGCCATCTGCTGTTCAAAACTATCCTAGAGCGCCATCTGCTGTTCAAAACTAGCCTAGAGCGCCAAACGCTGTTCAAAACTAGCCTAGAGCGCTATCTGCTGTTAAAAACTAGCCTAGAGTGCCAAATGCTGTTTGAAACTAGCCTAGAGCGCCATCTGCTGTTCAAAACTAGCCTAGAGTGCCATCTGCTGTTCAAAACTAGCCTAGAGCGCCAAATGCTGTTCGAAACTAGCCTAGAGTGCCAAATGCTGTTCAAAACTAGCCTAGAGCGCTATCTGCTGTTAAAAACTAGCCTAGAGCGCCAAATGCTGTTCGAAACTAGCCTAGAGCGCCATCTGCTGTTCAAAACTAGCCTAGAGTGCCATCTGCTATTAAAAACTAGCCTAGAGCGCCAAATGCTGTTTAAAACTAGCCTAGAGCGCCATCTGCTGTTCAAAACTAGCCTTGAGCGGCCTCTGCTGTTTAAAACTAGCATAGAGTGCCAAATGCTGTTTTAAACTAGCCTAGAGTGCCATCTGCTGTTTAAAACTAGCCTAGAGCGACAAATGCTGTTTAAAACTAGCCTAGAGCGCCATCTGCTGTTTAAAACTAGCATAGAGCGCCAAATGCTGTTTAAAACTAGCCTAGAGCGCCAAATGCTGTTTAAAACTAGCCTAGAGCGCCATATGCTGTTCAAAACTAGCCTAGAGCGCCAAATGCTGTTTAAAACTAGCATAGAGCGCCAAATGCTGTTTAAAACTAGCATAGAGCGCCATCTGCTGTTCAAAACTAGCCTAGAGTGCCATCTGCTGTTAAAAACTAACCTAGAGCGCCATCTGCTGTTCAAAACTAGCCTAGAGGGCCAAATGCTGTTTAAAACAAGCCTAGAGCGCCATCTGGTGTTCAAAGTTAGCCTAGAGTGCCATCTGCTGTTCAAAACTAGCCTAGAGCGCCATCTGCTGTTCAAAACTAGCCTAGAGCGCCATCTGCTCTTCAAAACTAGCCTAGAGGGCCAAATGCTGTTTAAAACAAGCCTAGAGCGCCATCTGCTGTTCAAAATTAGCCTAGAGTGCCATCTGCTGTTCAAAACTAGCCTAGAGCACCAAATGCTGTTTAAAACTAGCCTAGAGCGCCATCTGCTGTTCAAAACAAGCCTAGAGCACCATCTGCTGTTAAAAACTAGCCTAGGGTACCATCTACTGTTTAAAAACTAGCCTAGAGCGCTGTCTGCTGTTAAAGACTAGTCTAGAGCGCAGTTTATTACTTAAAAACTAGCCTAGAGTGACGTCAACTGTTAAAAACTACCCTAGAGTGCCATCTGCTGTTAAAACTAGCCTAAAGCCCTATCTGCAGTTAAAAACTAGTCTAGAGCGCCATCTACTACTTGAAGTAGAATAGAGTGACATCTGCAGTTAAAAACTAGCCTAGAGCGCCATCTGCTTTTAAAAACTAGCCTAGAGTGCCATCTCCTGCTAAAACTATCCTAGAGTACAATCTGTTCAAAAATTAGCCTAGAGCACCATCTGCAGTTAAGACTAGCCTAGAGCATGTTTGCTGTTAAATACTAGCCTAAAGTGCCGTCTGCTGTTAAATACTAGCCTAAAGTGCCGTCTGCTGTTAAATACTAGCCTAAAGTGCCGTCTGCTGTTAAATACTAGCCTAAAGTGCCGTCTGCTGTTAAATACTAGCCTAAAGTGCCGTCTGCTGTTAAATACTAGCCTAAAGTGCCGTCTGCTGTTAAATACTAGCCTAAAGTGCCGTCTGCTGTTAAATACTAGCCTAAAGTGCCGTCTGCTGTTAAATACTAGCCTAAAGTGCCGTCTGCTGTTAATACTAGCCTAAAGTGCCGTCTGCTGTTAAATACTAGCCTAAAGTGCCGTCTGCTGTTAAATACTAGCCTAAAGTGCCGTCTGCTGTTAAATACTAGCCTAAAGTGCCGTCTGCTGTTAAAAACTTGCCTAGAGTGCCGTCTGCTATTTAAATACTAGCCTAGAGCGCCACCTGCTGTTTGAAAGTTATCCTAAAGTATCAGTGATACTCCAGAAATGTTATGCGGCGTGGGAACCCTGTGTAGAAGTGTGGGTGTTTCAGGAGGCCTGTGGGACGCAGCGAAAGAGCTGAAGACGAGAAAACAGCGAGACGAGAGAGAAACGCACCGTCTTTAAGAGCCGCACAGAAACACACACTGAGAGCCACTGAGAGCCAGACAGAGGACAGATGAGGTGAGCAAAGTCTCATTGCAAAAAAACACATCCGAGATGCGTTTACACGGCATGAGACTGAAACCACTGCGGCCGTCTGTAAAGAACAGATGGAGAAAAAATGGCCGACAGAAACACAACCTGGCGAACAGAGGTTAAACATCACATGCAAGCATTAATCAGACCATCATGAGTGAACCGCTAAAGAGGAAACGTGAGAGAGCCAATCCATCTCTTCTAGCTGGAGAGGTTAATGCCTGCGGAAAGAGCATTTTAGACATGCAACAGTCAAACTGAGGAGAAAACTGGAGGATGAAGGATGACAGTAGAGCTGGGACGACACTGGGATAAGAGAAATGATTCTGCATTGACAAATGCATTGCCATTCAGTCTTGCATTGATTCTGAGCTTAGTTTTGAACTCATCTGGTGTTAAAAACGACTTTGGAGCGCCATCTACTGTTAAAACTAGCATAGAGCGCCATCTACTGCTAAAACTTGCCTCTTAAAGCTAACCTAGAGCGCCATCTGCTGTTAAAACTTGCCTCTTTTAAAGCTAGCCTAGAGCGCCATCTGCTGTTAAAACTAGCCTAGAGCGCCATCTACTGTTAAAACTAGCCTCGAGCACCATCTGCTGTTAAAACTAGCCTAGAGCGCCATCTACTGTTAAAACTAGCCTAGAGCACCATCTGCTGTTAAAACTTGCCAAGAGCACCATCTACCATTTAAAAATTAGCCTAGAGCACTATCTGCTGTTAAAACTTGCCTAGAGTGCCATCTACTTTTTAAAAATTAGCCTAGAGCGCCATCTGCTGTTAAATAGAAACCTAGAGCGTTATCTGTTCAAAAACTACCCTAGAGCAACATCTGCTGCCAAAAAACAGCCTAGAGCGCCATCTGCTGTTAAACAGAAACCTAAAGCGCTATCTGTTTAAAAACTACCCTAGACTGACATCTGCTGCTAAAAACTAGCCTAGAGCGATGAGTGTTGTTAAAAACTAGACTGGATTGCAATCTGCTATTAAAAACTAGCCTAGAGCACCATCTACTGTTTAAAAATTAGCCTAGAGCGCCGTCTAGTTAGAACTAGCCTAAAGCGCCATCTCCTGTTAAAACTAGCCTAGAGCGCCATCTGCTGTTAAAACTTGCCTAGAGCGCCATCTGCTGTTAAAAACTAGCCTAGAGCGCCATCTGCTGTTAAAACCAGCCTTGAGCACCATCTGCTGTTAAAAACTAGCCTAGAGCGCCATCTGCTGTTGTAAACTAGCCTAGAGCGCCATCTGCTGTTGTAAACTAGCCTAGAGCACCATCTGCTGTTGTAAACTAGCCTAGAGCACCATCTGCTGTTAAAACTAGCCTAGAGCACCATCTGCTGTAAAAAAAACTAGCCTAGAGCACCATCTGCTGTAAAAAACTAGCCTAGAGCGCCATCTGCTGTTACAAACTAGCCTAGAGCACCATCTGCTGTAAAAAAAACTAGCCTAGAGCACCATCTGCTGTTAAAAACTAGCCTAGAGCATCATCTGTTAAAACTACCCTTGAGCGCCATCTGCTGTTAAAACTACCCTAGAGCGCCATCTGCTGTTAAAAATAGCCTTGAGCGCCATCTACTGTTAAAACTAGCCGAGCGCCATCTCCTGTTAAAAGTAGTCTAGAGCGTCATCTACTGTTAAAACTAGCCTAGAGCACCACCTGCTGTTAAATCTAGCATTGAGCACCATCTGCTGTTAAAACTAGTCTAGATCGCCATCTGCTGTTAAAACTAGCCTCGAGCACCATCTGCTGTTAAAACTAATCTCAAACGCCATATGCTGTTAAAACTAGCCTCGAGCGCCATCTGCTCTTAAAACTAGTCTAGAGCACCATCTGCTGTTAAAACTAGCCTAGAGCACCATTTGCTGTTAAAACTAGTCTAGAGCACCATCTGCTGTTAAAACTAGCCTAGAGCACCACCTGCTGTTAAAACTAGTCTAGAGCATCATCTGCTGTTAAAACTAGCCTAGAGCACCACCTGCTGTTAAAACTAGCCTAGAGCACCACCTGCTGTTAAAACTAGTCTAGAGCATCGTCTGCTGTTAAAACTAGCCTAGAGCACCACCTGCTGTTAAAACTAGCCTAGAGCTCCATCTGCTGTTAAAACTAGCCTAGAGCGCCATCTGCTGTTAAAACTAGCCTAGAGCACCACCTGCTGTTAAAACTAGCCTCGAGCACCATCTCCTGTTAAATCTAGCCTCGAGCGCCATCTGCTGTTAAAACTAGCCTCGAGCGCCATCTGCTGTTAAAACTAGCCTCGAGCGCCATCTGCTGTTAAATCTAGCCTCGAGCACCATCTGCTGTTAAAACTAACCTCGAGCACCATCTGCTGTTAAAACTAACCTCGAGCACCATCTGCTGTTAAAACTAGCCTCGAGCGCCATCTGCTGTTTAAACTAGCCTAGAGCACCGTCTGCTGTTAAATCTAGCCTATAGCACAATCTGCTGTTAAAACTAGGCTCGAGCACCATCTCCTGTTAAATCTAGCCTGGAGCGCCATCTCCTGTTCAAAAATTAGCCTAGAGCACCATCTGCTGTTAAATAGAAACCTGGAGCGCTGT
The DNA here is from genome assembly GCA_903798195.1 of Danio kyathit. Classification (NCBI taxonomy): domain Eukaryota; kingdom Metazoa; phylum Chordata; class Actinopteri; order Cypriniformes; family Danionidae; genus Danio; species Danio kyathit. The sequence continues at coordinate 69,316,976 of LR812520.1, forward strand.
TTAAAAACTAGCCTAGAGCATCATCTGCTGCCAAAAACTAGCCTAGAGCACTATCTGCTGTTAAAAACCAGCTTAGAGCGCCATCTGCTGTCAAAAACCAGCCTAGAGCAACATCTACCGTTAAAACAAGCCTAGAGCACTACCTGCTGTTCAAAACCAAGTTAAGAATTATTTTGAGAAAATTGCGATGCATCCCAAATATTTTAAGGTACTAGTATATTTATTTAATGTCATATCATCATTTCATCAAGCATCTTAGGCTACATTCAAGGCAAGCAAGTATAACAAATACAATAAAAAAAACACAAGTTGTATGACAAAAATTTGTTAAGTTTTTTCTTCAATAGAAAGATTATAAAAAAATGAGTTTCAGAAATCTCAGAAACAAGCCAGAAATAACAATGCATTCATTTTAAATCGTCCCAGCCCTTTTTTAAAAGCATTAAACAACTGCAGAGAGAAAACAGAGGAATCTGAATGGCTGCATGTTTTATGCATTAGCAATGGTACAACTTAAAGAAATAATAAGCAAGAAATAATATCATTTACTCAACCTTGGAGTTTCAGTGTTGTTTTCTGAAACACTATGCTGTTCTGCAGGTTCACTGATGCCTTTTAAATGCAGTTACAGAAAAAAGGCATAATTTAGGCATAATTCTCCACAGATTTGCATTTAATCTGTTATTAATTCTAATTTAATTTTGCACATAAACTCCGACTTGAAAACAAGCAGAAGTTTATCCTAAAAAATAATTTGTTGCAAATATGCACCAAAAAAGCACTCCAAATGATAAGTGCACAATATCTGAAGTATCCAGTAATTAAATGATGGTTAAATGTATGACTTCATTCACTGAAAATCTCATCACTGCATGATTATATTCAAACATGTCAGATCATGTTTATTAATTAGAACAATAAAATCATTTTGTGCTCTTGTCCCTTACAATACAGCTGAATATTATGGTCTGGTTGAGTAAATGAGCATGTATAAAGCTACTTTGAGTCTGTTAGTTGCATCAATGCTGCAAGCAGACAGAAAGCAGGACGGGATGAAATGAGAGACAGAAACACATGCTGAAAGTGCAGAAAGTCCCACAATCACCCTGAACAGACGGCTGAGTGGCCGCGGGGAGGCAGGAGGCTTTAATTGAACCATCATAAATAAACAACTACTAAATAAAAATTGTTCTTGTGTTTAATGCAACTCGGCTGGTTACCAGGGTGTTGCTAGGGTGTATTTATGAGTCAAGACACTGCAGGTCAATACAGTAGAAATTAACTAAACAGATAAAAGCAGCTTATTAAATTAAGTTTTTTAAATTATATTATAATACATAATTACATTTTAATGTAAATGTAAACATTTTTGTTATGTAATACAAGTTGTTTTATTGTACAAATGGGTAATTATCTAATTAAAATGTAAAATAAAATTATAAATATGTAGTTTATTCACGCTGATTATGCTTACAAATAATAAAAATATATACAGATTTAATTTCATATAAATTATATTTATTTACTTATTGCATAATTTAAAAAAGCACAACTATATTCTCTGACAAAAAACACTTAACTGCAAGTTTATTTCTGTTTTCTTTTCAGATGTATATTACATAATCAAAACTTTACTGTAATTATATTTATATTACCAGTATTATTTTAATTTCATTACACTTTTAAATTTATATTACAGTTGAAATCAGAATTATTGAACCCCCTTTGATTTTTTTTTCTTTTTGAAATATTTGCCAAATGATGTTTAACAGAGCAAGGAAATTTTCACAGTATGTCTGATAATGTTTTTTCTTCTGGAGAAAGTCTTATTTGTTTTATTTCGGCTAGAATAAAAGCAGTTTTAATTTTTTTTAAACCATTTTAAGGTCAATATTATTAGCCCCTTTAAGCTATTTTTTTTTAATAATCTACAGAACAAACAATCATTATACAATAACTTGCCTAATTACCCTAACCTGCCTAGTTAACCTAGTTAAGCCTTTAAATGTCACTTTAAGCTGTATAAAAGTGTCTTGAAAAATATCTAGTAAAATATTATTTATTGTCATCATGGCAAAGATAAAATAAATCAGTTATTAGAGATGAGTTATTAAAACTATTATGCTTTGAAAAAATCTTCTCTCCAGAAATTGGGGAAAAAATAAACAAGGGGGCTAATAATTCAGGGGGTTTAATAATTCTGACTTCAGCTGTATATACAATATATAAATAAATAAAACATATTATTTCTAATAAAATCATATAATACTTTACAAAAAAACATATAAAATTTGTTAGCATTCCATGCATTATAGTTATATTTTTTCTTACATATATGCAATGAATTTTATTATACATATAAGCATAGCTTTAAAAAAAAAAAAATATTATACAATGCATTTTGAATTTACTTTAGCTACATGTCATTAAAAACCGAAATAGCCAAAAATATAATAATGTTTCTAACATATACTCAGTTTTTACACTAAAATAAAAAATAATACAGTATATACAATATACTCTTTTCCCAACATATCATACAAAACCCAAATAGCCCAAAATTAACCATTGCATGAAAAAAACAAATGCCTACAGCGTCTTGCTTTTAAATTAAATGTAATTTCTATGAATGATTTGCACTAAAATCAGCAATGCACCAAAACACTACTTTTAAACTAAATAGCAAAGATAAATCACTTAGATATTAGTTATTAAAACTATGCTTAGAAATGCTTAAACAGAACTAATAATGCTAATAATCCAGGAGGGCTAATAATTCTGACTGTAATTGTATATGCACAGTTTAAAAAGTGCACTTTGAATTTACACTCTTCAGTACATGCCATAACATGTAGCCAAATAGCCCCAAATCTCAAATTTAATTAATGCATGAAAAATATATAATAAAATACACAGTGTCTTGCTTTTAAATAAATGTCTAAATTTCTATAATAAATATAATGTATTTTAATGTTATGCTTTTATTGCATATGCATTAAAATCAGCAAACAATAATAATAATATATAAATTACACTAAAAAAGAAATACATATTAAAATATTATTCTTAATAAAATTATATAATACCCAAATATCCCAAAACCTCAAGTATTAGAAAATTGCCTACAGTGTCTTGCTTTTAAACTAAATGTAATTTCTATTAACATTTTGCATAAAAAAAAATGCATCCTCCTCCCCGGTGGCGCAGTCAGGCGTGGCGGCCACAGACGGATCTCCGCGAGTCTAAACACTGATCTGAGGTCAGCCGCACACACTGACCTCGCACTTGCTGCTCCAGGTTGAGAATAACGTTTACGGCCTGGTGCAGGATCAGCAGTTTGGTCTGCGGTTTCTCATTGCTCAGGTGCAGCTGGCACATGCGGCCCAGCTCTTTGAAGGCCTCGTTGATGTCGCGCACACGAAGACGCTCGCGGGCGTTATTGGCCATTCGCCGCTCGCGCTCCCGCTCCGCCTTCACCTCCACCGGCAGATCCTCATCATCCTCGTCTTCATCCTCGTCTTGACTTGAGGGACAGAGGGGCGAGAGGAGTTACAGGCAAAAACAAGAGCCAGATGGGTTAGAAACACCGACCAATCAGAAGACACTGGATGTGGCGGAACTGAGATTACTACAGAATTAGAATTTTTTCAAGTCTATGAAAAGTGGTTTTGTTGCTCACCAATGCTGAATTAATCCAATCAAAAATTGTGAAAAATTGCTAAATATTATTAGTATTTATTTTTAGTACTTTAAACGGACCAATCAGAAGACACTGAATGTGGCAGAACTAAGATTATTACAAAATTATTATTATATATATTATTTTAAGTCTATGAAAAGTGTTTTTTTGCTCACCAATGCTGAATTTATAAAAGTAAAAATAGTGGAAAAATTGCTAAATATTATTAGTATTTAAAATTTTTCTATGTGAACATACTGTATAATTTAATAATTTATATTTAATTAATTACAATTACAGGATTTTTTTAGCACTTAAAGTTGTTTTTTGCTCATAAAGGGTGAATTTGTGTGATCGAAAATAGGTAAAAATTGCTAAATATTATTAGTATTTATTATTAGTATTTTAAACAGAGCATTCAGAAGACACTGGATTTGGCAGAACTGAGATTATTACAAAATTAAGATTTTCTTTTGGTCTTAATGTCTATATAAATATTTTTTGCTTACCAATGCTGAATTAATTAAATTGCAAATAGTGTAAAAAATGCTAAATATTAAAAGTATTTAAAATAACTGTTTTCCATGTATATATAGTAAATATACTATATAATTCAATTTATTTCTGTGACGTAAAGCGGAATTTTTAGCATCATTACTCCAGTTTTTACAAAAGGATCAGATTCTAAAGTCTGTAATTATTAGGATTTTTGTCTTTGAAAAGTATTTTTTGCTCACCAATGCTGAATTAATGTGATCAGAAATAGTGTAGAAATTGCTCAATAATATTAGTATTTAGAATAACTATTTTCTATGTGACTGTACTGTATAATTAAATTCATTTCTGTGACGTAAAGCTGATTTATAGCATAATTACTCTAGTTTTTACAACAGGATCACTGATTCTAAAGTCTTTAAGCATTTGTTTTTGCTCACTAAGGCTAAATTTATGTGATTGAAAATGGTGCAAAAATTGCTAAATATTATTAGTATTTAAAATAACTGCTTTCTATGTGAATATACTATATAATTTTATTTATTTCTGAGACGTAAAGCTTAATTTATAGCAATATTTACTCCAGTTTTCAGTCACATGATCCTTCAGAAATCAGTATAATATGAGGATTTGATGATCAAGAAACATTCATTCATTCATTCATTTTCCTTTAGCTTAGTCTCTACTTTAGGGTTCACCACAGCAAAATGAACCGCCAACTATTCCTGCCGTTTTCTATGTCAATATACTGTATAATAAAACTTATTTCTGTGATGTAAGCTGAATTTTCAGCATCACTACACCATCACAGATATTGAAATCACTATAATATAATGATCTGATGACCAAAAACATTGTCAAGATTGAAAACAGTTGTGCAGAAAAAAAAACATGATTAGAAATTAGAAATGTTTATTGATCACCAAATAATCATATGCTAATGATTTCTGAAGGATCACTAATTTCAAATTTTAGATTAGGATTTTTGTCTTTAAAAAGTGTTTTTGCTCACCAAGACTGAATCAATCTGATCAAAAATAGGTGCACAAATTACTAAATATGGCAAGTATTTAAAATAAATATTTTATATCTGAATATACGGTAAAATTGCATTTATTTTGTTGTAAAATTTTAATTTTCAGCATCACTGCTCCAGTATTTAGTATCACACAATCCATCAATAATCATTCTAATATTCAATATAACATGATATTATATCATTATTATCAATGCTGTGCATAAGTTTGAGGCAAGTTAGGAAAAAATATGAGGGGAAAATATACTAAACTACTAATCAATGCATTAAATTCATCAAAAACAAAAGTAAAAACTATAATCATACAATGTTAATAAATGTTCTGTCATGTCACTTTTAAAAATGCTGTAATAAATACTATTTCTAATAAATGCTGTTTTTGAAATCGATTCCAACACGTATAATATTCAGAAATGTTTTGATCATTAAATCATCATATACTGATTTCTGAATAATCGTGCAACTCAAGACTGGAGAAATGATGCTGAAAATTCACCTTTTTATGTCACAGAAATAAGTTACAGTAAGTTACTACATAGTCATATTGAAATTGTTTTGAATTTGCAATAATATAACTATTTTTGTTCAAATAAATGCAGGCTTATTGTCAATAAGACTCTTATTATTTACTCTAAACTTCTGCTTTTCTCCTGTAATGAAATGAAATTGCACAGGTACCTCGTTCTCGTGCGGCTTTTTCCGTCTTTCTTCTCATCGTCTGATTTATCTGCGATAGACAGATTATCATCGTCGTCTTTGTCTTCTCTCTTTATATCTGAGCTGGAGGCATGAGACGAGCGAGCCAGAGAGAGACCTGACAGATAAAAGCAGGACGAGATTAGCAACAGAAAACACTCAAACTATTCATAAAGGTGATTTATAGATGTTAAAATGTGACCCTGGAGCACAAAATCAGTCTCAAATGGCACAGGAATATTAGTAGAAATATTTGCCAAAAATACACTGTATGGGTCAAAATTATGCTAAAAATCACCACAATATTAAGTCAAGATCACGTTAATGAAGATATTTTGAAATTGTCTACTCTAAATATATCAAAACTAGTAATGTGCACTGCGAAGCACTTCATTTAGACAACTTAAAAGGTGACTTTCTCTATATTCAGATTTTTTCTAACCCTCAGATGCATCTCTTCCAACATAATTGACTTATATGAATTTTAAGCTGTAAAAGCAATGATACATAACGCGGTTTACGCTGTTTGCATTATTTAAGTTCATGCATCCCTTAGAACCGATCCAGAAACTATAATGTTTTTTTAAATGCTTTATAATGTATAAAAAGCATGAAACTGTGTAAAAAAGCAATTAAGGGAGCATTTGCATTATGTTAGTTCACGCAGTCCCTTAGAATCAATCCCAAGAACTTGAATGCCTGTTTTAAAGCTTTATAATGAATTAAATGCATGCAACAGTGTATCTCATGAACTTGAATGCCTGTTTAAAAGCTTTATGATGTAAAACATGCACCAGTGTAAAAAAGCAATTTAAAATGGGGTGCATTTGCCTTATTTTAGTTCATGCATTCCCTTAGAATCAATCTCATGAACTTGAATGCCCGTTTTAAATCTTTTTGATGTATGAGAAGCACGCAACAGTCATATCAATTCATATTCAATTTATAATGAATTGAATGCATGCAACAGCGCAAAAAAGCAATTAAAAAATGGGGTGCATTTCCAATATTTCAGTTCATGCATTGCCTTTAGAATCAATACCAAGTACTTTATTTCTCGTTTTAAAGCTTTATGATACATAAAAAACATGCAGCAGCGTAAAAAAGCTATTAAAATGGGGTGCATTTGCATTATTTTAGTTCATGCACCCTTTAGAATCAATCCCAAGAACTTTAATGTTTGTTTTAAAGCTGTATGATGTATGAAAAACATGCACCTGTGTGAAAAGCTATTAAAATGGGGTGCATTTGCCTTATTTCAGTTCAGTCATTCCCTTTAGAATCAATCCCAAGATTTTAAATGCATGTTACAATACAAAACCCTCGTGTTGCACGCTCATGCATTAAAACACCTGCTCAAAGCTCATCGTTTATGAATGTAAAAAAGACTAATGTGTGTTATGATTAAAAAAGCAGCACTGACTGGTGAAGGTGTCAGACTGAGAGGACGGTGGAGGCTGATGGGAAGTGTGGTGTCCCTGCAGGAGAGCACTGGACTGCGGTAAACCTGCGGCGTCTTCACTGTGATTCGACATCTAGACAGAGAACATTAATACACACTATTAGTCAACTCTTATTAGAGACTCAGCAGTCAATTCAGTAAAAAAAACAATATGGGGAAAAAACACAAGTTCACTTTGATCTTAAAATATGACATATATTATGCAGTTCTTTAAATAATGTTTAAAAATATTTATATTACATAATATATAAATATCACCTTTTAAAATGGTTTTAAAAAAAGTAAAAACTGCTTTTATACTAGCCGAAATATAACAAATAAGACTTTTCCCAGAAGAAAAAATATTATAGGAAATACTGTGAAAAATTCCTGAATCTGTTAAACATCATTTGGGAAATATTTAAAAAAGAAAAACTAATTTATTGGAGGGCTATTAATTGTGACTTCAACTGTATATCACCTATATATTTGCAAATCTTAGTTGAATTATCTCTGTATGTTAATAACCGAGGCATATCTCTCGTCTGTAAAGCCAGAGTTTTGTTCACACTCACCAGGCCCGGCAGACGGTTGGCGAGACCGAAGGCCTGACTGAGGGAGCCCAGAGCCGCAGCACCAGCCGAATGACCAGAGATGGCAGCGCTCAGCAAACTCTGCATATCTGCGCCCACTGCATGATTCCTCAACACATGCAGCGCTTCACCCAGACGGTCATCTAGCTTACTCTGAGGACAACACACAAATATTCTAGATGAGACTCAAAGACTGTCAAACGTACAACAATCTGGTACACAGCTGCATGCATTTATGTATATGAATATGCATGAGGCACATCCTTTTTGAATATTTGTGCATGCATACATTTATATATACAGTACCCAGCATAAATGAGTACACAGTCAATTCAAAAATGAATCTTTTTCTCCATTTCTCAGTGAATATAGGTCATATATTATTGTGCATTTTAACAGATTTATTAAAAATAATACTTAAGTCATCGAACATCTTTAGAAATAGATAGATAATACATTTAAACTCATGCGAAATATTGCAAACATTTTTTTACAAACTACAATATTTTATACATATATATATTGTGTATACTTTTTCAAATTTAATTTAATATTTTTCCCTGACATAGAAATTTGGGCTACAAATTTTTGGACAGCTATCATGAGTTATTTTGTTAGCTTAGCTCCAGATTTGACTGACTAATCTAATGTTTATGCACAAATATAATACTGTAAAGTAGGGATGCTCCGATCAGGATTTTTGCAGTCGATACCAAGTACCGATTCTTTGTGATGGTGATCGGCCAATACTGAGTACCGATTCTGATGCTTCAAGCTTTATAATACATGAAGCACATTTTCCCCCTAAGTATGATAATTAAGTGGAGATCTTTCCTTACACCTCAGAGAATAAATGAAGAATGTTGCATATAATCCCTCAAACATGTCTCTTATAACCATTTAGTATGGACATGTCATGGTCAGAAGCAACTTTACAGAAAATAATAGATAAAACAGATACAAAAAAATGGTAAGAAAAACAACTAACAAAGCAATTTGGAAACATTGCAAATGATGGAAGAAGAATTCGACATGTCTCAATCAAGAAAAAGTACATATTTGATGCATAAGATGTTAAAATGCACATCTATAAATATATATTTGTTTATTGCAGTAAGTATATTACAAAAAGGTATATTATGAAATATTCAATGGAAACATTTTTTTTTACGTTTTTAATTGTATTTCAGCCAGGTTTTAGGGAACTTGCCATATTGTCAAAAACACAGAACTCTCAGTTCTTATATATGTAAAAAGGTCTAAGACCATTCCAATATTTTGCTCTCCAACTAGCATGTCTGGTTCCTCTGCATATAAACTCGTAAACAGACACCTGTGATCAGTTCATGAGATCGGCCAGATTGGCGAGTACCGATCGAGTCATAAAATGTGATTATCGGCCGATACCGATCTCTGGCCGATCGATCGGAGCATCCCTACTGTAATCCCTACCCCCGTACTACATCCCTACCCCGTACTGCCTCCCATAGAAAATATTCATGTAAACGAGATTTGTGAAGGGTGAACTTATATATGCTGAGCACTGTATATAAGTAAGTTCTATTTAAATGTCTGGGTAAAAACCTAAATAACTTTTTCCTCCATTAAACAAAATACATTTTATTTTAGAAAACATTTATAATATTTTGGAATAGTCAGGCTTATAAAGTAAAATAAATCATTGACTTTTGCTGTCTTTATTAGTTTAAAAAAAACTCATTTTCACAACTCATTTAAAAAAAAAAAAAAAAACACACAATAAAACATTACAAATACCTTAGGAACGCTATAACAGAATATTTTAGCGGTTTTGAAACCTTGACTTTTCCAAACCAAAGTAAACCTTGAAACTGGTTATCATCCACTGCCTAGCTGGAACTGAACATTTCTGCATCTCAGAGCAGAACTGTCCTTTCTATGAATCTGTTTCTGAATGAGTCAGTGATTCAATGATTCACTCAATGAGACAGTCACTTGTTTTCTAAATGAATCAGCTGTCCTGAATGATTTTTTTTTTTTTTTTTTGAATGACTCAATGAATCCCATGGCTTGTGCAGCTACTTGAGGTTTTAGAGTCATTCATTTATTTATGATAATCTTAAAAACTACCAAACCTCTCTGAAATTTTTCAGTAGAGCCTTCAGTCTACCAAACCTTCTTGCATTCATTTCTTCAGCTGAACACAAAAGACTGATTTCAGAAACGGGCAGCTATTGACATGCATAGGGTCTTCTGTTTCTACAATGGTGGTTAATGGTTATCGGTCTCATTTAGATCTCATCGTTTATTTCTAGATCTATCTTTCTAGATTGATCTGTCTAGATCAACTGACAAAAACAATATTTTCTTTTGCATTCAACAAGAAAATTAATAGCTGAATATATTAGGGTAACGCATGAACAAATTTTGAATGATCTATCCCTTTAAAACAGCACTAAATTAATCAAGCGAATTTGTAATTCACACCCCCAGCATACTAATGCCATGAAAGTCCTAGTTGTAATTAACATTTCACTTACACTTAATATTTACATTAAAAGTCAGTACTGATGTTTTGATTGTGGCAATTTCATAAATGCAGACCATTTTAAACGGTCATGTTCAAAGAACTTTAATACAATAGGGTATATGCGGAAGTATGCTAAAGGACTTTTAATTTGTCAGTAACCTGGGTTAAGTGTTTCCGCTGAACTGTATGCCATTACAAAATCGGCACATTTAAGGTCTGTTTTCTTTAAAAATCAGCGATCTCCAGCACTGGCTGAGTGATATAAAGCGAGTCTCAGATTATACTAGGGTTGGGCACCGAAACCCAGTGCCATTACGGTACCTTTGGTACCTTTGGAACAATACTCATATAATTAATATCATTCAAGATTTTAAAACTAATTATTTTTTATTATTTTTATAATATATTATAATGATTATAAAGTTTTTTTAACCATTCAAGATTTTTTAAATCAAACTTTGATGCATCACTTGCTTTTGATCATATATCGGACAGTTCTACCTATTAAAGTTTAATATCAATGACAAGAGAAAATGGGTTGCTCTACAATTATATTTTTTATTATGGTAAAAATAAATAAAAATACAACTTACTAAAAATACTGAAGTTTTTTATATTTTGCCCACTCAACAATTCACACATTATTGTCTGCACAGCAAAAGTCCAGTGTTAAATATACAGTGTGATTTTTTTTGGTGTTGTTCAGTGTTAAAACTGGAGTACATTTTATTCCACAGGTGTGAAAGAGTGTATATTTAAGTTTTTTTCAGTGTTAAACTTTTAGCCCAATATGCGGTGTATTTCCCACTAGTAATGAACATTTTAATAAATTAAAACTATTTTTAACATATTTGATCACTGTTATCTGTCACACACACCAATTGATAATATAGGAAAAAAGGTAATATATTAACACTTTGAAGGGTAACACACACTCCAGTTCGATGTAAGAATAAACTCTTACTGAGTTAAAATGAAATCTGAGAGTAATGAACAAATTTCACACTTTAGAAACTCCAAAATGGAGGGAGTCATATGTACACCCAAGGAGTGTTAAGTTAACTCAAATTGAGTTAAATGTACACTGATTTTTTTGCTGTGTGGCTAGTTTCTGTCCTATAAAGGCTAAAAAAGCAATAATGGTCCAACATTCGTGATCATTATCACCAATAAAGCCCAGAATTTGGGCATCAGTATATTGGAAACTGATAGGTTCATATATTCCTTTCCAGTTTTCAAAGACATAATTTGTCACTTAATTTTAGTCTGTAGCTATTAACCACCCGGGTCTCCACTTTTGCCATGGCATGTTTTTTTTTTGTTTTGACAAACTTATCCCTCAGGTATTTCTAAACTTTTACAAAAACTTTCCTCCTTTTCCACGACTGTTGCAATTTCTAGCCAAGAATTATTGGTCATCTGGTTCTCGCTATGATGATCACGCAACCTCTGCAAACACAGCGATGACACCACATTCGCCGCGTGCACTGGGCCCAATAACAGAAAGCTGATTGGCTATTGCATGCTGGTCTCATTTGTAGTTGTAATACCGTAAATTACACTAGGACTAGTGAAGAAAAGAACTACAACACCACGAAAACCAAGCAACAACAACAAAAAAGAATTTAAATGAGCATTAGATGTAGCGGTACATGGACATCGGAAAAATAAGACCTGTGCACAAATATTTAAGACCTAGAACTAGGGATGCTCAAAATAACTGTTTAACCGAAAGGGTGCATTTGTAACCGATTAATGGTATCAGTTAAACGATTAAAAAATATTATTTGATATATTTTAAAAATGTGGCTGCATAAGGGACCGATCACCGAAAGCGTTTTTTTGCGAGGGGCATATTTTGAATAATTATATGTATATTTTCCGTGGAGCGATCGATTTGAGGTAGCCTGATATATTTTTTTTGACAGAAGAAAAAAAAACATGATTGGACAAACAGCCGCCGGTTCTAAAAAAGGGTTCAGTCAGTGTTTTCGTTTTGTATTTAAATGTGTCATTTAAGTGAATATCTAGGGCAAGACTATTTATTTGATTCTTTTTATTTAGCTTATTCTTTTTTTCTATGCTGTTGGAAACATACAGGTGCTTAAAGATGCTCTGTTATGTATGCTGCTGTTTGCATGTTAAAATAAATCAGTATTTTAAAATGCATTATTTAATGTGTCACACAAAATAGACACGTCAATTTTTTTTTTCAAATAAATATTTTTTTATTATTAATCTGATAACGGTTAGCGGTTAATATCCCGTTAATGAGCAGCAGTTGTCGGTTAGTAAAATTAACCGAAATGAGCATCCCTACCTAGAACAGCAAATTGAAGACTTTTTGAGGCCTTTTTAAATATGAGACTTTTTAATACTTTAAGACCCCGCGGAAACCCTGTAAATAATAAATCACAAGAACCTGTGCTTGTTTTTATGTACTTTCCATGTCTGAAATTCAAGTACTTGAAAGCAGTATGGAAACTCTGATACATGTGAAAAATCACAATTGAAAAGCTATGAGCACAAAATCATGCTGTTACACCAACGCAACTCGTTTCAATCACAGTGTGATTTACACAGAAAAAAAATATACCTGTGCCTGCAGTCCTGCTTCAAAACCAGGCGATGGCGCAGGCTGAGAAGAGCCTTTGGGCCACTGAGATGCAGAGGCTGAAAACACAAACAAACACAGATGTTAGTGAAGCCTGACACTGCACCAGATTTGCAGAAATCATAAAGCAGAGCGTGATCAAACTGTGCTGACAGAATCACACAGCAGATGGCAGTACAGAGTCAGTAAATGAGAAGAATACACACCGGCCACATTAGAAGGAGAGCCAACAGGAGTGGACGGCGTCGAGGAGAAGTTGCTGCCATTATTGTCTGACGGATATATCTAAAAACAACAAGAGACAAGGGAGAATCAACTATCAATTCATCACATAACATCACAAAATACATTTAGAAACATGCATTTAGTTAAAACAGGTTAAATACAAAAATTAGAGAGTGAAATTCAATACCTTTTAAGATATTTAAAAAGGTATTTCCACACATTAAGACCTCATCACCACTTAATTAACATTGGCCACATTTTAATTTACAGCATATTTACTAAATACTGATTGTAAGAAACTCATCCTAAACTAAATCTATAGTCATATACTGAATAAAAATGCTTTCCCAGTGATGGGTTGCAGCTGGAAGGGCATCCGCTGCGTAAGTCATATGCTGGATAAGTTAGCGGCTCATTCCGCTGTGGCGACCCTAGATTAATAAAGGGAGTAAGGGTGTACTCACATTATGTACGGTTGCCTTGAACCGGGTCAAAGCACGCTTGTCCCCCCTCCCGTCTACCCCGACGGCCCGCACTCACATTACATTCAGGCCTGGGCACGCTTCCGTCATCGATGATGTGCTGTTCAGTAAGCGCTCTCGCTCAGCACAGTGGAGATTTCTTTAGTTATATCGCTTAGTCGTTTGATATGCGGTGACACGCAGTCTAATATTTCGCTGAACAGATCAGCCACTTTAGACGCTCATAAACAATCATAAAGTCCTCGTGCTGCAGGAATTAGGAGGTTTGCTGTCGTGCAGTGAGGGGTTTGCGTCTTTAATAAACTACGACAGTTTGCGTGTAATCATTACATAAATGATTCTGAATCTTCAGACTCACCGAAGCCAGAGCTTTCCCGATCTCTGCGCCGGAGCTGCCAGCGTTTGCTCCTCTGTTTCCTGCATTGACAGAAAATAAACGTGTGAGTAATATTTTTTACATTTATATCGATATGAATATATTTTCACCAGACTGAATTTGGAAGGAATTCATAATTTTACAGTGATTATTAATGATTTAGTAGGACAGATCATCTTGATTTTTGTATAGTTTATCTGGCAGGTCTAACTGTATTCAAGTATGTGTTGATTAATCAAATGTACATAAATAACACTGCATAGTCTTCATTGTACAAAAACATACAAATACATAAAAAAACAACAACAACTAATGGTTTAAATGCACTTGAAATCTTAATCATAGGCCTTAAAGCACATGTGTCAAAGCCAGTTCCTGGAGGGCCGGAGCTCTGCACAGTTTAGTTCCAACCCCAATTAAATACACCTGATCAAACTAATTGAGTGCTTTAGGCTTGTTTGATACCTACAGATAGGTGTGTTGAAGCAGGGCTGGAACTAAACTCTGCAGGGCTCCGGCCCTCCAGGAATTGACTTTGACACCCCTGCCTTGAAGGGATAGTTCACCCAAACATTTGAATTTACTCTAATTAAGTGGTTATAGAACTTAGTTTGTTTTTCCTATGATGGAAGTCAATGGTTACAGATTTACAACATTTCCTAAGGAATGGATAATCTTGAATTGACATTGATGCTGAATTGCTAAATAGTGCTGTTACCCATGATGCCGTCACTGGAGCTGATGGGTGGTGTGTGGTTGGGAACGCCGTAACCTGCAGGAACCGAGTGGAAGCTGGAGGGTAAATTGACCTCGCTGCCGTGAAGAGGATAATTCTGCGGAGACACCGGCAGTGGCTGACGCTTCTGCAGACACACAGCACAAACACAATATTACATATGTAAGAAATAATTAATAAAGAGATGTTGAGTTATTAGGTGGCACGGTGGCTCAGTGGTTAGCACTGTGGCCTCACAGCAAGGTCACTGGTTCGAGCCCCGGCTGGGTCAGTTGGCATGTTCTCCTCCGGGTGCTCCGGTTTCCCCCACAGTCCAAACACATGCACTATAGGGGAATTGATGAACTAAAATGGCCGTAGTGTATAAGTGGTGTGTGTGAATGTGAGTGTGTATGGGTGTTTTCCCAGTACTGGGTTGCGGCTGGAAGGGCTGTGTAAAACATATGCTGGATAAGTTGGTGGTTTATTCTGCTGTGGCGACCCCTAAAAGGGACTAAGCCAAAGGAAAATGAATGAATGTCGAGTTATTACCCATATAACCAGGCCCACATGGAATTGGTGCATCCATATAACTGCAGATCTTTTAGCACATCATGAATCGGTTTATTTACTCATGTAAACGTACAGTTGAAGTCAAAATTATTCGCCCTCCTGTTAATATTTTTTTACTTCTTTAAATATTTCCCAAAAGATGTTGAACAGATTCAGGAATTTTTCACAGTATTTCCTATAATATTTTTTCTTCTGGAGAAAGTCTTATTTGTTTTATTTCGGCTAGAACAAAAGCAGTTTTTAATTGTTTTAAAGCCATTTTAAGGTCAATATTATTAGCCCCCGTAAGCAATATTTGTTTTGGATTGTCTACAGAACAAACCACTGTTATACAATGATCTAATAACACTAACTTGCCTAATTAACCTAGTTAAGCCTTTAAATGTCACTTTAAGCTGAATACTAGTATCTTGAAAAATATCTAGTGAAATATTATTTACTGTCATCATGGCGAAGACAAAATAAATCAGTTATTAGAAATGAGTTATTAAAACTATGTTCAGAAATGTGCTGGAAAACTTCTTTCCATTAAACAGAAATTGGGAAAAAACTATACAGGGGGGCTAAAAATTCAACTTCAACTGTATATTTACTCAGTTTTTAATGTCAGTAATATTAACAACTAATATGCAAATGTGTATATGGTTTATTATTGTACATTGTACATTGTACAGTCTGTAAAGTAATATTTTCTGCCTTTTAGTAGATATATTATATAAGAGACTTGCTTTGTTTACCAATCGAGTGATTCTAATTGAATTGACATTCCAAACCTTTAATAAAAATGAAAACGTTTTTTTATTTAATCTTTTAAGCTCTTAATTACTATATTCCCAAACTTATTGCACAAAATCTGCACATTTATGCTCAACATTTTGCGCAAGAATATCCACAGATTCTGTCTGGCTGCCCATAACCACGGGTGTGCAATATGCTCTAATAATTCCATGGCCATAAATTGCATTATTCTGCTTATAGTCCAGCTGCAGGCACTGTTCAGATGTTGTATTTCAGACATTTGTCCTCAAACTGCTCCTGTGTGTAGGACTAGCTTCTTACTAGGGGTTGCACAGACTAGTCATTGAGCAAGATTGAGCATCTTTTTGACCCGCACTATTAAAGCGGTAAAATATGCATTTGAGCAGGACTCCGACAAAGAGTAGGCTTATAGCATTTGTCCTTTGTGCATTATGCTGTTATGAAATAACTTCCCATTTTGCACTAAAAATATTAGTATATTTGTTACATTCTTGGCGACACAGTGGCGCAGTGGGTAGCACTGTCACCTTACAGAAAGAAGGTCACTGGTTCGAGTCTCGGGGGTTTGCATGCTTTCCCCGTGTTAGCGAGGGTTTCCTCCGGGTGCTCCGGTTTTCCCCACAGAACAAACACATGCGCTATAGGGCAACTGATTTACTAAATTGGCCCTAGTGTATGAGTGTGTGTGAATGAGTGTGTATGGGTGTTTCCCAGTACTAGGTTGCAGCTGGAAGGGTGTCCACTGCGTAAAACATATGCTGTATAAATTGCGGTTTATTCTGCTTTGGCGACCCCTGAAATGGACTAAGACGAATAGAAAATAAATGAATCAATCAATGAATCAATCAGTGTGTTGACTGCATTTATTTTGCAGTACAATTTGCCTGCGCTTATGTTGCATTAACAAAATGAACGCTGTTAACGATGCATTTGTTTTGCACTAACAATAGTCATTGGTGATGTTGCATTGTTTTTGCAACACGTTACGGTGTGTCAAACAGCATGTGAATATATTTTTCTTGCACGCAAATATTAAATTGTGCTATGTTGCAAAATATTAGAATTTTGTGTTTTATTGATGACATCATGAGTGACTAGTCGACGTTGACTTTAAAGAGCCCCTATTATGGGTTTTTTAAATGACCATCCATGCAGTGTGTAACAGCACTAAATGAATGGAAACATCCAGCTGAGGTTTATATCTGAAAGCACAACATGTTTAAAACTATTGATTCTACTGAGTTGACTTAGGGTGCTTTCACATATGTGGTTCGGTTCATTTGGTCCGGACCAAAGGCAACAAATGATACATTGTAGCAGTTTTCTGCCGTTTTTGGTCCCTTTCACACCACACTGATTGCTTTGGTCCGAACCAGTTGAAACGAACCAAATTGCAGTCATGTGACAAAATCTACATCACTCACTGGCCAGATGTTATTGAACGCATTTCCTAAACTGCTTTTCAATTGGTCAGAATTCACGTGGAACTACCGCAAATAAACAAACCGGCAGACACACAATGTCGCTGCGCTGGCTGACGCAGTATCCCTGGTCATAGTATACTATGTAGTTTGTATGCATCACTTTAGACAAACTATACATTTCGAGAATGAAGGGCGGCTGCGGCTGGAAAACAATGTTTTAATGCATTGCAATCGGTGAAAGCATTAGGAGAAGGCGTGAAATAATTTAGCTAAACTGCGACATGGTCATCTTTCGGAAATATCACCAATGATCCATCAGGTAATGTTTCTCCCTCTCTCTCTCTCTCTGTTTAAAACTGTTGGTAAAGCGCTGTCAACAAATATTTTTCCTCCAAACCCCATAAGATAGACAGCGCGTCGCACTACGGCAGCTGGATTAGTCCAAAAAGGCGCAGTACTTTTTGCGGTTGGGTGTGTTTATTTTGGATCACGTTCTCACCACAAACGAACCGCTCCAGGGTTCGTTTGAAAGCGTACCGAGACCACCTCTTCAAGCAGGTCTCGGTACGCTTTTTTGGTGCGCTTTTGGTCCGCACCCGAGTGCGATTGCTACGTTCTCACCTGCCCAAACGAACCGCACCAAGAGGGAAAACGAACTCTAGGGCGATTCAACCCAACTAAATAAGGCAGGTGTGAAAGCACCCTTAGAATCAAATGAAGGATTCATTCTTTGTTCGGATCTTTTGCCTGCAGGCGTCAACGTGGGACATCGCCAAATATGAAGTGCCGGATCCGGTAAAGAGCGAACGTCCCTTTCCCTTCAAACACTAGCAGAGTGTGAGGGATTATGGGATTGATCATGACGCAAAGATTACTATCACTGAGAGATGGCCAGACATGCGGCTGAGGGGAATAAAGGGTTAAAGTTAATTTTCACAACAATACCACAGTATAGCCAACCGTGTGCTGTGTTTGTTCCTGTCATTTTTCTGATAATCGATACAATAACCTGCGCTGCAGTGCGGGACTCACTGGCTGTTTGTTATTAAAGGAAGGATCAGCAAAGACTACTTATGTATGGGACTTTGTCAGTAACCGTTACAGAGTTTGTATGGACCAGTTTCTTCTTCTCCTTCCTACACAAGGTGTAATGTGATAAAATTTGTTACTTCATTTTCTGTAGTTTGCAAAATATGTATTTATTAGTGTGTTGTAACCTGTAATCGCTCCACGCAGCTTGTAATCACTTATCTATTATAGATCAGTGCCTGTACTGTATCTCTCAGGTTAAATCTTTATGGGGCTCTTCACATACTGCGTCCAAAATCTCGATGCATGCTTCATCCTTTACTGATTTAAATGCGTTTTTTTTGCAATCCTCTGCCGTTTGTCTTTGCTATGGCCAACAATAGCTGTTCTAACACACACATGGCGTAGTCAATTTTCAAAATAGTTCAACTTTTGCCACTGTGTGGATTAATACTGCTGTGTGTCGCTGTTATTACTTGGGGTTGTGGTTAAGAATAGAGCAATATGCTGGTGTTTAACTGCATTGCTTTAATGTATTCCTGTGTTGGCCTCACACTCTGTGCTCTGACTACTTCATAGCCATGGTAGGCGTTTCTCTGTCTCGCGCTGAACCCAGTCGACCAATCACAACAGACTGAGTCACTGGACCTCACGCAAAGGAGGCATTTGGGAACAAATGAATCTCTGAACAAATCATATGGGAGTCGTTGGGATAATTCAGTAAAAATAAATGCAGATTATAAGACAATGAACGTGTTTTTTTGACCTTGCATGCATATCAGCCTGTTGTTGGAGACCACCAAATTCAAAATATGAGCTTTTATAATGCATAATAGGGGCACTTTGATAATGTAATTAAAAAAAAAGTAATAAGTAAAGTAATTCAGCCCCTATTTCTTCCACATCTCATCTCCTCCAAAGCCGTCTGTTGTGTCTTGATGCGATTTTTGACTGTTGCAGCTGTGATATATCTTATAATCATTTAGCATATTGATATGGAGCTCTAATGCGCTCAAAACCTGCCGGAACTACTTCAGCTGAAAATAATGGCACACCTTAGAATGCTCATCAGCCCATCAGAATCAAGCATTCGACAGAAACATCCTGTGTGTTATTTAATTTGATTGGCCGTAAAATTAAACGAATTGAATATATTTGGCCATAACAGAACGTCTCGTCTTTGACCCTCATATATGTAGTATTTCTCATCCGCTGGTTCAGCATCAGGAATGTTTGATTGCTTTTCCACATGAAGCTCTGAAGTAATTAACTGCATTTTTCTCTGTGGTTTCTGGCTCATCAGAAAGGAAAAAAATATCTAGATGACTCCATTAGGAGATATTTTTTGACCAAATGAATCTGAGATCATGCTGGTATTTTAGAAACTTGAATTGAATCCCAAAAACACATTTATAGATGAGCTCACCTGTGGGTTTATGAAGTTGCTCATGACCGGAGAATATCCAGACTGACCCCAATGATCCGGAAGTCCCTCTGAAAACAAAAAACAAGACCAGATTCAAGACCAGAACAAAAAAAAACGAGATCCACAAGTCAACAGCTTGAAGAAAATACTGATCTTACATTATTTCAAGATATAAAATAAACAGATATGAATTACTGAATTTTATTCATCTCATTGTGTGAAAAGAAAGTGCAGTGATTTGCAGATATTCATTCATTAATTTTATTTTTGGCTTAGTCCCTTTATTTATCTGGGGTCGCCACAGCGGAATGAACCGCCAACTTATCCAGCATATGTTTTACGCAGCGGATGCCCTTCCAGCTGCAACCATACCCGTCAACCCTCCCGTTTTCCCCGGGATTCTCCCGCATTTTACAGTTCTATCCCGCTATCATCCCGTAAAGGTAATTTCCCGTATTTCTCCCGTATTTTTAGTCTTTCACTGAAGGGTGGCAAATAAACATTAAAGAGCAGAGCCTCCCTATACGCAACCCATACCGCCAAACCACCAGGGGCCGCCCTTGCTGTTAAATGTGAGTCTGTTCTGTGCTTTCGCTTTGTTTAGCCATGAAAACGCTTTGAAATAAATATAAAACCCGCGGGATTCTCTTGCTTTTTCATTACAGATGCCGTCTCCCCTTCGTATGCACTCCTCAAAACAGTCATATAGCGGTGCGTGACTGTCAGCTGACGCGCTCCATAGTGATAAATAGAGGCTGTTTCCCAAACGGATTCTGTACACGCGATTTGAAGCGGTGGCTGGGTTTTGGGTGCGTGTTAAACAGACATATACACATAATTAATAATAACAACATCTAAAGATGTCGATCTTGGTGGGGTTTTTTTTCAAACACACCTAATTTTGTCCTAAATGAGCATAAAAAGATAGGAAACCAATCGAATGCTTTCTTTATAACGTTAGATGGTTGCATTTTAAAGTGACACTGTTATTTAATGTAATCAAACGAAAAAAATCTAAATAATAAGAGATTCATCCGTTGCTCTTTAATCAGAATGTGTAAGTTGAAGAAACGGCTAATGAGATTTGATAGCTTGAATTTATTTCATTATAATAGCTATTAATTTTTATTTATTTTTTTTATATATATATTTTTTAGGGGTTTTTCACTTTTTATTGGGATAGGATAGTGGAGGACAGACAGGAAAGTATTTGGAGCAGAGAGAGGGGAAGGGTTGGCATAGGACCTCGAGCCGGGAATCGAACTCGGGTCGCCGTGAGCACCATGGTGCTATATGTCGGCGCACTTAACCACTAGGCTATTGGCGCTGACAATAGCTATTAATTTTAATCAGCTGAACTGTTTGCTAATTTATTTGCTGCTAATGTACACTATTTATTTTTTGTAAATAATAATAATAAAACATATTACTGACCATTTAACTGTTTATTTACAATGAAACAGCTCCAAATGAACATATTTAGTAATTTGGGCATTTTTTTAAGGGGGGTCGGAGTAATCCCTTATTATGGTGGGCATATCCCTTATTTTCACATCCCAATGTTGACAGGTATGGCTGCAACCCATCACTGAGAAACATCCATACACACTCATTTACACACATACACTACGGACAATTTAGCCTATCCAGCTCACCTATACCACATGTTTTTTCTGCCTTTTTATATTTCCTATCTGCATATATACAAATTAAATATTTTTAGATTTCATATTTTGTCTATTAAAGTACATATTTGACACAACACCACAATTAATTTATATAAAGGCAGGCTGAAATTATGTTTCATATCTACAGCAATATTTGTTTATTTGCTCCAATATGAACTGAAACTGATTTGGTTTGATTTGTTAGTTTTGTTTTTTAAAAATATTCATTTCTAAAATGGGTGCACTCAATTATGCTGTGCACTGTATAAATAATTTGTCTAAGTTAGAAAAAAATGCTTTGTTTTAAGCTTTTTGATAACTATAATCACACAAACAACCTGAATCAAATATTTAAAAGTTTTAATGAATAAATAATAAATATATATGAAATGTTAATATAGAAACGCATGCAGCAATCTGGAAATCATAATTATTTAAATAGGGAAAAAAGAGATGTATACAAAATTAATAAATCAATACAAGATCAATACAAAATTTATTTAAAAAATATATATAATTATGCAGTACACTGTATATATGATTGGTCTATTCAAGTAAGACAAATGATTAAAGTTATGCTTTTAGATAATTATAATTTTACTGAAACACCATCTGAATGAAATATTTAAATATTTCTAGTACTATTATTTAAATAAAAATATAAATACATAATAAATATAAATAAAATATTTTTTTATTTTAGTTTTCACTAATAAATATTACATATTAAATGTTTACATAAAAATGCATGCAGCAACCTAGAAATCATAATCATTAAAAAAAGAATTAAAACTACAAAATAAATAAATATAAAATAATAATAATAAATTAAAAATAAAATATATTCAAATAAAAATACATTTAAATAAAATATAATAAAATAAAATAAATTTAAATGAAAACTGTTAATGTTTTAATGAAGTTTTCACTAAATTAATACATATTAAATGTTTACATAAAAACGAACGCAGCAATCTAAGCAATCTAAAAATGCATGCAGGAATCGAAGGGGAAAAAAAAGATAAAACTTCTAAATAAATAAATAATTACATTAATAAATATATAAATAAATAAATAAATATATAAATAAATAAATAATTAAATTAATAAATAAACATATATATATATATATATATATATATATATATATATATATATATAAATATATAATAAATTAAAATAAAATAGAAATAAAAATACATTTTAATAAAATATAATAAAAATAAAAAATAAAATATTCCCAAACCTTGCACATTAAAAAAGCCTGGATAAAGGTTTCCAGGTTTAGATCCGGGGTATCCGGCGCTGTCCTGGTTATAATCCTCGCCGGTGGAGCCTGGATACGCCTGAAAACAGAGGGAAGAAAAGCTGAATTGAGCTCTTGAATGCAATGTGATCATCCAGAAGATGTGGTTTTGCTTCAGCCACAGAATGTCTGCATGTGCATTAAATTAGGAAACATTCATCCCAGATCAGAGAACCAATCCTGACTCATGGGAAAGTCCAAAATTAGGACACAGACTAAAATAAAAACATACAGAAGATCCAGAATAACCATGACAGGAAAGCTAACATTAGTGGAACATACTACAATTTTAGTTAAATATATATATATATATTTCATATTCATCCATTTTTCTTCAGCTTAGTCCCTTTATTCATCAGAGGTCGCCACAGTGGAATGAACCACCAACTATTCTGGCATATGTTTTACACATCGGAGCTTAAACATCCCTTCCAGCTGCAACCCAGTACTGGGAAACATCCATACACACTCATTCACACACACACTCATACACTACGGCCAAGTTAGCGCATGTGTTTGGACTGTGGGGGAAACCGAAGCACCCAGAAGAAAACCCATGCCAACACGGGGAGAACATGCAAACTCCACACAGAAATGTCAACTGACCCAGCTGGGACTCGAACCAGCAACCTTGCTGTGAGGCCACAGTGCTAACCACTGAGCCACCGTGTCCCCCCTTTTCATATACAGTTGAATGCAAAATTATTAGCACATAACATTTTGATATATTGATATATTTTTGATATATTTAGTGCTGATTTAACGGAGCAATTTTTTCTTCTGGGGACAGTCTTTCTCTTTTAGTTTACATTTATATATTATACATTTTCATTTAATTTTAAATGCTAAACTAAATATTCAATTCAAGTTTATTTTTATGGCACTTTTCACAATGACTATCCTTCTAAAGCAGCTTAACAAAATGTATAAAATACCAAATACTAAAACTAAAAAATAAATTAATAAAAAAGTGCCTTTTAATAAAGTTTACAATAATATAAAAATAAATCATGTTAATCTAAATGGTTTATACAAGTTACTTTTCAAAATGACATGTTCATTTAGTTTTGAGCACTAAAATAAACATGAAATACAATAAATGAAACATAAATTAATGAAAAAATAGACATCTTAAAAACAAAATAGAGCTTTAACTTAAATTACAAAAATAACAATAAAAATATAATGCATGTAAAATTAAATACAAGATGACAAACAAATTTAATTACTTGCCAAAACGACATTTTCAATTAGTTTTATGCATTAAAACAACTAAAACTGAAAAATAAATAACAAATAAAATCCTAAAAATAAAAGTAATTATATAATGTATAAATAATAATAATAATAATAATAAAAATGGAGGGCGACACAGTGGCTCAGTGGTTAGCACTTTGGCATCACAGCAAGAAGGTCGCTGGTTCGAGTCCTGGATAGGTCAGTCGGCATTTCTGTGTGGAGTTTGCATGTTCTCCCCGTGTTGGCGTGGGTTTCCTCCGGTTGCTCCGTTTTTTTTGTGTGAATGTGAGAGTGTATGGATGTTTCCCAGTACTGGAAGGGCATCCGCTGCATAAAACATATGCAGGAATAGTTGGCGGTTCATTTTGCCGTGGAGACCCCTGATAAATAAGGGACTAAGCCAAAGGAAAATGAATGATTGAATAACAAATATATAATAATAATAATAATAATAATAATTAGAAATAATAAATATAGGCATCTTAAAAACAAAAATAGTTCTTTAGATAAAATTATGAAAATAATACAACTATAATGCATGTTAAATTAAAAATAAGATAACCAAAAAATTAAGTTACTCGCCAAAACAACATTTTAATGTAGTTTTATGTATTAAAACAACTACAACTGAAAAATAAATACAAATAAAATCTTAAAAATAAAAGAGATTGTACGTATAATATATATATATATATATATATATAAAATTATACAATGTGTATTTTCATTGGTACATCAATAATGTATGCCTGACATTAAGGATGAAACATAATATATTTAATACTATAACTGAAATATAAATGAATGAAAATTAGAGATCTTAAAAACAAAAATAGTCCTTTATATAAAATTATAAAAACAATAAAAATATAACGCATGTAAAATTAAATAGAAGATAAAAAAATTAATTGACCTGCCAAAATGACATTTTCAGGTAGTTTTATGTATTAACAACAAAAAAATAAATGAATACAAATAAAATCTTAAAAATAAGTGATTATATAACTATAATAATGATAATTATAATGTAATAATAATAATAATAATAATAATAATAATAATACTATCATATATAATAATATCAAATATAATAATATTATTATATATAATAATAATAAAAATATATACGTGTATTTTCACAGGTAAATCAATAATTTTATACTTTCTTAAAAACATTAAAATATGCTTGACATTAAGGATGAATCATAATAAATTTAATAACTAGCATTCTTGCCCCAAATCTCCAGCTGTTTTTGTCAAATAATAAAGTTCCCAATTTGAAGCATCTGATTAAAAAGAGCTTTTTTTTCATTATTAATAAAGTCTACTTCTTTGTTGCGGCGTTTAACATTTAGTGCACTTCTTTTTCCTCAGGTAATCATACACAAAGACGTCACGAAACAAAAGAAAACAACAACAACGCACGCCTGTCTAACTGTGAAAGAGTGTTAATATTATAAACACCAGCAAATTACAAGCCAATTAAACACAACAAAGAGGTGAAATATAAGCAGCGTTCCAGCGATCTGATGTCAATGATGGAGAAAGAAGCCAAAGAAAGGCATCAAGCAAAAATAAAGCTGAAGAAGATGCATGAACACAAGAAAGAGAGAGAGAGAGAGAGAGAGAGAGAGAGAGAGAGAGAGAGAGAGAGAGAGAGAGAGAGAGAGAGAAAAATGAGGAGCGAGAGAGACTCTTTCCCAATTACAGAGCCATCTGTCCAATACTGGAGTCCAGCCAACAAAACCGACAGCTGGAGACTCAGAGAAGCAGACCACCAATACAGAGAGAAGCAATGAAAAATACTGAGAGCATGAATAAAGATGCGGAGAGGAGAAAACAAAAATACATTTGATGAGCATGAGAGACAAGAACTGCAATGTTAAAGAGCAACGCTTTCCTCTCTTTGCTTTAGCTCCTTGTTTCTTGTGTTTGTATATTTATATACAGCTGAAGTCAGAATTGTTAGCCCTCCTGAATTATTAGCCTCCTGTATATTTTTGCTTAATGAAGAGATTTTTTTCAAGACATTTCAAAACATAATAGTTTTAATAACTCATTTCTAATAACTGATCAAATAATAGTATAATATCAAATAATATTAGACTAGATATTCTTCAAGACACTAGTATTCAGCTTAAGGTGACATTTAAAGGCTTAACTAGGTTAATTAGGGTAAAGTTAGGGTAATTAGGCAAGTCATTGTATAAATGTGGTTTGTTCTGTAGACGATACAAAATAAATATAGCTTAAAATCCGGCGCACACCGGGACGCTTTGCTTGCGTTTCCGTCAACGTTTAACGCCTCGTGACTAAATAAAGGGCAGCAATGTGATCGTGCACACCAACGCGCAAAATGCCAGGCGTAAAAGCGTCATTTTTTAAAGGGCCACGAAACCCCTTGTCTTAGTAGAGTGTTTTCACACCTCTAGTTTGGAAATAAAGTCAGGAAAGTGGGCGTGTCCAGTTTTGTTTAGGAGGGAAAGAGGAAACGATTTGCAAATATGGGAGTTTCCATTTGGGCACGGACTGATTTTTACAGAGGCGAGGCAAAACAAACACACAGTGACTCAGAGAAAGATAGTGACTGTGTTTACATGGACATCAGTAATCGAAGTATTTGCCAAATTATTAATTTGTTGACTTTAACTGCAGTTTGGCACTTTCACTTCTTATTCAGGAACATTTCCTGCATTCCCCCCAGTGACAAACCAGATATGGAAAGCGAGGAACTGCTGGACAGTGGAGTTTTAATGGAGTGTTTGATACCACACGGCGAATGGGAGAAAAAAATCCTCTGCATTTCTCTGTAACTTTGATGCACTCGGTAGGTAGCGTCAGAAAGCTGTGTGTGTATAGACTATACTGTCACAAAATGCGGCGAAAATTTTACACGACAGTAAGAGTTTGATTACTGTGTTTACATGTTTATACTCGGAGAGCAGCATTTACAGTGGATCTTTCAGTCTATAATATTGTACTATAATTAGGGGTGTCAAAATTAATTGTTTCTTCGGTGCACCGTGATGCAGACGCGGACAATTCGGTATCGGTTCAGTAATAATCATAACCGGTTATTATGTACTGACGTCATTTATCTCATATCCGTTATGTCTCTGTAGCTTACTATGGCGAGTTTGGCGAGCGCGAGTATTTAAAACACTTCAACTACTTAAAAAAAAAAATCAGAAAATGTGCACAATTTGACTGCGTGTGTGTTTACTGAACAGTCTTTCACTGACACTTACAGCAGAAGCCCCTATTTCACTGCGATTGAGAAAATGAAAGTACTCCTTTTCCTCTCTCACTGTGGCCCATTTGACTTGCTGGCGTGACTTTTCATCTCCTCTCGGCTGTTACAATGTTACTTCTGTATACAGACTCGAGCGAGTGTCTGCAGAGTTTCCCCCACCGCGTCTATCATGGATCCATAGCCATGGATCAGCTGTGATCGCCGCTGCCGTGTATCAGTGTTTATCATCGGTGCAGAGCGCCAGCTCGTAAGAGCCAATCGCAGATCTTTATGTTGAGAGCGTGACCAATCAAAGGGGTGTAAGAAAGAAATCGCCAGACAAGGCTCAGAAAGCGAGCAGCATATTTATATTTGTTTATTTGCTATAAATGCTCGGGTTGTTCTGTGCATGTACTTGAGTTTTTAAAGGTACAGTTTATATATATGACTGTTTGCATTAAAGGACAAAATTGTATTACAAATAGTATATAAATATATTTATACATTTTAATACAAGAATTGCTGTGCTGTGAAGAAAATATAAAATTGTGTTTTGAAAGCATCGTCAATGCACCGTGATGCACAGAGATATCGAATTGAACCGAATCGATGGCATGATAATCGTAACTGAATCGAACCGTGAGACCAGTGTAGGTTCACACCACTAACTATAATATTGCAGTGATATTAACATACTGTAAACTTAGTAACTAAATGCGTACTGCTGACGATACGAACTAACTTTGCCATCTGAATGAACAAACAAAGGGCACTGATCATACACACACTTACCAAATCTGTAGACACAGGACAATCACACTGGAGCTGTGTCTTTTTTAAAAGGGGACAAGCGGCAAATCCGGATTTCATCATTTCCAGATGTGAAAAGCTCTCGGGTAAAAATGTTCCTTACAAACGTATTTCTGTCACGTGTCGCGTGCACTGTAATCCACACGTGAGTACAGCTGCGCTTTCATATCGGGAAAATGCAAACAAAACCTTCATTGCAGCACAATAATAAATGCAACACTGACGACTCGTGTCTCCAAATTCTTGTTCTTTCACTTGTTTTGGCAACACAACGTGGCGTCTCTCTGTCGTCTGTACATTGTAACAGGTAAAACAGTCTCCGAAGCTATCATGCATATTAATGAAGTTGCACGTCATACACAATAGAGTGTGCTGATTGGTTTTAACAAAGTCTTTCTCATGAATTAATGCCGCACACTCCGAGACGTCACAATGTTCTCGCAGGTACAGACATCCACTCTCCATGCTAGATTTACACGCAAGTATCTCATGGCCGTGACGCAGCTTCAAAAATTTGTTTCAAACTGAAAGAATAAATTTGCTCGAAATAACGCAAAAAATAACCTATTTTCACTTTTTAGTAAGATATGAGTGTCCTAATAGTGTTTATAGCAGCGTGGGACACATATATGACTGTCAACAGCTCAACACATGTGTTTTGGGGTTTCGTGACCCTTTAAGAAACGCCTCATGCTCGTTTTTTTGTTTTGACGCTAGAGAATCACCAATCACCTTCTACACCAATCAGATACTATCAGCACTTTTGTTCACGTGCACGGAGCTGCTGAAGTTACAGTAAACATCACTTGGAGGAACACAAAACGCGAGCGCACATTGAAAACGATGCCCAGAGGCGATATGAACGTGGAGCTGCTTATTGCACTGGTGAACAATAATCAATATCTTCATCACTAGAGCTGGAGCTGCTACTTGAAGCATCCATGCTTGTTCGAATAGCCAGTAACTTTAACAACAAGCGTGTCAACTTTCTGTTTTCTTCTTTTGTGTTACAAGCGAGTGTCAGAAGCTTAAAGTTGTGTAGCGCTATCTAACATCAAGGAGTGATTTTGTGTACTCTTCTGCTTGACGGCAGTGAAAAAATCGCTTGGGTTTGAATCTGGAAAAATGTCTTGATAAACGCTGATGATAAACGCAAACGAAATGTCCCGGTGTGTACAAGCCTTAAGGGGGCTAATAATATTGACCTTAAAATGGCTTTAAAAAAAGTAAAAACGTTTTATATTCTAGCCGAATTAAAACAATTAGGACTATCTACAGAAGAAAAAATATTAGAGGAAACACTGTGAAAAATTCCTTAATATGTTCAACATCATTTAGGAAATATTTGAAAAAAAATAATTCACAGAGGGCAAATAATTTTGACTTCAACTACACTACACTGACAAAAGTCTTGTCGCCTATCCAAGTTTTAGGAACAGTAAATAATAACTGCACTTCTAGTTGATCATTTGGTATCAGAAGTGTCTTATATGAAAGGCAAAGGCCTCTAGATGACGCTTATTTGAGCACAATAAAATATGATCATGTCTTGATTTTGAATGATTTCATTAGGACAGTAAGGTCTGACTCTGCTTAGACTAAAGTCTCATCACTGAACCTTCAATAATGTCCAGTATAGAATTTAAAGTCATGCTGCAGTGGAAACAGAATGAATATTGTGTCTGACTCCATCATGAGCTTGGAGGACTGCATCATACATCTCTGCAATGACTCAAATCACTGATTAATAAAGTCATCTGGAATGGCAAAGAAAGCGTTCCTGCAGGACTCCCAGAGTTCATCAAGAGTCTTTGTGTTCATCTTCAATGCCTCCTCCATCTTACCCTAGACATGCTCAATAATGTTCACCTCTGGTGACTGGGCTGGCCAATCCTGCAGCACCTTGACCTTCTTTGCTTTCAGGAGCTTTGATGTGGAGGCTGAAGTATGAGAAGGAGCGCTATCCTGCTGAAGAATCTGCCCTCTCCTGTGGTTTGTAATGTAATGAGCAGCACAAATGTCTTGATACCTCAGGCTGTTGATGTTGCCATCCACTCTGCAGATCTCTCGCACGCCCCCATACTGAATGTAACCCCAAACCATGATTTCTCCTTCACCAAACTTGACTGATTTCTGTGAGAATCTTGGCTCCATGTGGGTTCCAGTAGGTCTTCTCCAGTATTTGTGATGATTGGGATGCAGATCAACAGATGATCCAGATAAATCCACCTTCTGCCACTTTACAAATGATCAACTAGAAGTCAAGACTTTTGTCAGGTAGTGTATATATGAGATGTATATTTGGTGTTATGTTTGTATTTTCAGATGTGACTTTTAAACATTCTGCCAAGATTCTACAGATGAAAAACTGCTCTTCTTGGCTAATTCTGGCACATTTTACAGCGATATTGATTAATGTGCATTTTCCCTATAAGCAAAAAACTAAACAAACAAAACAAATTAGTATGTGGTATTCTAAAGGGTCCTAATATTATGCTGGAGTCGCCTATAACAGATTTAAACACACCGAAGGTCAGAAAACATAGCAATTTTTAAAATGGGTTTAGCATTACAGTCATTTTGTGAGGATTTTGATTCAGTTCATTCGAATCACTAAAGAGTTTAAGGTCTGATGACTGACTGAATTGTTTTAATATTTACATAAACTTAAAGGGACACAAACATTTGTTTAATTAACCCTTTTTCACTTCAGCAACAATCTGACAAGTGTCTTTAAAATGAGACCAAGCTTACATATACACGCTAAAGTGTTGAAGATTGGCATTTAAGTTGAACATTAATTTTAGGATGACAGTTAAGGGGTTAAAATGAAAGAAAGGAGGAAACAAAATACATAAAAGTGCATTAAAGGGACCTATTATACAAAAATATAAACACAGTTGTGTGTCAGCAGTGTGTGAATATAAGCAGCTTCTAATGGTAAAAAGTTATTAACTGTATTGTTTATAATCAGACTTGTTAAAGGAAACACTTTGATTGACATACTCTCTTTGTATGTGTCATCAGAGGGGGAAAGCCCTGCCCACTAGTGACTATCTCTCCTTCATTAGCATAGTCTTGTTTTTGATGCAGAAACACAGGTGATTGTAGCTCCGCCCTCTTTTGAAAAGAGCACAATCTCATTTGAATTTAAAGTCACAGTCACCAAAATGCCACAATTAGGATCAAAGCCTAAAAGGGTCAGTTTCAGAGAGTTAGAGAACATCATCTGTGTGCTATTTTGAGCTGAAACTTCACACACTCTAGAGACATCAGAGACGCATTTTACATCTTGTAGAATAAAGCATAATTAGACTTTAAAACCATTGAAGAGGAAGAGAACATCCGCAGACTCTCATCATACAGGAACTACAGGTTCAGTGAGCTTGTACTAAGTATGTTGAGTGCACACTACATAGGGTGCATGTATGTGTGTGTGTTTTGGGTCAGACATCAGCATGATAATCTGAGCTCAGACACTCACCGATATGGACGTCGGCAGGCCATGAGGAACCTTCCTCTTTTTGGGCAGTGGATCTGAAAGGAAAACAGCATTAGGAAGCCGTCCAGACTATAATTGGATGCCAAAGGCTTTTAAAGTCTGATTTACACTAAAGCCGACATGATTGATGAGCTGATGCAAAGATGTCGCACGCTCTTTAAAAACACACACATTTTCATGAGGGACTCTGTGTTTCTATCATATGTGCCCTTAAACTACAATACATGAGAGAAAACATTACATAATATTGAAAATGATACAACAACACACAGTAATGATCGCTTGTTTTATCATATATTGAAGCCACACGGTCAATTAATGTACGCTTAATAAAAAATAAAAAAAACAGTATAGACTGATTTCACGCAGCCGCCATTTTAAACAGCGAAATCGAGGCTGCGGTAGGAGGAAAGCCGGAAGTATTGCCTGAGTCACACAGGAATATTGTGTACCTGGCTGTATATCTTATCAGCGAAGAGAAAGTGACACAAATTTATCATTTCACCACCTTTCGAGTGACCCGAAGGTCCGTTCTAAATGAATAGTGAAAATAAAAAAGGATATCAGACCTCATTTTTTAACTAAGTTAAAGGTGCAGTATGTAAGTTTGACACCTAGTGGTTAAACTTGGTGTTGCACTCCTGGATCAAAACAATAGCATGCGTGGGATGCCAGAGAAGCGAGTGATTTAAACTGTTCTAAAAAAAGCGACGACACGCGATAGAGGGAATATTCTCCATATTAAAGGGAGTTTTTATCCTAACCAACACCTCGAATTGAATTTATTAGAAACGGCTTCTATTTCTAACAGCTGAACTTGTGAAACCTATGACAGTGATCAGCTCAGGTAAATCTCGTGTGCTTTATTCAATGCTAAATGCTAACAATATGAGTTTGAATGCCATTTTACATTTAATGATGTTAACGTGGGTTAACATGTATTAAACAGATTCTAAACTTTACCATTTCATGAGTGAGTGCATATTCTGTGCTTCTGAAAGGCTGTGTTTAAATTTTCTGCCGTGTTTGATCTGGTGCAAACAGCCAAATAGCTCATCACTGCCTCTCTCGTCACAGCGTGTTGTTAGGACACGCGGTTACAATGTAACCTGCTCACCTAATGTTGACGTTCGTAATATTTATGTCATTTGCTAATTAATAACCTCATGTGGAACTGAATCTGTCTCCCATACTGTCCTTTTCGGTCACGGACGCATGCTTTCAGAGCCTTTCTGAATGAATGTATGAAGTATGCTGTTTCCCAACATGGCAACCCGGGGTGCTGAATTATAATTGGCTAAACTGGCATGTGCATGTGAAAATTACCTAAACAAAGAGAGAGTTCCGGCACGGAAAAACCATTTTCAAAGCAGAATATCTGACTTCAGCATTGTTTTTCAGTTAAACAAGTATGTTCACTTAGGATGTTTCTTAAATATCTGCACACATATTATGGTAATTTTATGCTTTAGAAGAGTAAAAAAACTTACATACAGCACCTTTAAGGGAAATGGCTCTAGTTAGCTAAAGTTTTCTTTCCCAAACACACATTTTAGATGCCATTCATCAAACTCAAGTTAAAGGTGCTGTATGTAAGTTTTTTAGTCTTCTAAAGCATAAAAATACCATAATATGTGTGCAGATATTTAAGAAACATCCCAAGTGAACATACTTGTTTAACTGGCAAACAATGCTGAAGTCAGATATTCTGCTTTGAAAATGTCTTTTCCGTGCCGGAACGCTGTCTGTGTTTAGATAAATTTCATATGCAAGATGCCAGTTTAGCCAATTATAATTCAGCACTCCGGGTTGCCTTGTTGGAAAACAGCGTATTTCATTTATTCATTCAGAAAGGCTCTGAAAGCATGCATCCGTGAGCGAAATGCGACAGTGTCAGTGGACAGTATCAGATGTCAAAATGAGACAGATTCAGTTCCACATGAGGTTATTAATTAGCAAATGACATAAATATTACAAACGTGAGCAGGTTACATTGTAATCGCGTGTCCTAACAACACGCTGTGACGAGATAGTGATGAGCTGTTTGCACCAGACGAAACACGACAGGAATTTAAATACAGCCTTTCAGAAGCACAGAATATGCACTTACTCACGAAACGGTAAGGTTTAGAATCTATTTAATACATGTTAAGCCTCTTTAACATCATTAAATGTAGATGCTGAATCACTCATATGTGTTTAGTTCTAAAGTTCAATTTCAAACGGTTTATTGTATTTTCAAGATCTGAGGTGAACTTTCTGCTTTCAGTATATGGCAATACATGTCATGTAAAATGCATTCAAACTCACACTGTTAGCATTTAGCACTAAATAAGGCACACGAGGCTTACCTGAGGTGATCTGTCATAGGTTTCTGTTGTTCAGCTGTTTGAAATAGAAGCCACTTCTAATATCAATTCGAGGTGTTGGTTAGAATCAAAACTGCTTTTAATATGGAGAATATTCCCTCTATCGCGTGTCGTTGCTTTTATTTAAAACAGTTTAAATCGCTTCTGTACACAATCTGGCATCCCGGCGTGTTTTTATTATGATCCAGGAGTGCAATACCTAGTTCAACCACTGGGTGTCAAACTTACATACTGCACCTTTAATGAACTGATTCTTTCACTATATTAGACTAGTCACGATACAAAATTTCAGTACTAAAATTAAACAAAAAAAACGTCCATTAAGCACTTTTAAGCATTGTTGATGCCGTAATATAAAATATATTATATATAAAAATAATATATAAATAAATATTTATATATAATATATGAATAAAAAAAATAATATAATAAACATAATATATATTTAATATAAGATCTATATATATATATATATATATATATATATATATATATATATATATATATATATATATATATATATATATATATATATATATAAAATTACATATAATATGAATTATTAGCCCCCCCCCCCCCAATTTCTGTTTAACGGAGAAAATACTTTTTCAACACATTTCTATACACAATAGTTTTAATAACTCATTTCTAATAACTGATTTATTTTATCTTTGTCATGATGACAATAAATAATATTTTACTAGATATTCTTCAAGACACTTCTATACAGCTTAAAGTGACATTTAAAGGCTTAACTAGGTTAATTAGGGTAACTAGACAGGTTAGGGTAATTAGGCAAGTTAATTATTGTAAATTGCATATACATTGTTTTAATTTCATAAACTTAAAAGGCCCCTAAACGTTTGTTTTATTTAACTTTTACATTTTTTTAACTTCAGCAACAATCTGACAGGTGTCTTTAAAATGAGACCAAGCTTAAATCTAAGCTCTAAAGTGTTGAAGATCTGCAAACATTGAAGTTGAACATGTCCTTTTTCACTGTTGGTTCAGCATGCTCTTAACATGCATCACAGTGCATTTCTGCGTTTCATGGAGAGTTTTTTTTAAAACGAAAGCAGGAAAAACGTAAAAGTACCTGTGTACCTATTTGTTTTGGGACTGTTTGGTCAAATCCAACTTCTAGAAATATGTAGCTCAAGTGCTTAAATATAACCCAAAGTTGCAGCTTGATCTTGATCCCTGCCTTATGTTGTAAAATGATGATGACGATTCTCTTTATAAGTTTACATTAGTCGAGAAACAACTGCTATTGTCTAGCTTTACTGCTGCTAATAAACTATTTTACAGCAAGGGTTCACTCCTGACATGGATCTTAAAAGATTCTGGTTGCTCTCTTTTTATGATATTGTTTGTTTAGAATGCAGCACTGCAAGGATTAATAGAGCTAACATACATACTGGGAGTAAAATCTGTACTGTCACCCATGCTTTGTTAATAAAAAAAGACCATCCAAATACAAACAAACAACAAAAAACTGTGTACATTTAGGCACGGCTATCTCACCTATACTGGACTCTGCAGGCCTGCGGCGGTGCGGACTGTAAAACTGAGAAGAGCCTTTCATTCCCGGAGGAGAAAGAGCATCAGAAGCTGCGATGTTGATCTCACCCGGCAGGAGCTGCGGCTGAAAGAAGCACAACACACTTCAGAAGAAGACCAGAATTAACACATACACATCCAGATATAACTGCAGGTGTTCATTACCTGTGTAACGGGGTAACCTCGCTCTGATTTACCTGAAAAACATAACAGAGGACAGTTGCTTTATCACACCTAGA
Source organism: Danio kyathit (assembly GCA_903798195.1). Taxonomy (NCBI): domain Eukaryota; kingdom Metazoa; phylum Chordata; class Actinopteri; order Cypriniformes; family Danionidae; genus Danio; species Danio kyathit. The sequence goes on from LR812520.1 coordinate 69,352,972, forward strand.
CGATCAATGAATTGGCATAGAGTGTATAAAAATGTTTTCAGTTTTTCTTTATTTTTTCTGTCACAAAAAATGAGATATTTGGTAAAAGAGACAGGAAAACATATATATACATTTTTAAACAAATACCAAAAAAAAATGTACATTTAAACTAAAACACAGATTATAAAATCGCATATTTTATAATGATTTTGTTTTTAATATTTATTTAAATTTTATTTTAATTGTTGAGTCACTGACATATTTGGGAGGAACTTTACAGGGTTTTTTTCCTGCTTGAGTTTTTTAGTTTTAATTTTAGACCAATCTGATATGACTCATATAATAATAATAATAATAATAATAATGTAGGTAGAATTTGATAGTTATAATATATTATGATAAAACATATTCAAATGAATAGAACAATAAAAATTAAAACATTATATTTTTACACTGCATGGTTCAATAATAATAATAATAATAATGAAGATGATGATGATGATGACAATAATAATAATACAGTAGGTAGAATTTGATAGTTATTATATAGTTTTATAATAAAATATATTAACAAGACAACATTAAAAAAATAATAAAACATTAATTATATTACATGGTTTAATAATAATAATAATAACAATAATTATGATGATGATAATAATACAGTAGGTTGAATTTGATAGTTACAATGATATATAATCATGCAAATTAATAAATTAATACATTCATGCAAAATAATTAAAAACAATCTATAACTAATAAATGAAAAATAAATAAAATAAATCACAATACCAAATTTATTATTTTGTCATTTCAATTTTATAATAATAATTGCTATTATTATTATTATTATAAAATATTATAAAAATTAATAATAATAATGATTATGATTATTATTATTATTATTATTATACAATATAAATGACAAAATATTAAATTCGGTCACACTTTACAATAAACTTCCATTAGTTATTGTATTTACTACCAAACAATACATGTACAGGATTAATTATTCATAGCTTAACATTTACTGATGCATTATTAAAATCCAAATTCATGCTTGTTAACATTAGTTAATGCACCGTGAGTTAATATGAGCCAACAATAACAACGTAAACAAATGTGAATAAATACTGTAATAAATGTATTGTTCATGTTAGTAAGTGCATTAAATATCATTAACCAACACAACCTAATACTAAAGTGTTAACTTAAAATCTAAAATACACAGATGTAGCAGTATAAGTAATAAAAATTTCAACAAACGCATGCATTAAATATGAATGAGTGTGTTGGTCTGATGGTGATTTAATATTTGACGGAGGTTTGCTGGACTCCATCTGTCTGCGTCACTGACTGAGGTGTGTCGTTTACGGCTTTAAGTCTGCACAGACAACAAACTGCCCCATTATAAATGCCTAAGTGGTAATTAGTTAAAAGCAAAACCCCTCACCCCCTGCTTTAAGGCCAGAGACGGAGGCGCTGGATTAAAGTCCTTATGAGGGAAATCCCTGCGTGACCTAAACCTGCTCAGGCCAGCAGGACCAAACACGGCTTTCTGCACACGCTAAACATACAGATCACTGCCAAACCAGGTCAGACCGATGCACACAATATCACAGTCTACACTGAAAACTGGATTATTTTAGAGCAGGTTCATGTGGGTTTTGGAAATAATAATTATTTGCTGTTTGTAATGTTGACTGTCCCTCAGTGTAAACAGTCTGGTGCAGAAATTGTTTATATATATATATATATATATACACACACACACACACAGTTGAAGTCTTAGCCCCCCTTTGATTTTTTTTTTCTTTTTTAAATATTTCCCAAATGATGTTTGACAGAGCAAGGAAATTTTCACAGTATGTCTGATAATATTTTTTCTTCTGGAGAAAGTCTTATTTGTTTTATTTCGGCTAGAATAAAAGCAGTTTTAAATTTTTTAAACACCATTTTAAGGACAAAATTATTAGCCCCTTTAAGCTATATTTTTTCAATAGTCTACAGAACAAACCATCATTATACAATAACTTGCCTAATTACCCTAACCTGCCTAATTAACCTAACCTAGTTAAGCCTTTAACAATATCTAGTAAAATATTATTTACGGTCATCATGGCAAAGATAAAAGAAATCAGTTATTAGAAATGAGTTATTTAAACTATTTTGTTTAGAAACATATTGAAAAAAAAAAAACTTCTTTCCGTTAAACAGAAATTGGGGAAAAAAGCTCATCTGAATTGTCTTAATGATTGTTACCAATCTACACCAACATGACCAAAGTAACTGTTGTGTAAATTTACCGTCAATCTCCAAGTTGTACATGTTGTCATGTTCAGGATAGTGATGCCCGTCTCCATACAGCTAAAACACAAAACATGCAACGTTATACACACAAACTTAGTTATTTTACACATATTAAAATCACTATAAGTTTACACTTTGTAGAACAACACGTTTTAATATACAGGGAGTGCAGAATTATTAGGCAAGTTGTATTTTTGAGGATTAATTTTACTATTGAACAACAACCATGTTCTCAATGAACCCAAAAAACACATTAATATCAAAGCTGAATATTTTTGGAAGTAGTTTTTAGTTTGTTTTTAGTTTGAGCTATTTTAGGAGGATATCTGTGTGTGCAGGTGACTATTACTGTGCAGAATTATTAGGCAACTTAACAAAAAACAAATATATACCCATTTCAATGATTTATTTTCACCAGTGAAACCAATATAACATCTCAACATTCACAAATATACATTTCTGACATTCACAAACAAAACAAAAACAAATCAGTGACCAATATAGCCACCTTTCTTTGCAAGGACACTCAAAAGCCTGCCATCCATGGATTCTGTCAGTGTTTTGATCTGTTCACCATCAACATTGCGTGCAGCAGCAACCACAGCCTCCCAGACACTGTTCAGAGAGGTGGACTGTTTTCCCTCCTTGTAAATCTCACATTTGATGGTGGACCACAGGTTCTCTATGGGGTTCAGATCACATGAACAAGGAGGCCATGTCAATTGTTTTTCTTCTTTTAGACCCTTTCTTGCCAGCCACGCTGTGGAGTACTTGGACGCGTGTGATGGAGCATTGTCCTGCATGAAAATCATGTTTTTCTTGAAGGATGCAGACTTCTTCCTGTACCACTGCTTGAAGAAGGTGTCTTCCAGAAACTGGCTGTAGGACTGGGAGTTGAGCTTGACTCCATCCTCAACCCGAAAAGGCCCCACAAGCTCATCTTTGATGATATCAGCCCAAACCAGTACTCCACCTCCACCTTGCTGGCGTCTAAGTCGGACTGGAGCTCTCTGCCCTTTACCGATCCAGCCACGGGCCCATCAAGACTCACTCTCATTTCATCAGTCCATAAAACCTTAGAAAAATCAGTCTTGAGATATTTCTTGGCCCAGTCTTGACGTTTCAGCTTGTGTGTCTTGTTCAGTGGTGGTCGTTTTTCAGCCTTTCTTACCTTGGCCATGTCTCTGAGTATTGCACACCTTGTGCTTTTGGGCACTCCAGTGATGTTGCAGCTCTAAAATATGGCAAAACTGGTGGCAAGTGGCATCTTGGCAGCTGCACGCTTGACTTTTCTCAGTTCATGGGCAGTTATTTTGCACCTTGGTTTTTCCACACGCTTCTTGCGACCCTGTTGACTATTTTGAATGAAACGCTTGATTGTTCGATGATCACGCTTCAGAAGCTTGGCAATTTTAAGAGTGCTGCATCCCTCTGCAAGATATCTCACTATTTTTGACTTTTCGGAGCCTGTCAAGTCCTTCTTTTGACCCATTTAGCCAAAGGAAAGGAAGTTACCTAATAATTATGCACACCTGATATAGGGTGTTGATGTCATTAGACCACACCCCTTCTCATTACAGAGATGCACATCACCTAATATGCTTAATTGGTAGTAGGCTTTCGAGCCTATACAGCTTGGAGTAAGACAACATGCATAAAGAGGATGATGTGGTCAAAATACTCATTTGCCTAATAATTCTGCACTGCCTGTAGTTATAGCTTTGCAAAAAGTCTACTTTCAATCAAATTTTTAATAATGCAACCAATACAATGTTACACATAGCAATCCAAAATTATGAAATAATCTATAAACATTTATTCACAAAATATTTTAACATCTGTAAACAGAAAGGTGTAACAAATAAACACAGATACTCTTACACAACGGCATATCTACTTAATTGTATTTTATTTAATGTTTTGCATTGCATTTTGTAATTCTGAATCAAATGTAACCTAATATATGCATTAAATGTGTGCCATTTTTCAATTGATGGCAGATTTTACACACACACACAGACACACACACAGACACACACACAGACACACACACACACACACACACACACACACACACACACACACACACTAATTGCATGTGTGTGAAAATTTGTGATCGAATGAAAAAAAATGCACACATTTAATGCATATAAATATAAACAAAACTACAAAAAGAGAATTACAAAATATAAATGAAATACAATTATTTAAAGGGACGTAGGGTTGGGCGATGTTGACCAATTTAGCATCGTACGATGTCTAATGTGAAACATTGCGATGGACGATGGCATCGTCTTCGTAGGCGGAGGTGAATAAATTATTTATGAATAATTAATTAATTCATAACGAATTAATTATTTGTAGCCAACCGTTTCAACTACCTGGTCTTTGTTTTACCCATAACCAAATCATAAATAAATAGAGATAAGTTACACACAAATTACCACCTGTCAATCACTTTTTCCGGGACTCTGGCATGAGTAGGCAGAGTGATCCGTGTCAGTCATTTGTTTGGTGCGGTGGATGGCGGAGGGGTGTCGCAGACGAAAGTGAGCGGCATGGGGGTTGCTCAGATGTGCTCCAACATTAGGCACATTTAAATCAAGACTGAAAACACATCTGTTTAGCTGTGCCTTTACTGAATGAGCACTGTGCTAGTCTGACAGATCGATTGTTCTTTTCTTTTCTTTTTATCTTTTATAACCTGTTTTAACACATTATTTGTTTTTATCTGTCTTTAATCGTTCTTACTATTTGCTTTTTTTATTCTCTTATATTTGTCTTTTTATTCTTGTTTATGTAAAGCACTTTGAATTGCCACTGTGTATGAAATGTGCTATATAAATAAACTTGCCTTGCCTTACATAAATGTGTGTTCAATATAAATATATCAAGGGATGTAAAGTAGTATATAAGTGCATTTGTATATATTTATACGCACTACATTAATGTGTGTTCAATATTAATATAAAGGGATGTAAAGTAGTATATAAGTGCATTTGTATATATTTATACGCACTACATTAATGTATGTTCAATATTAATATAAAGGGATGTAAAGTAGTATATAAGTGCATTTGTATACATTTATACGGACTACATTAATGTGTGTTCAATATTAATATAAAGGGATGTAAAGTAGTATATAAGTGCATTTGTATACATTTATACGGACTACATTAATGTGTGTTCAATATTAATATAAAGGGATGTAAAGTAGTATATAAGTGCATTTGTATATATTTATACGCACTACATTAATGTATGTTCAATATTAATATAAAGGGATGTAAAGTAGTATATAAGTGCATTTGTATACATTTATACGGACTACATTAATGTGTGTTCAATATTAATATAAAGGGATGTAAAGTAGTATATAAGTGCATTTGTATACATTTATACGGACTACATTAATGTGTGTTCAATATTAATATAAAGGGATGTAAAGTAGTATATAAGTGCATTTGTATACATTTATACGGACTACATTAATGTGTGTTCAATATTAATATAAAGGGATGTAAAGTAGTATATAAGTGCATTTGTATACATTTATACGGACTACATTAATGTGTGTTCAATATTAATATAAAGGGATGTAAAGTAGTATATAAGTGCATTTGTATACATTTATACGGACTACATTAATGTGTGTTCAATATTAATATAAAGGGATGTAAAGTAGTATATAAGTGCATTTGTATATATTTATACGGACTACATTAATGTGTGTTCAATATTAATATAAAGGGATGTAAAGTAGTATATAAGTGCATTTGTATACATTTATACGGACTACATTAATGTGTGTTCAATATTAATATAAAGGGATGTAAAGTAGTATATAAGTGCATTTGTATACATTTATACGGACTACATTAATGTACGTGCAAAATTAATATAAAGGGATGTAAAGTAGTATATAAGTGCATTTGTATATATTTATACGGACTACATTAATGTACGTGCAAAATTAATATAAAGGGATGTGAAGTAGTATATAAGTGCATTTGTATATATTTATACGGACTACATTAATGTACGTGCAAAATTAATATAAAGGGATGTGAAGTAGTATATAAGTGCATTTGTATATATTTATACGCACTACATTAATGTGTGTTCAATATTAATATAAAGGGATGTAAAGTAGTATATAAGTGCATTTGTATATATTTATACGGACTACATTAATGTACGTGCAAAATTAATATAAAGGGATGTAAAGTAGTATATAAGTGCATTTGTATACATTTATACGGACTACATTAATGTGTGTTCAATATTAATATAAAGGGATGTAAAGTAGTATATAAGTGCATTTGTATACATTTATACGGACTACATTAATGTGTGTTCAATATTAATATAAAGGGATGTAAAGTAGTATATAAGTGCATTTGTATACATTTATACGGACTACATTAATGTACGTGCAAAATTAATATAAAGGGATGTAAAGTAGTATATAAGTGCATTTGTATATATTTATACGGACTACATTAATGTACGTGCAAAATTAATATAAAGGGATGTGAAGTAGTATATAAGTGCATTTGTATATATTTATACGGACTACATTAATGTACGTGCAAAATTAATATAAAGGGATGTGAAGTAGTATATAAGTGCATTTGTATATATTTATACGCACTACATTAATGTGTGTTCAATATTAATATAAAGGGATGTAAAGTAGTATATAAGTGCATTTGTATATATTTATACGGACTACATTAATGTACGTGCAAAATTAATATAAAGGGATGCAAAGTAAAAGTGCTACATTATATTTATACACACTATATGAATGTGTGTGCAATATCAAGCATCATCAAGTTTAATGAGGGCTTTATTCAAGTTATATTTGAAGGTTTCTGAGGCTAAAAGTAAAGTAGGCCACAGACAGAAGAGGACGGATAACTCACACTTACTGAGATCAGCACTAGACCAGCAGGTAAACATGAGGATCACTAAACATGATCAACTAATCTCAGCCACTGACCGACTGACCTACTAACACACGTCTCCTGATCTTGCGCTCCACACACACACACACACACACACACACACACACACACACACACACACACACACACACACACACACACACACACACACACACACACACACACACACACACACACACACACAGTTTCCCCAAAATAAAGCATCACGAGTCAAAACAGGAGACGTCTTCAAGTGCACTACAGATCTGATCCTGTTTCCTTTAGGGATTAAGGTTTAATGCTTCACCAGAGACGTTATCAGTGTGTGCGTGTGTGTGTTCATACCCGTGCGCCGAATGAAGGACTGTTTGCTTCTGAACCCCAGGAGCCGGAGCCATTTCTGTCATCTAAACCTGAAACACAAACAAACGAACATCAGTATGAAGAATTATATATCAATATATTTATTATTTTCGCATCTGCAATTTACAGAATCAAATCAACACACACGTAAACATTATTTTCTAAAGACCCTTCCTGGACAGATCACTTAAATGGAGCTTATTGCAAGGCACTGAGCTATAACATGACAAAAAACAAACAAACAAATATAGAACAATAATAAATAAATCCCCACAGAAACATAGGATGAAAGTTATTCCATCTATGTTTTATATTATGGATAATAAATTGTGGTTGAAGCTACAAAAAAAAAATGAGCGTTTAACGTTTATTTAGTAAAAAAAAAATTAATATTAAACACCTATTTTTGATGTGAACACATAGTAAAATGTAATTCATTTCTATGGCAAACTTCATTTTTAGCATCATTACTCCAGTCTTTAGACATCACTATATGATGATTTAACGATTAAGAAATATTTCTGATTATTATCAGTGATGAAAACTGATCACTGCTGCTTCACATATTTATGGTTGTGGCCGGCAGCTAGGTCTCTGCAACTCTCACATGGTCGCCCACTGAAGCTAAGCAGGGCTGCGCCTGGTCAGTACCTGGATAGGAGACCACATGGGAAAGCTCGGTTGCTGCCGGAAGTGGTGTTAGTGAGGCCAGCAGGAGGCACCCAACCTGTGGTTCACTATACTGGGTCCTAATGCCCCAGTATAGTGATGGGGACTCTATACTGCTCAGTGAGCGTCATCTTTCGAAAGAAAGGTCCTGAGGTCCTGACTCTCTGTGGTCATTAAAAATCCCAGGATGTCATTCGAAAAATAGTAGGGGTCTCGGGCCTCTGTTTATCATGGCCTCCTAACCATCCCCATGTCATAATTGGCTTAATCACTCGGTCTCCTCTCCACCAATCAGCTGGCGCAAAATGCCTGCCATCGTGTCATCCAGGTGGATGCTGCAAACTGGTGGTGGATGAGGAGATTCCCCCAAAAATGCATTTCAGGATGTGTTGATGAACAAATAAAAAATAGATTTAAAGCCTTTGTAACTTTTTAAACTTCTTTTCCATCACTTTTCATTAATCTTACACATGCTTGTGTAATTAATGCATTACTCCGTATAGTTTATGATTTAGTCTTACAGTTTATGATTTAAAGGGGAGATGAAGCACTCAGCCAAGTCAAAAGAGCATCAAATGATCAGTAATTAAAAGGGGAAAAAAGAAAAATAGAATAATTATATATTTTTATATTAGACACACATCTGATGCTTGTATTTGCACCAGCTCCACGTCCACAACTTCACTCATTGGGTTAAATTAGGCTTTACAGTCTCCGTGTTCAGTCCTTTACTTCCACTGTGTCTGTTCAGCCGAGGGAACTGAACCAACCCAGTGACGTCAGACACAGCGATATTCCAAGATGGTGGCGCCCTAGGTCTAAAATCTATAGTAAAACATGCCGTTTTCTGCTAAATGCTTACATTAATCAAGTTTGTTTAATATATTTTCATTAAAGTGGAATCTAATGTACAAAATAATGTAAACTTGACTGAGTGCTTCATCTCCCTTTTAACACCTTATCAGTATCAATAACAAAAACAACATTAAAAGAAATATTACTACAATATAATTTGAACACATTGTTTACAATAAAACACTATTAAAACAAAATATACAAATATATAAATACATGCTTTAGCAAATGTAACACAGAAACAGATAACTAAATTACATAATTAATTTTTAAAAGACCACCAATTTATTTTCTGAATAATGTTGTCTAATATAATTAGGAAAGGGACACTATATTTAAGAAAATATTACATAAATTGTCTTTCCTTAACCCTGAGCAATCAATAATGAACTCCATTTAATATTTTATTATTTTTGTGTAATGCAATAAAGTATTGTAAGTACAGAAAATCGCATGCATTAATGCACATAAACAACAGTGGAAAACACACATAATCATTCAGCACTGGCACAAAAGAAGAGTGAAAATAAAAATGTAAACATACACATTTTCTATACTGATTAATATGTGCTTTGCCTAGAACACTACAGGACTAATTAGGCTTAACAAAGCCCTGCATGCCTAGGCTGATTTCAGGTTTACAAAACCCCCACAACAAGAGCTTCTTAAGTCTATTACTGAGGTTTCTGTCCGATCACACACTCAGATCTTTCCCATAATATTATGCTAAACGCATGAACGTAACTTTGACTGTAATTTGCACTAGCACTAACAGGTTAAATATGTATATACTTAAATTATACAATTATATATAACTCATTTAAATAATAGTAGAAATAAAAAAAAACATTAAATAAAAAAATAGATTTTACATTGCAATAAAATAAATAACTGTAAAATCTTTGGATATCTGATAAAGATGAAGTACTCTCATTTAATTTAAATGTAAGTGAATACTTGATAATGGTTAAAGGAAATTGAAATGTAAAATGTTTGTTAGTTAAACATTAATACTGACTAACATATTAAACTGAGCAATATACTACATTATATAAATGCATTATTGTAATAATTAAAAACACAAAAAAACCTACAAAAGTGTCTTGTAAATGCATGAATGTAATCGTGAATGTTATTTACATGAGAGCACTAATAGGTCAGGTTATGGAAAAATCTATTATGTATATAAATGTAAATAAAATATAAAATTTATATATTCATATATTTATTTACATATAAAAATTATATGTAAATAAATATAAATAATAGTAGATAGAAAACTTTATATATATATATATATATATATATATATATATATATACATACATAATAAAAGGTTGTGGATAAAAATGTTACATTGCAATAAAAAATAAAGGAAAAACAACTCATTTTAAATGACATCTTATAAAATTAAAGTTAAATATCAATATTGACAAATATATATAACTCTGAGCACTACACTACAATATAAAAATGCATTGGAAAAAACATATATTTTTATAATTCATTTCAAACTAAAAGAGCATAAAAATGTCAGGTAAATGAATGTAAATACGACCGTTTACATGTTTACATTTACATGACATGAGGTCTATCAGGTCATAACCTGACTATCAGGTAAGTCAGGTTATGGTAAAATAAACTACATGTAATTAATTTAAATAACAGCAGATAGAAAACTATAATAACAAGCTATAGCAATAAAAAAAGAAAGAAAAAGATCTGATAAAAATTAAGTGTTTGTATTTTATTTAAATTAATACTTGATGATGGTCAAAGAAATTAAAATATATGTTCTTCAGTTGAATATCAGTATTGACTAATATATCTAACTCTGAGCAATATACTACCGTATATAAATGAATTAAAATGTGTGTGTGTGTGTGTGTATATATATATATATATGCTTTGAAAAATATACATTATTATAATTAATTTAAAACTGAAAAGGCATAAAAAGGTCAGGTAAATGAATGTAATGGTATTTACATGACATCAGGTCTGTCAGGTCATAACCTCACTATCAGGGGTCAGGTTATGGTAAAATAAACTACATACAATTCATTTAAATAATACTACCATAATAATACTATATATATTATTGCAAGTATATATATATTATTGTAAGTATATATATATATTTTATCGTAATTATATATATATATATATATATATATATATATATATATATATATATATATATATATATATATATATATATATATATATATATATATATATATATATATATATATAAAATAGTCGATAGAAAACGTAGAATTAAAATGTTACATTGCAATAAAAAAAGAGAAAAAAATCTTATTAAATGACATTAAACTGATGTGTTTTTATGAGATATCTTAATTATTTAATGTCAGCTAAATATCAATAATGACTTATGTTATCTAACGCTGATCAATATGCTACAATAAACCAATGAATATATAAATGCATTGCAAAATATACATCCTTGTAATTAATTTAAAATTGAAAAAGCATAAAAGTATCTGATAAATGAATGTAAATATGAATGCTATTTACATGACAGGTCAGGTTATGGAAAAAAATGCTATATAATTAATTTAAATAAAATGTAGATACTCAACTTTAGAATAAAAAGCCTATAAATCAAAAAATTATAATAAAAAATGAAATGTTACATCGCAAAAAAATAATATAAATAAATATTCTTTGGGCATCTGATAAAGAATAAGTGTTTGGATCTCATTTAAATTTAAATGAATACTTGATAATGGTTCATGAAATAAATGCATTGTAAAATATACATTCTCATAATTCATTTAAAACAGAAAAGCGTAAAAGTGTCAGGATAAAGCATGAATGTAAATGTGAATGTTATTTACCACTATCAGGTCAGGTTATGGCCGAAACTCTACATCTAGCATCTGATATACGATTGAACACGTCAAGCAAACCCTCAAAGCTTTCCAAACCACAAATGTCAGAATTTCTCGCTGATAAAAAGCACAAAGGCTGGAAAGCCACCGAACGGAAGAATTTTAAAGATTGATGGTGCAGAAATTTCCCGAAAGCGTCCCCCGTCTGCGCCGTAACACTCGCAAAAACATCTCTGGAGAGAAGCAGCTTAATTGTGCGCTGATTTGCATAATTGTGCATATTAATGAGGCTCCGGCTTATGAATATTCATATTTTTTTGTTTTGTTGTCTAATTAAAAAGGGGGAAGGGGGGCCGATCATGACAGCGCCGGCGGTGGAGCGGAACAGAAGTATGGCGGACGAGTGAATTACGACTTTCGAGACGCGATTTTTAGACAAATGGGGGGGTGGGGGGGTCACAGGCTTGTGTCAGCAGATTCAATGCAACAACAAGGGACAAACACAAGAGTGCACACTGCCGAGTGCACACTCCACTGACGGAGCAGAACCAGCAAAACAGGAAAGAATTACTCAAGCACTGCCGTCGAGCTGCTCCACACAATGAAGACGGAAAGTGCATCACAAACAGCGTATTTATCCAAACGCTCGACAATAACTGGACTTCCTGTGGACGCCGGATGTTTGTGTACAGGATCGCAGTCATTCCAAAGGCTCTGTTCTGAAATATAAGGAGCTTCCCGTGTAGACTGCATCCAGAGTGATTTCATGGAATAGCTTATTCCATTCAAAACAGAGTAGCATTAAATGTTTTGTTGTTGTTTATGTGAAGGCTACAATAAAGATATGCATAAATAAAATTGATCAGAAGGCTCTGTCCTGAAACCTAGCGAGCTTTCCATGTAGACAGCATCCACAGAGTGATTGCATGGAAAAGATTGTTACATTCACAACCGAATAGCATTAAATTAAATGTTTTTGTTGTTGTTTAAGTCAACACTACAATAAATAAATGCATAAAATTTATTAGAAGGTTCTGTCCTGAAACCTAGTGAGCTTCCCATGTAGACAGCATCCACACAGTGATTGCATGGAACTGACTATTTCATTCAAAACAGAATAGCAAACAACTTAACATAAACAAACAACTAAATGCATTTATAAATGTATTTAATTTTTTTATTAATTTTTTAAATGTAAGGCTGCAATATGCTAATATATTAATACATTATTACAATCTGTTCTAAAACCTAGTGAGCTTCCTATGTAGACTGCATCCACAGAATGATTGCATGGAAAGAAATTGTCCATTCAAAACAGAATAGTAGGCAATATGATTTACAAATTTAACAAAATGAATAGAGATTTAGATACATTTATAAATGCACAAAAGGCTACAATAAATAAGTGCATAAATAAAATTGATCAGAAGGCTCTGTTCTAAAACCTAGTGAGCTTCCCATGTAGACGGCATTTACAGAGTGATTGTATGGAATGAATTATTCCATTCAAAAACATTTAAATTAAACATTTATAAAGATTAAAATACATTTATAAATGCTTTTCAATTGTCTTTTTTTGTTTAAGGCAACAATAATTAAATGCAAAGAGATAGAGTTATCAGAAGGTTAGAATAGAGTTGATCAGAAGGCTCTGTTCTGAAACCTAGTGAGCTTCCTATGTAAACAGCATCCAGAGTGATTACTATTAATTGAAATACTTATTATATTAAAAATGAAATAGTAAACAAAACTTAAACCTAAAAAAAACATTAAATCAAAATACATTTTAAAATATATTTTGGCGCAGTGGGTAGCACGGTCGCCTCACAGCAAAAAGGTCGCAGGTTCGAGCCCCGGCTGGGTCAGTTGGCATTTCTGTGTGGAGTTTGTATATTCTCCCCATGTTGGCGTGGGTTTCCTCTGGGTGCTCTGGTTTCCCCCACAGTCCAAACACATGAGCTATAGGGGAACTGAATAAGCTAAATTGGTCATAGTGTATGAGTGTGTGAATGAGTGTTTCCCAGTGTTGGGTTGCGGCTGGGTTACGCTGTGTAAAACATATGGTGGATAAGTTCCACTAAGTCATTCCACTGTGGCGACCCCTGATTAATAAAGGGACTAAGCCGAAAAGGAAATGAACGAATGAACGCATTAAGGCTCTGTTCTAAAACCTTATGAGCTTCCTATGTAGACAGCATTCACAGAGTGATGGCATTAAAATAATCTTTACATTCAAAACAGAACAAACCTTTTTTAAAGTTAAACATAAAAATAAATAAAAAATAAAAATATTTTTAAATGTATTAAATTACTTAAATGGTTTTAGGGTTTAACTGAAGGCTACAATAAATAAATAAATGCACAGTCAATCGAAAGGCTCTGTCCTGAAACCTAGTGAGCTTCCTATGCAGACCGCATGATTACATGGAAAATATTATTCCATACAAAACAGAGCAGTACAAAATTACTTTAAAAGTTAAACGTAACAATCAATAAAATGTCAAATACAGTATTTAATGCTATATTGCAATTAAAAAAATGATAAATCATTATTAGAACACTGTTAAAGATTAAGTTTTTTAAATCTGTAAATGCACAAGTGAAAAAACTTAAATGTGCAAAAGCACTAATGTGTAAATCTGTTTACAAATCTGTTAATTCATAATTAAGTGTAAATGTGAAAATCCAAAAATATTTACATGCAAAAAATAAATGCATACATGCAAATGTTTAAATGCATAAATTAATACATGCAAAAAATAAATACATAAATGTATAACCATGTAAGTGCAAATGCATACATTTAAACATGCAAAAATAAATGCATAAATTAATGTGAAATCTAAAACAATGCATGAATGCATAAATGTCGATATATAAATCTTTAAACATGCATAAATAAATGCATAAATAAATATGTAAATATATGCCTAAATAAATGCATATATACAAACAAATGCATGAATTCTTCAATGCATACATGCATTAATTTTAATGTGTAAATGCAGAAATAAACAGGCGGCTTGCTAGCCTTTGGATAAGGGAAGGGGACTTTGTGACATGGTAAAGTCATTTGAGTGGAGGAACGAGATTTTACAATTTAATCAAAATTGTCAAGACTTTTTTTTTCTCCTAAGAATACCATGAACTGATGAATCATAAGACCATGAACACGCTTCATAAAGTACGGTCATTTCTAATGTCGACTTGAGCGTTTCAGGTACAGGGGAAGTGAGATTTCGATATTTTCAGCGATCCGTAGCGGGTGGGAAAGAGAGACAGAGATGAAAGACAGCTAATACTGTGAAATACTGTGCCAGAAACAACAGGAGGGTGATGACATATCAGCACAGTATGAAAAAAACCTCAAAAATAAGGTGATCCATATTCATAAGCACACTGAATATTCACTCCAATTAACAGAACTGATTAGTGGGAGCAAAAGTGAGAAATTCATTCAGAAAAAAAAAAAAGTCCCTTTTCCTCTCCAGACGGCCATAAAAATCTCTTTACATTAAAAGTGAGCGGCTGAAGTTATGAGACATTCCCTTTTGCACCTGAATAAACAAAACTTTGCTCCGCAGGCCCAATAAAAAGCGTCTGCTACGTGTTTGAGCGTCTAATGGTTACAGCTGATCTGCTCGGCCTCCTCCGCAGAGGCCAGTGACCTCACAAAACCACAGAAAACAGGTACACACGCACGCAGACAATGTGGATCAGAGTTGAGGAGTTATGCTGAGTAGGATTCGAGATTTACTCACTTTATACGTGTATAAGGCATCTGGAAGGTGGAATATTAAATTACGATTCCTCCAATGCATTTCAAAGAGTCTGTGAATCAGCATTTTAACATCTCCATTAATGCAGACTCTTACGAAACAGACGGGATTGAAAGATCATCCTAAAAGTATATTAGTGCAGTCATCATCAAACAATAAATAAAAATATCCTCCGCATGACTAAGAGCAGGTCGTCCCTCACTCGCCTGCGCTTATGAGCAGATGAATCACAGTCATGTTGTGTCATCCTGATCCACAATACCTGCCCAAACACATACACTAATTACACACCGACAGACATGGAGTTTCTGCCCGCCCGAGGGGACGAGAGACAGAGAGCGTGTGAATGAGTGTGTGCGTGTGTGTGAGAGAGAGAGCGCAATGAGCTCATGAAGTGACTCACACTCGTCACCTACAAAGTCACAAACACACACAAAACACACACGCTCATCACATACAATCACCTACAAACACTCACACACATCATCTATAAACATACACACACTACACCTACAAGCTTCTGCAATCACCTACAAACACACACAAAACACACTCATCACCTACAAACACACACGCTCTTCACCTACAAACACTTCTACAATCACACTCTTTATCTACAAACACACACACACACTACACCTACGAACACTTCTGCAATCACACACAAACACACTCTTCAATTACAAAGACACACTTTTACAAACACTCTCACACACTCTTCACCTACAAACACACACTACACTTACAAACACTTCTACAATAATACAAAAACACTCATTACCTACAAACACACACACACACACTTATAAACTAGACACACTTCTACAAACACACACTCTACGTACAAACACATACACACACACACACACACTACACTTAAACGCTTCTACAATCACACACAAACCTGCTCATCATCTATAAAACACACACTAATCACCTACAAACGCACACAAACCCTTCTCCCCTACAAACAGACACACACACACACCACCTACAAACAAAACACTTCTACAAACATACACACCACCTACAAACACACGCAACTGCACATCACTTACAAACACACTCACAGTCATTACCTACAAACACTTCTACAAAACACACACACAGTCATCCCCTACAAACACTCCCTTATCACCTACTCATACACACACACGCATACAATTACAGTGCACACTAACACACACATTACTTGCACACAAACACATCATCTACAAATACTCACATATCACCAAGTCTCACACACACACACAATTGCAGTTCGCACTAACACACACCATCTTCACACACCCCTCACGTACAAACACACCACCCAAAACACTCAGACACACAAAAATGTATCAGTGCAATCTAAGACCCACACACACCACCAACAAGCATCAAACACACACTCATCGCTTTCAAATATGTAAACACCACCTACAAACACAAACACACACACACACCAACATATAGATCTACAAAAACTCATCACCAAAACACACACACACACACACACACACACACACATGTTTGTTTTTGTGAAAAGTGGGTACATTACATAGGCTTCCATTCATTTTATACAGATCAAACCTTATATTATATTGCCCTCACCCCCACCCTACCCCTAAACCCAACCATCACAGGAGACAGTGTACAGCTTTACTCCCTGAAAAAACTCATCCTGTGTGATTTAGAAGCTTTTTGAGAAGTGAGGACGTCACCAATGTCCTCATATTTCACCTGCTTTTTGTAATACCTGTGTCATACCTATGTCATTATACAGATTTGTGTCCTGATATGTCACAAAAACACGTACACACACACACACACACACACACACACACACCCATCTACATTCTCACGCACACATCTACACTCTTACAAACACGGAAACAAACACACACTCATCATTTAAACGCACGCTATAATAAAAGGCTGACGTGAGCGAGTCAGGGTTGAGTCACAGGCTACAAGGGTCTCAGATCCCCAAACACACCACCTACACACACACTCATGACCTACACCTACACACACAGGAAGAGTTGCGACTGCAAGCACCCTTTATTACCCTTTCTCACTGCACAGCTCATATCAGCTTATTTTTATTTAGTCTACATATTAAAAATATCAGTGGACTACATCATATCAGTCTTGTCTCTTTACAGTGAACAACGTCACCATACGGCTGCAAACTCTCTCATTGATAACAATAAAGCGGATCAGATGTTTATAGCATGTTATTTCTTGCATTAAGGATTTTATCCAAAAAAATGATTGATATAAAAGCCTTAATAGACTATATAATATCAGTCTTGTCAATCAGGGTTAAGAGATTAAAATAGATAATAAATAAACTATAAATAAACTATAAATAAACTATAAATAAATTAATATTTTATAAAGTATAAAATTAAAATGTTTTTTAAAATTGTTATTTTATTAATTTAATTATTGAAAATCAACTATTAATAGACATGTTTTCAATCGAACTAAAGCAAAACTATTTTCTAACAGCAGCCCTAAAATTAAATAAAGTATTTATAATTGACTTTTCATATCTATTCAAATCAATTTGCTTATTTATTTTACATTGATTAATTAAAAACAAATAAAACACACAGATAAAACACACAAATAAACTAAATGTTAATAAGAAAAATTTAAATACTTCAAAATGATACTAAAATAATCCTTAAAAACACTTACGAATGACCACCATACGGCTGAATTTCCCCTCTATTTCTCTCAGTGATAACAATAAAGCGGATCAGATGTTTATAGCATGTTATTTTCTTGCATTGAAGATTTTTATCCCAAAAAAATTGATATATAGAATATCAGTCTTGTCATCAAGGTTTGAGAGATTAAAAGAGGAAAATAAATTAAATAAATGAATAATTACATTTCATAAATTATAAAATTAATGTTTAAATCTTTAATTTAATAATTTTTATTTAATTATAAAAAAAATGTTTAATCATTGTTTAGTTATTGTTTGTTTACTATAACAAATTCAAACTATTAATACAGGTTTTCAATTAAACTAAAGCAAAACTATTTTCTAACAGCAGCCCTAAAATTAAACAAAGTATATATAATTGACTTTTCATATTCAAATCAATTTGCTTATTTATTTTACATTGACTAATTAAAAAACAAATAAAACACACAGATAAAACACACAAATAAACTAAATGTTAATAAGAAAAATTTAAATACTTCAAAATGATACTAAAATAATCCTTAAAAACACGTACGAATGACCACCATACGGCTGAATTTCCCCTCTATTTCTCTCAGTGATAACAATAAAGCGGATCAGATGTTTATAGCATGTTATTTTCTTGCATTGAAGATTTTTATCCCCAAAAAATTCATATATAGAATATCAGTCTTGTCATCAAGGTTTGAGAGATAAAAAGAGGAAAATAAATTTAATAAATGAATAAATTTAATAAATTAATTAATATTTAATTAATTTAATCATTTTAATTTAATTATAAAAAATATTGTTTAATCATCATTTGGTTATTGTTTGTTTGCTATAACAAATTCAAACTATTAATACAGGTTTTTAATTAAACTAAAGCAAAACTATTTTCTAACAGCAGTCCTAAAATTAAATTAAAAAAAATTTTAATCGATTTATTTTTATAAATTTATTCAAAGTGATATGCTTTTTTTCCCCTTTTACACTGATTAATTAAAAACAAATAAAACGCATAGTTAAAACACAATAATACTTCAAAATGACACTAAAATCATCCTTAAAAACACTTCGAATTGACCACCATACAGCTGAAATTTCCTACCATTTTGATAACAATAAAGCTGATTAGATTTTTATAGCATGTTATTTCTTGTACTGAAGATTTTTATCCAAAAAAAATTACTGATAAAAAAAAAGACTTAATAGACTACATAATATCAGACTTGTCATTCAAGGTTTGAGAGATCGAAAGAAGAAAAAACATTCTTTAACAATAAGTGAATACGTATTTCACAAATTATCAAATAAAATATATATTTTTAAACAATTAATAACTTTTTTATCATAATTGCTTAAAGTCAAACTATTAATTTTCAATTAAACTAAAGTTATTAGTATAATTAAACTATCCGCTTAAGCCACTACTCATTTGAATTGAAAGAAATATTCATTTATGACCACTGTTTAGTCCTATCACACATTAAACTAAATTATATATAAAATTATGGTACACACAACAGTCTCTGGACTTGCTGCATCACAAATACCAAAATTTTAACAATTAAAAAAAAAAAAAAAAAAAATCACTTTCTGGTCATCGGATATTAGGCAAAGACATATATATTTCGATCGTGATTTTCGAAAGTATTACATCGCTTTGTAAAACAGTGTAAATGCTTCAAAATGACGCTAAAATAATGGCTAAAAACAAATAAAACAAAGTTAAAACACAAAATAATTCAAAATATTAAATCTAAAAATACTCAATACTTAAAAATCTAAATACTTTAAAATGACACTAAAATAATGCTTAAAAACAAACAAAAATAAAATCACAAACTCAGGCCAACATTTAGCAGAGCCAGGAACATGAGATTTCTTTCATGTTCACAAAAACTCTTTGCATCTCACTGTATTTTTAACGCAAGTTCTTCTGTTATAAATATCTCAGTTATTCTCAGTTTCAGGTGCTCAGTAAATGAAACTCTGTGGCTGTGACAAACTCAAACCATCACACACACACACACACACACACACACACACCCAAAAACCTTTTCAATCTTCAGAGCAGAGCCTAAAAGCTGTGCATCACATCATAAACAACAATTCTCTGAAAGCCAAACGACAAACAAATGCTGGATGATTCAGTGAATATTAAAACCACACAAAGGGCTGTGGTTTGACTCTGATCTAATGATGAGCAGAAGCATCTGGACTCCAGTTTCTGAATGAAGACGCAGTGAAAAACACATGCCGACTGTTGATTTATGAAGAACTTTTGTGCTGCTCTGTGATTGGACAATGACACCAAGACTCTCTGATAGCCAGACAGCCAGATCACACTCCTTCACCACTGACCCAATAGAATTTAACATGCAAGTTCTGATATTATTTACTCAGTTTGATGTTGTATTAGGCCTTTCACGATTTTCGTTGTACGCTATATTGCACCAAAATATATCGTGATAAATGATATTATTGTCATTTTAAGACCATTTTATGCCATTAATTATATAACGCCAGAATGACAATATAATATCATCATAATGCAAGTACACTCTTCCAAAGAGCACATCATATTTCATTCTTAAGAATATTTCATTTAATTATAGTCATTTTAACAATTTAATAAGGAGGCATTGGAGTCAAAATGTGAAAACGCATATCCTAAATAAATAATAATAAATGTTAACAGAAAGGTATAAGGTAAAGAGTAACAGAGGCTGTGATATCAGATCTATTTTCAGTCATCAGACAAGCACATTAAAATATGCTATAGTAATGTATAGTAAATACTACAGTGTTTTTAACCATACTGACACTGACATCTCCAATAGAAATAGAGATGTTGCACAATCAGCTAAAATGTGGCTAGAGTTGATCTCTATGTATGGGCGATATACAGTATATTGCATCACCAATAATGATTGAGGTCATGTCCAGGTGTTTTGTGATAAGTCCATACATTGATTATTGAGAGGCCTGTCTTTTTAAACCTGTTTTAGTTTATAGTTCTGATATAATTTATTCAGCATTATGCCATTTTAAACCTAAAGGACTATTAGTGTTATTAGTTATTTAGCAGAACACATAGGATGAGATATTGAGAAGGAAAAAAGCTCTAAACAACACTGGATTAGCAGTGATAAGGCATTGACAAGTCTTCTGGATTCAGTTTTGTCTTTTTAATTGTGCATTCGTGGATTGTTTTTCACCTCCCATTTATTTACTTTTTCCTGTTTATTTTTTTGTTCTCTGCAATTTTTACTTCATAGATATTTTTTAAAGAGCCCCTATTATTGAAAATGATATTCGTGCAGTGTGTAGCACAGCACTAAGTGAACGAAAACATCCAGCTGAGGTTTAAATCTGAAAGTGCACGGTGTTTAAAACTATTGATTGTTCAGCAAAATAGTTGACTCAGAGTCGAATAAGTGAATCGAGTTGGGTTCGGATCTTTTGATTGAATGCATTGACATCGATACTGTACATCACCAAATATGTAGTACCAGTTCCGGTAAAATGTGCACGCGCTTTCCCTCCATACACTAGCGGAGGCGCGAGGGATCACGGGGCTGATCATGACGCGAAGATGATGATCACTGACAGATGGAGATTCGGCTGAGGGGAATAAAGGGTTAAAGTTCATTTTTACAACATCACCACAGTATAGCCAACCGTGCGCTGTGTTTGCTCCTGTCATTTTTCTGATGATTAATACAAAACCCTACGCTGCAATGCGGGATTCGCCGGCCGTTTGCTATTGAAGGAGCAGCAGACACTAATATGTATGGGACTTTGTCAGTAACTTTTAGTTCATATGGACCAGTTTATTCTTCCTCTGGATCATAACATGTAAGTGTGATTAAAATTGTTGCCTCATTTTGTGTAGTTTACAAAATATGTGTTTAATTGTGTGTTATAAGTTGTAATCTTCCCGCGTGGCTTGTAATCACGTATCTACTACAGATCAGTGCCTGCACAGTATCTCTCAGGTTAAATCTGTATAGGGCTGTTCACATATTGCGCCCAAAACTACGTTAAAAATGTGATACGTGCTTCTTCCTTTACCGATTTAAATGCGTTTCTGAACTCGTGATCCTCTGCTGTTTGTTGTTATGGCCACCATCAGCTGTTCCTCACACACGTGGCGCGGTCAATTTTCAAAATAGTTCAACTTTTGCCGCTGTGTGGATTAATACTGAATGCGTGTCGTTGTTATAACTTGGGGTTAGGTTTAAGAGTAGAGTAATATGCTGGTGTTTAACTGCATTGCTTTATTGCATTACTGCATTGGGCTCTCGCATACTCTCTGCTACTTCATACTGTAGCCGTGGTGGGCATTTCTGCCTGTCTACTCTCGTGCTGAATGCAGTCGATTAATCGCAACAGATTGGTTCATCGGTCCAATCAGCGCAAATTAGTTCGAGCTAAGGTGCGGTTTGGAAACAAATGAATCGCTGAACAAATCATGTGGGAGTTGCAGGAATAATTAGGTAAAAATAAATGCATATTATAAGACAATGAACGTGTTTTTGACCTTGCACGCATATCAGCATGTTGTTGGAGACCCCTAAAACCAAAATATGACCTTTTTTAATGCAAAATAGGGGCTCTTTAAAACTCAAGAAACGTAAGAAAATGTAAACATTTGAATTCAGTTTTAAATTCAGCATATATCCTAAAATTCAGTAAACCACTTTCAATTAAATTGTCTGTATTGCAAGGCTATTTTCGCAAAATTTGTTTACTTTTGTTGCCTTTCAAAATTCAGAATCTTCAGAGATTTAAATATCTGATTTCCATTGTAATGATCAAATAACATTTCAGGAATTAAATAGCATGAAATGTATGCAATGTAATAAAATGCAACAAAAGGATACTACTTTTTTTGTTTATATTTCCAAATTTCAGTGTTTTCCATTTTCATTTTAATTAATTGTGCATAACAAAAACCTCTGGTTACATTTTTATTAACAAAAAACCTAATAATTTAACAAGAGGGCGAAACAGTGGCTCAGTGGATAAGTTGCATATCCACTGTGGTGACCCCTGATTAATAAAGGGACTAAGCCAAATAGAAAAAGAATGAATTTAACAACAGTTAATAATTATTTTTATTATTAAAACAGTTCAATGGTAACACTTTACACTAAGGTTGTATTACTTAATATCAGTTAATGCACTTACTAACAGGAACAAACAATGTACAATGCATTCATTACAGTATTTATTAATGTTAGTTAATGAAAATAAAGTTGTTCGTTGTTAGTTCGTTAACTCACAATGCATTAACTAATGTTAACAAGCATGAACTACGATTACTAAATGCTCTACATTTATTGTTCATAATTAGTTCATGTTAGCGAGTACATTAACTAATGAAACCTTATTGTAAAGTGTGACCCAGTTTATAATAATTTAACAGTAAAATCATTTAACAACAGTTTGTTAGTAAAAGATTAATCAAACGTTATTTCCTCTTTTGCTCTTTCAAATTAATTTGGTTTTATTGCAGGGTTATTTCCTTAATTATTTGCTTTTTTCCAGTTGTTTTTACCTGTTTGCTGTTCTTTTGCGCTTTATTTTTCACAACTTATGCATTTTACTTTGTTTTAATTCTGGATCAATCAAAATTCTGATTAAATTTTAGCAACAAAAAGTATTAAAGTTTTACAATTTATCAACAACCTCTTAAAAAAAGTTATATATATTTTTAAACATTTTATAATGATCTTTTTTCCCATTTTAAATGTTCTGTGGTACATATGACTCATTTTAACATGAGCAACAGGATGTCACAGTCTAATTAGACAACTACTAAACTATATAAATTAATAACACAACATTATTTCTCAAAAAAGTTAGCATTAATAAAGTTAGCAGAACTTTAATCAGTGAAACACCTGGATTTTATTTCCAGACTTTCCTAAATATGTAGATTTCTCCTGTAATTAAAGTATAGTGAGAATACAGTGACTTGTGTGAGATGTTAGAGAGTTGGCGGGGGGCTGTTCTGACTGTTGTTTTAATGTTTGTTGACATTGTTCGCAGGGGTGAGAGGACGACTATCATTTCCCATCATGCACTCCTCCTCCCCCATGATGGAGGACCGACAGCTGAGAACATCAGATCAAACGGACTTCACAAACACTAGAGACATCCACAAACCAGCAGTGATTTCTGGAGCTCACAACATTCAACACTTCTGTACTCATTTACCGACAGGGCAGCAGTGGATTACGTGTAATCTGATTAATTATGTAATCAGATTCCAAAAATCAAGTGCTTGTAATTGGAGTGAACTACTTAAATGTGCAATCTAAAGGCATGTGTACATCTAGACTCCTGAAATTTGTTCATGTTCATTTGGCCACATAAATGTGCCTCCACTAAACATATGATTCCCATCATCAAATCCTCCATTATAAACTAATCTAACTAGGTTATACTGACTAATGTAAACAAATTTT
The DNA here is from genome assembly GCA_903798195.1 of Danio kyathit. Taxonomy (NCBI): domain Eukaryota; kingdom Metazoa; phylum Chordata; class Actinopteri; order Cypriniformes; family Danionidae; genus Danio; species Danio kyathit. The sequence goes on from LR812520.1 coordinate 69,377,902, forward strand.
ATTTATTTATTTAATTTTTTACAGAAACACAAGCAATACATCCTATTCAGAATACTAATGCTATTGTCTATAGCAGGTTTTCTGCACTTCATGTAAAACATCATCACAAGTGCACTATACTGTCATCTATTTTTATCATACAGATACATGCAAGACATCATTTAAAACTTTTGTGTATAGCTTACTCTCCCAAAAACAAAACATTGTGCCTTTTTTTTAAAAGAAATGCTAAATTTTTCTATTATTTTTACAGAGACATGCTACTACAGGTGCATGATGAGGCTCTGGTGTTAATGCTGCCATTTGATATTAATTTAACATTTTAATATGCAATATAATTTTGAACTCTCATTTTATAACTTAACAATTAATGAAAAAAATTTAATAAAATAAAATAAAACAAAACTAACATCTTAAATTGACAGCTGTGACATTGCATTTTGTATTAAACGGGTTTCTATGGGTTTTATCAAGTCAAATTTAGGACTTTAAGACCTTTTAAAGACCATTTAAGACCATATTTAATTAAATTTAAAATTACACAAGGCTAAACGCTAAAGATGTTTTAATGGCAAGGTTAAAACCTTAAAAAAAAAAAACATTAAAAACAAATGTTATTGTAAGGAAGATAATTACACTATATTAATAAGTAAATAGAGTTAATAAATAAATGTTTCTTAAAACTTTTATTGAAATATTTTGTTAGTGACTGGATGGGTGTTTGCACCATTGGGAATAGCTTTTACATGGATATTGGAAAATTGAGGCCTGTTTAAAAAGATTTAAGACCTACAACACAATATTTTAGTGGATTTAGGACTTTTACCCCCGGTTTCACAAACAAGGTTTAAGGCTAGTCAAGATTAAATTGCATGTTTGAGCTATCTCAAGTCAAAATAACTTGCAGTGAGATGTCTTAAAATACATCAGTGTCATTTTTTTCTCCAAGTGCACACCAGTAATATATTTTTCTAAGGCCATTTTTATGAATTTGGCTTAAATAGCCTAATTTAACTAAGGCCTAGTCCTGGCTTAATCTAAGCCCTATTTGTGAAACTGGGCCTTTAAGGCCTAAAATTTGGTTTTTGAAATTGAAGACCCCACAGATACTCTGGTATTAGCGTTGTTATATACATATATATCATAACAATGCTCTCGTGTTTATTTATTTTATTTCTTTACATTTTGGCAAGATTCAAATTTACAGATGATCAATTCCATGCAAATGTTAACACTGCCATGAAAAAAAGGGAAGTTTTCACCTAAACAGCGACCCTTTGTGTTGTAGTTGTTTGTGTAGGCTTGTGTTTTACAGTATTGTAAAAATACTCAAAAATGTCTGTCGATGTTCTCAAACAATTATATTTGATTTACCAAAGTCACACAAATGCCAATTTCACAACAATTTCATCCATAAATGCAAAAATGTACAATAAAATAAAATCAATCATGTTTGTTCTACAGAGAGTCAACTCTTATCCTTTTAATTAGCATTGTTTCTTTGGGGTTGTACAGTTTAATTCACAGAATTTATATGTTGTACACTGTAAACTCGCTAACTTTGCTGGTCACATTCATAACGCATGTTTATTTCCATCATTTAAAATATAAAGGTGTTATTTTTCTGCTCCCATAACTCTGTGGTTAGCTGTTTTGGAAAATATAAACAGATGTTTCAATATAATATTAACATATACTTTCTCTGTGCATTTATGTTTTGGGTTTTTACTGCAAATGTCACATTCATAATGCTGGAATTGCTCATATGTGATTTCAACAACCAGAAACATTTAGACCTGTCCGGTTTCGCCTGGAATGCGTCCCAAACCAACTCCTGAATTGGTTTGAGTGATCACATTTATATCCATCTCGAAAACATTTTAGACGGCATTTACCCCTGTTGTTTTCACAATCAGAAAGCTATCCAATCAAAAATAAGATGCATGAACATATATATACACATATATATATATATATATACACGGTAACTGATTACAATTCATAAGTGATCTACCCAGCTCTTCTTGTCTTGTTTCTATGTTTTTCCATTTGAATTGTGAAAATGTAAATGCTTTCATGGAGTTGATCATTTAAACTCCATTCAGAATGAGTTGTTTCTCTAATCAGAGTCAAGGTAACACAAGCCATGTTGAAGTGTGTGAATTTAAAAGTGCCTACCGAACTGACTGCTGGGTATATTGGGGCCTCTGCTTTTCCCGTTTGACATTGGATGAGGGAACATCTATAAAAGAGAAAATCACTTAAGAAGAGAAACGCACACAGACATCAAATCTTTAAAAAAATATTGCATGAGTTAAGACGAAAATGAAGAGAAAAGGAAATCCACCTTTTGCAGTTTATCAGTCCTACAAACACAATACACTAACAGATACAGTAACCAAATTTATTATCCAGATTATTATTAGAGAGCAATTAAAATTCTTTGTTTACATGAAACTAAAAAACACTGATTTTTCAAACTATTACAGGAGTATATTTTATTTCCTATTTTAAAAATTCATGTTTTATTCATTGTTACTTACTGTGACTATGTAATTATGATATTTTATAGTTATGAATATATACAGTTGAGGTCCTTATTAGCCCCCCTGAATTATTAGCCCCCCTGAATTATTAGCCCCCCTGTTTATTTTTTCCCCAATTGCTGTTTAACAGAGAGAATATTTTTTCAACACATTTCTAATCATAATAGTTTTAATAACTCATCTCTAATAACTGATTTATTTTATCTTTGCCATGATGACAGTAAATAATATTAGACTAGATATTTTTCAAGACACTTCTATACAGCTTAAAGTGACATTTAAAGGCTTAACTAGGTTAATTAGGTTAACTAGGCAGGTTAGAGTAAATAGGCAAGTTATTGTATAATGATGGTTTGTTCTGTAGACTATCGAAAAAAAATATAGCTTTAGAGGGCTAACAATATTGACCTTAAAATGGCTTTTAAAAAATTAAAAACTGCTTTTATTCTAGCAAAATTAAAACAAATAAGAGTTTCTCCAGAAGAAAAAATATTATCAAACATACTGTGAAAAACTCCTAGCTCTGTTAAACATAATTTGGGAAATATTTAAAAAAAAGAAAGAAAAAAAAAAGCAAAGGGGGGCTAATAATTCTGACTTCAACTGTATATATTGATATATATATACACACACACACACACACACACACACACACACACACACACACACACACACACACACACACACACACACACACACACACACACACACACACGTGTCAAAGATGAGATGCCCCATTTTACAGTCCACATTATATTCTTGATATTAAATACATAGAAACCATATTATTTACAAGTAAAGCATCATTTAAATTAAAATAATAATAAAAAAAATAAAAAAGAGAAATGATGTCCCATAATTCAGTGTAACGGATAATATCGAAATTAAAACTTATAATATACATTCAATCATAAATAAAAAGAAACAATCATTATACAAATCTGATTCTTTTTAAAATTATGTAAATAAATAATATTAAAAAAATATGGTTTGCAGACAAATTGTCATTTGAATAAAACTGGCAAAGTATAAATATTTTATAAGATACATGAATAAATGGGGCAAAACTGTGATGCATCAATGGAGTCTTTTAATACAAAAGTAAATAATTTTTTGTCCCAAATCTGACAAGATCTCAGACATAAAACTATTATTACACTCAAGGGACTTTTTAGTGGGTGCCTTCAGTAATGCATTTATTATAATATTTTTATTTATTATACATATTTATTATATTAATCTATTAACAACTAATATAATAAACGCATTTATTTCAGAAAAAAATCTATGAAATCTTACAATAAAGTACTCAAAGCAGTTTTATACAATGAAAAAGTGTAGCCCAACAGCGTCCTTCAGTTATGACTACCATACAACTAAAAAAATGACTTCTGTTGCTGGTTTAAATTACTTCTTTAAAATGAGTTGAAACAATTCTTCAAGTCTGATTTGTTAACTTAATTGTTCTATGTTCAATCCACTTAAATTTGCATAAATGATTAAGTTAACTAAATTGATTTGTGTTGGGATAACATGAAGAAACTGTGTGGAACAGTGCACACAGAAAAATTTTCCAACTACTTATACACAAACTAAAACAACACAATTCTTGAGGTTTTTTTGAAACAACTTAATTGCTTTATGTTCAGTCCACTTAAATTTGCTTAAACGATTAAGTTACCAAATTGATTTGTGTTGGGACAGCATAAAGGAACCGTGTGAAACCCAGAATTTTTTCCAATGTACACAGAAAAATGACATTTGATGTTTGTTTACTTGTTTACTAAATTACTTATTTAAAATGAGTTGTAAAAACACAATTCTTAAGGTTTTTAGGAAAACTTAATTGTTCTGTACACTTAAATTTGTATGAACTATTAAGTTAACTAAATTGATATGTTGAGAAAGCATGAAGGAATTGTGTGGAACAGTGTACACAGAAAAATGACATTCGCTGTTTGTTTAAACTACTTATACACAAACAAATACACAATTCTTGAGGTTTTATTGGGCCAGCTTAATTCTTTTATGTTCAATCCACTTCAATTTGTAAAAAACCAACTAATAGGTTAACTTAATTCCTTCATGTTGTTCCAACACAAATCAACTGTGTGGAACCCAGCATTTTTTACAGCGTACAACCTACTCACAATAATGGACTGCTGTTTAAGTATTGTGTATCAAAGCGCTTGACATTTTAATGCAGACACAAAAGCACAACTCCTCAACTTACAATACTGAAATCCAACAGGTCATTGAGCTCCATGTCGGTCCCCACCGTCGCCATCCTGATCTGCTTCTCTTGATAGACGTCTTTCTTTCAGCTCAAACAGCTTTACGATCCTGCAGGGAAAGAGACGCTTTCAGATCATCTCGGTTAAATGTATCTGGGCCTAGTAATCAAATCTGACATGCATGCGTACGACCCAAAATAATCCGCCTGCTGCTTCTATCTGAAGAACTACTCTACATTAGAGGCTTGCTATAATATCGTGTTTTCCCAGAATGCACCACATCAGAGCTCTCGAGCCCTGGGTTAACCACCAAAGCAGACCACCGGTGACTCTCCTACAACCACCCACAGCTACACACACACACACACACACCTAGAGTACGGGAACTAGTTAGTTGCACAAACAACTTTGATTACTGGAATTAAAGACTGCACGTGAGACGTTGGAAAAATTAAGCATGCTAATTTATTTGTGTACAAGGATTGAAATAAATAACATTTGTTTACATACACAGTCAGGCACGAATATATTCATACGCCTGACAAATTCTGATTTAAAGTTTTTGCTCACATGTAAATAAAAGCCAAGATATATTCATTCCATAATGATGCCTCTTGTACATCGTCATATTATCTTTAGGGAGAAGGCTGTGTCACCTCTAGTCAAAAATAAATAAATATTGCTGGTTGAATAAAAGTATCCAAGGCAGAATTTGCCAGGGATATAAATAATTCCGGGCTTGCCTGTGTATGTATACAGTGTTTCCTCTAGGATTTTTCCAGCTGTGGCGGCAGGCCTTTTGATCTACCAACTACCTATGGCGCTATTTCAATGACAAACGTCCTGACGCAGTCGAGATCGGATTTGTATAATACGAGCATGCAGACCTTTTGCTTGCGCAAGGATTTGCTCTGTTCGTGCACTAAACTTCTTGCACGCCAAATATACGCTGCTCAAGTGCAATTTAGCGCATTTATGTAGTGAATATCTCTCCAACATTTATTAGACTGGCTAGGAATATTTATGAATGTCTCCAATAGACCTACAAAGCAGCAATAATGCATCCTGAGGTAAAGTGAAACGGCTATAAACTCCAGCAAGATAAAGGCCCCGTTTACACTAATGCGTTTTCGTTTTAAAACGCATAAGTTTTGCTACGGTTACGCCATCCGTCCACACTACGCCGGAGTTTTCGAGCCCCAAAAACGAAGCGTTTTGAAAACGCTGGAGAGGCCGTTTTCATTCTAAAAAGCTGCTGCTCCGTCTCAGTGTGGATGGGGGAAAACGGAGACATCTGAAAACGGAGGCGTGGCTGCTGAGATTCACTACCTGATTGGGGATTTTGGGTCATTGCGTATCCTTCCCTTATTCGTCAAGCCCCTATCACATGACTATAACGCTACCGGAAGACGGCAGACCAGCCTTCACTGTAAACAACAACATGGACACAGAAATGGGAGCGTTGTTTGCACTATTGTCCATTTTAGGGGCCATTGTGCAGTTAAACTCTGCCTTTTTTACTACAGCAGCTGCATATATTCGCAAGAGGCAAGCTATTGTTCGAGCACTCGCTAATCGCTCGCGTTCATCGTTCAACCAGCGTTTGTTGACTAACAATAACCAAATGCCGAGCGAGACGCATGCTTCCTGTTTATACTTGAACGCGCATGCCCAGAGTGCGCAAATGGTCACGTGATATACGTTTTTGGTGGAGTGGTGTGGACGGAGATATGTTTAGAAACGCTAGTGTGGACGCGGATCGTTTTTGATCTAAAACATAGTTTCAAAACGAAAACGCATCAGTGTAAACGGGGCCAAAGTCTTTGTTTGTTGTATGCAGAGCCATAGACCTTGATCTCTAAATAAAGCATACTTATGGAAATTGTGTTCATCCTAACTGAAAGCTATACGTCGTGTTTGCTGGCCTCACACATCACGCACCTGTCAGTCAGTCAGTCAGCCAGCATGTCATCTAAAAGGGTTAAACAAATAACGCACAGCACTACTAAGGTTACAGAAAAGTTTGCGCTGTTATAATTCACTTACCTTTTAATACGTTTTGTTGCGGTTATAACCCGCTATTTTAAAAAAACGAATTAGAAGCTGTAATGTAGCCGTGGCGGGATGAATTTTCGTGTGGCGCCCTGCCATGGAAAGATGAATGTAGCGGAAACCTTGTGTATGTATATATATATATAAATAAAATATAAATAGTAGTCAGCAATAATGTGGATCCTAAAACCAGAATTTCTATTGAATAGTACCAATATTTTAACAATAACATACAGAACCAATATTTATTATATTATTTATTTATTATACAAGAATATATATTTTTAAAATAAAACTATGTATTTGTACTAGGCACTTATATAATGAATGTGTGTGTGGCTGTGCATCTTTATAATGTATATAAAAATACACTAAGTCGTAACGTAGACTAACCATATTCCATACACAACGATGTTCCGTACAGATTACCTTTTAATGCCAATCCCTGAATAAATACTTATGGGTTGTAGACAAGCTATATATCTGTGCGATCTTTGGATTTTACTCTTTCACCCCCGAGCACAACAGAGACCCTCCTACCATATGTTTCCAAGACAATTCAGTAAGTTTGCTACATCCATCTAATGCGCTTGAAAATAGACAGTGGGCAAGCTAAAGGGGCGAGTGTCGCTTTGGAAGGGAGACATTTAGAGCAACGACTTTATGCATTTGCATTTAATTTATGCATCACACAATATTAAAGTCTTTATGAAATTAATATTATGTTATCACAAATTGTTAAATAAATTATCTTTGGTTGAATAAATGCTTTGAAATGGGGATATTTAAAACGTCAGTTGTGGGTGATGACCACATGGCGCAACTCTCCGCCATTGAGCAAGCCTGAGAGACGCTGTTTGGATAATCTTTGTGTGTTGACACAGGTCGGTTAAGTTAGCGTTAATTTGCATGAATTTAATGTTTTAATATTTTAAATTGTCATGCTGTAATAAAATAAACATGATATACAAATTAAATGATTGTACAGCTATATCATTTCAAACTTTCATAAAAAAGTTATTAAATATAACATTAACTTCAAGTTAAACACAATAATAGTATATTCTGACATTGGTTTTTAATAAAACATAAAACCTAAAACGTAAAATGTCCATTTTTGCCGGTGAATTAAAGTTATGCGCCCTGTACGGAACACCATTTTAATCATGTACGAAACACAGTTAATACCTATCATCTTCCATACACATTCGGAGGCCGTACTTTTCCTATCTTTTCTCAAAAACTACTGGACCAAAAGACATCAATCAAAATGTGGATTGTGCAGTAGGTATTCACCCAGAGAATGAACACACAAACATGCTTATCTGTCTTTCAATGACGGAGGAGTGGTCGTTTGAGTGCGCTGAATAGCGAAAATTGTACGGAACATGGTTAGTCTACATTATATAAAAACATAACATTCATGTAACATTTACTATTATTTCTATCTATTCATCCATCTATCTCTCTATCTGAGCAATATCACATACCATTGCAATATGGCAGTAAATCAGCACAGCGGTGATTCATGCCATAGTAAATCCCAGCAGTGTTGATATACAACATTATAGCAGTGCTAGGAGTGTGATACTGCATTTATACAACAGTTTAACAGTATCAATGAGTAAATAAAAACATAACCACGTAGTGTCTCAAAAACCCTTTTGTGTGAGGAAGTTGTGAAACTACTTTATTCTGGCACGAATTCATGGATTTAAAATATGGATTATAAAATCTAGCACATTTATTACTTGCCAAAAGCCACTGCTAATTCAAGTTAGTTCAAAAGTTCACTTGGTAATAAGTTGACATTTCATTGTATATAAAGCGTCTAACTAAAACAGTCAAAAGAATAACCCAAAATGTTATATAACATAAAATGTATAAGGGTGTAAACCTTAACCCTGGAGTCAAATCCATTTGATCTGGAGCAAGTAACGGATAATTGTGACCAAATATTGCTTTAGATAAACCTAGAATTAATCATATTTGACATTTAATTACTACACAGACATGCAGCAGATCCCAGAATAAGTGTCTGTGAGAAGGTTGCTCTCGGCTGGGAAAGCACTGAACTGAAAGTCTTGTCCAATATCATTATAACATTTTCAAATAAACCCTATCCTCATAACTAAAAACATATTTAGAGCATAAACAAATACATTCCAGCCTAAAAACAGTCCCAAAAATGCATTGTATTATGAACAGTGGAGGATCGCACAGCTTTCAGCCAATCAGAATCGAGAACTAAAAAGAACTGTTGTATAAGTAAACAAACATTCTCAAACATACATATGCATAATAATAATAATAATAATAATAAAACATATACATTAATTGCTACCCAGCATGACATATTTTTGATTCATGATAAATGTTGACTAAAGTATATTAGGACTGCAACAATATATATTTACACTTGGATAGTGCATGAATGACATCCTTTTTAATAGAAAACCTTTAGTTTGCTTTAAAAACGCAAACGCCATGTCACCAAAACTTGCCAGTTTAAATCGACATGCCTCATTTTTACACTTCTCCTCTTAATTCATGAACCAACTCATTAGACATCAGCACCACATCACAGACACAAAGAAAGTGAGAAGCTTCATCCAAGAATACTTTGTCATCATCACTGTGCTAATAACACCTTCACTGAATTCATAATCAGCGCCTCCCTTGACAATCAACAGGTAGACGACTGTGAAACATTAAATAGCATAATACACTTCGGTTTAGAGTCACAGGAGGACATTGAAGGGTGCATATTTTTAGGGGTAAAGTCTAGATTGGATATGCGGACGGCTGGAAGTGCGATATGCACAATAATATAGAGGAATTTTTTTATGACACTCTAAAACAATAATTAATATTTTACAGTACCGTGACGGTTGGGTTTAGGGTTGGGGTGGGGGGTTAGCATTAAAAACGGCAATTTATTGGGTAATTTAATAGATAACATAAATAATACTCGCTACAACTACTGTTTTTAGGTTACTGTGACGGTTGGGTTTAGGGTTGGCATTAAAAAATACAATTTATTGGGTAATTTAATAGATAACGCTAATAATACTCGCTACAACTACTGTTTTTAGGTTACTGTGACGGTTGGGTTTAGGGTTGGGGTGGGGGTAGACGATAATAAAATACAATAAATGGGAAATTTAATAAATAATATAAATAATTCTCTTTAACTTCCGGCCGCAATCGTATCTGTTCTAGCAACAACCATTTTTAGGTCAGAGATGTAAAAGATAAAGTTGATCAAAAAAACTGAGTAATAAGTGTATAATTTGGAAATGCTAATGTGTATATGAATATATCATTACTTCAGTCTCACGTGATCTTTCAGAAATCATTCTGAAAATAAAAAATCATTCATAATTTGATGATGTGATGACCAAGAACAAATACTACAGATTGTTTTTTTTTTTTTTATAGTTGTGGTTAGGCATGGGACGATAACCGTTTTCAAGGTATACCGTGGTTTGGAAAAGTCAAGGTTATCATACCGCCAAAACTTTCTCTAATACCGTTCCTAAGGTACGTGTAAGATTTTTTTTCTAAGTTTTTTTTTTAACAACAGCATCTCCAGCAGAAAAGATATCCAAAGATGCCATTTTAAATTTGTGTTTTTGAAACTAATGAAGACAGCAGAAGTCAATGATTCATTTTCATTATTTAGCCTGGCACGTTTACTGCTCCAAAATATTATAAATGTTTCTCAAAATAAAATATATTGTGTTCAAAGGGGGTAAAAATTTAGTTTTTTTTACCCAGACATTTAAAAAGAATATATTTTAGAGCAGTAATCACAATACCGTGATATTTTTATCCAAGGTTATCATACCGTTAGAATCTTATACCGGCCCATGCCTAGTTGAGCTGCATATTTTCATGTGAAATATTATATTATTTTATTTTTTAGGATTCTTTGCTAAATAAAAAGTAGAAAAAAATCAGCATATAATTGAAACAATCTTTAGTGACTTTATAAAAGTATGTTTTTACCAAAATAACTCTTAGAGTGACAGTTTAAGGTTAAAAAAAACCTTAGTGACTGTAAACTTGTCAAAAGTAATGCGTCACATGGAAATACCAGTTGTTTTTTAGTGACATGACACCTAAAATGATTATTGCAGCATTATTTTTGGAAAATACAGTTAACATGAATTTTAATAACAATGCTATAACATTTCAAAACCAAGCAATAATACATAATTTATAACTATAATAACAATCTTGAACATGCTGTATGTGTACATGGTTGTTCGACATCCAGGTAACATAGCAGCATGTTTTGCGAGCCATGGGAATGTTGTTTTGGACACCCAGCATGACATTAGCATTGATTTGTTTACATATAACATCATGATATGCTTCAAGGAACTCAACTCAACACCTCATGGCCATCAATAACACCGTGGTTCTTCTAGTTTCAGTGTTACAGCACGTGCATGCCTGCAGCGTAACACATCCAGCATCCCAAATATTCAACAATAAAGTCTGTGCATTGAGTGTGATCAGCAACAGGCCGAACCACATGAAGACTCCAGGCCACGTTCACCCTACATGGAGTACAAGACCCCCCTCTCCCCCCACCCAAAGCCTCAACACAAAGAAACACACGCTCCTCGACACACAAACTTTGAAAACTACACGAGAACAAGCAGAACAAACACTCAACGTAAGGGAACACACAGCATGTAGACACCAACATGAGTATTCCAGACAGGAAAAGGTGGGAAAGCCATTCCCAAAAGAGTAACAAGTAAAGTTATTTCCACCTAAGAAAACTCAAATAAGCAGCCAGAACACAGGGCGGACTGCAAACACATGGAGATTCAGTAAACAATCAATGTAGTATACTTCAAATAAACTTCAATTTATTTTAGAATCAATCAGAATGTGAACTTTTATGCGTTATAACGATCAAAACCTATAATATACACGCGAAAGAGGTTGTAGATGCGGTATAAAGTTATAAACACACCATTATTGTGGTGAAAACAGACTATAAAGCGGATTTTAAACTTGACACTGTTGCCAGTATTGAACAAAGAAGCCGTTTCCTCTGGACTCGAACCCACACACATACTGAAGCTCATAGACAAAACACTTCACACACATTCGGCATGCATCAAAAGTTGGTTAATTACACCACAATCATTGAATACAATAATAAAGCACGTTTTCACGTGTAAAACCGAATAAACGTGTTAAAGACTCACTGTTTCTCGCGTCACGCGCGCGGCATCCAGCGGGAGAGAAACGCGCTTCAGCCTGAGAGGAAAAACAGAAAAGTTGGGGGACAAAATTTCCCCCCTCCGTGTCTCAGGTCCCGCTAAATCACGGTGGAAAATGCGTCCTATTTCCCGGCAGACGCGACCAGTCCGCGTCGACAAGTGTTACGATGTAATAGTGCTCAAATGTAACTCTGCTTAAAGTTCTATTCTAATTATTTTGGGCGCTACAAATGTAACATCTCATCTTCCGAGGAGACATTTTAGCACCGTCCACATTGTCAGCCCCAACAGTGTATTCCTCCGCGCGGAGGGGAGACGTTAGAGCGGTGTCCGATTTCAAACGCCCAGAAAACTAGTACTGCGTTAATCGCGCGATTACTTTGATATTTAATCCACAACCAACACAATTAAAACGCCAAACACAAGCGATGACAGTACATCAAACTTTATCCTGATATAAGCCCGATTGTGCTTTAAATCACGCAGTACTAGACTCGCGCGCGGAATGACACGACGCACTGTTGAAGAGCGATGGACTGAGAAAAAGTGCGAGATGGTACGATAGACCCACTAAACTGCCCAATAGCGATCGGAGAAAGTTTGATTGACGTATTCAGTGGCCAATAGAAGATCGTGTTAACACGAAAGCTAAGCCTCTCTTCCATGCACACCCTAGCCAGGTTTTAAAAGAATGGCAACAGGAAGCCATGGAATACTGTTGTGTGTTTTGTTGTTCATTAAATGATCATGTTTACCGCTAACCGCTCAAACTAACTTCAAATGAATTCGACTCGAAGCATAGCATCATACAACCGTTACAGTTAGACAAATTTAAAGTGAAACAGGTTATTCACACTAACAAAAGTGCGGTGTACGCAAGGTGTTTAGATGTGGTGGTCTTTGTAAAGAGCAGAATAGGGTCAAACATGTGGCAATTATTCAAAACAATGCCATCATAGAGTGTAATAACCTGACATCACTGTGACTACCTCAGTGCTTGGAGTTTGTATATGTTTAGATTAATTCAATTATAAATACTAAAACTACTAGTATCAACTTTTTATATTACTCTATTTTTATTTTTGCAACGCTGTAGTATAGTAGTACTTATTATACATATATAAGTTCATATTTGCAAAATATATTTTTGCATAAATAAATGCATGACTATTGTATAAAGTATTTGTTTATATATATATATATATATATATATATATATATATATATATATATATATATATATATATATATATATATGCAAATATCATTCATTCATTCATTTTCTTGTCGGCTTTGTCCCTTGCGGGGTCGCCACAGCGGAATGAACCGCCAACTTATCCAGCACGAATTTACGCAGCGGATGCCCTTCCAGCCGCAACCCATCTCTGGGAACTTCCACACACACATTCACTATGGACAATTTAGCTTACCCAATTCACCTGTACTGCATGTCTTTGGATTGTGGGGGAAACCGGAGCACCCGGAGGAAACCCACGCGAACACAGGGAGAACATGCAAACTCCACACAGAAACGCTAACTGACCCAGCCCAGCCGAGGTTCGAACCTGCGACCCAGCGACGTTCTTGCTGTGAGGCAACAGCACTACCTACTGCGCCACTGCGTTGTCATTTATGCAAATATATTTTTGTATATTATGTATAGTATGTGTGTGCATTTTACATATATACATAAATATACACAGTACACATGTATATATTATGCAAATTCAAACTTTTGTCTTGGATGTAATCAATCCCGATCTATCGTTCATATTTAACATTTTTATATAAAATATATACGAAATGTTTTGTGTATATAAATGCATGACTATATTGTATAAAATATTTGTTAATACTGTATATGTAAATATGTATGTAAAATATTTATTTTTATATATTTTTGTATGTACAGTTGAAATCAGAATTATTCGCCCGCCATTTTTAAATATTTCCCAAATTATGTTTAACAGAGGAAGGAAATTTTCACAGTATGTCTGATAATATTTTTTCTTCTGGAGAAAGTCTTATATGTTTTATTTTGGCTAAAATAAAAGCAATTTTTAATTTTTTATAAACCATTTTAAGGTACTTTAAGCTATATATTTTTTTTCAATAGTCTACAGAACAAACCATCATTATACAATAACTTGCCTAATTCCCCTAACCTGCCTAGTTAACCTAATTAACCTAGTTAAGCCTTTAAATGTCACTTTAAGCTGTATAGAAGTGTCTTGAAGAATATCTAGTCTAATTATTTACTGTCATCATGACAAAGATAAAATAAATCAGTTAGAAATGAGTTATTAAACTATTATGATTAGAAATGTGTTGAGAAAATCTTCTCTTCGTTAAACAGAAATTGGGGAAAAAAATTATTCAGGGGGGCTAATAATTCTGACTTCAACAGTATGTGTATTTATACATATACACATACACATAAATATACACAGTACATATGTATATATTATGCGAATTCAAACGATTATCTTGGATGTGATTTATTGTTTGACAGCACTAATATATAATATATTGTAATTGTTTTTCAAATATTATTTTCAACACATTTTAATCAAACAGTGCATCCAGAAAGTATTGATAGCGATTCACTTTTTCCATTTACTTATGTTACAGTCTTATTCTAAAATGGATCATCAATCTCTCATAATGACAATGTGAAAAAAGAGTTTTTGAAATTGTTGCAAATTTATTAAAAATAAAAGCTGAAAGATCACATGTACATCAGTATTGACAGCCTTTGCTCAATACTTTGTTGATGCTCCTTTGGCAGCGATTACAGCCTCAAGTCTTTCTGAATATGATGCCACACCTCTCTTGAATAAGCTCTGCACACCTGTCCTTGGGAATTTTTGCCCATTCCTCTTTGCAGTACCTCTCAAGCTCTATCAGGTTGGATGGGAAGCGACGGTGTACAGCCATTTTCAAATCTCTCCAGAGATGTTCAATAGGATTTAGGTCTGGGCTCTGGCTGGGCCACTCAAGCACATTCACCAAGTTGTTGTGAAGCCACTCTATTGATATTTTGGCGGTGTGCTTTGGGTCATTGTCCTGCTGGAAGACGAACCGTCGCCCCAGTCTGAGGTCAAGAGCACTCTGAAGCAGGTCTTCATTCAGGATGTCTCTGTACATTGCTGCATTCATCTTTCCCTCTATCCTGACTAGTCTTCCAGTTCCTGCTGCTGAAAAACATCCCCACAGCATGATGCTGCCACCACCATGCTTCACTGTAGGGATGCTATTAGCCTGGTGATGAGCGCTGCCTGGTTTTCTCCAAGCGTAACGCCTGGCATTCACTCCAAAGAGTTCAATTTGAGTCTCATCAGACCAGAGAGGTTAGTTTCTGATGGTCTGAGAGTCCTTCAGATGCCTTTTGGCAAATTCCAGGCGGGGAGTGTCTTCCGTCTGGCCGCTCTACCATACAGGCCTGATTGGTGGATTGCTGCACAGATGGTTGTCCTTCAGTAAGGTTCTCCTCTCTCCACAGAAGAACGCTGGAGCTCAGACAGAGTGACCATCAGGTTATTGATCACCTCCCTGACTAAGGCCCTTCTCCCCCGATCACTCAGCTTAGATGGCCGGCCAGCTCTAGGAAGAGTCCTGGTGGATTAAACATCTTCCTCTTACGGATGATGGAGGCCGCTGTGCTCATTGGAACTTTCAGAGCAACAGAAATGTTTCTGTAACCTTCCCCAGCCTTGTGCCTCCAGACAATCCTGTCTCGGAGGTCTACAGACAGTTCCTTTGTCTTCATGCTTGGTTTGTGCTTTGACATGCACTGTCAACCCCAATTTAGAGCTTCACGCCAAAGGCTGTCAATACTGATGTGATTTTACAGCTTTTTTCTTGTTAATAAATTTGCAACAATTTCAAAAACTCTTTTGTTCACATTGTCATTATGGGGGATTGTGTGTAGAATGTTGAGGAAATAAATCAATTAAA
>LR812520.1:69398936-69568936 GCA_903798195.1 Danio kyathit
TCACACAGTTGCTGCAGATTGATGCCAACCTCCCGTACACCACATCCCAAAGGTGCTCTATTGGATTGTGCTCTGGTGACTGTGGAGGCCATTTGACTACATGTTCAAGAAACCAGTCTGAGATGATTCACGCTTTATGACATGGTGCGTTATCCTGCTGGAAGAAGCCATCAGAAGATGGACACACTGTGGTCATAAAGGGATGGACATGGTCAGCAACAATACTCAGGAAGGCTGTGAAATGATGCTCAATTGGTACTAATGTGTGGTACTAGTGTGCCAAAAAAATCTCCCCCACACCATTACACCACCACCAGCAGCCTGAACCACTGATACAAGGCAGGATGATCCATGCTTTCATGTTGTTGAGGCCAAATTCTGACCCGACCATCCGAATGTGGCAGCAGAAATGGAGACTCATCAGACCAGGCAACGTTTCTCCAATCTCCTATTGTCCAGTTTTGGTGAGCCTGTGTGAATTGTAGCCTCAGTTTCCTGTTCTTAGCTGACAGGAGTGGCACCCGGTGTGGTCTTCTGCTGCTGTAGCCCATCCGCTTCAAGGTTGGATGTGTTGTGTGTTCAGAGATGCTCTTCTGCAGACCTCGGTTGTAACGAGTGCTTATTTGAGTTACTGTTGCCTTTCTATCAGCTGGAACCAGTCTGGCCATTCTCCTCTGACCTCTGGCATCAACAAGGCATTTGCGCCCACAGAACTGCCGCTCACTGGATATTTCCTCTTGTTCGGACCATTCTCTGTAAACCCTAGAGATGGTTGTGCGTGAAAATGCCAGTAGATCAGCAGTTTCTGAAATACTCAGAGCAGCCCGTCTGGCACCAACAACCATGCCACGTTCAAAGTCACTTAAATCCCCTTTCTTCCCCATTCTGATGCTCGCTTTGAACTGCAGCAGATCGTCTTGACCATGTCTACATGCCTAAATGCATTGAGTTGCTGCCATGTGATTGGCTGATTAGAAATTTGCATTAACAAGCAGTTGGACAGGTGTACCTAATAAAGTGGCCGGCGAGTATGTCTTTGTTGAAAAATATACAGTAATTTTCACCATGCAACTTTAAGATACAGTAACATACCGCATAACTGTCCTATAGTAAATTACAGTTCACGTGACAGTTAAATACTGTGCCATTTGTAAATATCGTTAATTAGGTTGTGCATTTTTACCAAAACGTCTTTCCAGTTTTTTATTATTGAAATCGCTGAGATTTTTTATGCTGTGCTTATCTGTTTTGTGAT
The DNA here is from genome assembly GCA_903798195.1 of Danio kyathit. Taxonomy (NCBI): domain Eukaryota; kingdom Metazoa; phylum Chordata; class Actinopteri; order Cypriniformes; family Danionidae; genus Danio; species Danio kyathit. The sequence continues at coordinate 69,400,192 of LR812520.1, forward strand.
GGTTGTAGATGAGTCTCTCCCGTTCTTCAGAAAAATCCTCCTTGTCCTGCAGATCCTTCAGTTTTCCAGCATCTTCTGCAGATTTGAACCCTTTCCAGCAGTGGCTCTATGATTGTAGATTCTTCTTTACACTCTGAGGATGATTGAGGGACACAGACAATACTATAAAAGAAAAGGGTTTCATTTCACTTTATGTACAAATGTCATTATTCTGGACACCCAAGGTCACCTTACAACAAAATCAATTAATAAAACATTGTCAAACATCATTTCAAATACATGAAAGATAAGAAAGAGGAGTTATAAATACAAATATATCTCAAAAACATGCTAAAAATGGTCTTAAGGAAGCCTGCTTAAAAAGATGGGTCTTAAGACTATCACTGTACCTTGCTTAAACCCTCACTGATGATCCAGAAGGAGAAACAAGGCATTACGAGCCGGGGGTGAAAACTTTTACACATAACAAAGATCAAGGTAACTTGCATTTAAGTTGTGTTCTTTGTAACAAGTAAGGGTTATTTCTGTTATTTGTAAAGGGCAGTGCTAAATAGACAGCAATAATATTTCAACACAATAAGAAAAATGTGGACAGCTTCATCCTGGTTAAAAGTTTTCACCCCCTGCTCTTAATGTTTTGCGTTTCCTTTTGGAGCATCGGTAATTTTTTTTAAAAATGACACAGAAATATAATACTGCTATTTTGCCCATGCAACAATTCCAGAGGTTTAATCGCATTTTCTTAAATATAATTTTGTAAATTCTTTCACATCTGACACACTGAGAGCAAAGATAAATGACGTGCTGTGCAAACATTCATCCAGATTTAACATGCACAGTCTATCTGCAGGTCTGTGAAGTGTGTGTAGCGTCTGCAGCTCTTCACTTTCCTGAATGCAGGACAGCTGCGTCTGGCATCAAGAGCTCTGAGCTCCGCGTTTGGAGAGCAGCGCGCAGGATTAACTAACTCAAAGCATCCGCCAATACTAGCGAAACCATGGCAACCTGCACACACATACCAGGGTCAAAACACACACTGTCTATCATAAATCTACAGACAGATGCACAGGACATCTATGCACTGATGAAGAATGCATATACATGACTGAATTCCATAAGAAGAGCCTGCTATTGATGCACATCACAATTCAGTTCAATTCTGTCTTTGTGCAGCTTCATGCATGATGAATACATGAACTGCAAAATGTACTACAGTAATGTATAGTGCTTATGAACCATACTATAGATGAAGGGTATCATACTGTATGTATTAAAGTATTTATTACAACTCTTATTTAATGACTGCTCCATCATACTGTTGTATTATCTATATCGAACTGATAAGATGTAATAAATATTGTAGTATACTTTGGGTTTGACTACAGTAAACTGTGGTGTATTGTAGCCTAATATACCCTATAGTTGCAGAAAACTACAGTATTGAGTCAGTTGTTTATAATTGGTGTGTTACCATAGCAACTATAGAATCACAGCAACCGATTAATTCAAGTACTATAGTTCTTGTGTTACCATAGAAACTACAAAATCAGCACAACAGAGTAATTCCAGCACTTTACTGTAGTTCTTGTGTTACCATAGCAACTACAGAATCAGCACAACAGAATAATTCCAGCACTTTACTGTAGTTCTTCTGTTACCATAGCAACTACAGAATCAGCACAACAGAATAATTCCAGCACTTTACTGTAGTTCTTGTGTTACCATAGCAACTACAGAATCAGCACAACAGAATAATTCCAGCACTTTACTGTAGTTCTTGTGTTACCATAGCAACTACAGAATCAGCACAACAGAGTAATTCCAGCACTTTACTGTAGTTCTTGTGTTACCATAGCAACTACAGAATCAGCACAACAGAATAATTCCAGCACTTTACTGTAGTTCTTGTGTTACCATAGCAACTACAGAATCAGCACAGCAGAGTAATTCCAGCACTTTACTGTAGTTCTTGTGTTACCATAGCAACTACAGAATCAGCACAACAGAATAATTCCAGCACTTTACTGTAGTTCTTGTGTTACCATAGCAACTACAGAATCAGCACAACAGAATAATTCCAGCACTTTACTGTAGTTGTGTTGCCATAGCAACTACAGAATCACCACAACAGAGTAATTACAGCACTTTACTGTAGTTCTTGTTTTACCATAGCAACTACAGAATCAGCACAGCAGAGTAATTCCAGCACTTTACTGTAGTTCTTGTGTTACCATAGCAACTACAGAATCAGCACAACAGAGTAATTCCAGCACTTTACTGTAGTTCTTGTGTTACCATAGCAACTACAGAATCAGCACAACAGAATAATTCCAGCACTTTACTGTAGTTCTTGTGTTACCATAGCAACTACAGAATCAGCACAACAGAATAATTCCAGCACTTTACTGTAGTTGTGTTGCCATAGCAACTACAGAATCACCACAACAGAGTAATTACAGCACTTTACTGTAGTTCTTGTTTTACCATAGCAACTACAGAATCAGCACAGCAGAGTAATTCCAGCACTTTACTGTAGTTCTTGTGTTACCATAGCAACTACAGAATCAGCACAACAGAGTAATTCCAGCACTTTACTGTAGTTCTTGTGTTACCATAGCAACTACAGAATCAGCACAACCAAATAATTCCAGCACTTTAATGTAGTTCTTGTGTTACCATAGCAAATACAGAATCAGCACAACAGAATAATTCCAGCACTTTACTGTAGTCCTCGTGTTACCATAGCAACTACAGAATCAGCACAACAGAATAATTACAGCACTTTACTGTAGTTCTTGTGTTACCATAGCAACTACAGAATCAGCACAACAGAATAATTCCAGCACTTTACTGTAGTTCTTGTGTTACCATAGCAACTACAGAATCAGCACAACAGAATAATTCCAGCACTTTACTGTAGTTCTTGTGTTACCATAGCAACTACAGAATCAGCACAACAGAATAATTCCAGCACTTTACTGTAGTTGTGTTGCCATAGCAACTACAGAATCACCACAACAGAGTAATTACAGCACTTTACTGTAGTTCTTGTTTTACCATAGCAACTACAGAATCAGCACAGCAGAGTAATTCCAGCACTTTACTGTAGTTCTTGTGTTACCATAGCAACTACAGAATCAGCACAACAGAGTAATTACAGCACTTTACTGAAGTTCTTGTGTTACCATAGCAACTACAGAATCAGCACAACAAAATAATTCCAGCACTTTAATGTAGTTCTTGTGTTACCATAGCAACTACAGAATCAGCACAACAGAATAATTCCAGCACTTTACTGTAGTTCTTGTGTTATCATAGCAACGACAGAATCAGCACAACAGAATAATTCCAGCACTTTACTGTAGTTCTTGTGTTACCATAGCAACTACAGAATCAGCACAACAGAATAATTCCAGCACTTTACTGTAGTTCTTGTGTTACCATAGCAACTACAGAATCAGCACAACAGAATAATTCCAGCACTTTACTGTAGTTGTGTTGCCATAGCAACTACAGAATCACCACAACAGAGTAATTACAGCACTTTACTGTAGTTCTTGTGTTACCATAGCAACTACAGAATCAGCACAACAGAGTAATTCCAGCACTTTACTGTAGTTCTTGTGTTACCATAGCAACTACAGAATCAGCACAACAGAATAATTCCAGCACTTTACTGTAGTTCTTGTGTTACCATAGCAACTACAGAATCAGCACAACAGAATAATTCCAGCACTTTACTGTAGTTCTTGTGTTACCATAGCAACTACAGAATCAGCACAACAGAATAATTCCAGCACTTTACTGTAGTTGTGTTGCCATAGCAACTACAGAATCAGCACAACAGAGTAATTACAGCACTTTACTGTAGTTCTTGTGTTACCATAGCAACTACAGAATCAGCACAACAGAATAATTCCAGCACTTTACTGTAGTTCTTGTGTTACCATAGCAACTACAGAATCAGCACAACAGAATAATTCCAGCACTTTACTGTAGTTCTTGTGTTACCATAGCAACTACAGAATCAGCACAACAGAATAATTCCAGCACTTTACTGTAGTTGTGTTGCCATAGCAACTACAGAATCAGCACAACAGAGTAATTACAGCACTTTACTGTAGTTCTTGTGTTACCATAGCAACTACAGAATCAGCACAACAGAATAATTACAGCACTTTACTGTAGTTCTTGTGTTACCATAGCAACTACAGAATCAGCACAACAGAATAATTCTAGCACTTTACTGTAGTTCTTGTGTTACCATAGCAACTACAGAATCAGCACAACAGAATAATTCCAGCACTTTACTGTAGTTCTTGTGTTACCATAGCAACTACAGAATCAGCACAACAGAATAATTCCAGCACTTTACTGTAGTTCTTGTGTTACCATAGCAACTACAGAATCAGCACAACAGAATAATTCTAGCACTTTACTGTAGTTCTTGTGTTACCATAGCAACTACAGAATCAGCACAACAGAATAATTCCAGCACTTTACTGTAGTTCTTGTGTTACCATAGCAACTACAGAATCAGCACAACAGAATAATTCTAGCACTTTACTGTAGTTCTTGTGTTACCATAGCAACTACAGAATCAGCACAGCAGAGTAATTCCAGCACTTTACTGTAGTTCTTGTGTCTACTTAATAATTACTATAATTACTTTACTATAGTATGGCTCAAAAACACTGCAGTATTTACTTTACGTTACTGTAGTATTATTTCATGTGGGGAGAAATGACAAAACTGGATTTGTAAGAGAATACATAAGGTGCGCTAAACCATAGTCCCATGACCAAATCCTAGTACATGCTTGCAGCCAATCAGCAGTAAAGATTCTGAGATTTCCAAAGGGGGCGTGGTCCTGATCATTTACGGGTGTGTTTTTGGTTTTGATGCATTCATTCATTCATTCATTCATTCATTCATTCATTCATTTTCTTTTCGGCTTAGTCCCTTTATTAATCTGGGGTCGCCACAGCGGAATGAATCGGCAACTATTCCAGCATATGTTTTACACAGCGGATGCCATTCCAGTTGCAACCCATCACTAAGAAACATCCATACAAAACTCATTCACACACATACACTATGGACTACGGACAATTTAGCTTACCCAATTCACCGCTACCACATGTCTTTGGACTTGTGGGGGAAACCCATGCCAACACAGGGAGAACAGAAATGGCGACTGATCCAGCCGAGGCTTGAACCAGCGACCTTCTTGCTGTGAGGCGAGAGCGCAACCCACTGCACCACCACGTCACCGCATTCAAACCTCAAATCCAAAAACAGTTTCAGTCAATCAGCAGTAAGGAGCGGAAATATCAAAGATGAACGGGGTCTTGCTGGGTTATGTTTTTTTTTTGCTTTTAAATATCAAATCCTAAAAATACACTTGCAGCCAATCAGCAGACAGAGATGCAGATATCAAAAGGGGTGTGGTCCCAATTAGTTATGGGCGTGTTTATTTTGATGCTTTTAAATATCAAATCCTAAAACACACAGCTGCTGCCAATCAGCAGTATTTGATGCTTTCAGATATCAAACCCCTAACAGACACTTACCGCCAATCAGCAGTAAGGGGAGACATAAAAAGGGGTGTGGCCATGTTGGGTTATGCGTTTATTTTGATGTCAGTGTTTAAAATTGATCAATTATAATACCAATTCAACTCATAACTCAAAACAGCAGTGTCAGCTCAAGTTCAACTCTCCATTAATAATACTGAACATTAATAATCTTTTAAGTCTAAATGTTATTAAATCTTCACTTTACAACTCTTATACAGACATTATAAGGATGCTTGTGCACCTGAGAGTGCAAAGTCATATCACAGTAAAGGGTTTTCCACCAAGAAACCCTAATGCCACCTTCTCAAACAGGAAAACGGTGGTGGTGTCACTTACACCCTCTGTAGCCAACATGAAACACCATCACTGCTGCATGCAGACAGTGATGGACAAATACTGACTAGTAAATACTACAGATGCCCCCTAATAACATATTACTCCAGTAACAGATGAAAGTGCTCATTTTCTATTTATTTTATTAATAGTGCAAAACATACTACATACTGTAAACACAACACAAAACATACAACATGATGAACATAGAGCACAGAATCAGCAATAGAACAATATAAGTGAGTTGTTTACTGGAGATGCACTCTAAACAAATCACATAAATCAGGGAGTTGTTCAGTGGAGACTCACTTTAAGCGAATCACATGAATCAGGGAGTTGTTCACTGAAAACTCACTCTAAACAGATCACACGAATCAGGGAGTTGTTCAGTGGAGATTCACTATGAATGATGCACATGAATCAGTGAGTTGTTCAGTGGAGATTCACTCTGAATGAATCACTCGAGTCAGTTGTTTACTGAAGACTCATTATGAATGAATCACTTGAGTTAGTGAGTTGTTTACTGGAGGTTCACTCTGATTGAATTACTCAAGTCAGTTGTTTACTGGAGACTCACTTTGAATGAATCACACAAATCAGTGAGTTGTTTATTGAAAATTCACTTTGAATAAATTACATAAATCTTAATAAAAAATAATACAAATAAATTAATAAATAAATAAATTACATGAATCAGTGAGTTGTTTACTGGAGATTCACTTTGAACGAATCACTTGAATCAGTGAGTTGTTTACTGGAGACTCCCATCAAACAAATCATCAGAATTAGTTAGCTGTTTACTAGAGACTAAATCAAAACAAATCATTTGAATCACTGAATTGTTGACTGGATACTTACTCTGAATGAATCACTTGAGTCAATGATTCACGCCGGCAGCTAGCTCTCTGCAACTCTCACATGGTCGCCCACTGAAGCTAAGCAGGGCTGCGCCCGGTCAGTACATGGATGGGAGACCACATGGGAAAGCTAGGTTGCTGCCGGAAGTGGTGTTAGTGAGGCCAGCAGGGGGCGCCCAACCTGCGGTCTGTGTGGGTCCTAATGCCCCAGTATAGTGACGGGGACTCTATACTGCTCATTGAGCGCCGTCTTTCGGATGAGACGTTAAACCGAGGTCCTGACTCTCTGTGGTCATTAAAAATCCCAGGATGTCCTTCGATAAAGAGTAGGGGTTTAACCCCGGCATCCTGGCCAAATCTGCCCACTGGCCTCTGTCCATCATGGCCTCCGAACCCTCCCCATATCATAATTGGCTTCATCACTCTGTCTCCTCTCCACCAATCAGCTGGTGTGTGGTGTGCGGTCTGGCGCAAAATGGCTGCCGTCGCGTCATCCAGGTGGATGCTGCACACTAGTGGTGGATGAGGAGATTCCCCCCAATATGTAAAGCGCTTTGAGTGTCTAGAAAAGCGCTATATAAATGTAAGGAATTATTATTATTATAATGAGCTGTTTACTGGAGACTCACTCTAAACAAATCACATGAATCAGGGAGTTGTTCAGCGGAGACTCACTTTCAATGAATCACATGAATCAGGGGGTTGTTCAGTGGAGACTCACTTTCAATGAATCACATGAATCAGGGAGTTGTTCACTGGAAACTCACTCTAAACGAATCACATGAATCAAGGAGTTGTTCAGTGGAGACTCACTTTAAACAAATCAGGGAGTTTTTTTCTAACAGGAGGTTCACTCTCAATGAATCATTTGAATCAGTGAGTTGTCTACTGAAGACTCATTCTCAATAGATCATTTGAATCATTGAGTTGTTTACTGAAGACTCACTGTCAATAAATCACTTGAGTCAGTTAGTTCTTTACTGGAGACTCACTCTGAATTAATCACTTGAATCAGTGAGTTGTTTACCGGTGACTCTCTTTAAACAAATCATCTGAATCAGTGATTGTTGACTGGAGATTCACTTTGAACAAATCACATGAATCAGTGAGTTGTTTACTGGAGATTCACACTGAATGAATCATTTAAATCAATAGGTGCGTTCGACATGAAGCACAGCTGCAGCCGGTGATCAACGAGATTAGCCGAGCGCAGGCGGGGGCGGAGTTGAAAACGGAGCCGTCAAGCCGGACACTTTGGGGTTCAAAGTTGCGGCAGTCATGATGACCGATCACATGGCGTCATCATCATTTTTTATTTTTTATTTATAACAACAAAATATTTACAAATAAAACACAATACAGTCTCTACAAACTATAGCTCATTTTTAAACAATAAGGGATTTATGAATTAAATATATTACAAACGCATGAGAGAAATAAGGGGAAACGAGACGGTAATATAAACACAAAAACCAACAGGCCTATTAAATACAAAGCAATAAACACAAATACTAGGAGTTTAAACATCACTCTAGGCTAATAGTTCTTGTTTAATATGCTAAAAAGGGGTTTACATTTATTTACATTTATAGATATAAAACTTTCCAATAGATAATTGTGTAAAACCCAAAACAAGGTGTTTTGATTAATTTATACAATGATTAAGATTATTTTGGATAATAAAAGAATTTTCAAAGAAGCATTTTAATCCAAACAGATTGAACAAAAGGACATTCCTAAAATAAGTGAGCTCCACTTTAAGTAGAAGTAAGAAAGAGCAGGTACATCAGTGTCACTTTTAAAACTGAATAAACAGCTGGACAGGAAATAAAACATATATTTTATAATCCTAAAATTATTTATTAATTATTTAATAAAATAGTCCTTTATTTGTTAAGAAACCTTTAGGATGTCAGGATCAATGATGATAATTATTTTATTACAAGTCTGTAAGACTCTTTTGAGTTAATATTATTTACTAAAATATTATCATTTAAATCGTTTATGGAGCTGAATACAGTAAATAGTCTGTACTGTATAAAAAAAGGTTGAAAATAAACCTGTGCAATCAATCTAGCCTTTATAACCAGATTATTTAACTAAAGATGACACTGCAGTAATATATTTGTAGTCTTTTAATAAGCATGATGTGTACAAGATAGAGAGGGTATGAACAGTGAATTGTTTGTTTTGAAATTTGTGAGACGGAATTTGTCCAATAATAAACCCGAAACACACGTGGTTGTTGTCATGCTGTGAACTCGGCCAATCGTGTAACATCAGTGTCGTCATCAGAGCTCGTGCAGATGCTCTTCAGATGCTGCGCGGGCTGAATCAGTTGTCTGATCTCAGAGCGCTGTCGCGGTACTTTGATGCCACATGTGACAGTCACGTGGCGTCCGCGCAGCGTCAATCCGGACAACATTTCTAACCGGCATGCACCGCTTTAAGACAGATTTCGATCGATCTGCGCAGCGCTGCATGAAGTCGAACGCACCTAGAGACTCAATCTGAATGAATTACATGAATCAGTGAGTTGCTTACTGGAGATTCACTCTAAATGAATCATTTAAATCAGTGACTTGTTTACTGGAGATTCACTCTGATTGAATCACTCGAGTCAGTTGTTTACTGAAGACTCATTATCAATGAATCACACGAATCAGTGAGTTGTTTACTGAGGATTCACTCTGAATAAATACATGAATAAGTAAGTTGTTTACTAGAGATTCACTTTGAAAGAATCACATGAATCAATGAGTTGTTTACAGGAGATTCACTCTGAATGAATCACTTGAAGTTGAGTTGTTTACTGGAAATTCACTCTGAACGAATCACATGAATCAGTGAGTTGTTTACTTGAGATTCACTCTGAACGAATCACATGAACCAGTGAGTTGTTTACTGGAGATTCACTCTGAATGAATCACGTGAATCAGTGAGTTGTTTACTGGTGATTCATTCTAAATGAATCACATGAATCGATGAGTTAATAGGTGCGTTCGACATGAAGCACAGCTGCAGCCGGTGATCAACGAGATTAGCCGAGCGCAGGCGGGGGCGGAGTTGAAAACGGAGCCGTCAAGCCGGACACTTTGGGGTTCAAAGTTGCGGCAGTCATGATGACCGATCACATGGCGTCATCATCATTTTTTATTTTTTATTTATAACAACAAAATATTTACAAATAAAACACAATACAGTCTCTACAAACTATAGCTCATTTTTAAACAATAAGGGATTTATGAATTAAATATATTACAAACGCATGAGAGAAATAAGGGGAAACAAGACGGTAATATAAACACAAAAACCAACAGGCCTATTAAATACAAAGCAATAAACACAAATACTAGGAGTTTAAACATCACTCTAGGCTAATAGTTCTTGTTTAATATGCTAAAAAGGGGTTTACATTTATTTACATTTATAGATATAAAACTTTCCAATAGATAATTGTGTAAAACCCAAAACAAGGTGTTTTGATTAATTTATACAATGATTAAGATTATTTTGGATAATAAAAGAATTTTCAAAGAAGCATTTTAATCCAAACAGATTGAACAAAGGACATTCCTAAAATAAGTGAGCTCCACTTTAAGTAGAAGTAAGAAAGAGCAGGTACATCAGTGTCACTTTTAAAACTGAATAAACAGCTAGACAGGAAATAAAACATATATTTTATAATCCTAAAATTATTTATTAATTATTTAATAAAATAGTCCTTTATTTGTTAAGAAACCTTTAGGATGTCAGGATCAATGATGATAATTATTTTATTACAAGTCTGTAAGACTCTTTTGAGTTAATATTATTTACTAAAATATTATCATTTAAATCGTTTATGGAGCTGAATACAGTAAATAGTCTGTACTGTATAAAAAAAGGTTGAAAATAAACCTGTGCAATCAATCTAGCCTTTATAACCAGATTATTTAACTAAAGATGACACTGCAGTAATATATTTGTAGTCTTTTAATAAGCATGATGTGTACAAGATAGAGAGGGTATGAACAGTGAATTGTTTGTTTTGAAATTTGTGAGACGGAATTTGTCCAATAATAAACCCGAAACACACGTGGTTGTTGTCATGCTGTGAACTCGGCCAATCGTGTAACATCAGTGTCGTCATCAGAGCTCGTGCAGATGCTCTTCAGATGCTGCGCGGGCTGAATCAGTTGTCTGATCTCAGAGCGCTGTCGCGGTACTTTGATGCCACATGTGACAGTCACGTGGCGTCCGCGCAGCGTCAATCCGGACAACATTTCTAACCGGCATGCACCGCTTTAAGACAGATTTCGATCGATCTGCGCAGCGCTGCATGAAGTTGAACGCACCTAGAGACTCAATCTGAATGAATTACATGAATCAGTGAGTTGCTTACTGGAGATTCACTCTGAACGAATCACATGAACCAGTGAGTTGTTTACTGGAGATTCACTCTGAATGAATCACGTGAATCAGTGAGTTGTTTACTGGTGATTCATTCTAAATGAATCACATGAATCGATGAGTTAATAGGTGCGTTCGACATGAAGCACAGCTGCAGCCGGTGATCAACGAGATTAGCCGAGCGCAGGCGGGGGCGGAGTTGAAAACGGAGCCGTCAAGCCGGACACTTTGGGGTTCAAAGTTGCGGCAGTCATGATGACCGATCACATGGCGTCATCATCATTTTTTATTTTTTATTTATAAAAACAAAATATTTACAAATAAAACACAATACAGTCTCTACAAACTATAGCTCATTTTTAAACAATAAGGGATTTATGAATTAAATATATTACAAACGCATGAGAGAAATAAGGGGAAACGAGACGGTAATATAAACACAAAAACCAACAGGCCTATTAAATACAAAGCAATAAACACAAATACTAGGAGTTTAAACATCACTCTAGGCTAATAGTTCTTGTTTAATATGCTAAAAAGGGGTTTACATTTATTTACATTTATAGATATAAAACTTTCCAATAGATAATTGTGTAAAACCCAAAACAAGGTGTTTTGATTAATTTATACAATGATTAAGATTATTTTGGATAATAAAAGCATTTTCAAAGAAGCATTTTAATCCAAACAGATTGAACAAAAGGACATTCCTAAAATAAGTGAGCTCCACTTTAAGTAGAAGTAAGAAAGAGCAGGTACATCAGTGTCACTTTTAAAACTGAATAAACAGCTAGACAGGAAATAAAACATATATTTTATAATCCTAAAATTATTTATTAATTATTTAATAAAATAGTCCTTTATTTGTTAAGAAACCTTTAGGATGTCAGGATCATTGATGATAATTATTTTATTACAAGTCTGTAAGACTCTTTTAAGTTAATATTTAGGTTATTTACTAAAATATTATCATTTAAATCGTTTATGGAGCTGAATACAGTAAATAGTCTGTACTGTATAAAAAAAGGTTGAAAATAAACCTGTGCAATCAATCTAGCCTTTATAACCAGATTATTTAACTAAAGATGACACTGCAGTAATATATTTGTAGTCTTTTAATAAGCATGATGTGTACAAGATAGAGAGGGTATGAACAGTTAATTGTTTGTTTTGAAATTTGTGAGACGGAATTTGTCCAATAATAAACCCGAAACACACGTGGTTGTTGTCATGCTGTGAACTCGGCCAATCGTGTAACATCAGTGTCGTCATCAGAGCTCGTGCAGATGCTCTTCAGATGCTGCGCGGGCTGAATCAGTTGTCTGATCTCAGAGCGCTGTCGCGGTACTTTGATGCCACATGTGACAGTCACGTGGCGTCCGCGCAGCGTCAATCCGGACAACATTTCTAACCGGCATGCACCGCTTTAAGACAGATTTCGATCGATCTGCGCAGCGCTGCATGAAGTTGAACGCACCTAGAGACTCAATCTGAATGAATTACATGAATCAGTGAGTTGCTTACTGGAGATTCACTCTAAATGAATCATTTAAATCAGTGACTTGTTTACTGGAGATTCACTCTGATTGAATCACTCGAGTCAGTTGTTTACTGAAGACTCATTATCAATGAATCACACAAATCAGTGAGTTGTTTACTGAGGATTCACTCTGAATAAATACATGAATAAGTAAGTTGTTTACTAGAGATTCACTTTGAAAGAATCACATGAATCAATGAGTTGTTTACAGGAGATTCACTCTGAATGAATCACTTGAAGTTGAGTTGTTTACTGGAAATTCACTCTGAACGAATCACATGAATCAGTGAGTTGTTTACTTGAGATTCACTCTGAACGAATCACATGAACCAGTGAGTTGTTTACTGGAGATTCACTCTGAATGAATCACGTGAATCAGTGAGTTGTTTACTGGTGATTCATTCTAAATGAATCACATGAATCGATGAGTTAATAGGTGCGTTCGACATGAAGCACAGCTGCAGCCGGTGATCAACGAGATTAGCCGAGCGCAGGCGGGGGCGGAGTTGAAAACGGAGCCGTCAAGCCGGACTCTTTGGGGTTCAAAGTTGCGGCAGTCATGATGACCGATCACATGGCGTCATCATCATTTTTTATTTTTTATTTATAACAACAAAATATTTACAAATAAAACACAATACAGTCTCTACAAACTATAGCTCATTTTTAAACAATAAGGGATTTATGAATTAAATATATTACAAACGCATGAGAGAAATAAGGGGAAACGAGACGGTAATATAAACACAAAAACCAACAGGCCTATTAAATACAAAGCAATAAACACAAATACTAGGAGTTTAAACATCACTCTAGGCTAATAGTTCTTGTTTAATATGCTAAAAAGGGGTTTACATTTATTTACATTTATAGATATAAAACTTTCCAATAGATAATTGTGTAAAACCCAAAACAAGGTGTTTTGATTAATTTATACAATGATTAAGATTATTTTGGATAATAAAAGCATTTTCAAAGAAGCATTTTAATCCAAACAGATTGAACAAAAGGACATTCCTAAAATAAGTGAGCTCCACTTTAAGTAGAAGTAAGAAAGAGCAGGTACATCAGTGTCACTTTTAAAACTGAATAAACAGCTAGACAGGAAATAAAACATATATTTTATAATCCTAAAATTATTTATTAATTATTTAATAAAATAGTCCTTTATTTGTTAAGAAACCTTTAGGATGTCAGGATCAATGATGATAATTATTTTATTACAAGTCTGTAAGACTCTTTTGAGTTAATATTATTTACTAAAATATTATCATTTAAATCGTTTATGGAGCTGAATACAGTAAATAGTCTGTACTGTATAAAAAAAGGTTGAAAATAAACCTGTGCAATCTAGCCTTTATAACCAGATTATTTAACTAAAGATGACACTGCAGTAAAATATTTGTAGTCTTTTAATAAGCATGATGTGTACAAGATAGAGAGGGTATGAACAGTGAATTGTTTGTTTTGAAATTTGTGAGACGGAGATTGTCCAATAATAAACCCGAAACACACGTGGTTGTTGTCATGCGGTGAACTCGGCCAATCGTGTAATATCGGTGTCGTCATCAGAGCTCGTGCAGATGCTCTTCAGATGCTGCACGGGCTGAGTCAGTCGTCTGATCTCGGAGCGCTGTCGCGGTACTTTAATGCCACATGTTACAGTCACATGGAGTTGGCGCCGCTTCAATCCGGACAAAATTTCTAACCAGCATGCACCGCTTTAAGACAGATTTCGATCGATCTGCGCAGCGCTGCATGAAGTCGAACGCACCTATTGATTGTTGACTGGAGATTCACTTTGAACTAATCACACGAAACAGTGCGTTGTTTAATCCAGACTCAATCTGAACGAATCACATGAATCAGTGAGTTGTTTACTGGAGATTCACACTGAATGAATCATTTAAATCAGTGACTTCTTCACTGGAGATTCACTCTGATTGAATCACTCGAGTCAGTTGTTTACTGAAGACTCATTATGAATGAATCACTTGAGTTAGATGTTTACTGGAGGTTCACTCTGATTGACTCACTCAAGTCAGTTGTTTACTGGAGACTCACTTTGAATGAATCACACGAATCAGTGAGTTGTTTACTGAAGATTTACTCTGAATAAATTACATGAATCAGTGAGTCGTTTACTGGAGATTCACTTTGAAAAGAATCACATGAATCAGTGAATTGTTTACTGAAGATTCACTCTGAATAAATTACACGAATCAGTGAGTTGTTTACTGGAGATTCACTTTGAAAGAATCACATAAATCAATGAGCTGTTTACAGGGAATTCACTCTGAACGAATCACATGTATCAGTGAGTTGTTTACTGGAGGTTCACTGTGATTGAATCACTCAAGTCAGTTGTTTACTGGAGACTCACTTTGAATGAATCACACGAATCAGTGAGTTGTTTACTGGAGATTAACTCTGAACCAATCACTTGAATCAGTGATTTGTGGACTGGAGACTCACTCTGAATGAATCACATGAATCAATGAGTTGTTTACTGGAGATTCACTCTGAATGAATCACATAAATCAGTGAATTGCTTGCTAGAGATTCACTCTGAACGAACAACATGAATCAGTGAGTTGCTTGCTAGAGATTCACTCTGAACGAATCACATGAATCAGTGAGTTGTTTACTAGAGATTCACTCTGAATGAATCACATGAATCAGTGAGTTGTTTACTGGAAATTCACTCTGAACGAATCCCGTAAATCAGTGGGTTGTTTACTGGAGACTCACTCTGAATGAATCACTCAATGAATCAGTGAACCATTGAATTGATTGGATAAGTAAGTTCAATTAAATGCTCAGATACAGTATATTCTGATACTTGAACTCTTTACTCTAAGTACAAGCAGCGCAGGTAAGTTGACACACATGGAGTGGGTCAGGTGTGTGTAGATCTGACAGTGTGTGTTGTGGCATGATTCTGCACCTGTTTCTAGAGAATGCCGCGTCTCTGGGCTCGTGGTTTATGTTTCTCGAGAAAAACCGAGGGGAGGACAGCGGCATTTACACACACACACACACACATGCATAACACACACACACACACACACACACACACACACACACACACACACACACACACACACACACACACACACACACACACACACACACACACACACACATGCATAACACACACACACACACACACACACATGCATAACACACACATGCACTGAGACCACCGTGCAAACAACTTCAAAGGGGCTTTTTCTTGCTCTAGTTCACACACACACACACACACAAACTACTTCCTTTGACACTTGCAGATATTTCTCTAGACATGGCATGCAGACTCGTCCTGCAGCGGCTCGAGAGGGATTTTTCTGGTACAAATTAAATGACTTTTTTTTTTTTTTGCATTTCCTGGAGAAATTGTCTGCTGCTTTGTGCAAAACTCAGTGTCAGACGTACTGTGCAACATAGACAACTATAGCAAGAGTAGGTTACTGTCACAAAAATATACACACTGTAATGTAATGAAAGGGATCATTTTTAATGTTCAATTTAAGACAAAAAGATTTTATTTGACATTTATTTTAAGAAAAAAAAACATGCAGCAAAAACATTTCTTCCAAAATGCAAAGAAAAATAAAATTCCTGGAGTGCTTTTGAAAGAGAGCTCGGCTTAAGTCTTTCAATTCACAAATGTCACATGCTATTTCATTTATTACTTGCTTCTTCATAACAGCCTGTGAAATCTACCAGCTATTCCTCTGTGAAAATGATTCCTACACCTCCCTCTGAACAAACCATCTGAATCAGTGAGTTGTTTACTGAAGACTCACTCTGAATAAATCAAATGAATCAGTGAGTTGTTTACTGGAGACTCACTCTGAACAAATCATCTGAATCAGTGAGTTGTTTACTGGAGACTCACTCTGAACGAATCACTTGAATTAACAAGTTGTTTACTGGGAAATCACTTTGAACAAATCATCTGAATCAAAGAGTTGTTTACTAGAGACTCATTCTAAATAAATCATATAAATCAGTGAGTTGTTTACTGAAGACTCACTCTGAACAAATAATCTGAATCAGTGAGTTGTTTACTAGAGACTCACTCTGAATGAATCACTTGAATCAATGAGTTGTTTACTGAAGACTCGGTTTGAATAAATCAACTGAATCAGTGAGTTGTTTACTGAAGACTCACTCTGAACAAATCATTTGAATTGGCGAGTTGTTTACTGGAGATTCACGTTGAACAAATTATTTTAATCAGTGAGTTGTTTACTGAAGACTCACTCTGAACAAATCATCTGAATAAGAGAGTTGTTTAATGGAGACTCACTCTGAATGAATCACATAAATCAGTGAGTTGTTTACTGAAGACTCACTCTGAAAAAATAATCTGAATCAGTGAGTTGTTTACTAGAGATTCCCTCTGAATGAATCACTTGAATCAATGAGTTGTTTACTGAAGACTCACTTTGAACAAATCATCTGAATCAGTGAGTTGTTTACTAGAGATTCCCTCTGAATGAATCACTTGAATCAATGAGTTGTTTACTGAAGACTCACTCTGAACAAATCATCTGAATCAGTGAGTTGTTTACTAGAGATTCCCTCTGAATGAATCAATGAGTTTTTTACTAGAGACTCACTCTGAATGAATCACTTGAATCAGTGAGTTGTTTACTAGAGACTCACTCTGAATGAATCACTTGAATCAATGAGTTGTTTACTGAAGACTCGGCTTAAATAAATCAACTGAATCAGTGAGTTGTTTACTGAAGACTCACTCTGAACAAATCATCTGAATCAGTGGGTTGTTTACCAGAGACTCACTCTGAATGAATCACTTGAATCAGTGAGTTGTTTAATAGAGACTCACTCTGAATGAATCAAATAAATCAGTGAGTTGTTTACTAGAGACTCACTCTGAACAAATCATCTGAATCAGTGAGCTGCTTACTGGAGACTCACTCTGAACGAATCACTTGAATTAACAAGTTGTTTACTGGGAGATCCCTTTGAACAAATCATCTGAATCAAAGAGTTGTTTACTGGAGACTCACTCTGAACAAATCATCTGAATCAGTGAGTTGTTTACTAGAGACTCACTCTGAATGAATCACTTGAATCAATGAGTTGTTTACTGAAGACTCGGCTTAAATAAATCAACTGAATCAGTGAGTTGTTTACTGAAGACTCACTCTGAACAAATCATCTGAATCAGTGGGTTGTTTACCAGAGACTCACTCTGAATGAATCACTTGAATCAGTGAGTTGTTTAATAGAGACTCACTCTGAATGAATCAAATAAATCAGTGAGTTGTTTACTAGAGACTCACTCTGAACAAATCATCTGAATCAGTGAGTTGTTTACTAGAGACTCACTCTGAATGAATCACTTGAATCAGTGAGTTGTTTACTAGAGACTCACTCTAAACAGATAATCCGCAGCATTTGTGAGCCGTCCTGTAAGCCGGGGTTCCCTTGATCGGTGTTTTGGGGAGACCCGGCGTGTCTGAACACCCACGCTCAGGTTACAGTGCACGCAACACAAACTTCCTGAAACACACAGACACACACACACGTGCAAATTAGCTTACTGCTGCTACTGTGCAAAACTGCGGTCACGGCGGCGCTGATGAAGAAAGGAAGTGTGTGTGAGAGCAGAGGTTTAGCAGCTCCACTAAAGCACTGTGATGATGCAAAGGGGACCTATTCTGTCCCTTTATACAAGATGTAGAATAAGTCTCTAGAATGATGTCTCTAGAGTGTGTGAAGAATCAGCTCAGAACAGCACAGATAATGTTCTCTAACTCTCTGAAACTGACCCTGTCAGGCTTTGATCCTAATTGTGGTGTTTTGGTGACTGTCGCTTTAAATTCAAATGAGATTGTGCTCTTTTCAAAAGAGGGAGGAGCTACAAATGCATATGCATAAGCATAGTGACAGATGTAAAACAGCAGTGTGTGTGTTCTCAGTGCTGGTCAGGTGTGCATGTGTGCTTCAGTGTGAGTGTGTGCTTCATGCTTCTGTCAGTCTATGTCGCTCCTGTCGCTGTTCATCTAAAACTCCACATCTATAATCCTCTTAGTCTATGCTGACATTATCTTCAGCAGCTCAAACACTTTAATGGCTAATAGACAGATGGCTGCTTCTCACTCAGGGCTGCTGTTTATGCTAATGAGGGAGAGATGGACACTAGTGGGCGGGGCTTTCTCCCTCAGATGACACGTAAAGAAGGGGAATGTCAATCAAAGTGTTTCATTATACAAGTCTGATTATAAACAATAGAATTAATTCATGTTGACCATTAGAGGCTGGAGATATTCACACACTGTTAAAGACCCCTATACAAGTGATTTCTAAGATTCTACACATCATAAAACACAAGTAAATAAGCAAACATTACCCACGTACTCCTCCTCTGTAGTTTCCTCTTTGCCTTTTACATCTTCAACATTTTCCTTCACAGACTCTTGATTTGAGTTCAGATCTTCTTGCTCTGCTTCATTGCTGTTTCTTGAATCTTCTTCAATTTCT
Organism: Danio kyathit; assembly: GCA_903798195.1. Taxonomy (NCBI): domain Eukaryota; kingdom Metazoa; phylum Chordata; class Actinopteri; order Cypriniformes; family Danionidae; genus Danio; species Danio kyathit. The sequence continues at coordinate 69,419,412 of LR812520.1, forward strand.
GTCCCACAATCCACCTGAGTTACTGTTGGCTTCATTTTGATCGCAGTTCTTGCTCTGCGAATCTCCATCTGTGCTCTTTACGTCTTCATCTTCTGCTTGCGTTTGCTCTTTATCGCTCCATCTACCGTGCAGGACACAGAGAGCCAGTGCGGAGGTGATGTAAAGCGGGACGGTCACTGAAAACTGTCCTGTAATGTGCATCCCGGCACAGCGTTCAGCTTTGCTGCTGATGGCGAGAGATTTGGCCACGCCCTGTGCCGGCCCCTCTGCTCCGCCCCCTGAATCCAGTATAAGAGCCGGGAATTCCTGCATTGACCACACTGACCTGAGCTCCGCCTGTTCGCCTGTACGTCACAGCATATCCACTGGAAACTCCCTGTGAATGAATCACTTGAATCAGTGAGTTGTTTACTGAAGACTCACTCTGAACAAATCATACTGGGGACTCACTCTAAACAAATCATCTGAATCAGTGAGTTGTTTACTGAAGACTCATTCTGAACAAATAACCTGAATCAGCGAGTTGTTTACTGAAGACTCATTCTGAACAAATAACCTGAATCAGTGAGTTGTTTACTGGATATTCGCTCTAAACAAATAATCTAAATCAATGAGTTGTTTACTAAAGACTCACTCTGAACAAATCATTTGAATCGGCGAGTTGTTTACTGGAGACTCACTCTGAATGAATCACTTGAACCAGTGAGTTGTTTACTGGAGACTCACTGTGAATGAATCACTTGAATCAGTGAGTTGTTTACTGGAGATTCACGTTGAACAAATCATTTGAATCAGCGAGTTGTTTACTGAAGACTCACTCTGAGCAAATCATCTGAATCAGTGAGTTGTTTACTGGATATTCGCTCTAAACAAATAATCTAAATCAATGAGTTGTTTACTAGAGACTCACTCTGAACAAATCATTTGAATTGGCACGTTGTTTACTGGAGACTCACTCTGAATGAATCACTTGAATCAGTGAGTTGTTTACTGGATATTCGCTCTAAACAAATAATCTAAATCAATGAGTTGTTTACTAGAGACTCACTCTGAACAAATCATTTGAATCGGCGAGTTGTTTACTGGAGACTCACTCTGAATGAATCACTTGAACCAGTGAGTTGTTTACTGGAGACTCACTGTGAATGAATCACTTGAATCAGTGAGTTGTTTACTGGAGATTCACGTTGAACAAATCATTTGAATCAGCGAGTTGTTTACTGAAGACTCACTCTGAGCAAATCATCTGAATCAGTGAGTTGTTTACTGGATATTCGCTCTAAACAAATAATCTAAATCAATGAGTTGTTTACTAGAGACTCACTCTGAACAAATCATTTGAATTGGCACGTTGTTTACTGGAGACTCACTCTGAATGAATCACTTGAATCAGTGAGTTGTTTACTGGATATTCGCTCTAAACAAATAATCTAAATCAATGAGTTGTTTACTAGAGACTCACTCTGAACAAATCATTTGAATTGGCACGTTGTTTACTGGAGACTCACTCTGAATGAATCACTTGAATCAGTGAGTTGTTTACTGGAGACTCACTCTGAATGAATCACTTGAATCAGTGAGTTGTTTACTGGAGACTCACTCTGAATGAATCACTTGAATCAGTGAGTTGTTTACTGGAGACTCACTCTGAATGAATCACTTGAATCAGTGAGTTGTTTACTGGAGATTCACGTTGAACAAATCATTTGAATCAGTGAGTTGTTTACTGAAGACTCAATCTGAACAAATATTCTGAATCAGTGAGTTGTTTATTAGAGATTCCCTCTGAATGAATCACTTGAATCAATGAGTTGTTTACTGAAGACTCGGCTTGAATAAATCAACTGAAGCAGCTTTGCTGCTGATGGCGAGAGATTTGGCCACGCCCTGCGCCGGCCCCTCTGCTCCGCCCCCTGAATCCAGTATAAGAGCCAGGAATTCCTGCAATGACCACACTGACCTGAGCTCCGCCTGTTCGCCTGTACGTCACAGCATATCCACTGGACACGGCCCCTCCTGAGGCAGCCACACCCCCTCCTGATGAGGCCACGCCCTCTGAGCTGCTCGTGGCTGAGGACAGAACTAGAGGAGGAATAGCAGCTTGAGGATGCTTCCAGTCTGATGGGGAGAGGAAAAAAACAGTTCATTTGTGCTTCATCTAAAACTCCACATCTATAATCCTCTTAGTCTATGCTGACATTATCTTCAGCAGCTCAAACACTCTAATGGCTAATGGACAGACGGCTGCTTCTCACTCAGGGCTGCTGTTTATGCTAATGAGGGAGAGATGGGCGCTAGTGGGCGGGGCCCCTCTGATGACGCGTACAAAGGGAGAATGTCAATCAAAGTGTTTCTGCAGACTGTTTTCATCAAGTCTGATTAATATAATTAATTCATGTTTCCCATTAGAGGCTGGATATTCACACACTGCTGACACACAACTGGGTTTAAACACCATATAAAAGTGATTTTTGCATAATAGATCCACTCCACTTAGGGAATAAGCTCATTTCACAACTCGCATAAGAGTTAAAAAGCTCTGGTCTGGCAGGAGAACTGTTAGCTTAGCTCAGCATATACCATTGAATCGGATTAGACCATCTCGCTCAAAAATGACAAAAGATTTTGGATGATTTTCCTATTTAAAGCTTGAGTCTTCTGTAGTTACATAGTGTAGTAATATTAAAAAAAAAATTGCATAATTTTGAAGAGTTTTAAAATGAGTCTACAGTGGTCTCTCGCTATAACGCGGTTCCCCTTTCGCCGTCTCGTAATTTTGCAGATTATTTTTGTGCAATTTGACATTGACATTTTTTTCAACCACATTGTGTTCTGCGTCCTGATTGGCTGTAGACCATTGTCAATCAATCTCCTCTGTGCCATCTCCTGCACAGTACAGAATGCGATCAGCTTGCCAAACTCGCATAAATCTTCGATCGCTAGCAGTGAGACTTTGACGTGCTGGACTATATCTTTGCAAGATTTCTCCCCACAATGTCGACGAAACATTCTGCACCGTCAAAGACAGCTGTGGTAGCTGCCCAAAAGGCAGAGGAAGATGCTAACCATCGCACAAAAAGTTGGACTTCTGGACATGCTAAAGAAAGGTAGAAGTTACGAGAGTGTTGATTCAAGAGAGAAAAGAATAAAAATGTTTATGCATGTCTGAGGAAAATAGTGTAGTGAGGGGTTTTACAGCCTTAAAACATCTAGAAGAATTGTGAAAAACAAAGCTGACTACTTTGCAGGTTTCACCTATTATGGATTACTTTTATACTGTAACTCCCACGATTAACGAGGGACCACTGTATATACAAAAAAATAAATCAATCAAATTTGAAGTGCTCCTTCACAGCTGCATTCACTATTGAATTAAGCCCAGAACACACTACACGACCTCAACTTTATTATTTACCTTTATTTTTTAAATACTTTTTTGATTAAAGCGTTCATGAAACAGTTAGGATTGTCCTTATTTTCGCTGTCATGATGTACATCCACTTTAAACGGTTGTGAAATGAGGAAAAAACGTAGGGCGGTGCATGATTTAGATATTTAGCGGGTGTTGCTAACAAAGTCAAGGAAAATGGACCCCACCCTCACTGATACTGATATCAGATAGCTGACTGACCTGGGGTGCGTTTCCCGAAATCCATCGTTAGCCAACTAAGGTCGCAAGTTCCGTCTTTACAAACATAGTTCTTTGATTTGCTGTTTCCCAAATCCATCGCTCCAACGAACATTCGCAAACTGCGTCGCAAACTTGAGCACTTGAAACGACACCTCTAGAGCTGTAGTTAGAAGCATAGTTCCTGGCTGTGTTCTATTCCCACTTATCCCCCCTATGCCCCATTCATTTAGAACATTCTAACATTCAAAGATGGAATTATTAATAATAAAAAAGCATTAAGTTAATCTCTCATAGGTGTAATTTGCTTTCAAAGTATTTTTACAGTTCAGTTTTAGCGATCTTCATGTTTACTATTGTGCTCCCTTCGCAGTGCACTTTGAAAACATTGATATCATTTTAAACACAGCCTCATGGCGAAAGCTATAGGTATATTTAAAAGCGGAAATTATGTTACAGTACGTCTCCAAAGCTTGTGAAAATAAAAAACACGGCATACGTTAATTCTTTTATTTTATTGTGGGTTATTTATTAAGTATCTCTGCTGTATATGACATGGGTCTGTTGGTTAGAACTTTCTGCTGTGGTTTGCACGTGTCAAATTGTAATTTTTAAAAAATAAATAAACAATATCCTAAATAATAATAATAATAATCATCATCATCATTAATATTATTATTAAAGTAAATATATTTATAATAAATCGCCTCATTATTTATTTATTTATATGATTTATATATGATATTAGAATAGCGTTAACTTTTGTAAGTGATTTTATGTTTTAGAATAGTATATGTAATGTTCAACTTCTCAATAATATTAGTAAAGCAAACACAGGCCCTATATCTGCCGTTTACATTTATTTTAATTAATATGGAAAGCGAGTGCATGTTTTTACCAAAACTAATATTGGATTTTATTTTAAATGCGTGTTTGTGTAAAACAATATAATTTGCACAAAGAAATGATGGGGTTGTTCTCTAAAGAAGTTACTCCACCCCGTTTAGAGCATCACTATGGGCGTTTTACACTATAACTAACGTGGTTCAAGCGATGGATCTGCGACAGAGAAACTACGGGTTTTGGGAAACACTCGTCACTACATCGTTTTTTTGCCAAACGATGCATCGCACTATGATAGTTCAGTCGCGAGTTACGTCGTTGTTTGGGAAACGCACCCCTGACTGATAGCTCCGCCCTAAAGTACTGATAGCAGGGGCGGACAAGCCATCGGGCAATTCTGGCAAATGCCAGAAGAGCCGGACCATTTTTTTAAATGTGGGCCGGTCAGTGTTACATGTGGGCCGGCGAAACTCCCCCAACCCCCCCGCTTATCGGTTTATGATCAACTGCCAGGGCTGAATTTTGGTCCCAGTCCGCCCCTGACTGATAGTATATAATACATGGTGTAGTAATAAAACAGCAACTTTTTATTATCTGTCGGTAACGTTTTTAATAAGAAAATTATCCAAAATCTTTTGAAATTTTTTGAATGAGATGCTAATGGTCTAATCCAATTCAATGATTTATGCTAAGCTAAGCTAAATGTGCTAAATCGACTGAATGGATTCAAAACTTTCAATGGTTGTACACTGTAAATATGTGTTAATGCACAGTTTGCGTATTTAGTGATTCACACAAGTGTTTATTTGCGGTTGTGAATTGCATTATGGGATGTTGATCTCTGCTCTGTCCACTTTTGATGTTGAAAATTCAACTCTACAGTTTAACAAAGTGACTTTTATTGACATTTTAGTCGTTTAGTAGAAATAATATGATGTATAAGAAATAATATCTAGAGAAATACAGTTGAAAGCAGAAGTTTCCACACACTGTATTAAAAGGCACATCACCATTTAAAAAAAATCAGATGTTAATGTGACTAAACTATTTCCTCTTTAGGTAAGTTAGGATGATCACATTTGTTTCTGTTCTGCTTAATAGCAGAATAATGAGAGAGAGATTTTTGAGAAATTGTTATAACTTTTCTTGAAAGTCAAGTTTACATACAATAAGATTATTCTGCCTCTGAAAAAGCTCAGATGATGGTGTCAAGGTTTTGGAAGTTTCTGATTGGCTAATTGACAACATTTGAGTTAATTGGAGGCACAACTGTAGAATAGTATTGAAGGAAAACCTCAAACACATTGCTTCCTTGTGTGACAACATGGGAAAATCAACAAGCCAGAATCAACACAAAAGCCAGATTACAATTTGCTAAATTACACTGGGAAAAAGACTAATGTTTGGAGACATGTCCTGTGGTCTGATGGAACTAAGATTGAACTGTTTGGCCATAATGACCAGTGTTACATTTGGAGGACAAAGGGGAAAGCTTACAAGCCTAGGAACACCATCCCAACTGTGAAGTATGGGGGCGGCAGCATCATGTTGTGGGGCTGTTTTGCTGCAGGAGGGACTGGTCCACTACACAGCATAAATGGCATCATGAAGAAAGAACATTATGTAGAAATACTGAAGCAACATTTTTCAGCCAGGAAATTAAAACTTGACCACAAATGGGTCTTCCAAACAGACCATGACCCTAAGAATACTGCCAAATTAGTTAAAATGTGCTTTAAGGACAACAGAGTGAATGTTTTGGAGTGGCCATCACAAAGCCCTGAAGTCAATCCTATAGAAAATTTGTGGGCAGAGTTGAAAAGCTTGTGCGAGCAAGACAGCCTACAAATCTGACTCAGTTACAGCAATTCTGTCAGGAGGAATGGGCCAAAATTCCTGCAAACTATTGTGAGAAGCTTGTGGAAGGAGACCCAAAACATCTGACCAAAGTTATACAGTTTAAAAGCAAAGCTAAATAAAATACCAAGGAAATGTGTGTAAACTTTTGACTGTCTAGAAATTAATAAGAAATTCTCAAAAAAAATAAAAAATTCTCTCATTATTCTGGTATTTAGCAAATGTAAATGATTTAGGTAATCCTAACGGACCTACAATAGTAAACGTTTAGTATGATTTACCATCAGACATTTTAAAAAATGGTTATGTTCCTTTTTTTTAGTGTATGTAAACTTCTGGTTTCAACTGTACGTCTGTAAAATAACAGAAAATGTGCTGCAGTTTATTACAAGGTTTTATTAGCATAATATACAACACCAAACCAGACATTATAGCACTGCAAACTATTAAACTATGTCAATAAAAGTCATTTTTTCAAACTTTTCAAGGTCAAACATTGTTGGTTGAAAGATCAAGCTCCCATATTGCAATTCAAAAGCAGAAATAAACAGGGAAACAATAAAAACATCAATTACAAAATATGGAAAACTGCTGATTTATTGATACTTTTTTTACAGTGTACCGCTTTAAATATATTGATTATTTCCAAATGATGATGTGCTGTGCATATTCTGACATCACTGATGCTCATAAACCATGACTCAAACACTACGCTAACACGTTGTTACGGTCAGGACTGGGTTTCACCACTGTTACTGGCATCTGCCACAAAACTGTGGCTGAAAACACTAATGAAACCACGATGGCTTTGAAGCAGAGACCCTCGCAATGCATGCAAATGTGTGAACATTTCTCATAAATCATGATGGAATAAACTAATGGAAGGTGTATATGTTGTTCACATGCATGTGGGTGACAAAAGAGATACTCCTAATGGTGTCTGCATCAAATTAAGTGTAAAAAAAGTCATTTTATTTAAATCAAATGCATGCTAAACGTAAATAAGAGTGTTTAATAAATGATGTAAAAATAAAATGGTGAAATAATCATTATTCAGTATCACAGACATATTTCTGTTGAAATAAAAAAAAAGCTAATTCTGGCCTGTACTTTTTAAAAAATATATAGGTTATACGGTATTTTAAAGTGTCCTAATAGTGTGTTGAAAGCAGGTCATTTGCATCTAAGATAAGAAAACATTGTAATTACTCAAAACGTGTATTTAATATTAGAATTGATTTGCAATTAATTTAACATGTTTTTTTAGAGCTTAAAAGGCATAGTTTACCCAAAAATGACAATCCTGTCATCCTTTACTCACCCTTCTGTTGAACACAAAAGAAGATATTTTGAAGAATGCTGAAAACCTGTAACCATTGACTTACACAGCATTTGTTTTTCCTGCTATGGAAGTCAATGTTTATAGGTTTTCAGCATTCTTCAAAGCATCTTCTTTTGTGCTCAACAGAAGAAAGAAACTCATAAAGGTTTATAACCACTTGAGGCAGAGTAAACAATGGATACATTTTCATTTTTTGGTAAACTTTCCATTTAAGGTCTGTAAGCCCCTCCCCCTTCCATTAGCCTTTGAAATGAAGCGCACATTTCAGAGTGTTTGTATGTCATGATAGGTAGGGATTGTGCAAATGAGCTTTTTTGATCATGTTTATGTCCATCTGTAAAAATATAATGACTCGTTTAGCTAATTCAGAGTCAACTCTTTCTTTTGAGAGGCGATATCTTTACTTATCATGCACTTTTTTAAAGAAAGGCTGGCATGAAACTGAAGTTAACAGTGTCCTTTTTCCGCTATCATGACGTATGTCCTAAAATGAGAAAAATAATGTAGGACAGTGCATGATTTTGTTATTTAGGAACCGATTGGATTGTTGGGCAGGGCTAACAAAACCAAGGAAACTTGACAAATGGATGAATTCAGACTGGAAACGAGACACACAGATAGCTCCGCCCTAAAGCACTGGTAGCTCCGCTCTAAAGCCCTGCCCTAAAGAACTGATAGCTCTAGCCTAAATGAATGATAGCTCCACTCTAAAGCGTTGATAGCCCTGCTCTAAAGGACTGATAGACCCTCCCTAAAGAATGAATAGCCCTGCCCTAAAGAACTGATAGCTCCGCCCTAAAAAACTGATAGCTTCACCCTAAATGACTGATAGCCCTCCCTAAATGACCGATAGCCCTGCGCTGAAGAACTGATAGCCCCGCCCTAAAGGACTGATAGACATCCCTCTAAACAACAGATAGCCCCGCCCTAAAGAACTGATTGCTCCGCCCTAAAGGACTGATTGCCCCGCCCTAAAGAACAGATAGCCCTGCTCTAAAAAACTGATAGCTCCGCCCTAAATAGCCGATAGCTCCGCCATAAAGAATAGATAGTCCCGCCCTAAATAGTTAATAGCTTCACCCTAAAGAACTGATAGCTCCACCCTAAAGGACTGACAACTCCGCCCTAAAGCACTGATAGACACGCCCTAAAGGACTGATAGCACCGCCCAAAAGGACTGGTAACTCCAGTTTAAAGGACTGATAGCTCCGCCCTAAAGGACTGATAACCCCGCCGTAAAGAATAGATAGTCCGGCCCTGAATAACTGATAGCTTCTCCCTAAATGACTGATAGCCCCGCCCTAAAGGACCGATAGCCCTGCGCTGAAGAACTGATAGCCCCGCCCTAAAGAACTGTTAGCTCCACCCTAAAGGAATGATAGACCTCCCCTAAAGAACGGATAGCCCCGCCCTAAAGAACTGATAGCTCCGCCCTAAAGAACAGATAGCCCCACCCTGAAGCAGTGATAGCTCCGCCCTAAAGGACTGATAGCTTCAGTTTAAAGGACTAATAGCTCCGCCCTAAAGGACTAATAGCTCCGCCCTAAAGGACTGATAGCTCCAGTTTAAAGGACTAATAGCTCCGGCCTAAAGGACTAATAGCCCCGCCCTAAAGAACAGATAGCTTCACACTAAATGACTGCTAGCCCACATAAAAAAATTATATATATATATACTGTAAATATATAGTGATCATATTAAACTGTAATCCATTAGCATAAATAATTTAAATTTAAAAGCAAGTGGAAATTTGCAAATTGACAGGAAAAATCAGTGCGCTGGTCCAAGATTTTCACAAACTTTTGAACTGATTTAAGATTTTTGATGGCCAATTTTAGTGCCTCAAAACTGATTGTGAACACCTGAAACAAAGCCGGCTCTGCATGTAAACTCACACATTTCTTCCATTCATCCGGCACGCAGCAGAAGAATGCAGGAGCAGATGAGAAGTGTTCGTCAGGGGAGCTCTAAACAACATCTCCGGCTGCATATGTGAATCATGCTCTGCCAAAATGCTAATATGACATGCTTTGGCTTTTGCAACACATATGCTGCAGTTTCAGGCTTTTGCCAAGACACCTAAAGCCGCTCGCTGAGGGTCAGATGGCAGAAGCCCCTGCAAAACAAACACACGACACACAAATAAGGCCTCCGGGGAACATCATTTATCATTATTTATTAAGTGATGCGTCTACGCGGCTTCATAAAAAATGAATGCAGAAGGTCTGAGCCAGATTCACCCTCCAACATTTGACACACAAACCTAGTTTTTGTATTTCGACTGGAGTTTAATAACATTGTGGTTAATAGGAAAGCCCAACGCTCTGAATTTGGCATCATCATATTTGCATGCTGACTCCTGATTGGCTGTTATTGTGCATTTGCATCTGATGGAAGATGGTTTTCCTCATAAAAGCACATTTATTTGCATGTTTTTAATTTTGTATTTTTTACGTTTTTGTTGTTTTTTGCAATTTTATTTTTATTTTTCTTACTTTTGTTTTCAGAATTTCCCTCAGAATTATTTTTTTTTTCATTTTGCAATTCTGACTTTTTTCTCTTGTAATCCCGTTTTTACACCTTATAAATCTCTTTTGTCCTCAGAATTCAGTTTTTACATCTCAGAATTCAGATTTTTTCATTTTAGACTGGAGTTTAATAACATTGTGGTTAATAGGAAAGTCCAACGCTCTATATATGACATCATCATAATTGCATGCTGACTCCTGATTGGCTGTTATTGTGCATTTGCATGTTGAATCTGATGGAAGATGGTTTTTCCTCATAAAAGCACATTTATTCTCATGTTTTTAATCTTGTAGTTTTTATTCTTCTTAGTTTTTAGTTTTTTTTTTTGCATTTCAGAATTCTGACACTTTCCCTAAGAATTCAATTTTCCCCCCTCACAATTCACTTTTTTTAGTAATTTCTTTATTACACCTCAGAATTCGGACACTTTCCATCAGAATTCCGCTTTTTTAGCTTGCAATTTTGACTTTTCTCCCTTGTAATCCCGTTTTTACACCTTATAAATCTCTTTTGGCCTCAGAATTCAGTTTTTACATCTCAGAATTCAGTCATTTTCCCATTTGAGATTGGAGTTTAAAAAGATTGAGGATAATAGGAAAGTCCAACGCTCTATATATGACATCATCATATTTGCATGCTGACTCCTAAATTGGCTTTTATTGTGCATTTGAATATTAAATCTGATGGAAGATGGTTTTTCCTCAAAGTTCTCACTTTTTTTTTTTTTTTTTGCAATTTTATTTTTATTTAAATAAAGCAATGATAGCTTCGTCCTAAAGGACTGATAACTCTGGCATAAAAGCACTGATAGCTCCGCCCTAAAGGACTGATAGCCCCGGCCCCTAAGGAACTGATAGCCCCGCCCTAAAGGACTGGTAGCTCCGCCGTAAAGGACTGATAGCCATCCTCTAAAGGACTGATACCTCCGGTCTAAAGGACTGATAGCTCCACCCTTAAAGCACTGATAGCCACGCCCTAAAGGACTGATAGTTCCGCCCTAAAGTGTTGATAGCTCAGACCTAAAACACTGATAACTCCGGCCTAAAGGACTGATAGCCAAGCCCTAAAGGACTGATAGCTCCGGCCTAAAGGACTGATAGCCACGCCCTAAAGGACTGATAGCTCCGGCCTAAAGAACTGATAGCTCTGCCCTAAAGGACTGATAGTTCCGCCCTAAAGTCTTGATAGCTCAGACCTAAAACACTGATAACTCCGGCCTAAAGGACTGATAGCCAAGCCCTAAAGGACTGATAGCTCCGGCCTAAAGGACTGATAGCCACGCCCTAAAGGACTGATAGTTCCGCCCTAAAGTCTTGATAGCTCAGACCTAAAACACTGATAACTCCGGCCTAAAGGACTGATAGCCACGCCCTAAAGGACTGATAGCTCCGGCCTAAAGAACTGATAGCCACGCCCTAAAGGACTGATAGTTCCGCCCTAAAGTCTTGATAGCTCAGACCTAAAACACTGATAACTCCGGCCTAAAGGACTGATAGCCACGCTCTAAAGGACTGATAGCTCCGGTCTAAAACACTGATAGCTCTGCCCTAAAGCACTGATAGCCACGACCTAAAGGACTGATAGCTCCGGCCTAAAACACTGATAGCTCCGCCCTAAAGCACTGATAGCCACGACCTAAAGGACTGATAGCTCCAGTCTAAAGAACTGATAGCCCCGCCCTAAAGGACTGATAGCTCCGCCCTAAAACACTGATAGCCACGCCCTAAAACACTGAAAGCTCTGCACCAAAGGATTGATAGCCCCACACTAAAAAATTATATATATATAATAAGTGATCACTTTAAACTATAATTCATTAGCATAAATTATTTCAAATTAAAAGTTAAAAATAGCAAATTGACAGGAAAAATCAGTGCACAGTTCATCATATTTGCAAAAGCAAAGCGGAAGCATTTCTATTCTACAGTTGAAGTCAGAATTATTCACCCCCCAATTTATTTTCTTCTCTTTTTTAAATTTTTCCCAAATTATGTTTCACAGATTCAGGAAATTTTCACAGTATGTCTGATAATATTTTTTCTTCTGGAGAAAGTCTTATTTGTTTTATTTCAGCTAGAATAAAAGCAGTTTTTAATTTTTTAAACACCATTTTAAGGACAATATTATTAGCCCCTTTAAGCAATATATGTTTTCAATAGTCTACAGAACAAACCATCATTATACAATAACTTGCCTAATTCCCCTAACCTGCCTAGTTACCCTAATTAACCTAGTGAAGCCTTTAAATGTCACTTTAAGCTGTATAGAAGTGTCTTGAAGAATATCTAGTCTAATATTATTTACTGTCATCATGACAAAGAGAAAATAAATCAGTTATTAGAGATGAGTTATTAAAACTATTATGATTAGAAATGTGTTGGAAAATTCTTCTCTCTGTTAAACAGAAATTCGGGAAAAAAATAAACAGGGGAACTAATAATTCAGAGGGGCTAATAATTCAGACTTCAATTGTATATACTCAGCTTGCATCATTATAATCCACTTCTAGATCTACACAAAGAGACTCCTAGCAACCTAGTTTGACAGATGAGGACTGGAATGAGGCTATATATAGAATCTACAGATCCTCTATTTGTGCTAGACATAACCTTCAATTTAAAGTGGTGCATAGACTTCATCTTTCCAAGGCCAAGCTGGCAAGGATGTATTCCGCTGTTGACCCCACCTGTACAAGAAGCAAACAGTCCCCTACTACTTTAGACCATGTGTTTTGGTTATGTCCCAGATTATCTGCATTTTGGTCAAATGTTTTTTTTTTTATTATCTTTTACTCCAGAATGTTTTGTAAAGATGTTTGTGCAAATCTCTTAACCGCTGTCTTTGGTATTGTATATGAAAAGAACAATTTGTCAAAAGTGAATCAGACTGCATTGCCTTCTCTTCTGGCAAGACGCTTGATTTTAATTCATAGAAAACAATCATTTCCCCCTTCTGTTAAACAGTTGCATTTCCTTTATTTGGAAAAAATAAGACTTAATTTAAATGGTTCCGGGTCCAAGTTCACTGCCATGTGGCGTCCTATAAATTACTTCCAAAGCCAAATGTAATTGTAAGTGGACAAAATAATGCTGATGCTGTCAGGTTTTGCATGTATTGTACTAATGTTGTCTTCATTTTTCGGCTTTGTTTATACAGTGCATCTGGAAAGTATTGATAGCGCTTCATTTTTCCACATTTGTTTATGTTACAGCCTTATTCCAAAATGGAATAAATTGATTTATTTCCTCAACATTCTACACACAATCCCCCATAATGACAATGTGAACAAAGAGTTTTTGAAATTGTTGCAAATTTATTAAAAACAAAAGCTGAAAGATCACATGTACATCAGTATTCACAGCCTTTGCTCAATACTTTGTTGATGCGCCTTTGGCAGCGATTACAGCCTCAAGTCTTTCTGAATATGATGCCACACCTCTCTTGAATAAGCTCGGCACACCTGTCTTTGGGAATTTTTGCCCATTCCTCTTTGCAGAACCTCTCAAGCTCTATCAGGTTGGATGGGAAGCGACGGTGTACAGCCATTTTCAGATCTCTCCAGAGATGTTCAATAGGATTTAGATCTGGGCCACTCAAGCACATTCACTGAGTTGTTGTGAAGCCACTCCATTGATATTTTGGCGGTGTGCTTTGGGTCATTGTCCTGCTGGAAGATGAAGCGTCGCCCCAGTCTGAGGTCAAGAGCACTCTGAAGCAGGTCTTCATTCAGGATGTCTCTGTACATTGCTGCATTCATCTTTCTCTCTATCCTGACTAGTCTTCCAGTTCCTGCTGCTGAAAAACATCCCCACAGCATGATGCTGCCACCACCATGCTTCACTGTAGGGATGGTATTAGCCTGGGGATGAGCGCTGCCTGGTTTTCTCCAAACGTAACGCCTGGCATTCACTCCAAAGAGTTCAATTTGAGTCTCATCAGACCAGAGAGTTTAGTTTCTGATGATCTGAGAGTCCTTCAGATGCCTTTTGGCAAGTTCCAGGTGGGGAGTGTCTTCAGTCTGGCCACTCTACCATACAGGCCTGATTGGTGGATTGCTGCACAGATGGTTGTCCTTCTGTAAGGTTCTCCTCTCTCCACAGAAGATCGCTGGAGCTCAGACAGAGTGACCATCGGGTTATTGATCACCTCCCTGACTAAGGCCCTTCTCCTCGATCACTCAGCTTAGATGGCCGGCCAGCTCTAGGAAGAGTCCTGGTGGTTTAAACATCTTCCTCTTACGGATGATGGAGGCCGCTGTGCTCATTGGAACTTTCAGAGCAGCAGAAATGCTTCTGTAACCTTCCCCAGCCTTGTGCCTCCAGACAATCCCGTCTCTGAGGTCTACAGACAATTCCTTTGTCTTCATGCTTGGTTTGTGCTTTGACATGCACCGTCAACTCTGGGCCCTTATATAGACAGGTGTATGCCTTTTCAGATCATGTCCAATCAGCTGAATTGACCACAGGTGAACTCCAATGAAGCTGCTGAAACATCTCAAGAATGATCAGTGGAAACAGAATGAAGCTGAGCTCAATGTAGAGCTTCACGCCAAAGGCTGTCAATACTGATGTACATGTGATTTATCAGCTTTTATTTTTAATAAATTTGCAACAATTTCAAAAACTCTTTGTTCACATTGTCATTATGGGGGATTGTGTGTAGAATGTTGAGGACATAAATGAATTTAATCCATTTTGGAATAAAACTGTAACATAAAAACATGTGGAAGAAGTGAAGCGCTATCAATACTTTTGTACACAATGTTAAAGCAGAGTGTTTATATGTATGTTGTGTTGTTAGTTATGTTAATTAGTGAATGTAGGTTTTTTAAATATTTAAATGCATTAAAAAAAGAATTAAGCTGAGTTTTTGACTTTTTCTTCTTTCAGAATTTCCCCCCATAATTCAGTTTTCCAGAATAGTGAGATATAAAGTCTGTGTCTTCAATAGATTGATCATGTTTCTAATGTTTACACTCTTAAATCCTGCATTTCCATCAGTAAAGTCCATCTAATTCAGATGCTTTGGTTTGTTCAGTGTATTCCAGCATCATCCGCCTTCACTCAGACAACAAAAAGCGACTTTATCATCGCGCTCTGAATTCACACTGTCTCCCAAAACATGTGTGTGTGTGTGTGTGTGTGTCTCCTCGTTCTCTTTTCATCAGCCCATCCCCCGCTCTTGCAGATTAGAATTCATTAGCAATCAAAGAGCCTCTGTGGAACTCCTGCTCTTAATTACCCACTCATTTGCATTTTTGCATATTAATGACTGCAGAGTTTGCCGTCTGACTGCGGCAGCGAGCAAGGGCTTAAAGTCACCCTGTGTTGTTTAAATTTTGTATTCTCACACGACGACTGCAGGGCAAAACACCCAGAAATCAGTGGAAAGCAGATGCGACCCTGAACGCAGGTCAGCGTCCAATCACAGAGCGGGTCAGAAACAGTCACGCTTTCAGCCACAGATGCCAGAAAACGTGAGAAAAGAGAGTTATGACTCATGCACGACTCTGTGTTTGTCTCGATTTACACTGCAAACACTGCTGAAGTCACAATTACTAGCCGGAATTAAAGACTACATGGGAAATGTTGGAAAAATCAGGCATCCAAATTTATTTATATACAAAGATTTACATAATACACAGCTGAAGTCTGACTTATTCGCCCTCCTGTTCAATTTTAAACCCCCCAATTTCTGTTTAACACATTTCTTAACATAATATGTTTAATAACTGAATTCTTTTCTCTTTGCTATGATGACAGCACATAATATTGTATTAGTTAATTATCAGCATACTAGTATATAGCTTAAAGTGACATTTAAAGGCTGAACTAGGTTAAAGTTAGTGTAATTAAGTCATAATATAACAGTGACTTGTTCTGTAGACAATTGAAAACAAATATTGATTAAGGGGGATAATAATATTGACCTTAAAATGGTGTTTAAAAAATTAAAAACTGCTTTTATTCTAGCCGAAATAAAACAAATAATACTTTCTCCAGAAGAAAAAATATTATAGGAAATACTGTGAAAATTTCCTGAATCTGTTCAACATCATTTGGGAAAAAATTCACCGGCAGGAATCATTTTAACTTGAACTGTCTGTCAATATTCTCAACCCTCCCAGTGCAATCCAGATATACTGTTTTTACATAATCTGTTTACACTAGTTATTTTTCAGTAGTTACTTCATTCATTCATCAATTTTCCTTCAGCTTAGTCCCCTATTTATCAGCGGTCGCCACAGCAGAATGAACCGCCAACTATTCCTGCATATGTTTCACACAGCAGATGCCCTTCCAGCCGCAACCCAGTATTAGGAAACACCCATACACACTCATTCAACCACATACACTACGGCCAGTTTAGCTTATTCAATTTCCCTATAGCGCATGTGTTTGGACTGTGGGGGAAACCGGAGCACCCGGAGGAAACCCATGCCAACACGATGAGAACATGCAAACTCCACACAGAAACACCAACTGACCCAGCCGGGACTCGAACATGCGACCTTCTTGCTTTGGGGCCATAGTGCTAAGCACTGAGACACCGTGCCGTCACAGTTTTAGTAGCAATTTCTCATTATTATGACTGTGATTTTTAGAATTATTCATTTATTCATTTTCCTTTGGCTTAGTCTCTTTATTAATCAGAGATCGTCACAGCGGAATGAACCGCCAACTATTCCAGCATATAGTTGAAGTCAGAATTATAAGCCCCCGTTTATTTTTTTCCTCAATTTCTGCAGAGAGGTTTTTTCAACACATTTCTAATCATAATAGTTTTAATAACTCATCTCTAATAACTGATTTATTTTATCTTTGCCATGATGACAGTAAATAATATTAGACTAGATATTTTTCAAGACACTTCTATACAGCTTAAAGTGACATTTAAAGGCTTAACTAGGTTAATTAGGTTAACTAGGCAGGTTAGGGTAATTAGGCAAGTTATTGTATAACGATGGTTTGTTCTGTAGACTATTGAAAAATTATATAGCTTAAAGGGGCTAATAATATTGACCTTAAAATGGGGTTTAAGAAATTAAAAACTGCTTTTATTCTAGCCGAAATAAAACAAGTAAGACTTTCTCTAGAAGAAAAAATATTATCAGACATACTGTGAAAATTTCCTAAATCTGTGAAACATCATTTGGGAAATATTTAAAAAAGAGAAAAAAAAATACAAAGAGGGGCGAATAATTCTGACTTTAACTGTATGTTTTACACAGAGGATGCCCCTCCAGCTGCAACCCAGTACTGAAAACACCCATACACACTCATACACTACGAGCAATTTAATCTTGTATCATCTTGTAGTTCTCATGTTTGTCCTCAGATTTCAGGTTTTTGTTTTGCATTTGAGAATTCTGACAGTTTCCTCCAGAATTCAGTTTTGTTTCCTCACACTTCACCTTTCCCCTGTAATTATATTGTTAAAAGAATTCTGTTTTTACATTTGTGAATTCTGACAATTTCCCTCAGGATTCCTTCTTTTCATCTGAATCTGATGGAAGATGTTTTTCCCCCATAAAAAGTCAAATTAAATAAATTTTAGGTTTTTAACCTTCCAATTTTGACGTTTTTCTTTGTATTCTTACATTTCACTTTTCTTTTTTTTAGTTCCTTTTGCCATCTCAGAATTCAGATCTCAAAATTCTGCTGTTTTGCATTTCAGAATTTTTTCAAAGGTCCTTTTATAGTCCCTTATTTATCAGAGGTAGCCACAGCGGAATGAACCACCAACTATTCCACCATATGTTTTACACAGCGGATGCCCTTCCAGCCGCAACCCAATACTGGGAAACACCCATACACACTCATTCACACACACTCTCATACACTACAGCCAGTTTAGTTTATCAATTCCCCTATAGCGCATGTGTTTGAACTGTGGGGGAAACCGGAGCACCCGGAGGAAACCCACACCAACACGGGGAGAACATGCAAACTCCACACAGAAACGCCAACTGACCCAGCCAGAACTCAAACCAGCAACCTTCTTGCTGTGAGGCCACAGTGCGAACCACTGAGCCACTGTTCCGTCACCATTTTAGTAGCAATTCCTCATTAATATGACTGTGACTTTTAGAATTAATCATTTATTTATTAATTTTCCTTCAGCTCAGTACCATTTTATCAGGGGGTCGTCACAGAGGAATGAACCACCAACTATTTCAGCATATGTTTTACACAGTGGATGCCATTCTAGCCGCAAACAATTACTGGGAAACATTGATACACACACACACTCATACACTACGCTCAACTTAGTTCATCAGTTCCCCTATAGCGCATGTGTTTGGACTGTGGGGGAAACCGGAGCACCCGGAGGAAACCCACACCAACACGGGGAGAACATGCAAACTCCACATAGAAATTCCAGCTGACCCAGACTCAAACCAGCGACCTTCTTGCCCTTTCTTTAAATTTTTTAAATATAAAAAAATTGTATGTCAAAAATAAAAGAGGTCACACTTTACAATAACGCTTCATTAGTTACAAAAAATGAACGACTTTATAATATTTTTGCATTAATCTTGACGAACAGAAACACTCGTACATTCAAATTCAAACAAATTATTGCAAAAACTTTATATTTTTAATGTTGTTCTTGATTTTTCCTGTTTATTAAAGTTTAATTTAACATGTTTCCCCACCATATTTAATTGTGTGCATTAATTTTTAGACTGTGATCTTCAGTTTTTTATAGATTAGTTGATCAGTTTTGTTACAGACTAATCCAGTGTATATGCACAAATATAATACCGCGAAGCATCCTGGAGGAAATATGAATGTAAAAGATTGGTGAGATTTGTGAGGGATGAACTCCTCTATGCTCAGCAATTTATATACATATGCGTCTGTACCGCCCCCTGATGGACAAATCAGATCCTGCATCTCTCTTTGTGTATTTATATTGTTAACAGTGCAAAAACACACAACATACAGTAAACAGATCAGATCATACAACATATGATGAACACAGAACACATAGCAAAAGACAGAAATGAAAATAATAAACAGCGCTAACAATCATAATAATGTTGGTAATATTAAAGCACATGGTAAAAATGCTGGCTTCCACACAATTCCTTTAAGTTGTCCCAACACAAATTAATGAAGTTAATTGTTTTTGCAATTTCAAGTGGATTGAACCTAAAACAATTAAACTGTCCTCAAAATAAAACAGTCAAATGGCTAAGGAAAACTCAAAGTGTGATAGGAGATGATTCGAGATGCAGACCTGGTGCAGTGCAATCTGAGCTGCATCCAATGCCCACCCGTCACAGTGACGTCACTCACTCCATTGAGTGCATTGTGTCTGACAATGCATCGCTGAGTAATGCAATCTCAGCTTGCATCATAAAGGCTGCCTCCAGATACTATTGGATGATTCCCACCCTCTGAAGTAGTGAAGTGCGATACCACTGGTTTCCTATCCGATCTGATACCAAGTAAAATGAAGGCGAGTATCGGCGATATTGATCCGATACTGCCCAAAAATGACTGTTTGGGAAATTAAAGAAACAAGTAGTGTACTTAAAAGTGTCACTTCACACTGAATACGAGACATATTACGGGTTATTCTTTTTTTTTATTGTTCATTGATGAAGAATTATCATACCAAAAAAGAGCCAACGTACATATTTATTGACAACATCTGAGCATGTATATGTTAAAACGCCTGCCTGAACATCTTAACAAAACATTCACACTTTTTGGTTTAGTGACATGTTAATCCGGTCCAGGGACGTGCAGAGACCTTTTAAGGGGCAGGGGCTCAAGTGGAAAAAAAGGGCACTTTTTATTAAGTGGAGTTTATTTATAAACTAATTTCGAGAGGATCACGTGCTTAAGATTGCTAGCGGCTGGACCCACATTATCCAAATCACCATGCACCAATCAGATGATCCCTTAACTACTATAAATATCCCGGGTTCCATATCACCGCTATCTTCGCTTTGAAGAATCCCCCCTTCCACCCCTACTCCTTCCCGTTTCTAGATGGGTGACACGGTGGCCCAGCGCTTAGCGCTGTTGCCTCACAGCAAGAGTGTCAATGGTCCTAGGCTCTACCTAACCAGCGGGCATTTTCTGTGCGGAGTTTGCATGTTCTCCCCGTGTTCACGTGGGTTTTCTCCGGGTCCTCCGCTTTTCTCCCACCGATTAAAAACACGCAACCTAAATTTGATCGATCAACCTTATAGACTTGCTCCCTATGTAGTACCAATCTCGTTAAAGAGAACTACTATCTGCTCTTCAACACTACGGAGGGGGAGTTCTCGAGATCTACCTGAGCTCGATCTCCCCTCTCGCCTTGCAACGGGAGGGAGCCCCGGGCTCGAGGATCTCATGAGCTCAGGGCTCTCTCCCGGGACAGCATGCCAAACAAGCTTATTATTAATCATCAGCTAAGTGTGAACTCTTGAAATAATAATTGTACTTTAATAAATAAAATATATTAAAGGCGATTTCCTCCTAAATTCACTATATACTCACCCTTAAAAGGATAGTTCATTAAAAACTAATAATTCTGTCACCATTTACTCACCTTTTACTTGTTCCAAACCTGTTTGACTTTTTTCTTCTGTTGAACACAAAATAACATTTTGAAGAAAGCAGGAAACCTGTAACCATTGACTTTCATGGTATTTGTTTTTCCTACTCTAGAAGTCAGTGATTTCAGGTTTATAGCTTTCTTTAAAATATATATTTTTAATACGTCTTTAATACAATCTTACGTTAAATTTGAGCCTCAGGTAGTCTTTTGTTAACCGTTACTCACCTCCACACAATGAAGATGAATGACGGATGAATTTACATCGGCAGTTCTGTTGATCATATCGTGCTGCTGTAACGGAGGTCAGCTAGTAATGTTTGTTTTACACACACTCCGTCTGCAGTGTGTGTATGGGATAGACTGTAAAGCTACGGCCCGGATGCAGTCCGTGTGCAGTGCGGATGCAGGAGTTGGCATAAGCACTGATAGATGTTACTCCACTGTTGACCCCTTACTTTTGAGGACAGAGTAACAATGTAAATAGAGTCTTCGATGGAGCATCCGCCTCGCATGTGGTTGTTCTTTTCAAATCGTCAGTTCGAGGCTCGCTTGGAGCGGCTAGACTAAAACCAAGATATACTTTAAAATTTAGTTTTTTTTTATTGTCTGACAGGGAAAGGGGTCCTTAAATAGAACACGCATTAACTTATACTTATACTTATATAAAATTATTATTAGTATTTAAAAAGTAATTATTATCACCAGAAAAAAAGGGCACTTTCTCTCCAGGAGAAAAAGGGGCAGGGGCTCAAGCACCCAAAGCCCCCACCTCTGCACGTGCCTGATCCGGTCCCCTTGAATATTTTGAACCTTTTTCCGTTGTTTTATCATTGCCACAAAAACCCAAGCCCCCCAAATACAGCCACATCGCCACATTTTCTCCCTCTGTACCTGGATAGTGCCTGCCTGCAGCACCTAAGGACTTTGAAAGCGATGTCTGTCTTGCCTGTGATCTGCAGTTGTACAGTGCCATATTACGCACATGACTTTGCAGGCGGAAGAACAAGTAGTTCCGACTAAGTTGGCATTATTCAGAGAAACCAAGGTAATTGTGGTTACTTTCCGCTGTACTTCTATTTCCAATAAACTACACATTTGCTCCAAAAAACTGAAATATCGATATTTTGATAAGATAATCGATTCTAGAATATACAAAGCTGGTCTCGGAGATATCGATATTTTAGTATCGATCCACACATCACTACTCTGAAGTGTTTTTTTTTTGTTCTGTTGCCCTCTGGAAGAAGGTTTAGAAGCATTAAATGCTCAAAATTCACCTTCGTTCCTGAGGCAATACGGCTTTACAACCTTACATTTTAGCAAGCTCTAAATTGTTTAATATATAGGTATTTAATATAACCTTCCTATGTTTTTTTAATACTATTTACGAGGTTATTATGAAGCATGCTGGACTGTGTTTTTTAATATTGTTTATAAGTGATTTGTCTCTTTATGTGTTTGTTGTGTCATGAAATGCCACTGCCCTAATTTAATTGCACCGATCGGATTAATAGAGTTGTTAAACTTACTTAAACTTAACAAAATAAATCTCAAGAAGTGTGTTGATTCAGCTCGTTTTAAATAAGTAGTTTTACCAAGCAGCAAAATATGTTTTTTGATTGTGTAGTAATTAGCATTCCTAGTCATAATAGTACAACTAATGACTCCATGGCTTTTCCAAGACGTTTCCAGAACTTTCAAGTACATTTTCATGACGTAATGTTTCATGTAATGTCTACATTACATGTTTTAAAATTTGCTGACGATTCTGTAATTGTTAGTTTGTTAAGTGAGGAAGACTCCACGCATGGTCCTGTAATTGATTATTTTTCCAGCTGGTGTCAGGAGGCTTTCTTACAGGTGAATATTCTTAAGACTAAAGAGATGACTATTGATTGTAATTCTAAGAGAAGACTGAGGGTAAGCAAACAAGTTTTAATGGAGTGGGTGTTGAGAGTGTGGATCAGTATAGGTATTTGGGAACTGTTTTAGATAATAAATTGTCCTTTTCTGTTAATACTAATATTTTGTGTAAGAAGGGGCAACAAAGACTATACTGCTTACAGAAATTAAGATCTTTTAATATAGATAAATCACTCATGTGCATGTTTTACAGTTCATACATTCAGTCACTGTTATCCTTTTCTTTGCTTTGTTGGTTCAATTCTCTAAGTGTGAAAAATAAGAGTTGTTTGGAGAAAATTGTGAACCTAGGAGGGAAAATAACAGGGAGAAAACAGATGAGCATGGCTCAGTTATACCATAGACAAGTTTTGAGTAAAGCTCTGAGTATTCTGTCAGATGATTCCCATCCTATGCACCACAAGTTTTATCTTCTCCCTTTTGGTATTCGATATAGAACTCCTTTTAGTAAAACAAATCGGTTTAAACTTTCATTCATCCCCTCAGCTGTAAAGTTTTTAAATTTAGGGTAAAATTGTATTGTACAATGTGCTTTTGTGTATTATGTGTGACATGCTTGTATGCTGCAACCAAATTGCCTTCGGGAAATGAATAAAGACTGACTGACTGACTGACTGACTGACATATACATGATAAATAATAAGAAAGACAACAACGTTCAAATGTATTACAGCATATCATAGAGCACGCAACAATCTATTGTGTTTAAATGTGTTTTTATATCTATGTTATATTGATTTTGATAACGCTTACACAGCACTAACAATGTGAGAGCAAGTTTTTGGCCATGGACAGAAAAGACAACTAACCTATATTTAAAGGGCACCTAGGTTACCCCTTTTTCCAGATTTAATACAAGTCTTTTGTGTCCCGAGAATGTGTCTGTAAAGTTTCAGCTCAAATCACCCATCAGATTATTGATTATAGCTTTCACTAGTTTGTATTTTATAGCTCTCAACAGCTTTTTGCTGTTTTTGTGTACTGCGCCTTTAATGCTGCGTTCACACCAGACGCGGAACGCGCGGCTAAATCGCACTATTCGCGAGTAAATAGACGCGTGAACATTTGAGTTTACTCACTTCATTCGCGCGTCAAATTCACTTCAGAACAGACGCGGATTTGCGTCATGGGCAGGGCTTCTGTCTGCTCGGTGAATGTAGCTTCGTTGCTAAATGGCTAACATGGATTTTATTGATAAAATAACTGTGTTTATGTGCTTTATGAAGGCTGTAAAACAGCGTCGATACGTTTGGAGCAGTGTCTGAGTCCACTAGATACTTTCAGAGGTGCACCCAGCTCTGTGAGCTCATAAACTCCTCCAGAAACTGTACCTGGATGACGGAGGCTTTCAGCGGTGCTTCTGACTGAGCCGAGCCCAGTTTGATGAACTGTTGTCGGTGTCGGCTGGAGGCTTTCCCCCGGACACCAACAACAGGTGCTACATAACAATCATGCCCCCACAAGAGCAAGCTCCTGATTGGTTAACGCGGCGCGAATGTCCGCACAAGTTCAGATATTTGAACTCGAGCGATTCGCGCGTCAAACGCTCAATTCGCGCATATCGCGACGTGCCATTCGCGTCATTCGCGCGTATCGCTCCGCAGGATGCCTATTCGTGCGTTTGCATTGACTTAACGTGTAAATCACTCGCGCTTGACGCTTCTTCCGCGTCTGGTGTGAACGCAGCATAATGCTGCGTTCATACCAGACGCGGAACGCGCGGCTAAATTGCGCTATTCGCGAGTAAATAGACGCGTGAACATTTGAGTTTACTCGCTTCATTCGCGCGTCAAATTCACTTCAGAACAGACGCGGATTTGCGTCATGGGCAGAGCTTCTGTCTGCCCGGTGAATGTAGCTTCGTTGCTAAATGGCTAACATGGATTTTATTGATGAAATACCTGTGTTTATGTGCTTTATGAAGGCTGTAAAACAGCGTCGATACGTTTGGAGCTGTGTCTGAGTCCACTAGATACTTTCAGAGGTGCACCCAGCGCTGTGAGCTCATAAACTCCTCCAGAAACTTAACCTGGATGACTGGGGCTTCCAGTGGTGCTTCTGACTGAGCCAAGCCCAGTTTGATGAACTGTTGTCGGTGTTGGCTGGAGGATTTTCCCCAGGACACCAACAACAGGTGCTACGTCACAATCATGCCCCCACAAGAGCAAGCTCCTGATTGGTTAACGCAGCGCGAATGTCCGCAGAAGTTCAGATATTTGAACTCGCGCAATTTGCGCGTTAAGCGCGTCAAACGCTCAATTCGCCCGTATCGCGTCATTCGCGTCATTCGCGCCGCAGGATGCCTATTCGCGCGTTTGCATTGACTTAACATGTAAATCACTCGCGCTTGACGCTTCTTCCGCGTCTGGTGTGAACGCAGCATTAGGCTAGTCCTCCCCGCCCACCGTTCCCACGTGCCTGTCAGCATGCCTCAGTCTCCGCCCTCGGCTGCCTCAGACAACTGACAGACATAAAAGAAGCAGATCTCACGTAACGTTTGTGAGGAAAAACTACAGTAAGAACTTTACCAATGAGAATTTAATGCATTTGTTGTGGAGCTGCAACGACGAGTCACACACAATGTCATTACAAAGTTCACACACACACACACACACACGCACACGCACACGCACACACACACACACACACACACACACACACACACACACACACACACACTGCACGAGACTTTTATGCCCGCTTTGAAAGAGACAATAAAGAACCCTACACCAGGATCACTTCCTCAACCGACCACTCACCTATCACACTCACCTCCTCAGAAGTCCACACCGCACTGAGTCGGATCAATGTGCGTAAGGCTGCTGGACCAGACGGTATTCCTGGGCGCGTCCTCAAAGCATGTGCAGAACAGCTCGCTGGGGTATTCACAGACATTTTCAACCTGTCCCTTAACCTAGCAGCTGTGCCAACATGCTTTAAAACCAGCTCTATTGTGCCAGTGCCGAAACACTCCAGCCCAACATGCCTGAATGACTACCACCCTGTAGCACTCACACCCATCATCATGAAGTGCTTCGAGCGGTTGGTCCTGGCACATCTGAAAGACTCTCTGCCATCCACACTGGACCCACATCAGTTTGCCTACCGTGGCAACAGGAGCACAGAAGATGCAGTCTCCATAGCACTGCACTCTGTACTCACACACCTGGACAATAAAAACACTTATGCACGAATGCTGTTTGTTGACTTCAGCTCAGCATTCAACACTGTCATACCCTCTAAGTTAATGATCAAACTTCGAGACCTGGATATCGACACGTCTCTCTGCAACTGGGTTATGGACTTTCTGACTAACAGACCTCAGAATGTGAGATCAGACCACATCTGCTCCTCCACCGTCACACTCAACACTGGTGTACCACAGGGCTGTGTGCTGAGCCCCTTCCTCTACTCCCTTTTTACCATCGACTGTAGGCCTGTGAACAGTCTAACACCATCATCAAATTTGCAGATGACACCACAGTGATTGGTCTAATCAGCAACAATGATGAGACTGCCTACAGGGAGGAGATACAGCATCTGGCCACTTGGTGCACCGACAATAATCTGCTCCTTAACACCGACAAGACCAAGGAGCTCATTGTGGACTTCAGGAAGGGACGAACAGGCTCACATGATCCCATCCACATCAATGGGATGGCCGTCGAGCCTGTCTCATCCTTCAAGTTCCTGGGGACCCACATCTCAAAGGACCTTTCCTGGACCACCAACACCTCCAGCCTGGTCAAGAAGGCTCACCAGCGCCTATTTTTCTTAAGGCAACTTAAGAAGAACCAGCTGTCATCAGCCGTCTTGGTGAACTTCTACCGCTGCACAATAGAGAGCATCCTGACGAACTGTGTCACAGTCTGGTATGGAAGCTGCTCTGTTGCGGAGCGTAAGGCACTGCAGCGGGTGGTGAAAACTGCCCAACGCATCACAGGGACCACACTGCCAGCCATAGAGGACATCCAGAGGAAACACTGTCTGGGCCGAGCACGCAGTATTCTTAAAGATTCCTCTCACCCTGCTCACAGACTGTTTTCTCTCCTGCCTTCTGGCAGGCGCTTCAGGCTCCCCTGGACAAAAACCAGCAGACTAAGGAACAGCTTTTTTCCCAGAGCTGTCTCCCTTTTGAACTCTGCCCCCCACTGACTCTTTGCCCCCCTGATACACCCCCACTCTCATAACTCGGACTCCTCATAATCACTGCACTATTTAACATTTGCACATTTAAAAATTGCACATATTCATTGCACTGATTCATTTATTTTAACTGTACATACCCACTGGACATTTGTAATTATGTACACACACACTGTACATATACATTTGTAATTGTTTATATATCTGCACACTTCTGATTATTAATAGCAACCTGTACATATATCCATCTATTGTAAATCTCTGTTCATAGCTAACACATCCTGTATATAATGTTCATAGCACATCCATCTGTAAATATCACCACAGTTTTTCTATAACTGCACTTTATAACTTATACCTATATCCTGCACTTGCTGCTATTGCACTCCTGGTTAGACCTAAACTGCATTTCGTTTCCTTGTACTTGTACATGTGTAATGACAATAAAGTTGAATCTAATCTAATCTAAAAATCTAATCTAATTTAGCTTTGCACTGTCTTTTGCATGCAGGATACAGGTTAATATCCACTGCTGTATGGATATCTGTTACGTTAATGTACAAAATAAACCTGATTTAACGTCCACAAAACGGGATTGAAGCATCTTCTTGTATAATTGTTCTGACACGTGGCTATGGTGATGAAGTAAATCGCTGTAATTCATTACACACATGCACTGTTTTATAACATTTTAAACTTGTCAAACTCACTCTTGATCACATTTGATGATGATTGATGATCCTAGCAAACTGGACAGACCTTTTATTCCCGGTTGCTTTGCGCACGTCCTGTCTTGTTGATAGGATTATAAACGTTACTATGGAGACATGTTAATACGCAGCTGTCAATCAATTCGGTGGGCGGGGAAACCGCACTCCTACGTCAAGTTGTGGTCTGTTTTAAAACCGCTCCAATTGGTCCACCGTTTTTATGCTGTTAATTGAAAAAAAAAAAAAAAAAAAAGGACTGAGTGTGTTTATATCAGCCCAATATGACGGTCTACACACTATACCTACACATATGTCTGTCCAAACAGCTTGAAAAGTAGATTTTTCACCATAGGTGTCCTTTAAGTCAGGGCTGCACAATATATTGTTTTAGCATTGATATCGCAATGTGTGCATCCGGAATAGCCACATCGCAGGATATGCAATGTTGGGATTATAGTGAAAAATCCTGCGTCCATTACAATGGACATCACATGACATCCCATGTTTTTTTCACTTCCGGAGCATTTCACCAAATTTTAAGCCTACAGTCCTTGAGAGTGGACATTTTTCATCCAATCAAATGGCAGTAAGGCTCTGCATGATGTAATTTTAAAAAAATCTACTGAACTAAAAAGCAGCATGGCAGCACTTCATTCCAAACACAGAAGTAAGCCACATTTACATGGTTTTATTCAGATGTATTGATATATTTGCAGATAATTCGTAGATTGTATGTAAAAAAAGAGGGATTTAACTTACTAATTAAAGTTACTTTTTAATTAGAGTTTAATCATAATGGAGTAAAAGTTGATCATCTGCATGCATTTTTAAAGAGATAGTCCACCCAAAAATGACTTACCATTTTCATTACACCCTTCACATGTTTCAAACATTCTTTTTTTAAATGAACACAAAAATAATATAATTGAATAACTCCTATAGTATTGAAACAAGTGAAGTGTGAGTAAATAGTGAGTGCATTTTAATCTTTGAGTGAACTGTCCCTTTAAGGCCTGTGACTGTGTGAACATTTCAATATTTCAGTTTAAACCATCCGGCCACAGGAAATGTTTTGTAACTTTAATAAAGATTAAATAATACACAATGAAGACTATGCAGTGTTGATTATTCAAAATCTGTACCTGAATAGTGAATACCTGAACACTATATTTCACTTTTATCTTTACTGTATTTTATTGATCTTGATGGGGAATTTATTGTGTCTTGATGAATTTTTGTTGAATTTATTACTCTCATTTATATGTTTATTTGAGTGATTTCAGTATTATTATTATTTATCTATCTATTGTATTATTACCCATACCTGTGGCATTATTTATGTGTGCTTTGATATATAAAAAAAAAGTCACCTTGTGCAAATGCAGTCAGAGATGAGTGTGTGACTGTGTACACCTGCACACTCAGGCATGCAAGCACGCCGCCCGTGAACGTCAGCTAAACTTACAGTTGACAGCTCAAGGTACAGTGTTGAGCATTGCTTTTGCCGAGTTGCCACATTTGAAATAGGAAGGAAAGACCTTAAATGGCCATGGGTAGGGAGCATCTGGGAGACTTAAAATCCCATTAGTGTAGAAGCTGATGGAGGTGTGTTAATGTGTAAATTTGCGTGGAGTGATAAGACAAAAAAAAGTTTATTTAAACTGTGTGCTAGCTTATACTCAGTAGACACTCGAACGACCTGTCTCTGTTGTTACTGATTCTGTAACAATAAACTGCTTTGCCTAAAGACTTTGGAGATCTCAGACTTTGTTATTTTTTTTAAAAACTTTGACTTAGAAACTTAGAAAATATTTTGTAGACCAGAATCTTTTTTCCACAACAATCTATGCGTGTCATTTATTTGTTATATATTATTGGAGATTCACTCCTCTACAAAATCCCACAATCAATTCAAATAAGCCTGTAAAATCATCTGGTGAAATTGTATTCACATCACCAGAGGTGTAAAGAGTACCTGAAAAGCATACTTGAGTAAAAGTACAGATACCTTACTGTAAAAATGACTCCATTACAAGTTACAAGTCACCAATTCCAATAAGACTTGAGTAAAAGTATTAAAGTATCCGATTTTAAAAGAACTTAAGTATTTTACTCATACTGAATGTAGGCTCAAAGAACACCAAGAAAGGTTTAATTTTCCTAATATATAAATTAAATTTAACACCTTAATGTTTTAAAATGGCAGAACAAAATATATAAAAAAAATAGAACAAAAAGTCACAGTCAAACTCAAATGTTCAAAAAAGGAACAAACAATTTATCAAAAAAAAAAAAAGAAAAAAGTAGTAAAACGTAGTAAAAAAAATCAGAGCTGACTTTGATGTGATTCATCTCTCAGTATCAGAGGGGGGCAATATTTTTATTTTGAGTAGTTTTTCAATTGATTAAGATGTTTTCTCTGTATTAAAATTAAACATAGAGGAGCAGTGTTATTTTTCAACTTAGTAAACTACACATAAATTCAAGCTTCGGCTTCATCGCTGGCTGCAGCCATGTTGCTAATTAAACACCTGGTATTAGGCAAGCTGCTAATTCACGTTCACATGATTTAGCTCATAAATAGCTTACAGTACCTTCAGCAACCTGCAGATGGCGATATCGCCTCATCCGCCCAACAAATTAGCTGTGGTAGATAAAGATGCCGACTTGTCGTGCACAATCACAATGTAATGAATAACGATAAGCATCCGTTCAAATGTGGTGGAGTAAAAAGTACATATATTCAATCAAAAATGTAGTCAAGTAGAGAGTAAAAGTTGCTTATATTTTTGATACTCAGTACAAGTACAAAGTAGCCAAAAAAATACTTAAGTAAAGTAACGAAGTCCATTTACTCAAGTACTTTACACCACTGCACATCACAATATACATCACAGAAATACATAATATGGTAATGTCAGATTTGTCCAATATCGCGCAGCTCTAATTCAACTATACAGATATTTGTTAAACTAATTTCCATGACTTTTCCAGGCCTAGAAAATGCCATGTCAAAATTCCATTTTTTCCCTAGGATTTCCATGACAGTAATAATAATAATATTGGTGATGATGAAAATGATATGAATCTCTCACTCTTACCTTCAGCAGATCTGGAAAATATTAATCTCTTCCTATGAAAGACATGAAGAAAATACTGTTAGAAGTGCTCATTTAGGAATCAGTTTAATATTGCACTTTTAAGATCAAGTACATAAAAAAAACAATGTAGGATTGTTTATCTGAATTTGACCAATCAGATGCGGCCGTACTATCTTTAGCCCCACCTCCACAGTGGTTCCTGTTCTGCTATTGGCTGGAGTGCCCGAACCTGAACCCAGAGCTGAAAATAAACAAGGGATAGCGGGAAAAATACAACCGCCAATCAGAATATCTGCTCATGTTTTCGCTCAGTCATAGTGCTTTAAAGACTAAATGTTTGTGCCTTGTCAGTTTTTTTGTATAAATTACAATTTATTAGATTTGAATGATTTTACATACATTTAAATGTACATAAATAAATAAAAACAGCATTTTTCTAGGGAAATGTTACATGGTGAAATATAGTTATTGTAATTTGTATAGTTAATATAGTTATCGTAATTTGTATAGTTAATATAGTTATCGTAATTTGTATAGTTAATATAGTTATTGTAATTTGTATAGTTAATATAGTTATCGTAATTTGTATAGTTAATATAGTTATCGTAATTTGTATAGTTAATATAGTTATTGTAATTTGTATAGTTAATATAGTTATCGTAATTTGTATACAGTAGTTAATATAGTTATTGTAATTTGTATAGTTAATATAGTTATCGTAATTTGTATAGTTAATATAGTTATCGTAATTTGTATAGTTAATATAGTTATCGTAATTTGTATAGTTAATATAGTTATTGTAATTTGTATAGTTAATATAGTTATCGTAATTTGTATACAGTAGTTAATATAGTTATTGTAATTTGTATAGTTAATATAGTTATCGTAATTTGTATAGTTAATATAGTTATCGTAATTTGTATAGTTAATATAGTTATAGTAATTTGTATAGTTAATATAGTTATTGTAATTTGTATAGTTAATATAGTTATCGTAATTTGTATAGTTAATATAGTTATCGTAATAGTTATCGTAATTTGTATAGTTAATATAGTTATCGTAATTTGTATAGTTAATATAGTTATCGTAATTTGTATAGTTAATATAGTTATCGTAATTTGTATAGTTAATATAGTTATCGTAATTTGTATAGTTAATATAGTTATTGTAATTTGTATAGTTAATATAGTTATCGTAATTTGTATACAGTAGTTAATATAGTTATCGTAATTTGTATAGTTAATATAGTTATCGTAATTTGTATAGTTAATATAGTTATCGTAATTTGTATAGTTAATATAGTTATAGTAATTTGTATAGTTAATATAGTTATTGTAATTTGTATAGTTAATATAGTTATCGTAATTTGTATAGTTAATATAGTTATCGTAATTTGTATAGTTAATATAGTTATCGTAATTTGTATAGTTAATATAGTTATCGTAATTTGTATAGTTAATATAGTTATCGTAATTTGTATAGTTAATATAGTTATCGTAATTTGTATAGTTAATATAGTTATCGCATTTGCATCAACTGATGAATCAAAAAGATTTAAAGGTCCCATGAAGTGCTTTGAAATGTGCATTTTATATTCGATGTTTGATGTAATCTCAACTGAAACATGAAGAGGGCGGGACAGAGTAGCTCCTCCCCTTTAAAAAAAAAAAAAACAAAAACAGTCCAATAGTGTTTTGTTTTTACCACAACTCTACCAAATGAGAGCGCTTGAGGTCAGAAGGGATACAGCTGCGGGCGACTCATATATTCACTCATTTTCTTTTTGGCTTAGTCCGTTTATTAATCAGGGGTGGCCACAGTGGAATGAACCACCAATTTATCCAGCATATGTTTTACACAGCGGATGCCCTTCCAGCTGCAACCCATCACTAGAAAACACTCACTCATTCACACACATACACTATGGACAATTTAGCCTACCCAATTCACCTATAGCACATGTGTTTGAAGCCCCTGGAGGAAACCCACGCCAACACAGGGAGAACATTCCACACAGGAATGTCAACTGACCCAGCCAGGACTCGAACCAGCTATCTGCCTGCTGTGATGCAACAGCGCTAAACACTGCACCACCGTGTGTAAATGCAAAAGTGTATAGGTGTTTCCCAGTACTGGGTTGCAGCTGGAAGGGCATCCGCTGTGTAAAACATATGCTGGATAAGTTGGCGGTTCATTCAAAAGGACTAAGCCAAAAAGAAAATGAACGAATAAATAAATGATTCTTGTCCACAGCTGTATCCCTTCTAGAAACAAACAATAAAAAGTCTTGAAGGGGACGGGGCATGTCAGATACTAGTGAGCATTTGATTGGTCAGAAAAAAAATCCCATTGTAAGTATTTGAACACCACACGAAAGATAATTATAAATTCAGGCACAAAATATATCGATGAGCATTAGAATAAATGAAAAAAAAAACATCAATAAATAATGATAATAAAAACAGAAAAAATATATTTTTATAAATTATAACAGTAATGAAAACTACGGAGACCCGGAAGGGACGTGATGGTGGAAAAAAAACTGAGTGGGAGAAAAAAAAAAATGGGTGGGAGAAAAAAAAACAGTGATAGGAAAATATATATTTTTAAAAAGTTTTTGCGTTCCCTCGTAAAACTGTTTTTCCACAAACACTTCCTGTTCACTTCATACATGTCAACCCTCCCGTTTTTGCCTGCATTGTCCCGTATTTTACAATTCTATCCTGCTATCATCATATCATTCAGTATTTTCCCATATTTCTCATGTATTTTTAATCTTGAAAACACGCTGAAATGAATATAAAAATGTCTTCATTCACTTTATTTTCCATTAAAGCTGTGCGTCGATCATCACCCTTCATATGCAACCTCTGAATCAGCCAATGACTGGTATAAGCGCTGACTGACAGACGCGCTCCGTATGATAAACTGATCCCAGATCAGCTTCTGTACACGCCATCTAAAGAGGAGCGAAAGTGCAGGGCATTTTGGGATATTCGGGTGTATGTTTAGACAAGACAAATACTCTTAATAATATGTAAACATGTCCGTACTGCGTGTTTTATTTTAAACACACCTACAAACTAATGCACAAACAGTTACGAAAGTAATGGAATTCTTTCATTATAGATCTGTGCATTATACAGTGACACCACTGTTATCAAATACAAAACGAGAGATTCATTTGCTGCTCTTCACTTGTTTGATAACAGAGGTGTCACTTTGGTGTGTACAGAAGCTGATCTGGGATCAGTTTATCATACGGAGCGCTTGTCAGTCAGCGCTTATACCAGTCGTTGGCTCATACATGCATACTGAATGATATGATGATAGCAGGATAGAATAGTAAAATACGGGATAATCCAGTCAAAAACGGGAGGGCTGACATGTATGAATTCATTAATGAATTCACTTAAGTGAACAGGAAGTGTTTGTGGAAAAACATCTTTGGGAGAAAACGCAAAAACTTTAAAAAATATATATTTTCCTATCACTGTTTTTTTTTCTCCCACCCATTTTTTTTCCACCATCACGTCCCTTCCGGGTCTCCGTAGTAAACAGTAAACAGAAGACAACTTTGTAATCGAATTAAACTAAATAAAATGTACATATAAACACTAAGATTTACCTTATTCCATGGGACGCCGTCAAGGATTATTGCTCAGCAGATTGATCCATTTATGTCAGGGGTCTCAAACTCAATTTACCTGAGGGGCTGCTGGAGGCCGCGTCTGGGTGAGGCTGGGCTGCATCAGGTTTTCCACAAGAAATTAATTATATTATTAATTAGTTTATTTTGTTCATCTTATTTTGTGTTAAAAAATAAAGAGATTTGAGAAGATTTGGAATTTTTAACACAAAATAAGATGAACAAAATAAAAACATTTTAAAATTAATATAAAATAATTCAATCAGTAATAAATAGTAATAATAATAATTAGATTTACTGTTATCCGCTGTGCTGTTGTTAATAATAAGCAACACTGTGTTGTTTTTGTTTTGACTACTTTTACATCATATAGAAGTACAGGGAGTGCAGAATTATTAGGCAAGTTGTATTTTTGAGGATTAATTTTATTATTGAACAACAACCATGTTCTCAATGAACCCAAAAAACTCATTAATATCAAAGCTGAATATTTTTGGAAGTAGTTTTTAGTTTGTTTTAGTTTGAGCTATTTTAGGAGGATATCTGTGTGTGCAGGTGACTATTACTGTGCAGAATTATTAGGCAACTTAACAAAAAACAAATATATCCCCATTTCAATGATTTATTTTCACCAGTGAAACCAATATAACATCTCAACATTCACAAATATACATTTCTGACATTCACAAACAAAACAAAAACAAATCAGTGACCAATATAGCCACCTTTCTTTGCAAGGACACTCAAAAGCCTGCCATCCATGGATTCTGTCAGTGTTTTGATCTGTTCACCATCAACATTGCGTGCAGCAGCAACCACAGCCTCCCAGACACTGTTCAGAGAGGTGTACTGTTTTCCCTCCTTGTAAATCTCACATTTGATGATGGACCACAGGTTCTCTATGGGGTTCAGCTCAGGTGAACAAGGAGGCCATGTCATTAGTTTTTCTTCTTTTAGACCCTTTCTTGCCAGCCACGCTGTGGAGTACTTGGACGCGTGTGATGGAGCATTGTCCTGCATGAAAATCATGTTTTTCTTGAAGGATGCAGACTTCTTCCTGTACCACTGCTTGAAGAAGGTGTCTTCCAGAAACTGGCAGTAGGACTGGGAGTTGAGCTCAACCCGAAAAGGCCCCACAAGCTCATCTTTGATGATACCAGCCCAAACCAGTACTCCACCTCCACCTTGCTGGCATCTGAGTCGGACTGGAGCTCTCTGCCCTTTACCGATCCAGCCACGGGCCCATCAAGACTCACTCTCATTTCATCAGTCCATAAAACCTTAGAAAAATCAGTCTTGAGATATTTCTTGGCCCAGTCTTGACGTTTCAGCTTGTGTGTCTTGTTCAGTGGTGGTGGTTTTTCAGCCTTTCTTACCTTGGCCATGTCTCTGAGTATTGCACACCTTGTGCTTTTGGGCACTCCAGTGATGTTGCAGCTCTGAAATATGGCAAAACTGGTGGCAAGTGGCATCTTGGCAGCTGCACGCTTGACTTTTCTCAGTTCATGGACAGTTTATTTTGCGCCTTGGTTTTTCCACACACTTCTTGCGACCCTGTTGACTATTTTGAATGAAACGCTTGATTGTTGGATGATCACGCTTCAGAAGCTTGGCAATTTTAAGAGTGCTGCATCGCTCTGCAAGATATCTCACTATTTTTGACTTTTCGGAGCCTGTCAAGTCCTTCTTTTGACCCATTTTGCCAAAGGAAAGGAAGTTGCCTAATAATTATGCACACCTGATATAGGGTGTTGATGTCATTAGACCACACCCCTTCTCATTACAGAGATGCACATCACCTAATATGCTTAATTGGTAGTAGGCTTTCGAGCCTATACAGCTTGGAGTAAGACAACATGCATAAAGAGGATGATGTGGTCAAAATACTCATTTGCCTGATAATTCTGCACTGCCTGTATATGTAATGTTCATTGTGTGAGGCAATGCAAATACAATGCAAGTAGACTGATGCAAATGACCCACAAATAACAGTGCGACCCTATAATTGCTCCGGTTACCGGGAACTCTTATTGCAGATGGACAGATGTCGATATATGACTGCAGACGATTCCATTAGGCTGCATTGGGTTCCTTTTCTTTTATTTTTGTAGGCATCACTTTGATTTCTTTTGTCTGAGAGAGAGACCTCACATTAACTTTCTAAATGCCATTTCAGTTCACTTCCAAGTGAAAAAGAGTAATTAAATGACACACTCTGTCTAATCTTCAAGAAGAGCCCACAGTTAGCTCCTTAGACCAGAAGCTAAAATCCTATTATAAATACTGTAGATGAGAGGGCAGATTCTTCAGCAGGATAGCGCTCCTTCTCACACTTCAGCCTCCACATCAAAGTTCCTGATAACAAAGATCAAGGTGCTCCAGGATTGGCCAGCCCAGTCACCAGAAATGAACATTATTGAGCATGTGTAAGATGAAGAAAGAGCCAATGAAGATGAATCCAAAGAATCTTGAACTCAGGGAGTCCTGCGAGAACGCTTTCTTGACGGCGCCTGCGTTTAAATGTCTCTTTTTATGCTTTAGCAACCAAATGAAAGCTTAAGTGCATTTAACTGATTATATTTGAATTAAATTACAACATCGATGCTGTAAAAACAACCTTATGAAATTGAAAATAGTCACATAAAGCTCTCACCGGAAGGTTATCATTGGCTGAAAAACACTAGCTGTGCATATAGCCCATTAGCCTGCTGGTATCAGAAGAGTCACACTGGTGTTGTTCACTCAAAACAGACCAGAAGCTAAAATCATAAATATATACATTTACTTTAATGCATTCTATGAAATTTGGTATTTTTATGTGACTTCAATACTCTAAACAAAATGACTTCATGGCATAGACTCTATGACTAAACAATACTCGTATCTAAATGATGGACCTTTTATTAATTCATTTTCCATCGGCTTAGTCCCTTTATCAGGGGTCACCACAGCAGAATGAACCATCAACTATTCCGGCATGTTTTACGCAGCGGATGCCCTTCCAGCCACAACCCAACAATGGGAAACACCCATACTGTACATACTCATTCACACACACTACAGCCAATTTAGTTCATCAATTCCCCTATAGCGCATGTGTTTGGACAGTGGGGGAAGGCGGAGCACCCAGAGGAAACCCACGCCAACACGGGGAGAACATGCAAACTCCACACAGAAATGCCAACTGACCAAGCCGGGACTCAAACCAGCGACCTTCTTGCAATGAGGCCATAGTGCTAACCACTAAGACACCGTGCCCCCCATGAACCTTTTTTTTTCCTGCACAAATTAAAATAATATATTGATATAGAGCTGTAATGCATTCAAAACCTGAACAACTTTATCTGTGTTTATCTAAAAAAATTATGGAAAAAAGACAGAAAAAGCAGCCAGCAGCAGCAGTTCACCCCTCTACAATCACTTTATTGAGTCGTAAAGCATCATCTGTCTGTAGGCCACATATGTGAACATACAGAAATAATCCGAACAGTGATGGTGTTGATTTCCTGATAAATATATAGAATAGCTCCTATACACATGAAAGTGCAGGAAAAAAGTCGAGTTTCTTACTTAAGAATTCTTGCATTTTTCCTTACAAATATATAAACGTTATAACGTCAAGCTACATTTATTTGACAACCAAAATGACTGAAATGTGAATCAAAATTAAGCACATTTATGCTTAAAATGAGTGCAAATATACACTACCTGACAAAAGACTTGTGGTCGATCCCAGTTGTAACAAATAATAACGTGACTTCTGGTTGATCATTAGGAAAAGTGTCAGAAGGTGGATTTTTCTGAATCATCTGTTGAACTGCATCCCAATCACCACAAATACTGCAGAAGACCTACTGGAACACGCATGGAGTTAAGATTCTCACAGACATCAGTCAAGTTTGGTGAAGGAGAAATCATGGTTTGGGGGGGTTCATTCAGTATGGGGGCGTGCGAGAGATCTGCAGAGTGGATGATCAACATCAACAGCCTGAGGTATCAAGACATTTGTGCTGCCCATTACATTACAAACCACAGGAGAGGGACAATTCTCCAGCAGGATAGCGCTCCTCATACTTCAGCCTCCACATCAAAGCTCCTGAAAGCAGAGAAGGTCAGGGTGCTGCAGGATTGGCCAGCCCAGTCACCAGGGATGAACATTATTGAGCATGTCTAGGGTAAGATGGAGGCATTGAAGATGAACACAAAGACTCTTGATGAACTCTGGGAGTCCTGCAGGAACGCTTTCTTTGCCATTCCAGATGACTTTATTAATCAGTGATTTGAGTCAGAGATGTATGATGCAGTCCTCCAAGCTCATGATGGAGTCAGACACAATATTCATTCTGTTTCCACTGCAGCACGACTTTATATTCTATACTGGACATTATTTCTGTTCAGTGATGAGACTTCTGTCTAAGCAGAGTCAGACCTTACTGTCCTAATGAAATCATTCAAAATCAAGGCATGATCATATTTTATTGTGCTCAAATAAGCGTCATATAGAGGCCTTTGCCTTTCATATAAGACACTTCTGATACCAAATGATCAACTAGAAGTCAAGTTATTATTTACTGTTCCTAAAACTTGCATAGGCCACAAGACTTTTGTCAGGTAGTGTATCTATTTGTTGTGCAATTTGACATCACTGACAGATATATTTCTCAATTAAAGCATAAAAATCACTTAATTTGTCTTCTTTTTTTTAAATTAACGTCACTCATTTTGCTTCTTCACTAAATGCATCTTGACTTAATAAAGTTTAGATGTTTATACTGAAAAACAGGACAGAAATAGGAGCCAGAAATGCACTTATTTATTTCCAAATGAAGAACTTAAGTGTGTCTGGATGTGCACGCGGGTGAATCTGATATATTTCTGCAGTTATTAATGCATAACTGAAGCTCATGAGAAAAAAATTAAAGGATAATTTGCTTTAGAAAGCAAGTAAATTTTAGGACCAGTGTGTGTTTGCATAACCACACTTTGATGCCAAATGAACCCAATTCTTTTACACTTTGATTCATTCAGGAAATCACATTTCTGCAGTGCTAATTTTATGCATTACAGTACAAATATTACTGTAATTGTGGTACTAAAATAAGACTATGCAGAGGAAAAATGACAATTATTAATTAACGCAGTACAACGATTACTAATTGATCATTTTTCCTCATTACAATGAGACAAATAACCTAAAACATTATGACAGAAATCACACTCATGACATACATGAGTGCATTTCATGATATTCACCCATGTGTGTGTGTGTGTGTGTGTGGTAGCAGAAGTGTAAAATAAGCAGCTCTGCATGTGCTCCATCAGATCAGCTGTAAACATTTGTGTTCTGCAGGGGAAACATGATGCTCAGGTGTGTGTGTGTGTGTCATTCAGCTGTTCATATGTATGTGTTTATCATTCAGTTGTTCATATGTATGTGTCATTCAAATGTTCATATATATGTGCATGTATGTGTGTGTCATTCAGTTGTTTGTGTGGGTGTGCTGGGCTGATTGAGACCCATCGTTTTACACAACCATCCAGCGAAGTCCATCTCCTCCACCTCGGCGCGTTTGATAAATGTGTGACTCTGTAAAAAACAAAACAAAACAGAAGTGTGTGAGTCACGAAGTCATTAATACACACATAAATATGATGCTCTAATGCCCATACACTGACATATTAACAATTGGCCTCTTATCGCTTATAACTAGGGCCAGACGGAATCTGCGGACGTTTTTTGCTATTTCTGCGGAGAATTTTGGTAAAAATCTGCGGATTTCTGCGGAATTATTTTAGGAGTATCATAACTAAAACCTTAATATGTGAAATAAAAAATAATATCTTTTTAACTTTTATTTAAATTTTAAAATGCAAATCCAATTAGATTAACTGTAACTGTAAGTAAACAAACAGAATTAATGATGGGCTAAAAATCTGCGGAAAATCTGCGAAAAATCTGCGGAATTCTGCGCGCGCAGATTCCGTGTGGGCCTACTTATAACCCTAGGACCAGGCTTTGGCGTATGATTTGGGACACAGGTGTGTACTTTATTTAATTACAAATATATATAAATGAATATATAAAATGATGTATTAAGTTACATTAGGGTCAAAAAAGAATAGAATGAAATAGAATTTAACTAAATTTTAATTTTGATGTACAGTCGTGGCCAAAAGTTTTGAGAATTACATATTGGAAATTGGAAAAGTTGCTGCTTAAGTTATTATAATAGCAATTTGCATATACTCCAGAATGTTATGAAGAG
The DNA here is from genome assembly GCA_903798195.1 of Danio kyathit. NCBI lineage: Eukaryota > Metazoa > Chordata > Actinopteri > Cypriniformes > Danionidae > Danio > Danio kyathit. The sequence goes on from LR812520.1 coordinate 69,459,969, forward strand.
TGATCAGATGAATCGCATAGTACTTCTTTGCCATGAAAATTTACTTAATCCTGAAAAAAAACTTTCCACTGCATTTCATTGCTGTCATTAAAGGGCACCTATGGTGAAAAATCTACTTTTCAAGCTGTTTGGACAGACATATGTCTAGGTATAGTGTATAGAGCAGTGGTGGGCAAACTTTTTAGACCCGAGGGCCACATCAAGTTTTGCACACCAAGTGAAGGGCCACGTGTCAAATCCTTCAAAAAATACCTTTTATTTATAGTGGCAGTATGCATGAAATAATATGTAATATTGGACAGAATCGTGTCACATTAATACAAAACTGATTATGTTAATAATAGTTATAATTGAGTCAAATTTACAAGTCAAATTCATTTGCACTGCTATTTATTTTTACTAATTAATCATCATAAAATAATAAAGTATAATAATACTATCAATAATAATAATAATGTAATAATTTTTACAGTGAAAGATATTGTTTGATAGAAAAAATCTCGTATTAACACATTAAAATAATTCTTAGTTTACTATTCAGTCAAATGTACATTAATCTAATTTGCTCTGCTTTTAGAATATAGAGATCAATCATCATAAAACGTGATGAAACCACAAATCTTTGATAAAAGAACTTTTTAAAGTGGATGTATGCATGGAAAATATATTCTATGACAAAAATTAACACATTTAACCAGCAATTATTATACAATTTGAGTCAAATTCACAACAATCTCATTTGAGCTTGTATTAATATGCTCATATCAATCATAAAACTATGAGATAAAACGGAAGAAGAATCTGAGGGCGTACTCACACTATGTACAGTTGCTTTAAACCAAGCACGCTTGTCCCCCCTCCCGTCTCCCCCGACGGCCCGCACTCACATTACATTCAGGCCTGAGCATCGATGATGCACTGTTCAGTTTAAGAAGTGCTCCCGCAAAAAAAAAGAGAGAAGCACATTTTGCGTGAAAGTGCATTTTAATATCCGAGAGTGTGTTCTAATTCTACTGGTTGCGCTAACTGTACCGCGTGCAATACTGCCATCAAATGGCGTTTACTTGTATTGCATCATTAATTTACTAGTTCTGAAACCAAACCACTCAGAAGCAGCATTTTAAAAACTCCCTCGCAGGCCGGATAAAAGTGTTCAGCGGGCCGCATCTGGCCCGCGGGCCGTAGTTTGCCCATCTCTGGTATAGACCGTCATATTGGGGTGATATAAACACACCCAGTCCTCTTTTTTCAATTTAACAACATATAAACGCTGGACCAATTGGAGCAATTTTGAGATCGACCGCAACTTGACGTAGGAGTGCGGTCCCCCCGACAGGTGTGCAATTACCATATCCTCAGTATGTTGTTTCATGTCAACATACATTTCAACGTGTGAGTCAAAGCGATGTCACCAAAGAAACACCCTTGCTCTAGGGCTTGCCTCACGTGCGCGTCCCTTCATTGGAAATAACGAACTAATGACGTGCAGCACCATGCATTTCGCATTGTCGCGGATGAAAGTGGGGACCGGGAGGGTGTCACGGATGAAAGTGAGGACCGAGGGGTTCGCTCAATATTCTGCTGCCTAGGTCTCCTCTATGGACGCGCTGGACCTGCTCAGGACACTGTTCATATTTCTGCCGCGCCACAGAGCGTTATCTGAATAGTTTCATTTTAAATAACATGCGAATGTGCGCGTCTGGTGTGCCGTGTTGTGGCATCCGGTGTATGACGCCCTTTAGTTATAACCTCAAGCAGGTCGTACACCAGAAGCGCCGCTCGGCGACAAGCAGCGTCGCGCCACGCAGCGGCATGCATTTCTGAAATCTAAACATAAGTTTCTATCAGGTGACACACACCGGCGCCGCAAGTGTGCGATACTTTCAACTGTCATGTGCGCGCCGTGTCACGGTGCATCCGGTGTGTGATGCCCTTCAGTCAAAGTTAATCCAGTGTGCGTGGTTATTAGTCTCGGTGTAGACTACAAGCTCGGAGCTTTAAACTAGCACACAGTTGGCTGTAAAACTATACAAAGACACAAATGATTCTGTAGTCTCTGCTTGGTCTGTGTCCGAGTCGTACATGTACAGCTGAATGCTGGTCCTCTCACTCATGTTGCTTCTCTCTGTCTGCCTGTCTGTTGCCAAACACAAAGAGGGGAGCTCTTGGCTCTGCCCCCTTGTTAAGTTGGGCGGGAAGTCGAAACTAATTTTCATGTGAAGCAACACGCCCCTAAAACAGTGAGCTGTGTACACTCCCCCAAAATCACACTTTTTAACACATCATAATAAATAAATCTGAATTGTGTTTTGAACTGAACCTAAACTGGCACACTCAGAAGAGCCATAATATTAATATGACATCTTAAAAAATGGGTAACATAGGTGCCCTTTAAAGGATCTGCTGAAATCATCTCAGTAATTGTCTTGTTAACTCAGGTGAGATTGACTACGTTTACATGGACATCAGTAATCAAATTATTTGCTTTAATCTAATTAAGAGAATAATAAAATTAAGGTGTTTACATGAGTTGCTTTTTGAATGTTACTTTCATGATCCAGTTTTACATGTTACAGCACATAATTCGATTAACGTCATTGCGTCACCGCGCTATCTGCATTTCCTCCGGAGTTTCATGTAATTTCGGGTGTTTCATTTTTAATTTGTCATTTTTAACTGCAGTTTGGCACTTTCACTTTCATTCACGATCATTTCATGCATGCCCCCGAGACAAACGAGATATTGGATGTAACTATGAACTGCTGGAATGGAGGAAAAAACCCTCCGCATTTTACGATGCAGGTGTCTGTGGTCTGCACTGACTTGGTAGGTGCAAAGAGTGTCAATCAGCCGTGCGTGCGTGTGTGTGTGTGTGTGTGTGTGTGTGTGTGTGTGGACTATCCTGTCGCAAAACGCGGTGAAAAGTCCTACATGACGGTAATAGTTTGATTAAGGTGTTTACATGTCTGCACTTCAATAATGCGACTAAAATCGGCATACTCCACATGTCTTAATTCCATTTCTCTTTAGTTCGATTATGACCTTAATCTGATTAAATTAATCAAAAACCGCTGTTTACATGGTTGACTCTTAATCAGAGTATTGTCTTAATTGCATTAAAATCGAATTATTTGTGTCCATGTAAACGTAGTCAATGTTGATGAGCACAAGGCTGGAGATCATTATGTCAGCCTGATTGGGTTAGAATGACAGACTTGACATGTTAAAAGGAGGGTGATGCTTGAAATCATTGTTCTTCCATTGCTAACCATGGTGACCTGCAAAGAATCGCGTGCAGCCATCATTGTGTGCATAAAAATGGCTTCACAGGCAAGGATATTGTGGCTACTAAGATTGCACCTAAATCAACAATTTATAGGATCATCAAGAACTTCAAGGAAAGAGGTTCAATTCCTGTTAAGAAGGCTTCAGGGCGTCCAAAAAAGTCCAGCAAGCGACAGGATCGTCTCCTAAAGAGGATTCAGCTGCGGGATCGGGATGCCACCAGTGCAGAGCTTGCTCAGGAATGGCAGCAGGCAGGTGTGAGCGCATCTGCACGCACAGTGCAGTGTTTCCTCTAGGATTTTTTCCAGCTGTGGCGGCAGGACTTTTTTTTACACAGATCTGCCAACTATTTCAAAGACAAATATTACACGCAGTATTACAAGTCGAGATAGCATTCATGTAATACGAGCATGCGAATCTCTTTGCTTGCGCGCTGATTTCCTCTGTTTGTGCACAGAACTTCTTGCACACACTCAAATTTACACATTTAAGTGCAGATCTTCTGTGCGCTCTCCAGTAAGCGATGCTGAAGAGCGATTTAGTGCGTTTTCCAACATTAACGCATCCTGAAGTAAAGTGAAACGGCTGTAAACTCCAGCAAGATAAAGTCATTGTATGCAGAGCCATTGATCTTTATCAATAAAGTATACTTATGGAAACTGTGTTCATCTTAACTGAAAGCTACGCGGTGTTTGCTAGACTCACGCACCTGTCAGTCAGTCTGTCAGAGAGTCAGTCAGTATGTCACCTTAAAGGGTTGAACAAATAGCGCACAGCACTACTACGGTTACAGAAAAGTTTGCGCTGTTTACCTCTAATATGTTTTGGTGGGATTATAATCCGCTATAATAAAACACGACTAAATGTTTTAAATGAGAAGTTGTAATGTAGCCGTGGCGGGATGAATTTTGGTGTGGCGGCCCGCCACGGATGAATGAATGTAGCGGAAACCTTGCAGTGAGGCGAAGACTTTTGGAAGATGGCCTGGTGTCAAGAAGGGCAGCAAAGAAGCCACTTCTCTCCAAACAAAAACACATCAGGGACAGATTGATCTTGAATGAATTTATTTATTTTTAAATAAATTTTTAAAATTCTTTTTTTAAATAAATTTTTTAATCTTCTGCAAAAAAGTATGGCGAATAGACTGCTGAGGACTGGGGCAAAGTCATATTCTCCGATGAAGCCCCTTTCCGATTGTTTGGGGCATCTGGAAAAAGGCTTGTCTGGAGAAGAAAAGGTGAGTGCTACCATCAGTCCCATGTCAGGCACACAGTAAAGCATCCTGAGGCCATTCATGTTAGGGGTTGCTTCTCATCCAAGGGAGTAGACTCACTCACAATTTTCCCAAAAACAGCCATGAATAAAGAATGGTACCAAAACACCCTCCAACAGCAACTTCTTCCAACAATCCAACAACAGTTTGGTAAAGAACAATGCATTTTCCAGCATGATGGAGCACCGTGCCATAATGCAAAAGTGATATCCAAGTGGCTCAGGGACCAAAACGTTGAAATTTTGGGTCCATGGCCTGGAAACTCCCCGGATCTTAATCCCATTGAGAACTTGTTGTCAATCCTCAAGAGGCGGGTGGACAAACAAAACCCCACTAATTCTGACAATCTACAAGAAGTGATTATGAAAGAATGGGTTGCTATCAGTCAGGATTTGCCCCAGAAGTTGATTTGAGAGCATGCTCAGTTGAATTGCAGAGGTCCTAAAAAAGAAGGGCCAACACTGCAAATACTGAGGGTTTACGCACACACTATGCTATCCGAACCGTGCCCAGGCCCGTTTCCCGGATCGTTTGAGAAGTGTGAGTGCTCTGAATCGGGCTCAGGCACGGTACACTTGGGTGGCCCTGGCCCGGTTGGAAGAGGTGGGCCAGAGCGCGGTTCACTTGGGCTCAGGCGCGGTACGCTTACAGTGTGAGTGGAAGCGTGCTTGAGCCCGAAACTGAAAGCGAGACGTGACTTTTAAGGCACTGTTTCATATGGATTAATTAATCATTCGTACTGTTCAATGAACACAAACTGTCGTAGATTATTAAAGACGCAAACCCCTCACTGCACGACAGCTGCGCCTTCAGCAAACCTCCTAATTCCTGCAGCACGAGGACTTTATGATTGTTTATGAGCGTCAAAAGTGGCTGATCTGTTCGGCGAAATATTAGACTGCGTGTCACCGCATATCAAACAACTTAAACGATATAACTAAAGAAATCTCCACTGTGCTGAGCAAGAGTGCTTACTGAACAGCGCGTCATCGATGACGGAAGCGTGCCCAGGCCCGAATGTAATGTGAGTGCGGGCCGTCGGGGGAGACGGGAGGGGGGACAAGAGTGCTTTGGCCCAATTCAAGGCAACTGTACATAGTGTGAGTACGGCTTGACTCTTTGAATAAGTGTCATGCAATTGTCGATAAAAGCCTTTGAAACGTATGAAGTGCTTGTAATTATATTTTAATACATCACAGTAACAACTGAAACAAAGATCTAAAAGCAGTTCAGCTGCAAACTTTGTGAAAACTAATATCGATGTCTTTCTCAAAACTTTTGGCCACGACTGTATAACTCATGGTTGCTAAAAAAAACAGACCACATATATACATACACACACATATACACAGTGCTCAGCATAAAGGAGTTCACGTCTCACAGGTCTCTCTATTTAATTAATATCTTCTCCAGGATGCTTTACAGTAGTATTGTGTACATATACAATATAAAAAATTAGTACACCCAAATTAACATGTCAGGGAAACGTGTTAAATCTCATTTTAATAAACAGGAAAAATCAAGAGAAACATAAAACATATCAAATTTAGTTGAAAGTTTGTAGTTTGTATTTCTCAATACCTTGTTTTAGTTTAAATGTATTATTTTTTTATTCTTTAAGATGTTCGGTGACCGAATTTTAAATGCATCAAAATTTATTTGCCAAATTTACAGAGAAATTAATATATTTTAAAAAGTGGGTGTGCTCATTTATACCGAGCACAGTATGTACACACACACACACACACATTTGTGTGTGCACTTAATGTAAATAATAAAACAAGAACACAATCAAAGTGATTTTCCCCCCTCTGTTCACTCAATGAGAAGTGGCTGATATGAAATAAAATACCTTTAGTTATAATCATTCATTCATTTTCTTTTCGGCATAGTCCCTTTATTAATCAGGGGTCGCCACAGCGGAATGAACCGACAACTTATCCACGCGAACACAGGGAGAACATGCAAACTCCACACAGAAATGGCAACTGACCCAGTCGAGGCTCAAATCAGTCTTAAAGTTATATTAATATAGTAAAATCTTATGACAGCATTATTAAAAATGATACAGGTTCAACAAAACCTAACATTATAAGATTTTATACAGATTTTAGAAATATAGTGTGTGGGTTCATTAAATTAATCCAATAACAATAAAAAAAAATCTAATAATTGCAAACATAAAAATAGAAAATGCATGAAAACAAGAAATTTCCTCCTACCATCAGCATCTTCAGGTCCGCTCGGTCTGCAGGGTTTTTAATAAGACTAAAAAGAAAAAAGAAGAAGTAAAGATTAAATTTATTATTAAGCACACACAATTTCATTACCTATATAAACACAGAACATGTACTCCGTAACTCACCAGTTGGTCACAAAGTCCTGGAAATCCGGAGTGAAGACGCCGTGAGGCAGTTTAGGAGGAGGCTGATGAAGAAGTACATAATAAAAATCATAATTAATAATAATAATAATAAATCATAATCATAATAAATACATCATTATCACAGAGTACATACAGGAATCAGAGAGGGAAAATCAATACCTTATAAGACCTTTTTTAAGACTCTTTCCATACATTTTAAGAACTTATCGCCACTTTAAATTACAACCGGTAACATTGGAGACATTTTAACCAAGCGGCAACCTCTTGCTCTCCCTCGTGAAGTTAATACGGAAGTAACTGAAACTGCAATTCATGGAAATTCTGCTAGTCCTGGCTCCATAATAGAGCAGATTTCTATTGAGCCCACTGTTAAAACGGCCAACTTTACAGCAGAAAAAAAAGGTTTACACAGCCTGAAACAAAGAACGATTTTGGCGCATAGCTAATATTACACTTCATGACAACTGTGAGGGGGTGAATTTTTTTTATAAATCATCCGTGTCCTTTATATTAAGTTATATTAAGTCTGCATAATTAAGGGCGTGGCCACTGGAGTGACAGCTCAATCTTGCTGATCGCGGTCACGTCACCTCAGCTGATTCCAGCTGATTAGCCGCTGAACTCAGCATTTACATTGTATTTTTGTTTTGCTTTATGTGTCTTTACACCGTTAATTGTCCTTTGGGAATATTTCCTACAATTATCAGATGATATGGCATGCTGTGTGCACTTAACTGTGCTCACAAACCATTCAAGTGGCCTCCATTTCCCAGGTAAGTGCATTTCTGAAGTTTTTACAGTCTATGATTTTAAGGTACAGTATATTTAAAGGGTCACGAAACACCAAAACACATGTTTTGAGCTGTTGACAGTCATATCTGTGTCCCACGCTGCTATAAACACTATTAGGACACATATATTGCACTAAAAAGTGAAAATTGGTTGTTTTTGCGTTATTTTGAGCAAATTCGTTCTTCCGGTTTGAAACAAATTTTTGAAGCTGCGTCACGGCCATGAGATACTTGCGTGTAAATCCAGCTGGAGAGTGGCTGTCTGTCTTTTCTAGGACGTTCTGACGTATCCGAGTGTGCAGTATTAATTCATGAGAAAGACGTGCTTCAAACTAATCAGCGCGCTCTATTGTGTATGACGTGAAACTTCATTGATATGCATGATAGCTCCGGAGACTGTTTACCTGTTTACACTGTTCAGACGGCAGAGAGACGCCACGTTGTGTTGCCAAAACAAGTGAAAGTAGAAGAATTTCAAGACAAAATTCGTAGGTGTTATTAGTGTGTTGCAACGAAGGTTTTGTTTTCATTTTCCCTTTATGAGAGAGCTGCTGGACTCACGTGTGGATTACAGTGCACGCGACACGCGACAGAAACGCGTTTGTAAGGAACATTTTTACCCGAGAGCTTTTTCTCATCTGGAAATGGTGAAATCCGGATTTGTCGCTCGTCTCCTTTTAATAAAAAGACACAGCTCCAGTTTGATTGTCTGTCTACAGGTGTGGTAAGTGTTTGCAGTGCAGTGCCCTTTGTTTAAATGCTGCTCTCCGAGTGTAAACATGTAAACACAAACTATTCCCGTCGTGCAGGATTTTCGCTGCAATTTGTGACAGGATAGTCTATACACACACGGCTTTCTGACGCTACCTACCGAGTACGTAAGTTACAGAGAAATGCGGAGGATTTTTTTCTCTTATTCGCCGTATCAAATCAGCCTCTGTGTGTTTGTTTTTCCTGTCAAACTTAGCGCGTGCCCAAATGTTAACTCCCTTCTATGTAAAATCCTACCCTCTTTCCCTCCCCCGACACTCCCACACTCCCAGAGCTGGACACGCCCAACTTTCCTGACTTTTTTTCAAAACAGAGGTGTGAAAACACCCTGCTGAGACAGGGGGTTTCGTGGCCCTTTAATAAATACTGATTGTAAGAAACTAATCCTAAACTAAAACATTAATCATATACTGATTACAAATGCTGATCCAGCAGGGGGCGCAAGTAACAGCCTTTATTACTGCAGTAAACAAAGCAGCATGATGTCAAATATAGCTGGATTTTAACGATTGCATAAACTACACACAGCATCCCAATATCGGCAGATTAAATTCAGAGCATACAAGTACCATCATTGTGTGATCAGAATTTTATTTAAGAAACTCTATCTTCGATGTATGATGTTAACATGTTTTCATGTACAAGAATTATTCAAATGAAGGTAACATGCCAGATCATTTCAGATATTTCAAAGTAAATTCACAGGTTCATTGCTATTTTACTCGACAGTTCTCAATTTCCCAAAGTTCACACAAGTAGAGCGCACTACTCAATTAGATTGAATTATACAATGATCGACGGCGCCAATGGCGTAGTTGTTAGTGCGTTGACACATGCACTCTGGTGCTCACAGCGACCCGAGTTCAAGTCCAGCCTCAAAGTCCTATTCCAATCCTTCACCTCTCTCTGCTCCCCATGTTTTCCTGTGAATACTCTCTACTGTCCTATCAATTAAAGGTGAAAAACCCCATAAATATAATTATTAAAAAATAATTATACAGGGTACATGCAGGAATCCTAAAGGTAATTTGAATAACTTTTTTTAAGAGTTTTTAAAGATCTTCTCAGAATATTTTAAGACCTCGTCGCCACTTCAAGTTCTAATCAGTATCAAACCTTTAACTTAATAAACAGTTGTTAATAAACAGCAGTAGTTAAATAAATCAATGGAGCACTCAGATAAGCTCGGAGGAAACAAAGCTTGAGGAATAAATGACACGGTTGTTTTCGGCGACAGGCTTCAGCCACTGTTTAAACTCCTCTTTCTCCAACCAGGAGTACTCAAACCTACATTTTCCCATTTTGCCGTCTGTTTCGCCCTTTGGTTTCTCTATATGTGGAGAGAGTCACATTACTTTCCTGTGTTTGCCGTAAATTACGTGACATCACACGGACGGAGGAGTTTGGCCGGACGCACCGGGCCCAAACCAATTGGGTGGATTGAGCATGCCGTTGTTAATATTAGGAGGAAAATACATATATTTATGTTTTATATAAGTCAAACACTTTGGACAACACTTTAACAAAACTTAAGACCTCGTAAAAACACGATTAAAGTCTTAATACCTTTTAAGGGCCTTAATTTTCTCATAATTGATTGATCAACTTGTAATACTTTTTAAGACCCCGCGGACACCCTGATATAGAACCATTTATCCCATGCAACAAAAACTTTTTTCCAGGTTATAAGAGATGCATAAGAAATCCCTTGTCAATCCCTTGTCTCAGCAGGGTGTTGTCACACCTCTAGTTTGAAAAAAGTCAGGAAAGTTGGGCGTGTCGTGCTCTGGGAGTGTGGGAGTGTCGGGGGAGGGAAAGAGGGTAGGTTTTGCATAGAAGGGAGTTTCCATTTGGCCATGTGCTGATCACAGGCAAAAGAAACACAGAGGCTTTGATACCGCACGGCGAATGGGAGAAAAAAAAATCCTCCGCATTTCTCTGTAACTTATGTACTCGGTAGGTAGCGTCAGAAAGCCGTGTGTGTATAGACTATCCTGTCACAAAATGCGGCGAAAATCCTGCACAACGGGAAGAGTTTGTGTTTACATGTTTACACTCGGAGAGCAGCATTAGCGGATCTTTCAGTCTATAATATTGTACTGTAATATTGCAGTGATATTAACATACTGTAAACTTAGTAACTAACTCATTTTGACTGAGGTCTGTCTTTAAAAACTAATAAAGCACTGCTGAAAATACGACAAACTTTGCAATCTGGGTTAAACAAAGAACACTGCACACAATTACCTAATCTGTAGCGACAGGACAATCAAACTGGATCGGTGTCTTTTTATTTAAAGGAGACACGCGGCAAATCCGCATTTCACCATTTCCAGTTGCGAAAAACTCTCGGGTAAAAATGTTCCTTACAAACGCGTTTCTGTTGCGCGTCGCGTGCACTGTAACTGTTTCCTGTGAGGGAAAATGAAAACAAAACCTTGTTGCAGCACACCGACGCCCCGTGTCTCCAAATTCTTGTTCTTTCACTTGTTTTAGCAACACAACAACGTGGCGTCTCTCTGCCGTCTATACAGCGTAAACAGTCTCCGGAGCTATCATGCATATTAATGAAGTTTCGCGTCATACACAATAGAGCGCGCTGATTGGTTTGAAGCACGTCTTTCTCATGAATTAATGCCGCTCACTCAAATGCGTCAGAACGTCCTCAAAAAGACAGCCAGCCACTCTCCTGGCTGGATTTACCCCTAAGTATCTCATGGCCGTGACGTAGCTTCAAAAATTTGTTTCAAACCGGAAGAACGAATTTGCTCAAAATAACGCAAAAACAACCAATTTTCACTTTTTAGTGCAATATATGTGTCCTAATAGTGTTTATAGCAGCGTGGGACACATATATGACTGTCAACAGCTCAAAACATGTGTTTTGGTGTTTCGTGACCCTTTAATGTCGTTCTGTAACTTTGTAATAATTCTACTGTATGGATGATTTCATTTTATTGTATTGTTGTGTGCGTATGTGACTTTGTAATTTACCTAGTAAATACTGTCTCACCAATAAAGTTAAAGAAGTGACATATAGGCCCAGTTTCACAAACAGCGCTTAGATTAAGCAAGGACTAGGCCTGCGATAAATTAGGCTATTTAAGCCACATTTATAAAATGGCCTTAGAAAAATATATTACTGGTGTGCAGCTGGAGACAAAAAAATGACACTGATGTATTTTAAGACATCTCACTGCAAGTTATTTTGAGTTGAGACAGCTCAAACATGCAATTTAATCTTGACTAGCCTTGACTAGCCTTCTCTATATGTGGAGAGCGTCACATCACTTTCCTGCGTTTGCCGTAAATTACGTGACATCACACGAACGGAGGAGTTTGGCCGGACGCACCGGGAGAGTGAGAACGTAGAGATCGTGGAGTGAGAGCATGACTGACTCCTGTGATGCTCCAAGGACAGACGAGTCTTCGCTGAGGTCCAGCCTCCAGCGCCTAGACTGCAGCTCTGCACAAGACGTTTGGCCATAGGGGAAATGGTCGTGACCAACTGAGCCAGGTTTCTCTCCAGGTTTTTTAATTCTTCACTTTCGCCAATTGGTGAAGTTTTTTCCTCGCCGCTGTCGCCACTGGCTTGCATGGTTCGGGATCTGTAGAGCTGCGCATCGATGGATTTGCTCTTCAGTGTTTGGACTCTCAGTAGTGATTATTAACCCACACTGAACTGAGCTAAACTGAACTGAACTTAATCTCTGAAAACTGAACTGACACTGTTACAATTCACTATAATCTTCCATGTGAAGCTGCTTTGACGCAATCTACATTGTATAAGCGCTATACAAATAAAGATGAATTGAATTGAATTAAACCTTGTTTGTGAAACCAGGGGACAAACTAATACATTTAATTTACCCAGTGAAACAAGATGTTAAAAATTCATTAGAGACATGGAATTTACGTGCACTTTTTGTGAATAAGAGGAGGAATCGATAAACACCTGTTTTTTGAATGCACCTATACCCAGATGTTTTGGTTTGATGTTGAATATCTTATATTTAAACTTACAAAATTAAAATTCAGTTTTCTATTAATCTATTTTTTTTTAATTTCTATGAAGATATTTTTTTGATATACAATAATAACAACAAAACTTTGGAGCAAAATTTGTTTATTAATTTAATGATAATATATGGGAAGTACCATGTACACAAACAAAAATGGTCTAATGATAAGCCTAATATTTATTTGTTTAAAATTGATCTTAAGCATTATATCGAAACCCTAAAAGACACGAAAAATAAAAAAGCTATAAGGATGTATGAAATTATGGAATCCTTTTCTTATGCAATTTTTTTGTAATTTATATATCCCCTGTAATTTTATTTATTTATTTTATTCTTTTTACTTTCTACTGATTCATTCCTTTGATGTGAAAAAAAAATGTAAGCATTGTATTCCTCATTTTTTGTATGCTATTGTTCTTGTTATGCAATAATAAAAAAATAAAATAAAATAATAATAAAAAATAAAAAGTGATTTTGTAATTTCATTTGTGTGTATTCATTATTCACTTTTACCTGTAGGTTAGCATCTGTTGTAATGCAAGTGTTTTGTTATTGCCTAGTTATTATTATTATTTAGGTTGTCTCATCCTGCACATTATGGCTTCTTTTTCTGTTTTATTCCAATATTTTGTATTCTTGTGTAAAAACAAATAAATAAATAAAATATAAGAAAGAGATTATACTAAACTATACCTTGTGAAACAGCATTACACTCCTCTAAACAGATTTATCGACTTACTTTAGGACCTTGTGGACATCCTGTTCCTGGATATTCATGGTTTTAAATTAATACTATTCTAAATCTGTTAGTTTTGACACACTAAACACAAATGGCAAGTATTTTTATTCGATTATATTTACTCTGAGGGTGCTTTCACACTAGCACTTTTGGTCCGCACCCGGGTTCGTTTGACGTCATAGTATGGTACGTTTAGCTAGTGTGAACGTGTCTTCTGAACTCGGGTGCGCACCCGTGAACCGTACCCGAGTCCGCCTAAAAGAGGTGGTCTGGGGTACGGTTCATGCGAACTCTGGTACGGTTCACTTCTGGTATGAATGCAATCGTACCAAATAGTGGAAGTGAACCGGCAACTGTACAACAAACTATCGTTTTCATAACGTTCATTCGTGTGTGTGTGTGTATGTGCGCCACGTATTGTACCTTTAGCGGGACTGAGCCAAGCACAGTGATACACAGTGATCTCTGCTTGTCTCCTCCAGAAACAGCTTCTGCAGACACCATGTGATGTTCTGAATGTTTATAATATTTTTGCAGCAGACAGACGCGAGTCGCTTTCTGTATGTCCAAAACTTATGATTCAGTAAAAGCAAATCGACCGCGATGTGCGGAAGTCTCCATTTTGGCGCTTTGCTTTCGTGACAGTCACCTAGCAACAGCCGTAAACAAAACAGCAGCTCTATGACGCAAGCGTACCGGGGTTCAGAAGGAAAAGAGACAGTGTGAACACAAACCAACCGAGAAGGTGGCAAGGGGGGACAATCAAACTTTGGTACGGTCCAGGCAATTGAACCAAGTGTGAAAGCACCCTAAAACTTAAATATGAGTAAAAACAAGAGTCTCACCTCATTGACTATATAATCCAGCAGCTCAAATATAGCCATGACCGGCCCATGACCTGGAGGAGAAAAGCAGATGCATTAAGTCACAATGAACAGTTTACTGACCATTAAAATACTACACTGAATAACATCATCTTTATGCTTTGTTGGCACTGAAATAAACAATAAATATAACAGCACCATGAGATTATATTAGTATTTTGAAAAGCACCTTTATAAAAGCAATAACAACTGTGAAGCACGTGCAATAAACCCTACATCCTTTGTAAGGTGTTCCAGTAATAAATGCCTAACTTTTAGTTCAGAAAAGTCCTTAGAATTCTCTTTATGCATACTTTAAATTATGCCCCTTTTTACAAGATGTAAAATATATATAGCTCAAATTACCACACTGATAATGTTGTATAACTGACCCTTTTAGGTTTTGATCCTCATTGTGGCATTTTGGTGATTGTCGCTTTAAATTCAAATGATATTGAGCTCTTTTTAGAAGAGGGCAGAGTTACAAACACCTGTGCATCAGCATAGTGACAGATGTAAAACAGTGTTGTCAGTGCTAGTCAGGTGTGCATGTGTGCTTCAGTGCGAGTGTGTGCTTTATGCTTCTGTCAGTCTATGGAGACTCCTGTTCATTTGTGCTTCATCTAAAACTCCACATCTATAATCCTCATAGTGTATGATGACATTATCTTCAGTATATTCACATGTAGGGCTCGTTTTTTACGATCTAGTCTAAAGCTCGTGGCACAAAAGCATGTCTGAATCCACTTTTTTTCTATTTTAAGGATGGAGAAATACGCTCTGTGCCCCGGTGCATGGTCTAACAAAGTTGTGCTTATTCTCTTAATGAGTTCTGGGTGTGTTTTGAGCATAACATGCATTAAACCAATCAGAGTCTCGTCTCTCATTCTCTTTATAAGTCCGTTGCATCGCTCCATGGTGCATTTGCTATTTACATGACAACTTTGTAAGTGTAAAAACTGAACGCTTCACTATAGGGTTGGGTCAATAGATGATGCCATCGTCCATCGTCAATGGCTGATAAACTTCACGATGCTGAGCCGGCATCGCGATCCATCGCCCCGCACCACATGTATATTGATATATAACTCATTATTTGCATGTCATCTTAATAGCGATAACAGTCTTTTCATGAGCTGTGTTATATTTTACATATAGCTGCCGCTTGCACGGCTGACAGCATCGTGAGGATTAAATGTAGGATTATACAGCACCTCTCACGCTTTAAATGTGTAGATTCAGTGGCAAACGCTGTTACCTGTAAACCCCGTCCCACAGACTTTACAGTGAATGGCTTTAGTCATTTTCATAGCGGACTTGAAGCCACTGGAAGTCTTTTATCCACTCTTGGAAAAGTGCAAATGGTGGATTAACATTCAGCACATGATCACTAATAAGATGTGCCATTATTAGTGACTTTAGTGGTTTCTAAAACTAAATCTGTCAGTGTTATTTTCATTCTCTCATCTTCAGCGCTTCACATTTTCGCAGTTGTAGCTCCTGTCATGTGAAGGCAGAAGGCATTGACTGAGTGATGGACAGGTGATATTAACCAATCCATTTGCGTTCAGTTCTAGAGCAGTGGGCCAATAAGAAGAGCACAAAGGCGAGGCAAACATTGCAGGCTTTCTTTACTTCAGCAAGTTCACATGACAACTGTGTTAATCTGTTCCTGAGCGCTGCGTTTGGCGTCTTTAGCTGTAAAGATGCATTCTGCATAAATGCCTTCTAAATCAGCGCACACGGTGAGGATTTAGCAGTGAAAACAGTTTGCACAGCAACAATTTATGCACTCGCACAAATGCTTCCAAATATATATTTTAGGTTGCATAAAATTTCGGGTGCACACGTCGAAATGGTCGAGCCCTAGCATCTTGTTATTATTTCCTCATAATAATAATAATAAAATAAGGAAGTTATCATCAATCACAAACTACAGTGAACTCAAAACGTACTCTTGTCTCCTCCACCAGCTGTGGGAAAAAGCCATTATAAGGACACAGATCACTCCGCTTATTCATGCCAGAGTCCCAGGGAAAAAAGTGATTGACAGGTGGTAATTTATGTGTAACTATTTATTTATGGTTTGGTTATGGGTAAAGCAAAGACCATGTGGGTCAGGTAGTGAAAACGGTAGGCTAGAATGAATTAATTCATTATGAATGAATTGATATTTAACAACAACCACCCCGCCTACGACGACGATGCCATCGTCCATCGCGATGTTTCACATTAGACATCGTACGATGCCAAATTGGTCAACATCGCCCAACCCTACTTCACTAGCGAGAAAACAGTTAAACAGAGCATCTGCAGCGCAAGGATAAAAAACGAGCCTCCTCCATTCAGCCTCTTTACTTTACTTTTACTCTTTACTTTACTCCTTTACTTTGGTGGAGTGAGGAAACGGTGGAAACTCACTTCACTGAACACATCTATTAGCCCACATGTTTAATTTAGTTTGTTAAGCAAAAAGATTTGTGTCAAAACTATTTATAAATTCAGATCTAATCTCCAGCAAAGGAGTAAATGAACAATAATAATGAAGTGTGGTCAAACAACTGAGTTATATCCAAACACACGTCCTGTTCTTATGCCCCATATGGTGATGCAGACATCTCCAAAACCCCACAGGTGGACAAATCTACACTTGTGTTTATTAAAACAAATATAAATCTGCAGATAATAAATAATACTGATAATAATAATAATTATACAGATGCAGATTGTCAAAACTGAAAAAGCCCCCCGAGGTGAAGAAGGCATGGAGGCAGTGGTGTTTATATTGATGTAGAAAATAATAATTTTTGTATCATTTTAATCCTTTAATTGTTTTCATCTGTAAAGATATGCGTGTATTGCTGGACAATCCTGTGTGTATTCAGCAATGTGTAAGCGTTTAGATCTGCATAGGCGCATAACTAACGCGCTCTGCACTGGACTTTAGAGCAGCTTTTAGTTGGTCAATGATGCAGTCCAGGGGTGTCGCTAGACCCAATTTACTGGGGCACGAGCCCCAGTAAAAATCACCAGAACCAGTAAACGTGTTAAGTTATTTTACTTCATATGCAAAGTGTATTTATAAAAAGGGGCACTCCCAGAATAAAGACGTTATTCTCTATGTGCAACCAAACCAACGCTGGTGAAAGCACTGTAGTTTAATCAAAAAGCAAACTGACGCATCTCTGCATGTGCGCAGAAAACCACACCCGCGCGCCTCACACACCGCTTCTGCTGGACCCTGCTTGACGCGCTGCTCTTCTCCCGGTGCGAGCCCCGGTTGTTAACATGCACGCCAAAAAAAGTACTTGCTGCTCACGGCCCGCTTATGCATTGTGAAACCGCCGTAATAGCCTTTTATGCGGAGGTGACGGCACGCAGTGAGCTTTATAAGTCGACAAAACTAAAGTTTAAATAATATGATTACTAAGCATGCCTCCTGATAGATTTTTTTTATGAAGTAAAAAGGATGGATGATGAGTCAGGGAGGTAAAGACTTAATAAACCTAATTCTCGGCCATGTCTAAGACAACAGATAATTAAAACATGCTTTTTTGTATTCTATAGAATTGTCTGTAGAATGTCATTCAAATAAAATTATTATTCATGCAAAAGATTTCTTAAATGATCTTAGCATCACTCCAGTTGTGTCTTTACGTTGCTTTCCAGTTACATTTAGGATTAATTTCTGTAATTTAGAATAATAATGTTACAATAACAATAATACTTTTATTTATTATCATTTGTCGTGTATTATATATATATACTAGGGGTGTCAAAATTAATTGTTTCTTCGGTGCACCGCGATGCAGACGCGGACAATTCGGTATCGGTTCAGTAATAATCATAACCGGTTATTATGTAGGGACATCATTTATCTCATATGCGCTAAGTCGCCGTAGCTTACTATGGCGAGGGAGGCGAGCGCGAGTGTTTACAATGCTTCACCTACTTGACGCACAAACTGTGCACAATTTCACTGCGTGTGTGTTTTCTGGACACTCTTTCACTGACACTTACAGCAGAAGCCCCTATTTCACTGTGATTGAGAGAATGAAAGTAAACTCCATTACTCTCTCTCTCTCTCTCTCTCTCTCGTTGTGGCCCATTTGACCTGCTGGCGTGACTTTTTCTCAGCTTTCGGCTGATACGGCGATACTTCTGGATAGAGGTCTGCATTCTCGCGGGTGTAAGGCTGGACCAGACCAGATTTCTTGCGGCGCGGTAATAAATTTCCAAATAAAGCGCGGGAGCGGTCGGTAACTCTGGTGTAAGTTGAACGGGAGCGGGCGGTCTAACAATATCGCTCCTGAGCAAGCACGTGTGTGTGTGTGTGTGTGTGTGTGTGTGTGTGTGTGTGTGTGTGAATGAGAGAGAGCGATGCTGTGTTGTTGTTGTCTATGTTTGTGTGTGCGTATATGTGTGTGAATGAGAGGGCGTGATGCTCTGTGTCGCTTGCTTGGTGCTGTGTGTCTATGTGTGTGTGTGTGTGTGTGTGTGTGTGTGTGTGTTTATACAGACAGCCCCCCACCCCCAAATATAAAACTCTGTTTGGGGAAAGCATCGACAATGCACCGTGATGCACCGAGATATCGAATTGAACCGAATCGATGGCATGATAATCGTAACCAAACCGAACCATGAGACCAGTGTAGGTTCACACCTCTAATATATACATATTTTTTTTTTTTTTAAGGGGTGGGGGGGGTGCCCCAGTAGAGCTTTATGTCTAGCATCGCCCCTGGTGCAGTCTATTTCAGTTCTTTAAAATAGCAACGTGCCAACAATGCGCCTTAACACACCTCCTTTATAGACCAGCACACCCATGAGTCCACAAAGTGATGCAAGTGGATTTGCTATTTAAACAACGTGGCGCAAAACGTGAAAATGACAATTGCGCTGGTCTGAAAATAGCAACAAATAGCGCCAAACACATCTTGCGCCTTATTGCGCCGGGTGTATGATAAGAGCCCTCAGAGATTAAACCCCTTATAGAAGTGATTTTTTAAATAAACATCCTCAAAGCCCTGAAATGATGTTCAGCCATCTATAAAGCATGCTTCTCACCGCTGATGGGTCTGCCGGGTGGTCTGGGTCGAGGAGACGTGCTGTGTGTTTCTGCCTCTGCAACATCCATAAGTGCCCTGCCGAAGATGCCCTCCAGCTCCTTGGTGTCGGGTGGAGGAATGGGGTATCGGCCGATGGCGAGCTCCACCAGAGAGAGACCCATACTCCACACGTCTGACTGAATCGAGTAATGAGTGCCCTGCAACCGCTCTGGCTGAACACACACACACACACACACACACACACACACACACACACATTATGTCAGTCAAACACACTGCACAATGGACCTTTTTATGATGCTTTCAAGGTTTACCGCGGTTTGGGAAAGTCAAGGTTTTAAAAGCACTAAAATTTCCTGTAATGCAGTTCTTACAGTATATGTAAGGTTTTTTTTTTTACGTGATTTTTATGACTATTTTATTTTGTCTTAAAGGGCAACAGAATTACTCGATTTAATTGATTACATAAAATAATTGATAAAATGTGTAGTAATTGACGTTACACTATATATTTATATTAATTCAGCAATATGCAGCTTGTTTTTATTGTATCCTGTAATCATATTAATAGTTAATGTAATGTAATATAATTTTATATTAGGCGACACGGTGGCACAGTGGGTAGCCTCACAGCAAGAAGGTTGTTGGTTCGAGTCCCGGATGGTTCAGCTGGCATTTCTGTGTGGAGTTTGTATGTTCTCCACATGTTGGCGTGGGTTTTCTCTGGGTGCTCCGGTTTCCCCCAAAGTCCAAACACATGGGCTATAGGGGAATTGATGAACTAAATTGGCCGTAGTGTATGAGAGTGTGTGTGAATGCAAGAGTGTAAGGGTGTTTGCCAGTGCTGGGTTGCGGCTGGAAGGGCATACACTCCGTAATAACATATGCTGGATAAGTTGGCGGTTCATTCTGTTGCGGCGAACACTGATTAATAAAGAGACTAAGCTAAAAGAACATGGATGCCTTTATTTTAATATATATTATAATCACAATATCGTGAAACCATGATATTTTTATCCAAGGTTATCATACTGTCAGAAACTTATACTGGCTCATGCCTATTTGACTAGACATGATTTATTTGAAGTCATTAGTCGACTAAAACATTTAAGCAGGGTTTACACTTTATTCAAAATATCAAATTTATTGATTTTGACTAAAAAGCTGACATATCCACCTTATTTTTCACGCAAGAGTTAAAAATTATATTTTTTTTATATTTGACTCCTGGCTGACAAGCAGGAAAGGAATAAAAAGGCACGAAAAAAACAGATTAAGCATAACGATAGGCAAAATGTAAAACAACGTGGGGAAAAAAGTAAATTTTGATAAATGTAATATTTTAAATGACAATATAAATTCATGATTTGTACAAAAAAAAAATCTAATTCCCTGAATTTCAATGCCTGACAAAACTTCTGTAGACTTCATGCAGACTCATGTTTACCCAATCAATCCATTTAAAGGGCACCTATGATGAAAATCACCTTTTGTAAGCTGTTTGGACAGAACTGTGTGTAGGTATAGTGTGTCCACAGTCACATTGGAGTGATATAAACACAGTAAGTCTCTTTTGTTGAATTTCCTAACGTTAAAATAGGATCCTAATCCCAGTGGCTTTGAGGCCGACCGCAATGTGACGTAGGAGTGTGGTTTCCCCCACCCACCAAACTGATTGACAGCCGCGTATAAACATCTCCATAGGAACACTTATAAACATGTCCAGAGAACAGGACTTGCAAAGAAACTGGGATTAAAAGATCCGTTCGTCTCTATGTGATCAGCTGCACATCAACAATGTGCGAAACAGTGTAAAGTTAAAGGTGTGTGTTTGTACTGCAAACTTTGTAGTGGCATTTGTGTGAGACGCATTGTTGCAGAAAACGATGCATCATTTGCTTGAATAAACTCCAAAACAAATATATCAAATAAACTTACTTGCTATATGTGACTTATAAACTGAATCCTGAATCTGCTTCATCCCCGTCTGCTCCCTGCAAGTGGGAACGGTGGGCAGGGAGAAGCAGCTCATTTGCATTTAAAGGCACAGGTTACAAAAACAGCTACACTGTGATCTGAGTCTAAAATAGGCATATTCTGGGATGTTTAAATAATTTGATAAGGATTTTGAGCTGAAACTAAAAGGGGTAAAATAGGAGCCCTTTAAATCATTATAATGGCCCTTTATTTGTTTACAGAGCGCAAAAAGAGCGCAAGTATAAAGCCTGTCACAGCACACCTTTAGAAATAATGATTGTGAATGTGTGGAAAAACCCATAGATGCTGCATTAACATTTGACTAACATTTATACTAATATACTATATTGACCAAGCGTATTAATAGCGCTTCACTTTTTCCACATTTGTTTGTTGGAGCCTTATTCCAAAATTTATTAAATTGATTTATTTCCTCAACATTCTACACACAATCCCCCATAATGACCATGTGAAAAAGAAGATTTTGAAATTGTTGCAAATTTATTAAAAATAAAAAAGCTGAAGAATCACATGTACATCAGTATTCACAGCCTTTGCTCAATAGTTTGTTGATGCACCTTTGGCAGCGATTACAGCCTCAAGTCTTTTTGAATATGATGCCACACCTCTCTTGAATAAGCTCGGCACACCTGTCTTTGGGAATTGTTGCCCATTCCTCTTTGCAGTATCTGTCAAGCTCTATTAGGTCGGATGGAAAGCGACGGTGTACAGCCATTTACAGATCTCTCTAAAGATGTTCAATAGGATTTAGATCTGGGCTCTGGCTGGGCCACTCAAGGACATTCCCCGAGTTGTTGTGAAGCCACTCCATTGATATTTTGGCGGTGTGCTTTGGGTCATTGTCCTGCTGGAAGATGAAGCGTCGCCCCAGTCTGAGGTCAAGAGCACTCTGAAGCAGGTCTTCATTCAGGATGTCTCTGTACATTGCTGCATTCATCTTTCCCTCTATCCTGACTAGTCTTCCAGTTCCTGCTGCTGAAAAACATCCCCACAGGATGATGCTGCCACCACCATGCTTCACTGTAGGGATGCTATTAGCCTGGTGATGAGCGCTGCCTGGTTTTCTCCAAGCGTAACGTCTGGCATTCACTCCAAAGAGTTCAATTTGAGTCTCATCAGACCAGAGAGTTTAGTTTCTGATGGTCTGAGAGTCCTTCAGATGCCTTTTGGCAAATTCCAGGCGAGTAGTGTCTTCCGTCTGGCCACTCTACCATACAGGCCTGATTGGTGGATTGCTGCACAGATGGTTGTCCTTCTGTAAGGTTCTCCTCTCTCCACAGAAGAACACTGGAGCTCAGACAGAGTGACCATCGGGTTATTGATCACCTCTCTGACTAAGGCCTTTCTCCCCCGATCACTCAGCTTAGATGGCCGGCCAGCTCTAGGAAGAGTCCTGGTGGTTCAAACATCTTCCACTTACGGATGATGAAGGCTGCTGTGCTCATTTGAACTTTCAGAGCAGCAGAAATGTTTCTGTAACCTTCCCCAGCCTTGTGCCTCGAGACAATCCCATCTCTGAGGTCTACAGACAATTCCTTTGTCTTCATGCTTGGTTTGTGCTTTGACATGCACAGTCAACCCTGGGCCCTTATATAGACAGGTGTATGCCTTTTCAAATCATGTCCAATCAGCTGAATTGACCACAGGTGAACTCCAATGAAGCTGCTGAAACATCTCAAGAATGATCAGTGGAAACAGAATGAACCTGAGCTCAATTTAGAGCTTCACGCCAAAGGCTGTCAATACTGATGTACATGTGATTCTTCAGCTTTTTTATCTTTAATAAATTTGCAGCAATTTCAAAAACTCTTTGTTCACATTGTCATTATGGGGGATTGTGTGTAGAATGTTGAGGAAATAAATGAAGTTAATCCATTCTGGAATAAGGCTGTAACAAACAAATGTGGAAAAAGTGAAAAGCTATCAATACTTTCTGGATGCACTGTAATGATAAACTAGTGATTTCCATGTTCATTGACTGAATCTAGCAACACAGTCGTATACTTTGGATTCATAAAACAAATAAAATTGTGTTCCTCAAGCCTCTTCAATTCTTATTGACAATTATAGGGCAGCCCTACAAAAGCACAAACTGAAGACGTACCGACATGTACGAGCGTGTTCCTACAAAAGAGTTGGCCATGGAGTCGATCAGCTGCCCGCTCACACCAAAGTCACACAGCTTGATCTCCCCGCGACAGTTTACCAGAATATTTGAGGGTTTCACATCTGAGAACAACAGGACAGCAGTATCATATTACTTATTATTATTATGACTCATCCACATTCATTTCACGCTGATATTTGTACAGATTCTTCACTATTTTGGAGGGAACGGTTATGATTCTGATGAATATGAAGATTAAAAGAAAAGCATTTATTTAAAATACAATCATTATAAGTATCTTAACAGTCACTTTTGATCAATTTAACGCATCCTTGCTGATTCATTTCTTTTGAATGGTAGTGCATTTTATTTAAAAAACGATAACATAAAATCTAATTACAAACTTTTGCACTATAATATGCATTTATTTACCTCTGTGAATAATCTGGTGCTTTTCTCGAAGATAAGCAAGACCTCTTAAAACCTATAAGACAAATAATACAAAAAATAAATAAATCAACATCAGCTTGTAGATCCAAACCTGTTCCAAACATTCAGATTGCTCACTTTGCCTATAACAAATACTTGTAAATGTAAAAAAAAAAATGCACATTTATATACAGCTGAAGTCAGAATTATTAGCCCACCTGAATTATTAGCCCCGTTTATTTTTTCCCCCAATTTCTGTTTAACGGAGAGAAGAATTTTTTCAGCACATTTCTAATCATAATAGTTTAATAACTCATCTCTAATAACTGATTTATTTTCTCTTTGACAGTAAATAATATTAGACTAGATATTCTTCAAGACACTTCTATACAGCTTAAAGTGACATTTAAAGGCTTAACTAGGTTAATTAGGTTAACTAGGCAGGTTAGGGGAATTAGGCAAGTTATTGTATAATGATGGTTTGTTCTGTAGACTACCAAAAAACAGATTAGCTTAAGGGGGCTAATAATATTGACCTTAAAATTGTGTTTAAACAAATTAATAACTGCGTTTATTTTAGCCAAAATAAAACAAATTAGACTTTCTCCAGAAGAAAAAATATTATCAGACATACTGTGAAAATTTCCTTGCTCTGGTAAACATCATTTGGGAAATTGTTACGCTCCGGGAATTTTGCGTGTGTGTGTCTCTCTCCTTCTCTCTTGCGCACCTGTTCTCTCTGTCTCTCTCTTTCGGTTTCACAGGTTCAACCCCTTTCGAATTGTTATTGGCTGTAGGATCAGTCAATCATTATCTTCGGTGACGTGGCGGCTTCTGTGGCCAATCTGAGTGGTTGCCAGGTTTTTAAAAAGACGACGAGTGGGACACCGGTCGGAGGCTTTTGCGTTCCTGTTTTGTTATTTGTTTTAATCTGCCTCCCGTTATTTCTTTTGGTACTTAATATTGCTTTATCAAAAGTTGTTATTGCATTCTGGTTTATTTTCATTCATTTTCTTCCTATTCTTCATGACATTTTTTGCAGATATTCCTTGTTTTCCCCAGGGGGATTTGGAGAGGTAGACGTCACGTGACGTACATCTTTACATCACCTAGTAAACCTGTGTATAGACACACTAGGTTTAGGAGTAAGCGCTGGCTTTGTATCATCTGTTTGGTTAAGTTTAGAGTAGGTAAGTTAGGGCGTGTAAACGCCGAAGACTTGCTTTTGATTATTTTGTTTTCAGTTAGGTCAAAAGATTATACTGAGTTAGTTTGAGTTTTGGTTTTGTTATTTTCTTTTCTTTCAGCGCCAACTTTGTCCTCTTCTCCTGCGGGGTTTATTGTTTTTGGATTATTTTTGTTATTATATATTATATACAATTTACCTTTTGGGTTATTTGTTGTTATCTATATTATTCTTCCTTATTTTCTGTTTATCTTTGATTTTTGTATAATAAATTATTCTCTTTTTGGCAGCATTTTGTTTGATGCATGGTTCTTTTTTTCCCATATTACACAAAACTGTCACAATATAAATGTTATTTACTTCAGTCCCTAGCATAACATCATGAAGGCGTAACAGAAATATTTAAAAAAGAAAAACAAATTAAAAGGGGGGGGGCTAATAATTCTGACTTCAACTGGGGGATAAACAAGCATGAAAAGTGTTAAACATCCTTCTAAAGAAACTTCAGCATACAACTAACATACCTTGTAGCATTTATGACTTTTTAAGAGCCTTAAAAATTGCTCTAAACTGATTAATCAACTTTTAACACATCTATATATTATAGCTCTATATATCATTGGAGTAAAGGCACTCACAGCTATGCTGACTTTTCCCAAAATCTCCTCTGGGATTCTGCGAGCCTCTTTCAGGACCTGATCCAAAGAGCCGCCATCCTGTCGACAAGACACAAAAAACAGCATTAGATTAAACTCAATAACCACAATCAAACCTTTTAGACCCGTAAAATATACAAATTGTTGAGTTAAATTGGCTTTTCATTCATTTATAAGCTAATGCAGGGATTCTCAAACTGATTCACGAGTCAAAGAAAACCTCGTAATTAATAAAAATATGTAGATAGTACTTTATTTGAAGAGGATGCTCGTAAGACTGACATGATGCCTTCATAATCATGACAATACATCATGAATATGGAGGTGGTTTAATGAATGCTTATGATAACAACAAATGTATTATTATTATATTATTAAAGGTCCAACACACACGTTGTTTTGATGTCCTTCAGGGGAATTAAGCTTTAATTAAGGGGGCTCAGACCTCCCTTCAATTACAATGTATTCATTCATTCATTTTCTTTTCGGCTTAGTCCCTTTATTAATCCGGGGTCGCCACAGCGGAATGAACCGCCAACTTATCCAGCACGTTTTTACGCAGCGGGTGCCCTTTTAGCCGCAACCCATCTCTGGGGAAACATCCACACACACTCATACACTACGGGCAATTTAGCCTACCCAATTCACCTGTACCGCATGTCTTTGGACTGTGGGGGAAACCGGAGCACCCGGAGGAAACCCACGCGAACGCAGGGAGAACATGCAAACTCCACACAGAAACGCCAACTGACACAGCTGAGGATCGAACCTGCGATCTTCTTGCTGTGAGGCGACAGCACTACCTACTGCGCCAATTAAAATGTATTTAATTTTTAAATAATAATTAATTTAATTAACGCCGCCAGCTAGCTCTCTGCAACTCTCACATGGTCGCCCACTGAAGCTAAGCAGGGCTGCGCCCGGTCAGTACCTGGATAGGAGACCACATGGGAAAGCTCGGTTGCTGCCGGAAGTGGTGTTAGTGAGGCCAGCAGGGGGCACCTAACCTGTGGTCTGTGTGGGTCCTAATGCCCCAGTATAGTGACGGGGACTCTATACTGCTCAGTGTCTTTCATCTTTCGGATGAGACGTTAAACTGAGGTCCTGACTCTCTGTGGTCATGAAAAATCCCAAGATGTCCTTCGAAAAAGAGTAGGGGTTTAACCCTGGCCAAATCTGCACACTGGCCTCTGTCCATCATGGCCTCCTATCCATCCCCATATCATAATTGGCTTCATCACTCGGTCTCCTCTCCACCAATCAGCTGGTGTGTGGTCTGGCACAATATGGCTGCCGTCGCATCATCCAGGTGGATGCTGCACACTGGTGGTGGATGAGGAGATTCCCCAAAAAACGTGTAAAGCGCTTTGACTGTCTAGAAAAGCGCTATATAAATGTAAAGAATTATTATTATTATTATTATTATTATTAAGGAATTATTAAATACTTTCTGCCTTTAACCAACATCACAAAACTGTTAACAATGTGCTGTTAAATTGTTAATATAACATCATTAATATTAATGCGCAAATCTGCAATAGTCACATCCCAAAATCTGCAAAGTCAAGTTGAGATTTCAATTAACCAGAAACCACCATTCAAAACGTGATTTGTGGTGTCATTGCAAATTTATTCTAATATTGTGAAGCATTTTTTATTTGAGTGTGTTTTTAAGGCTGGTGACTGTAAGATTTCAAGCGAATTTAAACCATTTGGGCACCAGAAATTATAGTTTGACATTATTAAAAAATTAAGCGGCAAAATTAAGTTTGCCGCATAAAAAATATATGAATAGTGTTTAATTATTTATACAATGAGGAACATACAGTGTTGTTTTAGATTTGATGACTGAATTTCTGTACATCAATACTGTTAGACTCCACTGAAAACCATAAAGCACTGTTTATTTCATTTCTGTTTATTGTTTTCATCTCTGCTTCAATTTGTTTATTATATTTTGTATATTTTATGCAGATGCACTCTCTACAAAATCATCCCAATCAGTGTTACGATATTCAAAATAGAGTAATCTAGTGAAATTATATTCATATCACAATATACAGCTGAAGTCTGAATTATTAGCCTTGCTGTACATTTTTTCCCCAATTATATAATTATAATATATATATAATTATAATATATATATATATATATATATATATATATATATATATATATATATATATATATATATATATATATATATATATTAACATTTCTAAACATAATAGTTTTAATAACTCATTTCTAATAAATTATTTATTTTATCTTTGCCATGATGACGGCACATAATATTAGACTAGATATTCTTCAAGACACTAGTAATCAGCTTAAAGTCACATTTAGGGTGTACTCGCACTATGCACAGTTGCGTTGAACCGGGCCAAAGCACGCTAGTCCCCCCTCCCGTCTCCCCCGACGGCCCGCACTCACATTACATTCGGGCCTGGGCACGCTTACGCCATCGATGACGTGCTGTTCAGTTAAGGAAGAGAAGCGCTCTCGCTCAGCACAGTGGAGATTTCTTTAGTTATATTGTTTTTGTCGTTTGATATGTGGTGACACGCAGTCAAACATTTCGCTGAACAGATCAGCCACTTTTGACGCTCATAAAGTCCTCGTGCTGCAGGAATTAGGAGGTTTGCTGAAGGTGCAGCTGTCGTGCAGTGAGGGGTTTGCGTCTTTAATAAACTACGACAGTTTGCGTTCACTGAACAGCACGAATGATTAATTAATCCATTTGAAACGGTGCCTTAAAAGTCATGTCTCGCTTTCAGTTTCGGGCCCAGGCACGCTTGCACTCACACTGCAATCGTACCGTGCCTGAGCCCAAGTGAACCGCGCTCAGGCCCACCTCTTCCAACCGGGCCAGGGCACCCACACTACTCAAACGATCCGGGAAACGGGCCTGGGCAAGGTTCGGATAGCATAGTGTGAGTACGCCTTTTAAGGCTTCACTAGGTTAATTAGGGAAAATTTAGCGTAATTAGGCAAGTCATTGTATAACAGTGGTTTGTTTTGGAGACAATCTAAAACAAATATTGCTTAAGGAGGCTAATAATAATGACCTTAAAATGGGTTTAAAACATTAAAAACTGATTTTATTCCAGTCAAAATAAAACAAACACCACTTTCCCAAAAAAAAAAAAAAAAAAAAAAATGAAATACTGTGAAACATTGCTTAATCTGTAAACATTATTTGGTAAATATTTGAAGAAGAAAAACTTCAACTTCAACTGTATATATTGAAGATACAAACTATTGCAATGTAATTTTTTTCAAATATTGTGCATCCCTATAACATGCTAATAATAAAAAAAAAAAAGACTCTAAACATACCATGTTCTCCATACAGATGCTAATCTCGCCATCGCTGTAAAACGCACCGTAAAACCCCACGATGTACGGCGAGTTACACTCATGCAAGACCTGCAGCTCTCTGATGATCTGATGCCTGATGGCCGGCTTGATCTCCAGGTGAATTAACTACAGCAAACAAACAGACAGGTAAACAAAGAAAGAGAAGAGAGAGATTTTGAGTTTAGTGTCATATCAGCTTTCCTGGCCTATTTTATGGCAAAAGACTTGTATATAATAAAAAACTTCATAACATCAACAATACATAATACAATAATAAAATAAAAATCAAAACCATTTTATTTAAACTTTCCTTTTTCCATGTTTGATGGATTCACATTTTTCCAGCAAATTTTCATTAGAAGTAAAGAAAACAATACGACTTAGATGATCAGCATATAACAGTTAGCATTGAAAACACATAATAAACAAAATACAGGAATACAGGAGGTTGTTAAATAATAATGTTATTAATAAGAATACCAACAACAATATTAGTAAAAATAAAAAAGGATGGATTTACATAAAAAAGAATTCCTTTAAAGACTCTCTAGATAAAAATCATTGTCTGATAACATTAAAAATAGGGCATTGCAAAAGTATATGATTAACAGTTAGGATGTTTTTGCAATAATGACCTGTTAAAGCAACAACTAGACATGTTTAAATTATTGCTGTCAAAATTATTACGTTAATACATGCAATTAAGTTGAAATATTTAATGCGTTAAACAAAATAACACAATTAACCTGGCTGCAGGTTTTTTTTTTTACATTTCCTGTTGTGGTCGACGTGTGTTCAACGTGCTAAGAAATATGGATAAGACCAAGGAAGGACTTTTAGACGGAAAGTTTCAGTATAAAGCAATTAACATCATTGTGTCATTAGGCTATCCAGCGTTTCCTCCAGAGTTTTATTTAATTTCCGGTGTTTCATTTTTCGACTAACTGCAGTTTGGCAGTTTTATTTTCATTTGGCAACATATTGTTCATGCCCTATTACAGTTATTGGATGAGAATATGACGTAAAGACTGGTGGAAGAGTGCTGTTTTAAAGGAATTTGATGCCGCATGCCAAAGAAAAACCTCCGCATTTCGTGACGCAGGTGTCTGTGGTCCTTTAAGGTAATCAAAAATTGCTGTTTACATGATCGACTCTTAATCGGAGTATTGTCTTAATCATATTAAAATCTGAGTATTGCTGTGCATGTACTCACTGAAAGTGCCAGATGATGTCCCAAGCTATCAAAGACAGTGAAATACAACTTTTCAATGAGAACAATTGTTTGTATTGATTACTTTATTACTATAATTTTCCTATTTTCATATTTGCGGTGCCTGTATTTTGGATTTTTTTTTGCACTTCACTTAGAATCCGAGATGGAAATCATTTTCTTTGTATTGGCATTGATTGTTTTGAAATTTAAATAGCACTTACATGCCTGTGTTTTTATTTCTGTAATAAATACGGCTTTCAAGCCAACAGTTTAAGGATCTTGATGGTTTATTGCAGGTATCTTGTAACACAGATTTCTTCGTGTAAACAAGTTAAACAAAAATTCAAATAAACAATCGTATTTTGAAATTAAATAGTTTCTTTGTCTTGAGTTTACATTAATTTACATTTTACAAAATTACAAGTTTCAGTCTTTTCATTTCAATTAATCGCGATTAATTGCAAAAAAATGTGCGATTAATTAGTTAATTCTTTTTAATTGATTGACCGCACTAGTTTAAATGTGAAAATTCTCAACAGATTCACAACAGGAGATCAATTATAACCCAAAATCATCTCAACTCATCCTTCAGCTTGTAAAAAATGTATGTTTTCACATCTTTCACCAACAGGACAGCAGTGTCATTTTCTTATTATTACTCATCCACATTCATTTCACACTGACGCATTTACAGATTTTTCACTATTTTTGAGAAAACTGATACACAAGCTATGTTTCCATCCAAAAATGCTAATTAAATGTGCAAAACTGGAATATCACATAAAAGACGCGCGAATAAAGCAGCGTTTCCATTCAGTGAGTCAAAGAGAACTAAATCATCACTTCCTGATAAACTGGCATCAAATATCAACAGTACAAACTGAACTTGCTGAGGCAGGAGAAGCTGCGTGAATCTTTTCCTTATTTAATAAATGACTTGCGCCTCAGAACGCAATGCTGACACGCAATGAAGGCGTAGTGGCGTTTGAAGGTGAGAGCACGGCCAGTTCTGGAGGTCATTAATAATTAATAACACTAATACTTAAATGGTTAAGGCGTTTTAGAATGACCCAAACAACATTTCAGATGGTTTACAGTGTGCTCAGCCTGCTGGTTTGTGCATTCACACACATTTTTATCATCACATGATCTCTTATAACAAAATCACATGACCTTTTTTAATGCGCATACTGGAATTTGTTCGGTAAAAGTGTTTCCATTGTAGTTTATGCACATCTTTTCTTATCAAATGAATAATACATTTTATCCTACTCAGTTATGTGCGTATGTTTTTTTATGCACATATCCTAAATGCGCATAAAAATTGGTGGATGGAAACATAGCTACTGCTATTAGGGTTGGGCCGATAGACGATGCTATCGTCCATCGCCGATGGCTGATAAACTTCAAGATGCTGAGTCGGCATCGCAATCTATCGCCCCGCCCCACATTTATATTGATATATAACTTATTATTTGCATGTCATCTTAATAGCAATACCGGTCTTTTCATGAGCTGTGTTATATTATACATATAGCTGCCGTTTGCGCGGCTGACAGCATCGTGAGGATTAAATACATAGTGAGGATTATACAGCACCTCTCGCGCTTAAAATGTGTAGATTCAGTGGCAAATGCTGTTACCTGCAAACCCCGTTTCAAAGACTTTACAGTGAACGGCTTTAGTTATTTTCATAGCGGACTTGAAGCCACTGGAAGTCTTTTATCCACTCTTGGAAAAGTGTAAATGGTGGATTAACATTCAGCACATGATCACTAATAAGATGTGCCATTATTAGTGACTTTAGTGGTTTCTGAAACAAAATCTGTCAGTGTTATTGTCATTCTCTCATCTTCAGCGCTTCACATTTCCGCAGTTGTAGCTCCTGTCATCTGAAAGCAGAAGGCTTTGACTGAGTGATTGACAGCTGATATTAACCAATCCATTCGCGTTCAGTTCTAGAGCAGTGGGCCAATAAGAAGAGCACAAAGGCGGGGCAAGCATTCCGGTCATTTTTTACTTCAGCAAGTTCACAATCGCATAACAACTGTTTTAATCTGTTCCTGAGCGCTGCGTTTGGCGTCTTTAGGTGCAAAGATGCATCCTGCATAAATGTCTCCTAAATCCGCGCACGCGGTGAGGATTTTGCAGTGAAAACAGGTCGCACAGCAACAATTTATGCATTAGCACAAATGCTTTCAAATATATATTTTAGGTCGCATAAAATTTCGGGCACATACGCCGAAACGGTCGAGCCCTAGCATCATTACTTGTTATTATTTCCTCATAATAATAGTAATAAAATAAGGAAGTTATCATTAATCACAATACAAATTACAGTGAACTCCAAACGAACTCTCGTCTCGTCTCCGCCACCAGCTGTGGGGAAAAAGCCATTATAAGGACAAAGATCACTCCGCCTGATCATGCCAGAGTCCCGCGGAAAAAAAGTGATTGACAGGTGGTAATTTGTGTATAACTTTATTTATTTATGGTTTGGTCATGGGTAAAGCAAAGACCATGTGGGTCAGGTAGTGAAAACCATAGGCTAAAATTATTAAACTCGTTATGAATTAATTGATATTTAACAACAACCACCCCCACCCCGCCTACGACGACGATACCATCGTCGATGTTCACATTAGACATTGTACGATGCCAAATTGGTCAACATCGCCCAACCCTAACTGCTATCATGATTCTTTCTTGAATAGAAAGAGCAATAAAACAGCCTTCACTTCCAACAGGATCTTTGGTGACAATAAATATCTTTACAGTCACTTTTGATCAATTTAATGCACCTTGCTTATGAATTTTTTTCTTTTGAATTGTAGTGCATTTTTTTTTTTGTGGAAACGATAAAAGAAATTAATTACAAACCTTTGCACTGTAATATGCACTAGAACAAATAAAACGCACAGACATCTCACCTTCCGGGCCATGACGAGACCCGAGGGTTTGTGGCACACTTTATTCACCACCCCTCCGTTTCCAGCTCCCAGTTCACAGATATGCTGGAAATCGTCGTCCTTTAGCTCTCCCAGATTGGCTTTCTGTGTGAGGAAAGCTTCCAGACGCTTCTTCTGCTGCTCATCTAAATCAAGCTCATCCAGCTTCTTCTGCAGGGCTTCAAGATTTGCTCTGGCGTTCGAGAGAAAAACAGATTAAAATGACATGCAACATTTATTATAGAAACTCACATTGACATAGAGATTAAGGCTGCACAATATATCGTTTCAGTATTGATAGTTACGGAAGTCCTAAAAGGCCATGCATTAAAATATTTTTTCTCTCTTGTTATGTTGTGTTCACGACTTATTTTTTTTGCTTTAATTTATTTATTTATGTATTAATATTATTATTATTATTATTATTATTATTATTATTATTATTATTAGTAGTATAGTAGTAGTATTAGTATTAATATCTGGCAAATGTCAGGACACCGGCCTTGCGAACAGGGAGAGAATAACTGCAGACGCGCATTCGTGCAACACATTAAAGGCGTTCAGAACAGCCATAATATGAGAGCAAACGCTCGTGCTCCTGATTAATGTACATTCATGATTATGTTCATGTATATGATCATTATTTACAATAATTTGCATCAACTGTTACCATTTTAAAGCAACTCTATGGCGCATTTTTAAAGTTGTAAATAATTTGCGGAAAGGATCAAAGCAAGCGCAGGATCTTCATCATTCTTCATCATTTAATTCATGCATGCAGCAACTTATTTTGCGCCATATAGAGTTGCCTTAAACTGGTAACAGTTGACGGAATATTATTGTAAATAATGGTATATAATCAAATACGTGAATATAATCATAAATGTACATTAATCATGAGCACGAGCGTTTGCTCTCATATTATGGCTGTTCTGAACGCCTTTAATGTGTTGCACAAATGCGTGTCTGCAGTTGAGCTATTCTCTCCCTGTTCGCAGGGCCGGTGTAGACACTCTGGCCAGACATTTGCCAGATATTAATAAATAATAATAATAAATACATAAATAAATAAAAGCAAAAAAAAAAAGTCGTGATCACGACATAACAACTTTATTAAGTCGTGATCATGACATAACTTTTTGTTATGACGAGATCACGAGAAAACGAGTTATGTCGAGATCACGAGATAATTAAGTCGTGATCACGACATAAAAAGAGAGAAAAAATATTTTAATGCATGGCCTCTTAGGACTTCCGTAGATAGTTGAGTTTATATGTTTGTATTATATTTGAGCAAAAGACAGAGTGGGGAAAATAAGTATTGAACACGTCAGCCTTTTTCTCAGAAAACATATTTCTAAAGGTGCCATTAGCCAAGTTTCCATCCAAAAGATGCAAATTAAATTTATGAGCAAAACAGAAATATCACATAAAAGACATGGGAATACAGCAGCGTTTCCATCCAACGAGTCAAAGAGAACTAAATGGTCACTTCCTGATTAACTATGGCCAAAGATCAACAGCAAAAATTGAATTTGCTGCAGTAGGAGAAGCTGCGTGAATCTTTTCTTTATTTAATAAATGACTTGCGCCTCAGAAGACAATGCTGACACAATAAACGCATGGTGGCGTTGGAAGATGTGGAGCACAGAGGCTCTTGACCGTTCTGGAGGTCGTTAATAGTATAATAGCGCTAATTCTGAAATGGTCGAGGTGTTTTAGAATGACCAAAACAACAGTTCAGATGGTTTACAGTGTGCTCAGCCTGCTGGTTTGTCCATTCACCCACACTTTTATCATTACATGATCTTTTATAACAAAATCACATGACTTTTTTTAATGCACATACTGGAATTTGTTCGGTAAAAGTGTTTCCATCGTAGTTTATGCACATCTTTTCTTATTGAATAAAAAGTTTATCCTACTCTGTTATGCACATACGTTTTTTTATGAGCATTTTCATAACTTATGCGCATCTTGGCCCTTCCATTAACCATTTTTTATGTGCATACGCAAAATGCGCATAAAAATAGGTGGATGGAAACATAGCTAATGACTTGAAATTTTCACTGGATGTTGGTAAAAACCCAAGAAATCCATATATGCAAAGAAAACAAATCTAATTAGTTTATGACTATTCTATAATTAGAATGACGCAGAAGAAAAGTATTGAACAGATGAAAAAATGGAGCAGTGAAAGCCCAGACAGCAGCAGAAATCTCTCAGTAGTTCTTCAGCAACCCTCTGCCCTTCCTCAGTGTAAACGAATATCAGCTGCTTCAGTCCAACATCTACATTAGCAGGAGGATGAAGATGAAACCAGGGTGGACATTTCAGCAAGACAATGATCCAAAACACAGCCAAGGAGGCTCTCAGATGCTTTCAGAGAAAGAAAATCAAGCTGTAGAGTGGCCCAGCCAATCACCTGATCCGAATCTAATTGAAAATACAAAATGAAGCTCAGATTTGATAGACGAGACCCACAGAACCATCAAGATTTAGACACTCTGTTGAAGTCTGTGAGAAACTCACACCTGAGCAATGCATGAGACTTCATATGAGAGCGTCTTTAAACAGCAGCACCAAATAAGCCTTTACATAAAGTATTAAATTCAGTATTTAATGCCGACATTCAGCATTCAATACTTTTTACTTCAGTATTTAATACAGTATTTAATACTTTTAAATTTCAGTAGTTCAGTACTTTCTCCTTGTATCATTCCATTGTTATTACACTTTTTTGTTTTGTTTTTATGTTTGTATTGTTTGGGTTTTTACCAAAATCTGCTTCAATTTCATGTCAGCAGCTCCTTTAGAAATATTACTCCCCGGAAAAAACATGACATTGTGTTTAATACTTATTTTCCCTGCTGTAATTACAAATACATGAGATTAGTGGATTTTAACCAAACCAGAGTTAAAGTTTATCATCTGCACTTGTTTTTAAAGCCTGTAACTGTGCATTCAGGCACATGAAACTGTACCATTTGTAGCTTTAATAAAGATTTGTTTTATGTAATGCAAACTAGACAGTTATTTGATATACGACTTAATTTCTGTACCTGAATACTGTTTGACTCCCCACAAACACAAAGCACTCTATAATTAACTTTGCTTAATTGTACAGTAGTCAACATTTGAAGTGGACCATCATCATTTATCAAAGTTTTCCTAAAACAACTGAACAACAGCCATTATTGTCTTACGACAATTTTGAAAAATGATTTTGATCCACTTCAAATGTTGACTACTGTATGTAGCATTATGCTAATGGCTCACTTGCTGTGTTCATCCAGTCAAATTCATTTGTAATTGTTTTGTTATTAATAACAATTTCCGTTTTATTTTTGGATAAACTAACCCTTTAAATTGACTTTAAAAAATTTTTTTTTTCATCATTCAGACATAAAATAGTTTCTTGAAGCTGAAAACATTGAACTAATGAAATGGACAGACCAGAGTCCTGATCTAAACCTGATTAAAAATCTCGTTTCATTTTTGGATGAACTGACCCTTAAATTGACTTTTTAATTTATTTTTTCATCATTCGGACAAAATAGTTTCTTGAAGCTGAAAACATTGAAATAATGAAATGGACAGACCAGAGTCCTGATGTAAACCTGATTAAAAATCTCTGGAAAATTAAGAAACACTACAGCCGGTGAACTGTGAAGGAGAATGAAGAAGAGTGGGATAACCAGTAGTCAACATTTGAAGTGGATCATCGCAATTTATCAGTTTTTATCATTTTATTTATGCATAATTCACACCCTGAATAATCCCAAATCAGTCTAAATAAATAAATAATTTCCAAATAGGCCTATACAAACTATCACCATATATACTGCAGAAAAACAAAATATCCTAATGTCCTATTTCTACAATACCGTGAAACCTTAATAGAGATGAAGAACTCACTCTGATGCAGCATCGATGGGTGTGGAGGTCGTCTGTGCTTCTCCGCTTCCAGTTATAACTATAGGATCTGGTCTCTTTTTAGGAGCCATGGCTGATGCTTTAATCTTAACAGATGAGCTCAGACTGAGCTTTACTCAACAGAGACTCTAGTTTACAGCCGGTCATTGAGCTGATCGAGAGTTTAGATCAGTCCGACTCATGAAAAAGTCCAAAACTCCATCATTTATTCACTATCCAGATCTGTTCATTATTAGGACCAATCACATATGAAACACTAATAGCAGAAATGTCTACTGTGATTGAGTCAGATACTTTATATTATTATAATACACTCTGACATTGACTTTAATGTGATTATATGGATATAATAAATCACATATGAAACATTAATAGCAGAAATGTCTATTCTGATTAAGTCAGATAGTTTATATTAATGTTATTCACCCTGATAATGACTTTAAATGTGATTATATGGATATAAAAGACTAAAAGCAGAAATGTCTAATCTTGATGTAGTCAGATACGTTACATTATTATAATTCACTTTTATATTGACTTTTGTGTGATTATATGGATATAATATCACATACAAAACACTAATAGCAGATATATCTATTGTGATTTATCCAGATACTTTATATTATCTCACTTTTATATTGACTTAATGTGATTATATGGATATAAAATCACATATAAAACACCAACAACAGAAATGTCTATTGTGATCGATTCAGATACTTTATAATAATATAATTCACTCTGATATTGACTTTAATGTGATTATATGGATATAAAATCACATATAAAAGACTAATAGCAGGCTATTTTGTTTGAGTCAAGATACTTTATAGTATTATAACTCACTCTAATGTTGGCTTTGTGATTAAATGGATATAAAAATCACATAAAAACAGCTGAAATGTCTATTCTGATCGATCCAGATAGTTTACATTAATATAATACACTTATATATCGACTTTAATGTGATTGTATGGATATAACTTAACTGTAAAATCACCTGTAAACAACCTGAGCTGCAGTCACAATGAACATAACACCACTTGAATCCTTTTACAACGAGAAAAAAATCATATTAACTTTATAAAACGAGCATAAATGGCGTTAAAGTATTAAATGCAGAGATTATTTCAGATTTCTCCGGCGCGCGAGGATGCTGTTAGCTTGTTAGCATCAGTCTATGTGTGTGCGCGGAGTTTTAACAGGTCTGTCAGCGCTCACGGTCTTTATCGGGTAACGGAGAATGAGCTCCCGGACTCTGTGTCGAGCGAAGCAGGTCCTGGTGAACGGAAACTCCCGGTAGAGAAACCGGAGGATGATGAGGGTGCAGTGAATTTCGGCCCAGCTACTCTCCGCAGGTTAGCGGAAACATCAGAGCGCAGATCACGCGCAGACTATCGCGAGATGAGAGCGATGTACTCGCAACAAGCGTAACTTGTGTTATTAATTAACTTCGTATTTCACCATTATTACCTAATTCTACCTATTTATATATATTGTTTATTTATAAAAAACGGCTATGGCACTGTCTAAAGTCTACTCATGCAATTTATTTATTATAAATGTGTTGTGTTTATGATATATGTGTGGAGTTTGCATGTTCTCCCCCGTGTTTGCGTGGGTTTCCTCCGGGTGCTCCGGTTTCCCCCACAGTCCAAACACGTGCTATAGGGGAATTGATGATGAACTAAATTGGCCGTAGTGTATGAGTGAGTGAGTGAGTGTGTGTGTGTGTATGGGTGATTCCCAGTAGCCTACTGGGTTGCAGCTGGAAGGGCATCCGCTGTGTAAAAACATTTGCTGGAATAGTTGGCGGTTCATACCGCTGTGGCGACCCC
Organism: Danio kyathit; assembly: GCA_903798195.1. Lineage (NCBI taxonomy): Eukaryota > Metazoa > Chordata > Actinopteri > Cypriniformes > Danionidae > Danio > Danio kyathit. Next base: position 69,498,839 of record LR812520.1, read on the forward strand.
TGATGAATAAAGGGACTAAGACGAAGGAAAATGAATAAATGAATAATACTTTGGTGTTAGTAAAGATGTTTAATAATTTTCTTAGTAAATTGGTTTGAGTTTACATAATTTGTTTAATGTTATTTATTTGTTATTTTTTATTTTATTTTTTTTTTTAAGTTACATAGTAAATTCTTTTTGTTGGTTTCTTTTAAAAGTATTAAACAGAGTTTACTTAATGGGTTTAAATGTTAATATACTCTCACCGGCCACTATATTAGGTACACCTGTCCAGCTGCTTGTTAACACAAATTTCTCAACTCAATGCATTTAGGCATGTAGACATGATCAAGACGATCTGCTGCAGTTCAAACTGAGCATCAGAATGAGGAAGAAAGGGGATTTACAGTAAGTGACTTTGAACGTGGCATGGTTGTTGGTGCCAGACAGGCTGGTCTAAGTATTTCAGAAACTGCTGATCTCCTGGGATTTTCATGCACAACCATCTCTAGGGTTTACAGAGAATGGTCTGAAAGAGGAAATATCCAGTAAGTGGCAGTTCTGTGGGCGCAAATGCCTTGTTGATCAGAGGAGAATGGTCAGACTGGTTCCAGCTGATAGAAAGGCAACAGCAACTCAAATAAGCACTCGATACAATTGAGGTCTGCAGAAGAGCATCTCTGAACACACAACACGTCCAACCTTGAGGCGGATGGGCTACAGCAGCAGAAGACCACACCGGGTGCCACTCCTGTCAGCTAAGAACAGGAAACTGAGGCTACAATTCACACAGGCTCACCAAAACTGGACAATAGAAGATTGGAGAAATGTTGCCTGGTCTGATGAGTCTCCATTTCTGCTGCCACATTCGGATGGTCGGCTCAGAATTTGGCCTCAACAACATGAAAGCATGGAGCTATCATGCCTTGTATCAACGGTTCAGGCTGGTGGTGGTGGTGAAATGGTGTGGGGGATATTTTCTTGGCACACTTTGAGTCCATTAGTACCAATCGAGCATCATGTCAACGCCACAGCCTACCTGAGTATTGTTGCTGACCATGTCCATCCCTTTATGACCACAGTGTCTCCATCTTCTGATGGCTACTTCCAGCAGGATAACGCACCATGTCATAAAGCGTGAATCATCTCAGACTGGTTTCTTGAACATGACAATGAGTTCACTGTACTCAAATGGCCTCCACAGTCACCAGTAATCAATCCAATAGAGCACCTTTGGGATGTGGTGGAACGGGAGATTGGCATCATGGATGTGCAAATCTGCAGCAACTGTGTGATGCTATCATGTCAATATGGAGCAAAATCTCAGAGGAATATTTCCAGTACCTCGTTGAATCTCTGCCACGAAGGATTAAGGTAGTTCTGAAGGCAAAAGGGGTCCAATTGGGTACTAGTAAGGTGTTCCTAATAAAGTGGCCACTATGTTATAATACTTTGGGGTCAGCTTATGTTCAATGCTTTTTCTTATTGTGAACTAGCTTTGTTTCTTTAATGTTGTTCATTTTTAACTTTAATTAATTTTGGGGTTACTTAGCAACTATTCTTTTGTTAATCTGACCAACAAATTGACTAACATGAAGCAAATCAAGTTTATTTGATTAATGTTAATCTATTTTGTAAACTGACTTGAAAGACATTTTAGTTTTTATATTTACACTCGTTCCAGCTCGAATGCAAAAGCTTTATATGCATTTCTACAAATGTTGAGAACATGTGATTTGAAAAAACAACAAATATTATAATGTCATAACTTCATTATAAATTAGAGACAGAACTATCTGTCTAATAATGAAACTTTATTGCAACCATAATTAAGATTTACAACAAAGTAAAACGCAACATAAAGACCACAAAAACAAACCAAAAACTCTGAAAAACGACTCTAAATGACATATATAATATAAAAAACAAATATTAAAAAGTAAACGAATCCAAGTTTAGTCAATATTTCTGAGTGTTTCTGTGTGCACCTGAGTCTTTCGACCTTTGTGTCGAGCGTTTTTGACTGCGCCAGATTTCCTGAAGTGCACACTTTTGTCCTCCATATGTGTGGAAATGGTCTCTTCTTTCTGGAAATCTTCATCATCTGAGGAACTCTGAGTCAGATCCACCACGGCGTCTCTTACTGGTTTACTATTCACATCTATTATTGAAATAAAGAACAGAATCAGAGCCAAACCACTTCACAATACAGAGATGAATCTAGAGGTCTTACTGTGTCTGACAGGATGAAGAGCAGAGGCTTTGTTTTGATCACTTTTCTCATGTGTTACGGCTTTCCACGTGCTGTCAGACAGATATTCAATCTCCTCCACATCCTCGCCAGAACTCTCCAGAACGTCACACAGCAAACTACAGAAAACAGCACAGCTTAGAGAAAAAAAAATGTATATATACATACACACAGCGGGGAAAATAAGTATTGAACACATCACCATTTCTCTCAGAGAGCATCTATATATGCAAAGAATACAAATCTAATTAGTTTACAAATGAAGTCGTGTGTAATAAAATGATGCAAAGAGGCCTCTCATATGGAGAATGAAGTCTCATGCATTGCTCAGGTGTGAGTTTCTCACAGACTTCAACAGAGTGTCAAAGTCTTGATGCTTCTGTGGGTCTCGTCTATCAAATCTGAGCTTCATTTTGTATTTTCAATTGGATTCGGATCAGGTGATTGGCTGGGCCACTCTACAGCTTGATTTTCTTTCTCTGAAAGCATCTGAGAGCCTCCTTGGCTGTGTTTTGGATCATTGTCTTGCTGAAATGTCTACCCTGGTTTCATCTTCATCCTCCTGCTAATGTAGATGTTGGACTGAAGCAGCTGATATTCATTTACACTGAGGAAGGGCAGAGGCTTGCTGAAGAACTACTGAGAGATTTCAGCTGCTGTCTGGGCTTTCACTGCCGAACCTTTCCTTTCCTTTCTTGCATCATTTCAATTTATTACTCATACGATAGCAGACAAATTTCATTGGCTGACACTGCTATGATGACAGCGTCAGCCCCAACTTCAGACACGCCCTCTGTAAAGCGTTGATGCTGAAGTCCCGTGTGAATGCACGGTAAGTCTCTGTGTGTGTGTATATCTGTGTGAGAGTGTATGCACGTATCTATGTGTGAGTGAGTATTTGAGTGTGTGTGTGAGAAAAAGTGTGTCTGTATGCGTGTGTCTCTGGCCCAATCCCAATTCTATTTTTGTACCCCTTCCCCTTGGCCCTTAAAACCGAGTGTGAAGGGGAAGGGCTTCAGAATTTACCCCTAAGAAATGGGACAGCACTACAGCACCTGCACACGGTATCATACGTCATCACGATCTCTTGCTTCATATGAGATCAGACCATGGCGACTGCTGTAGTTACTCCAGTTGTGTTATTGTTTGGTATTTATCTTCAGGAAATCACTGAAGGCTTATATTATGTTATCATCATGATCTAATGTGGCAATAAGATCATAACTATACTGTGCATCTACACAGTGGCCATATTCATCAATGTAAACACACCAAAAACAGCATTAACATTATAGCAGACACTGTAAAAAGCTCATTCTCAGACACTAGACTTTTCTGACAGGGTATTGGAGAGTCATCGAGTGTCAGAATGTTGTGGGTCTGCTGTACAGGAGTTATTATTATGGATTATAGATCGCCAAATTTAGTGGTTTTTATTTTAGCGTTTATTAAAGCATGACGGTAAAACATGAACGCGGTTATGAATATATTAAACATGTGCTTGTTTGTTGTAAAAATTCGTAATAATGACAAAAAAATACTAATTTGTGAATCTCCTGACTTCCGGGTGCAGCTATCCTGCCGTTGTGGCTGGTGTATTCTGGGAAATTTTCTTACCCCTTGGTTTCGAGTGTGGTCCTGAAAAATCTCTGTTAGAAGGGCTATCTAGCCCTTCCCCTTAGCCCTCCGCCTTCAAGATAAAGAGAATTGGGACACCCCTACCCCTTCATGGGAAAGCGCAAAATGAGGGGTTTATTTATTTAGATTTTAATGCTATATCAGCAGCATTGGCTATATTCATGGCAAAAACGTATACTAATAAATATACAATATATAATCATATAATCAAATCAGTTTCAGCCGAAATCATGTCGCCGCACCGAAAGCGAACTTGCGCAAACACAGCGATGACGTCACATTCGCTGTGCACACTGGGCCCAATAACAGAATTAATTTTTTTATTTTTTTAGGTTTTAATGCCATATCAGCATCATTGGCTATACAGTATTCATAGCAAAAACATATTGATAATGTAAGGGCTGTAAACTTTGTATTATTTACGGTAATGGTGTAGGATATAGGTGAAATACGGTAATTTCCGGTTATGCGACGTCTTTATGAATGGAGCGTCAGCTGTGAGAAGGAAGTGTGGCGTGCACGCCAAGCAGACAACACCAAGCAGCAATGCCGACAAATGAATGAAGGTTGGGCTGAGTCAATGTTCTTTTAGGTAAAGTACATTTGAACAATCATGTTATATGATGTTTTAAGTGGGGGGATGCATGTAATCATGTGTATTAAAATAGGATGTGCAGTCGGGGATACCTGAAGGTGCTAAATGCTGGATAGCAGTTATCGTGGCTGTGTCCAGGTATGTGATTAATGGTGGAGGTACCTGTTTGTTACGTGCTGTTTATTTGTTGTAGTATTGTGTATGTTTACTGTGAGGGTTTGTCTATGATGTTTAAAAGGTTTGCGATGAATGTTGTGTTTTAAATGTTTTATGCTTAGATATTGATGTAGTATAATAAGATTATCTTTTCTGGCTCCGTTTTAGGGGTTGGCTTATGTCACTGTTTTGAGTCACTTTTATAAGGAATGTGGAGTATTACTATATTGCATATTTGCACATTATCTAAGAGAGGGGTACGACCCAAATTGTCTTGAGAGTATTGCACGTTTGCACCTGATATGAAAGCTTTGTGATTCTTGTGCCCACCTGCTACCAAAGTGTTTCTTCTAAATGTTAATTGGATGATATTTCTCTTTGCGTAACCAATAAAGGTAATTTATATGAAAGGTAATTTTCTTTATTTTCTTTATTCTCTTTTGAACGAACCAGGGGTAACAGTTAATATACAATATAATCATATAATCAAATAGTTTTCTTAACAAACATACATTGAAACAAACAACAAAAAGTATACAATTAGCAACAACACTGAAAAGAGTTATATACGATCTTTTAGTTTAAGGATAAATATTCTAAAATTGCTCCAGAAGGCACCTCTTCAAACATTTCACTTAAAATATTTCCCGAATAAAAACGTTCTCTTATATCATTTAGAAATACACATCCTATTAAAATATGCTTTATCGTCAAAATATTCTTACACAAGTCACAAACAGGTTTTTCTTCCCCTTTCAATAAATATGCGTGTGAGTCTTGAGTGTCCGATTCTGCATCTCGTATGTACAACCTGATCATGTCTACTTTCAAAATCAAAACGAGAGGTAGGGGTAAGGGGAAGGGCTAAGGGGTAGAACTGGGCCTCTGTGTGTGACAGTGAGTGTGTGTGTTGACCTGTCGATGCGCAGCTCATCAAACGGGGCGTATCGGTGGCAGACGGGGCAGCTCCACCTGGGCTTCTTCTCATTCATCTGGAGATAGAAAGAAGCGTCGAAACACTGCAGGTGAGCGCAGCCTCTGGACCGACACGGCACCGACATCCGCAGCTTCACCAGCTGGAACACACACACACACACACACACACCTGCTTGTTTTTGTGAAAAGTGGGTACATTACATAGGTTTCCATTCATTTTATACTGTTCAAACCGTATATTGTATTGCCCTCAACCCACCCTACCCCTAAACCCAACCATCACAGGAGACAGTGTACAGCTTTACTCCCTGAACAAACTCATCCTGTGTGATTTAGAAGCTTTTTGAGAAGTGAGGACGTCACCAATGTCCTCGTATTTCACCTCCTTTTTGTAATACCGGTGTCATACCCATGTTATTATACAGATTTGTAGATGTAAAGCAGCACTGTGTGTGTTCTCAGTGCTGGTCAGTTGTTCTTCAGTGTGAGTGTGTGCTTCATGCTTCCGTCAGTCTATGTCGCTCCTGTCGCTGTTCATCTAAAACTCCACATCTATAATCCTCTTAGTCTATGCTGACATTATCTTCAGCAGCTCAAACACTCTAATGGCTAATAGACAGACGGCTGCTTCTCACTCAGGGCTGCTGTTTATGCTAATGAGGGAGAGATGGGCACTAGTGGGCGGGGCTTTCCCCTCTCTGATGACACGTACAAAGGGAGAATGCCAATCAAAGTGTTTCTGCAGACTGTTTTCATTAAGTCTGATTAGAACAATTAAATACAGCTCAACTGGATATATTCACATACACATCTGTGTTTAAACCCCTAATAAAAGTGATTTTTGTGTAATATCTCTCATTTAAAATGACTTGGTGTTCCTTTGTACTTGAAGAAACTATAAAAACTAAATGAAGTTTAAAATATGCAGTGTATTTATTATATTCTGTGCTCAACAATATTCCTACTTACTGGACAAATGAGAGACACTTGTAGTCCTGTAGTGGCAACCTCAGTTTCAGGGTCAGAGCGCAGTTTCTCTGAAACTTTCAAAAGAAAAACAATTAATAAACAAACCATTTAATATACTAGCATAACAGATCAATTATAGCATAACTAAAACTAACAACTACATATAAATAAAAATAACACACACACACACACACACGAAGTGGAAGTAGTATGCCAATTGTGACATTTTTGCTACTTTGTACATTATTATTGTTATGTTATCACATAAAACACCATTTTATTAGGCTTTATTATTATTATAATTTATTATTATTATTATTATTATTATTATTATAAGGATAACATTTAATGTAAGGCAAGGCAAGTTTATTTATACGTATAGCACATTTCATACACAGTGGCAATTCAAAGTACTTTACATAAACAAGAATAAAAAGACAAGTATAAGAAAATAAAAAAAGCAAATAATAAGAATGATTAAAAAACAGATAAAAATGTGTTAAAATGGGTTATAAAAGAATAAAAAGAAAAGAACAATAGTGTGATCTGTCGGACGTAGCACAGTGCTCATTCAGTAAAGGCACAGCTAAACAGATGTGTGTTCAGTCTTGATGTGAATGTGCCTAATGTTGGAGCACATCTGATCATTTCTGGAAGCTGATTCCAGCAGCGGGAGGGGGGGGGGGGGGGGCGCTGTTAGTAGCTGAAGGCTGATTCACCCTGCTTTGACTGAACTCTTGGAATTTCTAGTTTATATGATCCTAGAGATCTGAGTGATCTTCTAGGTTTGTATTCAGTAAGCATATCTGTAATGTATTGAGCTTCTAGGCCATTTAGTGATTTATAGAGCAGTAATAATACTTTAAAATCTATTCTGAATGTAACTGGGAGCCAGTGTAAAGACCTGAGGACAGGTGTGATGTGATCTGATTTCCTGCTTCTGGTCAGAATCCTGGCCGCAGCGTTCTGGATGAGCTGCAACTGTCTGACTGTCTTTTTGGGAAGGCCGGTGAGGAGGCCGTTACAGTAATCCACCCTGCTGCTGATAAAAGCATGAACAAGTTTCTCTAAGTCTTCACTGGAAACAAAGCATCTGATTCTTGCAATGTTTTTGAGATGATAGTATGCTGATTTACTAATTGCTTTGACATGACTATTGAAACTCAGATCTGACTCCAGAACCACACCAAGATTCTTGACCTTATTTTTTGTTGTTTGACCTTTAGAGCCAAGGTACGCATTCACCTTGAGAACCTCATCTCTGTTCCCAAACACAATGACTTCAGTTTTCTCTGTGTTTAACTGAAGAAAGTTTTGGCACATCCAACTGTTCATTTCATCAATGCATTGGCAGAGGGTGTCAATAGGGCTGTAGTCATTAGGCAGTAAGGCTAAGTAGATCTGAGTGTCATCAGCATAGCTGTGGTAGGAGATTTGGTTCTTTCTCATTATTTGTCTCAGTGGAAGCATATAAAGGTTGAACAGGAGAGGTGCCAGAATCGAGCCTTGTGGGACTCCACATGTCATGGGTGTCCACCTCGACCTATGGTCACCTATACTGACATAGTAGCCTCTCCCTTCAAGATAAGATCTGAACCATTTGAGGACCGTCCCAGACAGCCCAACTCAATTTTCCAGACTATCCAGAATTATGCTGTGATCGGCAGTGTCAAATGCAGCACTGAGATCGAGCAATACCAGCACTGTTAGTTTACCTGAATCTGTATTTAGGCGGATATCATTGATTATCTTTATAAGAGCGCTCTCTGTACTGTGATGTGCTCTGAAACCAGATTGAAAATTGTCTAAACACCCCTTGAAGGTTAAGAACGTGTTAACCTGGTTGAAAACAACTTTTTCAATGATTTTTCCAATGAAAGGGAGATTTGAGATCGGCCTGTAACTGCTCAATAGTGTGTTATCCAGGTTGCTCTTTTTCAAGAGGGGTTTAACAACTGCAGTTTTAAGTGAGTTTGGGAAAGTCCCTGACAGAAGTGAAGCATTTACCACTTTTAGGAGATCCATTTCTAAACAGTTAAACACCGTTTTGAAGAATGATGTGGGGAGCGTGTCAAGACTGCAGGATGATGTTTTCATAATTTGCACAATGTCCTCTAAGATTTTACCATTAATTGCCATGAAATCAGTCATAATGTCTGTAATGTAATTAAACATTACCTTTTGTCCAAAGGCAGAGGTGCTACAAAATTTGATGGAAATGGCCGAATCACAATTCTCCTTGCAGGATGATATAATAATATTCATTTCATTCATTTTCCTTCAGTTTAGTCTCTATTTCAGGGGTCGCCACAGCAGAATGAACCTCCAACTATTCCAGCATATGTTTTATGCAGCGGATGCCCTTCCAGCTGCAACCCAGTACTGGGAAACACTCCCCCCCACACACTTATACACTACGGTCAATTTAACCAATTCCCCTACAGCGCATGTATTTGGACTGTGGGGGAAACCGGAGCACCCGGAGGAAACCCACGCCAACACGGGGAGAACATGCAAACTCCACACAGAAACGCCAACTGACCATGCTGGGACTCGAACCAACGACCTTCTTGCTGTGAAGCAACAATGCAAACCACTGAGCCACCGCGCCACCTATATAATTTAATATAATATAATTTAATATAATATAATTTAATATAATATAATAATTTAATATAATATAATATATATAATATATAATTTAATTTAATATAATATAATATATATAATATATAATTTAATATAATATAAAATAATAAAATATAATTTAATATAATATAATTTAATATAATATGATTTAATATAATATAATATAATAATATAATTAAATTTAATATAATATAATTTAATATAATATAATAATATAATTTAATATAATATAATTTTGTTTATATAATTTAATATAATATAATTTAATATAATGTATAATATATAATTTAATATAATATAATATAATAATCTAATTTAATTTAATATAATATATATAATATATAATTTAATATAATATAATATTTTAATATAATATAATTTTATTTATATAATTTAATATAATTTAATATAATATAATATAATATAATATGATTTAATATAATATAATTTAATATAACATTATAAAATATAATTTAATATAAAAATTTTATATAATATAATATAATAATATAATTTAATATAATGTATAATTTAATATAATATAATTTAATAATAATATAATTTAATATAATATAATAAAATTTAATTTAACATAATATAATTTAATATAATGCAATATAATACAATATAATATAATGTAATATAATACAATATAATATAATACAATTTAATATAATATAATATAATTTAATATAATATAATACAATACAATATAATATAATAAAATATAATATAATACAATATAATTTAACATAATATAATATAACATAATATAATATAATATAATATAATATAATATAATACAATACAATACAATACAATATAATATACCTTATAAGGTAGTGGGGGAAAATATTAATGCAACAAAATATTGCTATATTTTACATGCAATACAGTTTCAATACACAGAAGCCCATATCAATATAATCCCCAATATTAATATAATACTTTGGTTGAATAATAAAATACATTTCCTCACAGTCCACTAGATGGTGGTGTTAACCTAGTATAACAGGTTTGTGTTAAACCATTGGTCAGTCACTCACTAAAGAGCACAAACATCCCTAATGGAGCCTTTTTTACATTTCCAGGATGGTGTTATCAAGACCATTCAGAAAGAGGAAAACAATAGAGTGAGACTGATAATGGCAGACAGAAGAGAGAATAATGTCAGATTTACCATCCTGCCCCCATACACACTGCATTAAACACACACCTCACACACGAGGGAATTTGTTTCCTGTAATTTGATGCAAAGATGATATAATACAGATATAAATACTTATAAATGTTCACACGTTTTTTTTATAAAAATCTAAATATTAAAAACTTCCAAGGATTTAGGATGCTGATGAGTGATAAACACCTCATAACAGTCTTGTGAAAAGGCTCCATACTGGCTCAGAAGATTATTTCAATATGCTGAAATGAAAGTAAAATGATACCTCTGTGTCTGCAGACGTCCTGCTGCTCGACGGAGGAGCTGCGGAGCTGATCCAACAACTGCTGACAGGACACCAACCGCACCAGATACACTGCCACGGAGTAACTCTACACACAGAAAAACAAGCAAACACACGCACGCACACGAAAACAAATGCACACAGACAAACACCATTATAGTAAAGAACCCACAAATACACAAATGTAAGCAGAAACGCACAAAAACAAACATGCACAAACACTCCAGCAAACACAAACACCTACAAGCACACATGCAAAAACATATGCACCAACAAACAACACACATGTAAATACAAACACAAGGGCACAAAAAACACACATGCACAAACACACACATAAACCCAAAAATAAACATGTAAACACATACACATGCAAACACAAGCACACAAAAACACAAACACATGCACACAGAAACACAAACATGCAAACACAAGCACACAAAAACACAAACACACACAAACCCATGCAAACACAAGCACACTAAAACACACATGCACAAAAAAACAAACACATGCACAAACAAACAAACACACACACACACACACACACACAAATATGAATGCACAAACACATGCAAACACACATGCAAATACAAAAACAAGCACACAAAAAATACACATGCAAACACATGCACACAAAAACACAAACACACACACACACACACACACACACAAATATGCATGCACAAACACACACAAACCCATGCAAACAATAGCACACAAAAATACACATGCAAATGCATGCACAAAAAAACAAACACACACGCACACACAAACAAACAAACAAACACACACACACAAATGGACAAACACATGTAAACACACATGCAAATACAAAAACAAGCACACAAAAATACACATGCAAACGCATGCAGACAAAAACACACACATATGCATGCGCAACCACACACGCAAATACAAACACACAAAAATACACATATACATAAACACACACACACACACACATTTGCATGCACAAACATGCAAACACACACGCAAATACAAAAACACAAACACACAAGCACACAAAAATACACATACATACATAAACACGCACGCACGCACGCACGCACGCACACACACATGCATATGCATGCACAAACGCATGCAAACACAAAAACAAACACAAGCACACACAAATACACAAACATACATACTGTACACACACGCACAAGCACAGACAAACACGCATGCAAACAAATGCACATAAAAGCGCACACACATAAAAGCACACGCAAACACACACAATAACTATAGCCTTGCCCTTGAGCTATTCACTCAGATGTCCCAAGCTCTCCCATTGGTCAGTGATATCTGTGAGGGTCAGACGCACCTTGCCGAAGTTCCCCCACAGCACTGTGAAGCGGTTTGTGAAGGACAGGTAAAGGTCAGAGGTGATGTCGATCGGCCGACACGGACGAGACGGCTCAAGCCCCAGTTTATTAGATGAATACGTACACTGGAATCAACACGGCAAACTATTAAGCACAATTAATAAACAATGCATGAACCACTGATTATCCTGATTATAAAATGACAACATATTGGTGCGTCCCTAATTCATACACAAGCTTTTCCCGGCCACATGTGCTGCAGCAGGCTTCGTGTTAACATGATTATTTAGTCATTAATCATTAATCAAGTATAGATTAGCAATGGTAAATCACCTGTACTGGACAGTTATTGTGATTGACAGAGACGCAGATGTTTGGTGGATACTGATCCTCCTCAACACCGATGCTCTCGCTGTAGCAAATCCTACAAACACAAACCAACATCAACATTTTATAGTGAGTTTTAACAGTGAATACACGCAAACACTGCACTTTTTACTTTTATTTGTGTGTAAACTGGAGGGAAATTAAATACAAAGGCATGAACACTGCAAATAAATGCTTTTCTTTTATAAATATGGTCTTGTTTTCAGAAATAAGGAGTCAAAATGAAGTGAGTTTTACCTAAAAAGAAGCAAAATAATCTGCCAATGGGGTAAGCAAAATACATTTATTTCATAGCAGAAATTACCTGATTGGCAGACTATTTTGCTTGTGTTAAAGAGCCCCTATTACACATTAAAAAGGGTCATATTTTGGTTTTATGGGTCTCCAACAACAGGCTGATCTGTACGCAAGGTCAAAAAAACATTAAATTCTGCATTTATTTTGACCTAAGTATCCCAGCGACTCCCGTATGAATCGTTCAGCGATTCATTTGTTCCCAAACCTCCTTAGCGCGAAACTAATCTGCGCTGATTGGACTGATGACAGCCTGTTGCAATGGGTCGACAGCGTTCAGCGCGAGACAGTAAAATGCCCAGCACGGTTTATCAAGCCCCCAGGTCGGAAACATTGGTATAGGATCCGATCGTAGCGGACGCCCGAAACACACTTCATAGTAAACTTACTAACACCATAGTAAACAGTACCCGGTTCTCAACAGTGACTACGTTTACACGTACACCAATAATTTGATTTTAATGCGATTAAGACAATACTCTGATTAAGAGTCGACCATGTAAACAGCGGTTTTTAATTAATTTAATCCGATTAAGGTCATAATCAAACTAAAGAAAAATCGAATTAAGACATGTGGAGTATGCCGATTTTAGTTGCATTACTGAAGTGCTTAATCGAACTATTATCGTCATGTAGGACTTTTGCTTTTTGCGACACACACGCACACGCACACACACGCACACGGCTGATTTGATTTGATTTGATTTGATTTGATTTGAAGACTGAACACGCATCTGTTTAGTTGTGCCTTTACTGAATGTGCACTGGGCAAATCAAATCAAATCAGCCGTGTGCGTGTGTGTGCGTGTGCGTGTGTGTCGCAAAAAGCAAAAGTCCTACATGACGATAATAGTTCGATTAAGCACTTCAGTAATGCAACTAAAATCGGCATACTCCACATGTCTTAATTCGATTTCTCTTTAGTTTGATTATGACCTTAATCGGATTAAATACGGATTAGATACGTCACAAGATGGCGCCGAGCATGGCTGCCGTGTTGCGAGCTCCCAGCAAACTTCGTTGCGTTTTGTATGTTTTTCTTGTGTTTTTGTTGTTTTTCGTGCTGGATGTACACACTCTTATTGCCTACGACAAACACACACTTCGGGAAATTGGCTCCCTCGTCGCACACCGAAGACCGGACTTTGAGTTCCTCAACGACGCTCTGTTTACAAACACAACAGAGCCCTTTGTCTGGACCACACAACCGACACGGCGCCGTAAACGAAGCCGAAAAAGAGGGAAAAGAGCCGGCGTTCTGGTCAGACTACGACGCCGTGGACTTCGACCTCCGCTCCCCACCATTCTGCTGGCTAACGTTCAGTCACTGGACAACAAACTTTGCGAGCTACGGGCGCGCATTTCCTTCCAACGGGAAACAAGAAACTGCTGCATTATCTGTCTTACAGAAACCTGGCTATCTGCGGAGGTACCAGACACAGCTGCTGAACTTTCGGGGTTCTCCGTGCACCGCGCGGATAGAACGAAGGAACTCAAAGGGAAAAGCAAAGGAGGAGGTGTTTGTTTCTTTATTAACAACTTATGGTGTGATGAGAGAAACATACACTCAGTTAGATCATTTTGTTCTCCTGATCTGGAATACCTTATGCTTCGGTGTCGACCATACTGGCTACCAAGGGAATTCACATCGGTGATTATTGCGGCTGTTTACATCCCCCCTCAAGCCAACACAGAGCAGGCGCTCAGGGAACTGTATGGGAGCATAAACGAGCAGGAAACCGCACACCCGGAGGCAGCGTTTATTGTTACAGGGGACTTTAACAACGCCAACCTCAGGAAAATCGCTCCAAAATACTTTCAACATATCACCACAAACACGCGTGGGGATCGTATTTTGGACCACTGCTACTCTCCGTTCCGGGATGCTTACAAATCCCTCCCTCGCCCACCATTTGGCAAATCAGATCACTCTTCTGTTCTGCTCTTGCCTGCTTACAAGCAGAAACTGAAACGGGAACCACCCACCCTCAGGACGTTTCAGAGCTGGTCAGACCAATCGGATTCCATACTTCAAGACTGTTTTGATGACGTTGACTGGGAGATGTTCCGGGCAGCTTCTGATGACGACATCGAAGTGTACTCAGATACAGTTACGTGCTTCATCAGAAAGTGCATAGAAGACGTAGTCCCAACAAAAACTGTCCGTATCTACCCTAACCAAAAACCATGGATCAATCGCGAAGTTCGAACAGCCCTATCAGTGCGAACTTCCGCCTATAAATCCAGAAATGCTGAGGAACTAAAACAAGCAAACTACAACCTCAGGAAAACGATCAAAGCAGCAAAACGTCAATACAAAGACAAGGTAGAGGGTCAATTTAACACCAATAATGCAAGGAGCATGTGGCAGGGACTTAATTACATCACGGACTTTAAAAGTAATAAATCCGCCACTGTGAACATTGCTGCGTCTCTCCCGGACGAACTCAACTCGTTCTACGCCCGCTTTGAAGCCCAGAACAGCGCACATACACAGCGCGCCCGCTCTGAAGCCCAGGACAGCGCACACACACAGCGCGCTCCCGCGGCCGACACAGAAACCGCCAGCACACTCTCCGTTTCTGTAGCGGATGTAACGAGATCTTTCCGTCGCGTGAACATCCGAAAAGCTACGGGCCCAGATGGCATCCCTGGACGTGTACTTAAAGCATGCGCACACCAGCTAGCGGGGGTTTTCACGGACATCTTTAACCTCTCGCTCTCTCGGTCTGTGGTTCCTACATGCTTTAAGACAGCTACTATTGTGCCAATACCGAAATCAGCTAAAACCACATGCTTGAATGACTGGCGTCCGGTTGCACTGACACCCATCTTCACCAAGTGCTTTGAGAAGCTGATTAAAAACCACATCTGCTCTGTACTGCCCGCTAACACTGACCCTCTGCAATTTGCATACAGAAACAACCGCTCCACAGATGATGCTATTGCTTTCACCTTGCACACTGCTCTGTCTCACCTGGAAAACAAAAACACATATGTGAGAATGCTGTTTGTGGACTACAGCTCAGCATTCAACACCATAGTGCCTGCCAAGCTGGTGGTGAAGCTCCAGGCTCTGGGCCTACACAGGTCTCTGTGCAACTGGATCCTGGACTTCCTGTCAAGCAGACGCCAGGTGGTCAGAATGATTAACATCACCTCATCCACACTGATCCTCAACACTGGTGCTCCACAGGGCTGTGTTCTCAGCCCACTCCTGTACTCCCTGTACACACATGACTGTACATCCAAACACAGCTCCAATGTCATCGTTAAATTTGCTGATGACACAACGGTGGTGGGCCTAATCACCGATAATGATGAGACGGCCTACAGAGAGGAGGTGCACGCTCTGACGCAGTGGTGTCAGGAAAACCACCTCTCACTCAACATCAGCAAAACCAAGGAGCTGGTGGTGGATTTCAGGAGAGAGAAAAAAGAACACACTCCCATCACCATCAACGGGACACCAGTGGAGAGAGTCAGCACTTTCAAGTTTCTTGGAGTACACATCGCTGAGGATCTGACATGGACTGCCCACACAGACGCAGTGCTGAGGAAGGCACAACAACGCCTCTTCTTCCTCAGGCGTCTCAGGAGGTTTGGAATGAGCCCCCACATCCTACGCTCGTTCTACACCTGCACTGTGGAGAGCATCCTCACTGGCTGCATCACCACCTGGTACGGAAACAGCACGAGCAGCAATCGCAAAGGTCTACAAAGGATTGTGCGTACTGCTGGACGTGTAGTAGGAGGTGAGCTTCCCTCCCTCCAGGACATCTATACCAGGAGGTGCATGAGGAAAGCCAAGAGAATCATCAGCGACTCCAGCCACCCAAGCCATAGACTTTTCTCTCTGCTACCCTCAGGCAGAAGGTTCCGCAGCATCCGGTCACGCACCAGCCGACTGAAGGAAAGTTTCTTCCCTCAGACTATCAGGCTGATGAACACTTAACACACCCCACACAAACTCTTCCATACCCCGCACTGCACACCGTCAAGATGTAGCATGCACTGCACTTTAACAAATCCATACTTAAAACAATACTGCCTACGTATCGCTGTCAACATTGCCAATTTTACATTGTCTTGTTTTTTGTGAGTATGTTGTTGTATACTGCACTGTCTGTATCCTGCACTGTCTGTATTTTTGCACTGTCTGTATATTGCACTGTCTGTATTTTGCACTGTCTGTATTTTGCACTGTCGTTGTATTGCACTGTCTGTATTTTGCACTGTCGTTGTATTTGCACTGTCTGTATTTTGCACTGTCGTTGTATTTACACTGTCTGTATTTTGCACTTTCTGGAGCCAGCACCTAAGCTTTTCACTCATCATAGCACACGTGCTGCTGATGATGTGACAATAAAAGTGATTTGATTTGATTTGATTTGATTACACTCTTTGCACCTACCGAGTCAGTGCAGCCCACAGTATACCTGCATCGTGAAATGCGGAGATTTTTTTTCTTCCATTCAGCATGCGGTATGAACTTCCATTAAAACAACACTTCCAGCAGTTTATAGTTGCATCCAATATTTCGTTTGTCACGGAGGGCATGCATGAATCTTCGTGAATGAAAGTGCAAGTGCCAAACTGCAGTTAAAGTCGACAAATTAAAAATGAAACACTCGAAATTACATGAAACTCCGGAGGAAATGCGGGTAGCGCGGTGACATTAATGACATTAATCGAATTATGTGCTACAACATGTAAAACGCGATCAAGAAAGGAACATTCAAAAAGCAACTCATGTAAACACCTTAATCTTAGTATTCAATTAATTAGATTAATGCAAACAATTCGATTACTGATATCCATGTAAACGTAGTCAGTGTTATTCAGACACCTCAGCACCGAAAGCAGTGCAGTTAAACACCAGCATATTGCTCTATGACACACATTGAGTATTAATCCACACAGCAGCAAAAGCTGAACTATTCTGAACCCTGACCGCTGCACGTGTGTAGGATCAGCTAACGGTGGCCATAGCAAAGACAAACGGCGGTGGAAAGAGCTCACAAACGCATTTAAATCTGTAAACAAAGCAGCACACGTCACGTTTTCAACAACGCGATAAGAGAATATAAAGAGTTAACCTGATACAGTGCAAGCGGTTACAAGTAATCATTGCTGTGGCACCTCTTGCCTGAAGTGTTATATGTTCTCAGGGCTTACCTGTACTCTGCTTTGACCAGCCGGGGGGTTGTATCGCTCACCAGCGCTCCTCCTCTGTCCTCTGACAAGCTATCTCTGCGGGCTCCCATCACGCTCACCCTGAGCCTTCTCAAGCCTTTCCAGTGCTGCACACCAGCCTGAAGCCCAGCGCGCAGCAGCCTGCCTTTGTTTGACTGTGTGCCTAATAAACTGTCCTTATTTTGCCCGCACCCCTGGTGTATTGTCTGTCCATTACAAGATGGAGGAAGAAACTAATCCATGAGCTGTGTACTGATAGATCGCCCATTGTAAGCGTCTAGATTGCTGAAGCACTCCTTTCCCTCACACTTCCAATAATATCCAGGAGCGCACAGCGTCTTCATGACTTCAGGATCTGTTTCTCTTTGCTGCTGTGTTAGTGGGCGGGGCCGCAGGTTTAAATTTGCGCACGCAACAATTATGTTTCGTATCCACGTCACGCCGAAACGGCTAAAGACTCGTTATCAAGACGATTCATTTAAACCACTATGAGTCGATGCTTTTTTTTAGGTGAATCAGTAGTTTTAAACACTGTCCACTTGCAGATTTAAGCCTTAGCTGGATATTTCACTTCACTTAGAGCTGTGTTACACACTACATGCAAGGTCATTTTCAAAAACCCATAATAGGGGCTCTTTAAGGTAAAACTCACTTCATTTTGACTCATTATTTCTGAAAACAAGACAATATTTTTTGCTTGTCCAGAAAATACTTCTTGATTTAAGAATAGTTTTGATATTCGGACTAGAAACAAGACAAAAACTCTAAGTAAGTAAAGCATCGTTTCCAGTGCACATGCGTTTGTATTTAATTTCCCATCAGTATACACACACAAACAAGCGTTTTATCTGTAGTGAAATTTCACCTGAGCACCACCTGAACGGACTGAGATGACCTGATGGAGAGAGGAAAAAAGATCCTTAATGAACTTAATTTGTTTATTTAGTGAATCAACATGAATCAAACACAAGAGTCATGACACGGAATCATAGCACACATGCAAACACACACACAAGCACGCACGGCACAGAATCTGAAACATAGCACACATGCAAACACACACACACACGCACACATACACACAGGTACGCACGGCACAGAATCTGAAACATAGCACACATGTAAACACACACACACACAGCACACATGGCACGCACGCATGCAAAATGGTCTGTTGGCAAAAACACATTTCACACAGCATGATTTTGAGTCGCAAATATCTGATGGGAAACAAGTCTGACTTATTGCCGGCAATGTGAACCAGACTCCTACTCTGTTCATACAGTAACAGAGCGCCTCTGACCCCATACTCCCAGAGCACCCTCCACAGAATGCCACAAGGGACACGGTCGAATGCCTTCTCCAAGTCCACAAACATGTGCATGTTGGACTCCGGCAGGGCTGCCTCTTGCCACCAATTCTGTTCATAATTTATATGGACAGAATTGAAAGGCGCAGCCTTGGGCTGGAGGGGGTCCGGTTCGGGGACCACAGGATTTCATCTCTTTTATTCGCAGACGATTTTGTTCTGTTGGCTTCATCGAACATGAACCTTCAGCATGCACTGGGGCGGTTTGCTGCAGAGTGTGACACGGCTGGGATGAATCATCACCTCCAAGTTCGAGGCCATGGTGCTCCACCGGAAAAAGGTGGTTTGCCATCTCCACGTTGGAGGAAAGTCCTTACCCCAGGTGGAGGAGTTCAAGTATATTGGGGTTTTGTTCACGAGTGAGGGAAGGATGGAGCGTGAGATTGACAGGAGGATTGGTGCAGCGGTAATGTGAGTAATGTGGTTGATGTTGTGGTAAAGAAGGCCGAAAGGCAAAGCTCTCGATTTACCGGTCAATCTACGTTCCTACTCTCACCTATGGTCATGAGCTTTGGGTCATGACCGAAAGCACAAGATCTCGGATACAAGCAGCTGAAATGAATTTCCTTCGCAGGGTGGCAGGGCGCACCTTGTTAGACAGGGTGAGGAGCTCTGACACCCGGGAGGAGCTCGGAGTAGAGCCGCTGCTCTTTCACATCGAGAAGAGTCAGCTGAGGTGGCTCGGGCATCTGTTTCGGATGGCTCCTGGACGCCTACCTAGGGAGGTGTTCCATGCACATCCCACCGGGAGGAGGCTTCTGGGAAGACCCAGGACACTCTGGAGGGACTATGTCTCTCGGCTGGCCTGGGAACGCCTCGGGATCCCACCGGAGGAGCTGGAGGAAGTGTCTGGGGAAAGGGAAGTCTGGGGTTCTCTCCTAAGACTGCTGCCCCCGCGACCCGGCCCCGGAAAAGCGGATGAAAATGAATGAATGAAAATATCTGATGGGTGTCAGCGACTCATCGGCGATTCTCTCAGGTCACGTCTTTTTGATAGTTCACACTGTGTGATTGTCACTCACGTGAACGAGCACCGATTTGCCTGTGATTTCAGACATTTACCAGCGATTTATCAAAATGTCAATGTGAATTTTCTTTATAGCACTATTAAACACAACCAAACACAAATCACAAAGAGAAAGGTATACAATTACAGCTAAAACAAACAACTCTCACTGATAATTATTACAGCTAAAACAAACAATCTGTCGGCGAGTGAAAATCAGGGCTAAAATCATGCAGTCTGAACTCGGCATTAGACATTAAGATCATACACACATGCACAAATAATACTGTATATCAACATCAGTGTTCCTCACTACAGAAAATACTGTGAATCAATAAATGAATGAATGAAGACAGAAACTCACTGGCTCTTCTGGATCAGACTCTGCTGACTTTCACTGAGATGAAACAGAAAGTCTGAGTTTTGCATGGCTCCTCCATACGTGGGCACTGAAATCACGACAAATAACATGCAGTTGAAGTCAAATTATTTGTCCTCCTGTGAATTTTTGTTTTTCTTTTTCAAATATTTCCTAAATGATGTTTAACACAGTACAGTGACAAGCCTCTGAGGACAACAGAGATCAACGTCAGATATAAATGTTACACAAAAAAAGCACAACAATTTTTTACATTTCCAGTTTTCACAAATTTGATCACTAGATCATCACATTATACTGATTTCTGAAGGGTCACATGAAGACCAATTCAGCTTTACATGCCAGTTATAAATTACACTTTGTTTAAACTTGCGTAGAAACAGCTATTTTTATTTTAATACATTTTTAATAGAATTTTAAAATCATTTTTAACTTTTCCAATTACTGTAATAAATGCAGTAGTGTTGCTGGTTTATTATATTTCAGATAAATGCAGCCTAAATATAAAGTTTTATGATTTTATTTCCCTCTTTTATGAGCAGTAGATTCTCCAGCAGCATCACTAGAGGGCCGTAATTCTCCATCAATGTAAACACTGCAGCTCTGGACTGGAAAACACACACCAGCAGGAGCAGAAAACACACCACACAAAGAAGACATCTGTGAGGACTGGGTTTTTAGATCTGTGTATTTTATTTTCTGTCATTTTTCTATTTATTTTTTACTAAATTTATTTTATTTTGCATTTTATTTATTATTATTATTATTATTATTATTATTATTATTATTATTATTATTATTTTATTTTTAAAACAATCTTTTTTTATTTTTTTTATTTAATTTTTTTTAAATTAAATTATTTTAATTTGTATTTTATTTATTTATTATTATTATTATTATTTTATTTTTTGTTTATAAAACTTTTTATAAAATTTTTATTTTATTTTGTATTTTATTTACTATTATTATTATTATATATATTTTAAATCATTTTATTTTATTCATTTATTATTATTTTAAATTTGTTTATTTTTTAAATAAAATTTCGTGTTTTATTTATTATTATTAAAAAAATTTACTTTTCAAAATGTTTTTCATTTTTTATAATTTTATTTTGTTTATTTATTTTTTTATTACATTTTTATTTTATTTAGTATTTTATTTATATATATATATATATATATATATATATATATATATATATATATATATATATATATATATATATTTTTTTTTTTTTTTAATCATTTTATTTTATTCATTTATTATTATTTTAATTTGTTTATTTTTTTATAAAATTTCGTGTTTTATTTATTATTATAATTATTATTATCATTTTTTTTATTAATTAAATTTTTTTCAAAATTTTTCATTTTTTATTATTTTTTTATTTATATTTTATCATATTATATGTTTATTTATTTTAGACACAATGAAGTCAATCCAACCGTTATTATCAATATAGCAATGGGAGAAAGAAGAGAGGGGAAATCATTATTAATAATTTTTTTTTTTTTTTAAATTATCTTTTACTTCCCCCATATTCATTTATAAATAAATATACAGGGATACATAGAGGCTATTAAATTCTCTGTACTGTTTAGATATGTAACTGCATGATGTGACACTGAAAACAACAGCCACGTTAATAAAGACCTTTTAACTTTTTCCACTTACTTCTCGAGTGCCTTGAACTTGATTTTTTGCTAATCTTTATGAATCCCTCATCCAAAAAAGTGCCAACACATCTATTACCCCTAAAGCACTTTTGGTTTCATTCTGGATTTATAAATCTAGTTTATGTTTTGTTTATCTTTATAAATGAGCTTTACTTCCACATATGCATCTTACCCAGAGGTGTGGGGGGAATAATGGTCTCCAGCGTCTGGTAGAAGGGCAGTTTAATCATCTGTGGTCCTGCAGATTTGGGTGATGGTGTTTCTCCGGGTGAGAGACTCTCCGGCATGGAGATGATTTCTATTCCTGACCTCCTGCTTTTAGAGATCTGTCTGAGATCATGCAGCTCTCTGACGGCGGACAGAAGCTCAGGACTGCAGTCATTATGCAGGAGATCCGTCACTCTCTTCTGCAGATCCTTCTTCAGGCCGCTTTTACTCTTGCCCATTTTAGAGAGCAGAAGACGAAGCTCCGTCACCCGCAACGTCTCCAGCATCACCTGTAAGGCACATGCGTTAGCGTTACTGATCAATGCATTGAAATTCATAATAGTTTACAGCATAGATATATACACTAGATATCGCATAGGGACCCTGAGCATGCGTCAATAGCGCCGCCACATTGGTACAGGGCTTCTAGGACAAATGTCATTCAACCGCACAAGACAAGACAGTGTGCCAATGTGAAGATGCTGGACTTTAGCGCTGTGTTTGCGTTATAGTAAAGAGAAAACAAAGAAAACAAAGCACAAAGGCAGAACATTTCATAGGTAAGATTTTGTTTTTTATGTTTTTGTATGTTATGAACTTTTGTGCTTAACAAGTCACGTTATTGATGATAATACAGTCTCTTACTGCATTCACCATAAGGAAAGTAGCACCAACTCGCACTAAATTCTAGACTTATGCTAGTTTTGTTGAATAAAATAAGCAAACTATGTTATGAAATATGACAAGAAGATGCTGCCGTGCTAGAAACTTGTGTTATTGTTAGCTAAGTGAACGAGTCGTTCATAACGGAGATTCATTCACAAACGAATCGCTCCCTCCGTCAGAATGAGAAGTGAAAGCAGGAGAGGGGGTGTGTTTCAGGACACGGATTAGATCAAATTAAACAGGGAAGGAGGGTAATGCATTTCCATGCACACAAACACTCACTCTTTGTCGGAATGCCCGTGCGGTCACATCCATCAATGTAGAAAAGTGATGTAAAATTATAATATTTCGTAATTTAAAAAAATATTTGCATACGGACCACCGGGGAAAACTCCTGATCATAGATATATGTGTATGTGTATTTCTCTGGCTTTGGATGGCCACAGTCCTCCGCTTCACCTTGGTCCCGCATTCATTTCAAAGGAGCGCTACCCTGTACTAAAATGGCGGCTCTATTGACGCATTCGTTCTAATAGACAATAGCAGGGTAGGCGACATCTAGTGTATATATCTATGAGTTTACAGTACACTAGGCCTGCACGATATTGGAAAAATCTGATATTGCCATTTTTCTCCGATAAATATTGCGATATGAATAGTTTCAGAAGGTTTTCTAGTGAGTATAACAGTATTCAGGTAGAGAAATTGAATAATCACAATGCAAAAAATATATATTTTCTAACTTTTTGTCTTGTTTCTAGTCCAAATATCAAAAATAACCTTAGATCAAGTAAAAATATTATTTAGTTTTTCACCGTCAGAAGAAATAAGTGAAAATTGGGAGTTATTTTTGCTTGCTTTAAGAAAATTACCTGCCAATGGTGTAAGTGAATTAATCTCGTTTTCACTTTGAAATGTACATATTTGGCCAAGAAACACGTTTTTTGTTGTTGCATATATCATATACATTCCATATAAAAACAGTGATTAAATACAATTCTGTGGCTCAGAAAGAGGTATTGCACAAACGTAAGATAAGGGATTAAGCTGGGATTTTGAGGCTATCCTGGCTGAATTTAGCCTTGACTCAGTTGTATGAAAGCAGGCTAAATTAAGCTGAATTAAGCTACTATAGAGATTTATACTTTGCAGCTAGCCTGAGCTGCAGAGCAGGCTAACAACCAGGCTAAGATTAATTCTAGTGATCTATATGTTAGTTTACCTTTCAATGTTACTAGAAATTTATGTGCTCTTGTTTATATTTATTATGCTCTTGCCTATTTACATATATTTCCCAACTATTAGAATTAAAAATAAGTATGTTTAATTTTATTAGCAATCTTTTTATATACGTGTTCATCATATATATATATATATATATATACAGGGAGTGCAGAATTATTAGGCAAGTTGTATTTTTGAGGATTAATTTTATTATTGAACAACAACCATGTTCTCAATGAACCCAAAAAACTCATTAATATCAAAGCTGAATATGTTTGAAAGTAGTTTTTAGTTTGTTTTTAGTTTGAGCTATTTTAGGAGGATATCTGTGTGTGCAGGTGACTATTACTGTGCAGAATTATTAGGCAACTTAACAAAAAACAAATATATCCCCATTTCAATGATTTATTTTCACCAGTGAAACCAATATAACATCTCAACATTCACAAATATACATTTCTGACATTCAAAAACAAAACAAAAACAAATCAGTGAGCAATATAGCCACCTTTCTTTGCAAGGACACTCAAAAGCCTGCCATCCATGGATTCTGTCAGTGTTTTGATCTGTTCACCATCAACATTGCGTGCAGCAGCAACCACAGCCTCCCAGACACTGTTCAGAGAGGTGTGCTGTTTTCCCTCCTTGTAAATCTCACATTTGATGATGGACCACAGGTTCTCTATGGGGTTCAGATCAGCTGAACAAGGAGGCCATGTCAATAGTTTTTCTTCTTTTAGACCCTTTCTTGCCAGTCACGCTGTGGAGTACTTGGATGCGTGTGATGGAGCATTGTCCTGCATGAAAATCATGTTTTTCTTGATGGATGCAGACTTCTTCCTGTACCACTGCTTGAAGGTGTCTTCCAGAAACTGGCAGTAGGACTGGGAGTTGAGCTTGACTCCATCCTCAACCCGAAAAGGCCCCACAAGCTCATCTTTGATGATACCAGCCCAAACCAGTACTCCACCTCCACCTTGCTGGCGTCTGAGTCGGACTGGAGCTCTCTGCCCTTTACCGATCCAGCCACGGGCCCATCAAGACTCACTCTCATTTCATCAGTCCATAAAACCTTAGAAAAATCAGTCTTGAGATATTTCTTGGCCCAGTCTTGACGTTTCAGCTTGTGTGTCTTGTTCAGTGGTGGTGGTTTTTCAGCCTTTCTTACCTTGGCCATGTCTCTGAGTATTGCACACCTTGTGCTTTTGGGCACTCCAGTGATGTTGCAGCTCTGAAATATGGCAAAACTGGTGGCAAGTGGCATCTTGGCAGCTGCACGCTTGACTTTTCTCAGTTCATGGGCAGTTTATTTTGCGCCTTGGTTTTTCCACACGCTTCTTGCGACCCTGTTGACTATTTTGGACATTAGACCACACCCCTTCTCATTACAGAGATGCACATCACCTAATATGCTTAATTGGTAGTAGGCTTTCGAGCCTATACAGCTTGGAGTAAGACAACATGCATAAAGAGGATGATGTGGTCAAAATACTCAATTGCCTAATAATTCTGCACTGCCTGTATATATATATATATATATATATATATATATATATATATATATATATATATATATATATATATATATATATATATATATATATATATATATATATATGAATGATAACATGATATATTGAATAATACTAGAACAGTAAAGTTCGGAGACAAACTTTATGGTGTCTTGAGAAAGTCTAGTCTGAAAGTTTGAAGCAGTTTTTAAGCTTGGAGCAGTCGGTATAGATGGATAAGTACATATAGGTTAGCAGGTATCTAGTATGGATTGGCATGTTTCTTGCTAGGTGGTTGCTAGGGTGTTCAGAGTGGTTGCTAAGGTATTGCTAGGGTGTTCTGAGTCATTGCTAACATATTGCTAGGTGGCTGCTAGGGTGTTCTGAGTGGTTGCTCTGCGGTTGCTAAGGCCTTGCTAGGGTGTTCTAGGTAGTTATTAAGGTGTTGCTAGGATATTCTGAGTGGCTGCTGGTCGACCACTGAGCGGTTAAGGCATTGCTAGATGGTTGCTAGGTTGTTGAGTGGTTGCTAGGGCATTGCTAGGGTGTTCTAGGTGGTCGCTAGGGTGTTGCTAGGCGGTTGCTAGGGTGTTCTGAGTGGTTGCTAAGGCATTGCTAGGTGGTTGCTAAGGTTTTCTGAGTGGTTATGTCGTTGCAAAGTCATTGCTTGGTGGTTGCTAAGACATTGCTAGGTGGTTGCTAGGGTGTTCTGAGTGGTTGCTAGGCAGTTGCTATGGTGTTCTGAGTGGTTGCTAGGCAGTTGCTAAGGCATTGCTGGGTAGTTGCTAGGGTGTTTTGCATGGTTGCAAATGCGTTGCTAGGCAGTTGCTAAGAGATTCTGATTGGCTGCTAGATGGTTGCTGAGGTGTTTCCAAGATGTTCTAGGTCGTTGCTAAGGTGTTGCTAGGTTTTGTATGTTTGCTAAGCTGTGGCTAGGATCTTCTGAGTAGCTGATAAGGTGTTGCTGGGCAGTTGCTATGGTGTTCTGAATGGTTGCTGAGGCGTTGCTAGGCAGTTGCTAAGGTGTTCTGAGTGGTTGCTAACGGTTTTTAAGGCGTTGCTACGGTGTTCTGAGTGGTTACTAAGGCGTTGTTAGGTGGTTGTTATGGTGTTCTAAGTCATTTTTTAAGGCGTTGCTAGACCATTGCTAATGTGTTCTGGGTGGTTGCTAGGGTGTTCTAGGGGGTTACTAAGGTGTTGCTAGGCAGTTGCTAACATAAATTGCCATGTTTCTAGCATAAATTAGCATGTCGTTAGCATTGATTATGAATTAGCATGTCACTAGCATGTTGCTAGTATAAACTAGCATGCCGTTAGCATGAATTTAGTATGAATTAGCATGTTTGCTATATGATTAGTATGTTTGTTAATAAGTTTCCAGCATGGATTAGTATATTGTTAGTATGAATTTGCATGTTGCTAGTATGATTAGTATGTTTCTGGTATGGATCAGTATATTGTTAGTATGAAGTGGTATGTTGTTAGTATGTCCAATGTAAAGTCAATGGCAGTTTTTTTTTAACAATGGAAGTCTCTTGGACAGTTGCTAGGGTGCCGTAAGTGGTTGCTAGGGTGTGGCTAGTAAGTGAAACGATCATCAGTGATTGGCAGATTGGTAGTCTGAGTTAAATGAGCCCAACCTTAAGTCTGACAGTCTGGCGGAAAGTTATGA
Organism: Danio kyathit; assembly: GCA_903798195.1. NCBI lineage: Eukaryota > Metazoa > Chordata > Actinopteri > Cypriniformes > Danionidae > Danio > Danio kyathit. The sequence goes on from LR812520.1 coordinate 69,526,399, forward strand.
TTTTCTTAAGCCACCATTAATATGATATATTGAATAATATGATACATTATTTATATTTTATTTAATTATAATATATACATTTATATTTATAATATATTTCCTTTTTAAATTTTTTTTTACTACTGCTATCTATTGTGTGTACCTTTTTTATTATATACATAAATGCTACTTTTTTTATGTAAACTCTACGCTAAATGCTTTGGCAGTACATTTGTAACATTTGTCATGCCAATAAAGCAACTATTGAATTGAATTGAGAGAGATAGAGATAGAGATAGAGAGAGAGAGAGAGAGAGAGAGAGATAGAGAGATATTCATGTGTGGAATTGTATTTGTGTATATACATGTATATATATATATATATATATATATATATATATATGTATATGTATGTGTAGTATTTTTGTTTGTTTGTTTTGTTCCCACTGGTTATATGGCCTCAAAAAATCAATACTAAGTATATTAAAAAAAAAGAAAATATTGACTGATATTGCGGTTCAATTGCTAGAGAAATAATGCGCACACACATGAGGCGCATTATTGAAATGTGCATTACTTTCTAATAATCCACCATCCTGTAGATGATTATTGAGCTTCTCCACTGTTGAGATGTTGTATTTGAGAGTTTTATTTGTCAGGTTTTGTCCTCAAACGTCTCCTATGTGCAGCACTAGTGTCTTCCATATCTCCACCAAAGCCTTCTGTTGTGATTTGATGTGATTTTAGACTGTTGTAGCTGTGAAATAACTCCAATTTCACAATTTCATTATTTATGCCATCTATTAAATTACCCAATAAATTGTATTTTTTAACACCTAGGCAGATTAGGGTAATTAGGCAAGTTATTGTATAAAGATGGTTTCTTCTGTAGACTACTGAACAAAATTATAGTTTAAAGGGGCTAATAATTTTGACCCTAAAATGGTGTTTAAAAAAAATTAAAAACTGCTTTTATTCTAGCCGAAATAAACAAATAAGACTTTCTCCAGAAGAAAAAATATTATCAGACATACTGTGAACATTTAAAAAAAGAAAAAATAATTCAAAGGGGGCTATTAATTCTGACTTATATATATATATATATATATATGTGTGTGTGTGTGTGTGTGTGTGTGTGTGTGTGTGTGTGTGTGTGTATACTTTTTTATATTTATATAAATATTTTTTTTAAATTGCAAAATTGTCCGCAAATTTCTGGGAATTACCACCAAAAAAAAAAAAAATCTGTCATTTTCATTGAAAAAAAAATCATTAAAAAACTTGAGTATGATTTATCTGTAGTGTTTCCACCACTGTTCAAATTATAGTCCAGGAAAAAACATATAGACCATTTAACACACACACACACACACACACACACTAGAGCTGCACGATTAATCGAAAAAAGATCGCGATCTCGATTCGACCCCCTAGACCACATGTGTCAAAGCCAGTTCCTGGAGGGCCGGAGCTCTGCACAGTTTAGTTCCAACCCCAATTAAACACACCTGATCAAACTAATTGAGTGCTTTAGGCTTGTTTGATACCTACAGATAGGTGTGTTGAAGCAGGGCTGGAACTAAACTCTGCAGGGCTCCGGCCCTCCAGGAATTGACTTTGACACCCCTGCCCTAGACGATCTTAATCCAGCATTTCTACGATTCTGCCAATCATAATTCCAAGGTCTGGAGAGAAGCAAAGGTGGCCGCACAAGTCTTCACACTGTTTTACATACGTCGCTCGTTGTAATGTGGACACCTCTAAATGGTGTTGAAAGAGTCACATACTGTATTAATAAGGCATAATTCACCCAAAGATGTCATTTCTGCCTTCATGTAATGATTTATTCGCGCGCCTGTGAATGAAGTCTACTATAGTGAACAGAATAGGCTGTGAATAACAGGTAATAAAGTTGCAAATAACATCCAGTTTGTGGCACAGAGTGATCGTTTGGGAGCTGCGCGGGAAGTATGAACCGCACTTACCAATGAAAATAAAACCGAAAGCACGCACATTTAAACAATCATATCGCATTTTAGAGTAATGATTAGGACAAGCGTTTAATGTTTTACTGTCATAGCGAACCTAAAGTGTTGTGCATGAGAATAAATGTTAACCAGTGTTAGTATAACTACTGTAGCCCATATAATGTTGAATATAATGCAAGATAGAATCTGATAATGACAAATGTCTGATTTTACCAGTAGAAAAAATGTTCTAATAATGTTTAATAATGTTGTCAATGACAAATGACAAGCATGTGTCTCAAACATAATAATTCAACTCAATTCAATAATTATGAATAGTTATTTTCTGATGTCGTCACTTTACTGTGCATTAATGACCAGGACATATTTAAAGTCTATTCAAGTCCTCCATTCAAGGTCTATTCAAAATGTAGCATGTTAACCAACAGTAGACCTACACATAATAGTATTATTATTGTTTTATCATATGTTTGAGAAATAATAATAAGAATAATAGGCTACTCATATTAACCTTTGTTTTACATGTACAGAATCGTGAGAAAATCGTGATCTTTATTTTAAGCAAAAGAATCGCGATTCTCATTTTAGCCAGAATCGTGCAGCTCTAACACACACACAAACACACACACACACACACACACACACACACACACACACACACACACACACACACCTGTAACGGGGATTGCTGTCACACTTGGAAAGTGTAATTTATTCACACATTTTGAGTCTCAAAAACAAAATACTAAACAACACACGCAAAAAAATCCATATTCCATAAATAAATGTGCATTTATACGTTCAACACCACTTGAATTTAACCAAGAAACCATCAAAAGAGACTCACAAAATAATTCTATGTATAGTAATAATTATGTCTCGGTTTAGACAATGTTTGCCTCGAAACGCGATATTTTGTGCCCACATTTTAACGAGTATTTTTATATTACGACGTTTTAAAATAGTCATTAAAAACGTACAATATAGCCTACACACCGATAGAGGTAAAGTTGGTTTTATATTCGGATATTCAGACTTTCTCCTTAATAATATAATTTCAGAAAAGTATTTTTTGCAAATTCTAAATAGGGAAATCATATAAGCAGCCAATGGTTATCAAAGTACAACATTGTTCTCAGTCAATTAGATAGTGTTAATGTTGTTTTGAAGTCATACTTGCATGCTAATTCCGATCGAATATTTAAAGTAACATGGTAAACAATACATAGACTTCTAAATGAACGAATGTGCGAATATAAAACCAACTTTACCTCTATTACACACCGACAGTCCAAACCAAAATGTCCGCCCGTCTGAATGGAGTGAAACAAATCTGTTTAATAATAAAGGCATAAACAAAACATACTTACAGCAGCTTCCAAAACATCTGTAGACATAATCTCGACAAAATCTGCAAATATATGAATGTAAATAAAACGCTTAGAGTGAAATACACGCCAAAAACAAAGGCCTAAATGCAATGACAAGCCTTCGAGGACCACAGAGATCATACGTCATCAATCAGAGAGTCACGTGACCGGCGGTCTGTCACCTGAGCGCAGGTACAAATAAATAGGATGACCTTATAGAAATTAAGTTGATATTTAATTTGAAACATTAAATAAGTCAAAAGTGACAGTAAATTCCTGTATAATGTTAACAAAATTATATTTATTGCCTGTATTATATATATTTAGGCATCTTTTTATATATTTATTGCATATATATACTATATATACACACACACAATATATGTTTTCTATTTAAATGAGAATCCCGAATCAGTTTACACAAAAATATGAAGCAGCACAACTGTTTTATACTCCTCATAATCATAAACGTCATCAAATCGTCCTATTATGCAGATTTTTTAATCACGTGACACTGAAGATCGCTGAAAACTCAGCTTTACATCCCAGCGATAAATAATATTTTATTATACACCTTCTTAGAAACTGTTATTTTTATTTTAATGCGTTTTTAATTATATTGATTGAATTTTAAATCATTTTTTACTTTTCCAATTACTGTAATAAATGCAGTAGTGTTGCTGGTTTATTATATTTCAGATAAATGCAGCCCAAATATAAAGTTTTATGATTTTATTTCCCTCTTTTATGAGCAGTAGATTGGAGCATAAAGTGTTTTCTCCAGCAGCATCACTAGAGGGCTGTAATTCTCCATCAATGTAAACACTGCAGCTCTGGACTGGAAAACACACACCAGTAGGAGCAGAAAACACACCACACAGAGACATCTGTGAACACTGGGTTTTTAGATCATTTATTTTCTTTTAATTATTTTTTATTTAAATACATTTTGTATTTTAGGGCGTCACGGTGGCGCAGTGGGTAGCACAATTGCCTCACAGGAAGAAGGTCACTGGTTTGAGCCTCGGCTGGGTCAGTTGGCGTTTCTGTGTGGAGTTTGCATGTTCTCCCCGTGTTGTCGTGGGTTTCCTCCAGGTGTTCCCCACAGTCCAAACACATGCAGTACAGGGGAATTGAGTAAGCTAAATTGTTTGCTGCATCTGGCATCCGCTGCGTAAAACATATGCTGGATAAGTTGGCAGTTCATTCCTTGTCTGTTTCCAGCAGATGTTTGTTTGTTTCCAGCAGATGTTTGTTTGTTTCTAGCAGATGTTTGTTTGTTTCTAGCAGATGTTTGTTTGTTACTAGCAGATGCTTGTCTATTTTCAGCAGATGTTTGTTTGTTTGTTACTAGCAGATGTTTGTTTGTCTCTAGTAGATGTTTGTTTGTTTCTAGCAGATGCTTGTCTGTTTCCAGCATATGTTTGTTTGTTTGTTACTAGCAGATGTTTGTTTGTCTCTAGTAGATGTTTGTTTGTTTCTAGCAGATGCTTGTCTGTTTCCAGCATATGTTTGTTTGTTTGTTACTAGCAGATGTTTGTTTGTTTCTACCAGATGTTTGTTTGTTACTAGCAGATGTTTGTTTGTTTCTAGCAGATGTTTGTTTGTTACTAGTAGATGTTTGTTTGTTTCTAGCAGATGTTTGTTTGTTACTAGCAGATGTTTGTTTGTTTCTAGCAGATGTTTGTTTGTTTCTAGCAGATGTTTGTTTGTTTCTAGCAGATGTTTGTTTGTTACTAGCAGATGCTTGTCTGTTTGCAGCAGATGTTTGTCTGTTTCCAGCAGATGTTTGTTTGTTTCTAGCAGATGTTTGTTTGTTTCTAGCAGATGTTTGTTTGTTACTAGCAGATGCTTGTCTGTTTGCAGCAGATGTTTGTCTGTTTCCAGCAGATGTTTGTTTGTTTCTAGCAGATGTTTGTTTGTTACTAGCAGATGCTTGTCTGTTTGCAGCAGATGTTTGTCTGTTTCCAGCAGATGTTTGTTTGTTACTAGCAGATGTTTGTTTGTTTCTAGCAGATGTTTGTTTTTTACTAGCAGATGTTTGTTTGTTTCTAGCAGATGTTTGTTTGTTACTAGCAGATGCTTGTCTGTTTGCAGCAGATGTTTGTCTGTTTCCAGCAGATGTTTGTTTGTTTCTAGCAGATGTTTGTTTGTTACTAGCAGATGCTTGTCTGTTTGCAGCAGATGTTTGTTTGTTTGTTACTAGCAGATGTTTGTTTGTCTCTAGTAGATGTTTGTTTGTTTCTAGCAGATGCTTGTCTGTTTCCAGCATATGTTTGTTTGTTTGTTACTAGCAGATGTTTGTTTGTTTCTAGCAGATGTTTGTTTGTTACTACCAGATGTTTGTTTGTTTCTAGCAGATGTTTGTTTGTTACTAGCAGATGTTTGTTTGTTTCTAGCAGATGTTTGTTTGTTACTAGCAGATGTTTGTTTGTTTCTAGCAGATGTTTGTTTGTTACTAGCAGATGCTTGTCTGTTTGCAGCAGATGTTTGTTTGTTTCTAGCAGATGTTTGTTTGTTTCTAGCAGATGTTTGTTTGTTTCTAGCAGATGTTTGTTTGTTTCTAGCAGATGTTTGTTTGTTACTAGCAGATGTTTGTTTGTTTCTAGCAGATGTTTGTTTGTTTCTAGCAGATGTTTGTTTGTTTCTAGCGGATGTTTGTTTGTTACTAGCAGATGCTTGTTTGTTTGCAGCAGATGTTTGTCTGTTTCCAGCAGATGTTTGTTTGTTTCTAGCAGATGTTTGTTTGTTACTAGCAGATGTTTGTTTGTTTCTAGCAGATGTTTGTTTGTTACTAGCAGATGCTTGTCTGTTTGCAGCAGATGTTTGTCTGTTTCCAGCAGATGTTTGTTTGTTTCTAGCAGATGTTTGTTTGTTACTAGCAGATGCTTGTCTGTTTGCAGCAGATGTTTGTTTGTTTCTAGCAGATGTTTGTTTGTCTCTAGCAGATGTTTGTTTGTCTCTAGTAGATGTTTGTTTGTCTCTAGCAGATGTTTGTTTGTCTCTAGCAGATGTTTGTTTGTTACTAGCAGATGTTTGTTTGTCTCTAGCAGATGTTTGTTTGTTACTAGCAGATGTTTGTTTGTCTCTAGCAGATGTTTGTTTGTCTCTAGCAGATGTTTGTTTGTCTCTAGCAGATGTTTGTTTGTTACTAGCAGATGTTTGTTTGTTTCTAGCAGATGTTTGTTTGTCTCTAGCAGATGTTTGTTTGTTACTAGCAGATGTTTGTTTGTCTCTAGTAGATGTTTGTTTGTCTCTAGGCAAGGCAAGGCAAGGCACGGTGGCTAAGTGGTTAGCAATGTTTAATAAAGGGACTAAGGCGAAAATAAAATAAATGAATGAATGAATGAGAGATATATTTTTAAAAATTACAAGAGTTATTTAGTATTAAAACTAGAGGGTACTCTCTGGCTTAGTGGTTAGCAATGTGACCTTACAGCAAGAAGGTTGCTGGTTCGAGTCCCGGCTGGGTCAGTTGGTGTTTCTGTGTGGAGTTTGCATGTTCTCCCCGTGTTGGTGTGGGTTTCCTCCACGTGCTCCGGTTTCCCCCACAGTCCAAACACATGGGCTATAGGGGGATTGATGAACTATAGGGCATCCACTGTGTACAACATATGCTGGATAAATTGGCAGTTCATTCTGCTGTGGCGACCCCTGATAAATCAGAGACTAAGCCGAAGGAAAACTAATGAATTAATGTTTCCAATAGATGTTTGCTTATTTGTTTGTATCCAGCAGATGTTTGTTTGTTTCCAACAGGCGTTTTTGTTTATTTGTTTTCATTAAATGTTTGTTTATTTGTTTGTTTCCATCAGATGCTTGTTTATTTGTTTGTATCCAGCAGATGTTTGTTTATTTGTTTGTTTCCATTAGATGTTTGTTTATTTGTTTGTTTCCATCAGATGCTTGTTTATTTGTTTGTATCCAGCAGATGTTTGTTTATTTGTTTGTATCCAGCAGATGTTTGTTTATTTGTTTGTTTCCATTAAATGTTTGTTTATTTGTTTGTTTCCATCAGATGCTTGTTTATTTGTTTGTATCCAGCAGATGTTTGTTTATTTGTTTGTTTCCATTAGATGTTTGTTTATTTGTTTGTTTCCATCAGATGCTTGTTTATTTGTTTGTATCCAGCAGATGTTTGTTTATTTGTTTGTTTCCATCAGATGCTTGTTTATTTGTTTGTATCCAGCAGATGGAGTTGAAGGCCTTTCAGGAATCTATGATCGTCACCATGACTCCCGCAGTCTCCGGGGTCCCGTCTCCAAGGCGACGGCTCTGTCCAGCGCAGTGGCCGGAGCTGCTTGACCCCTGAAGTGACCTTTGACCTGGGGGTCAGTGCGGGGGGTCGCGGGGTCAGCAGTGGCCGCAGGGCTGGACGACACTCTCACTGATTGGCCGTCCTTTTAACCGGCGCTGCTTCATCAGGATGATTAGAATATTGAGCGGCTCGCTGGGCATTAAATCAGCACACGTGAGGAGATTTAACATCTGACACTGGAGAAACACTCCTCTGTGTGTGTGTGTGTGTGTGTGTGTGTGTGTGTGTGTGTGTGTGTGTGTGTGTGTGTGTGTGTTCATGCACTGAAAAACACACACTTTTTCAGAATTATTAGCCCCCTTTATATTTTAATATAATTATTTTCTGATGTAAAATACAGTGCATCTGGATAGTATTTATAGCGCTTCATTTTTCAACATTTGTTTATGTTACAGCCTTATTCCAAAATGGATTAAATTGATTTATTTCCTCAACATTCTACACAAAATCCCCCATAATGACAATGTGAGAAAAGAGTTTTTGAAATTGTTGCAAATTTATTAAAAATAAAAGCTGTAAAATCACATGTACATCAGTATTCACAGCCTTTGCTCAACACTTTGTTGATGCGCCTTTGGCAGCGATTACAGCCTCAAGTCTTTCTGAATATGATGCCACACCTCTCTTGAATAAGCTCGGCACACCTGTCTTTGGGAATTTTTGCCCATTCCTCTTTGCAGTACCTCTCAAGCTCTATCAGGTTGGATGGGAAGCGACGGTGTACAGCCATTTTCAGATCTCTCCAGAGATGTTCAATAGGATTTAGGTCTGGGCTCTGGCTGGGCCACTCAAGGACATTCCCTGAGCTGTTGTGAAGCCACTCCATTGATATTCTGGCTGTGTGCTTTGGGTCATTGTCCTGCTGGAAGATGAACCATCGCCTGAGGTCAAGAGCACTCTGAAGCAGGTCTTCATTCAGGATGTCTCTGTACATTGCTGCATTCATCTTTCCCTCTATCCTGACTAGTCTTCCAGTTCCTGCTGCTGAAAAACATCCCCACAGCATGATGCTGCCTCCACCATGCTTCACTGTAGGGATGCTATTAGCCTGGTGATGAGCGCTGCCTGGTTTTCTCCAAACGTAACGCCTGGCATTCACTCCAAAGAGTTCAATTTGAGTCTCATCAGACCAGAGAGTTTAGTTTCTGATGGTCTGAGAGTCCTTCAGATTCCTTTTGGCAAATTCCAGGCGGGGAGTGTCTTCCGTCTGGCCACTCAACCATACAGGCCTGATTGGTGGATTGCTGCACAGATGGTTGTCCTTCTGTAAGGTTCTCCTCACTCCACAGAAGAACACTGGAGCTCAGACAGAGTGGCCATCGGATTATTGATCACCTCCCTGACTAAGGCCCTTCTCCCCCGATCACTCAGCTTAGATGGCCGGCCAGCTCTAGGAAGAGTCCTGGTGGTTCTCCATCTTCCTCTTACGGATGATGGAGGCCGCTGTGCTCATTGAACTTTCAGAGCAGCAGAAATGTTTCTGTAACCTTCCCCAGCCTTGTGCCTCCAGACAATCCTGTCTCGGAGGTCTACAGACAATTCCTTTGTCTTCATGCTTGGTTTGTGCTTTGACATGCACTGTCAACCCTGGGCTCTTATATATATGTAGAATGTTGAGGAAATAAATGAATTTAATCATATGTGGAATAAGACTGCAACATAAACAAATGTGGAAAAAGTGAAGCGCTATCAATACTTTTCGAATGCACTGTATCTTAAAATATATACTATATAGACATCGAAAATCAAAACAGATCATCTAAAAATGAATAAAATCAAATAATTCAAAACTATATTTTAAAATAGTCACTCAGTAATAACACTGATAGATATATTATATTATATAAAATATATTATTTTATAATTTTATAATAAATATATATACATATATTTTTATTATATTACAATTTAAAGACATGTAAGTAGGACATTTCATCAGTTTACAGAAGAGATCTGCTTTATTATAGTTTCTACATTACTGACTCAGGGATGGTGTAACTTTAATAACCTGATGTTTCTCATTACAGCCTCTGATGTAAAACCAGGAAACATGATCATCAATAAACACTGTAGAGTCGTCAGCGCCACTAATACTGAGTTTAATCTGAGTTTAATCTTCCCCACAATGCTGTTCATGTGTGTGTGTGTGTGTGTGATCTAGAATCTCCTCTCTTTGCCCTTGTGTTCGGCAGGACTCTAACACACACATCCTGCTGCTGCTTTTAAATTAATATATTGATATTGACAAGCCATCTGCTGCAGGGCATAAATTATTGGAGGAAGAAGGCTTTGATCACGTGTCTTCGAGCATCCGTGATGATGACATGAAGCACACACACATACACACGCACACACACACACACACACACACACATGTGAAAATGGTGAAATTTGAAAAGGAGTATTTTTTCCAACACATTTCTAATCATAATAGTTTTAATAACTCATCTCTTATAACTGATTTATTTTATCTTTGTCATGATGACAGTAAATAATATTTGACTAGATATTCTTCAAGACACTTCTATACAGCTTAAAGTGACATTTAAAGGCTTAACTAGGTTAATTAGGTTAACTAGGCAGGTTAGGGTAATTAGGCAAGTTATTGTATAATGATGGTTTGTTCTGTAGACTATCGAAAAAATATATAGCTTAAAGGGGCTAATAATATTGACCTTAAAATGGGTTTTAAAAAATTAAAAACTGCTTTTATTTTAGCTGAAATAAAACAAATAAGACTTTCTCCAGAAGAAAAAATATAATCAGACATACTATGAAAATTTCCTTGCTCTGTTAAACATCATTCATTCATTCATTCATTCATTTTCTTGTCGGCTTTGTCCCTTGCGGGGTCGCCACAGCGGAATGAACCGCCAACTTATCCAGCACGATTTTACGCAGCGGATGCCCTTCCAGCCGCAACCCATCTCTGGGAACCTGTTAAACATCATGTGTGTGATATTTACAGTTTTTTTTTCTATAACCAGCAGCTGAACTCTCCTGCCCTCACTCAGCTTCTGCCTCTTTTATTATTTCTGATGGGACTCGTCATGAACACTGACGTTACGTAACATCTCTGTCCTGGAGAATTTAACACAAACTGTTAACCTTTGACCCTCTCAGTCAGTTCTGCTGCCCCTGACCTCTGAGTTACTGAAGCCCTACACACACACACACACACACACACACACACACACACACACTCACTCACAAACACAATCATACGCACACACATCCATCCATCCATCCATCCATCCATCCATCCATCCATCCATCCATCTATCTATCTATCTATCTATCTATCTATCTATCTATCTATCTATCTATCTATCCATCCATCCATCCATCCATCCATCCATCCATCCATCCATCCTTCCATCCATCCATCCATCCATCCATCCATCCATCCATCCATCCATCCATCTATCTATCTATCTATCTATCCGTGTATCTATCCGTCCGTCCATCCGTCCGTCCATCCATCCATCCATGTAGCTTATCTATCTATCTATCTATCTATCTATCTATCTATCTATCTATCTATCTATCTATCTATCTATCTATCTATCTATCTATCTATCTATCTATCTATCTGAGAATTTAACACAAACTGTTAACCTTTGACCCTCTCAGTCAGTTCTGCTGCCCCTGACCTCTGAGTTACTGAAGCCCCCCCCCCACACACACACACACACACACATACACTACCGCCAGTTTAGTTTATCAATTCCCCTATAGCGCATGTGTTTGGACTGTGGAGGAAACCTACGCCAACACGGGGAGAACATGCAAGCTCCACACAGAAACACCAACTGGCCCAGCCGTGGCTCAAACCAGCGACCTTCTTGCTGTGAGGCCACAGTGCTAACCACTGAGCCACCCTTAAAAGTCTAACAGTGTATTTTATTAAATTCAGTTTCATAGTGAGAACAATCCTTTGTAAAAAAAAAAAAAAAACAGTAAAATGTTGGAGCGATGGCTCTAGTGTCTCATTCCCTGCACTGAGCAACAGATCACAGCATCCTCTCCATAATGAAAGCTCTTCTGCCGCTAAATCATCCGCAAACATACCTTATTGTTTTGCATCTCAGTAAATGTTTCTGGAGCCTTAAGTGCCTTCATAGATCTGATTATGCTGATCAGAGTAACAGCACTCGAGGGGTCACCGCTGCTAACCTCTGACCTCAGAGCACTAAACGTGTGCCTGATCAAATCTGACATCCCGTATAGAACAAAATCTTAATTAATAAATGCAAAAAATACACATTTGTAGATGCATATATTATAATAATTATAAAATATAAATATTCATTCATTCATCTTCCTTCAGCTTAGTCCCTTTATTTATCAGGGGTCACCACAGCGGAATGAACCACCAACTTATCCAGCATATGTTTTACACAGCGAATGCCCTTCCAGCTGCAACCCAGTACTGGTAAACACCCATACACACTCATACACTACGGCCAGTTTAGTTAATCAGTTCCCCTTTAGTGCAAATTCAGTGTCAACGATTGACAAAGGGCGTGTCTGAATTGGGGGCTGACGCGATCGTCAGACAATGAAATTAGTCTGCAATCGGCTACTGCCTGAGCTTGGGTATTTGCATGAAGCAATCTGATTGGCTGACGCTTCCGTTGGTGCTTGAAAAATACCCAACTTCTGGAATTTCTGAAGCAACGCCGCTGGAGCCACAATTTAGTCTGGCAAAGCTTGACGTTAGGGCTGGGCGATATGGCAAAAAAAAAATCTAGATTTTTTCGTAAAGTTTGACCGACTCACGATTTCGATTTCGATTTTTTTTTTTTTTTTTTTTTTACTGTGTAACTATAGTCAACTTAAAACATTACAACAACATGACTGAAGTAACAATCTCTTTATAAGTAACTTGAAAAACCATCTGGTTAAGGAACATGTATTTTTAATGGCCATACATGCATAAATTGGTCAACAAGGTGTAGCCTATTACATTCCTATAGACAAATTCCTGCTTGACGTTTTAGAAAATATTTGTGTGTAGCTCCACCACCCAGTATATATTAAAGATCACCGTGAACAACAAAAAACCCCACAGAAACCTGTTCCATATCTATCTATATTTAAATGTCTATCTTATATTGAACTGAATCGTATAACAGCCTATAGCTGAAATGTTGGAAATTGCTCAATTTATTTGTATAAAACATTTGTCAAAACGTATTGATATTTTTTGGAGTAAAATCAATACCGACATTTAAGAATCTATATTTATTTTATTTATTCATTCATTTGACTTGTTTATTGGTGCATATATGGGTTATGATTTAATTCATAGCTACAGTACCTTGGACAGCTACTGTGCCACTCCGTAAAGCTTTCAAGCAAAAGTCCAAATTAAAGAAAGATTTGACTTTCTGCGGTGACAGCCGACATTCACAACACGCCGTAACCGTCCTTCAGGTGGTGCGCAGGTATAAAATACAAAACCAGACGTCTGGGCTTTGAATTAGGTGCAATTATTTCCTCGTTGTTCAAAGAGTCTGCAAGTTTGTGTTCCATGGATATATGTTGTTGTTGATTCGATGCGCAGCAGGAAAAAAGGCTTTCAGCAGTGCATGTAGTCGCTGGTAAAGTTCTCACCCTGATCAGAGGGATCTGTGCTACCAAATACAGCGCAGCATGCAATAAACTCACGCTCAGTCAGGCGAAGTAAAGGTCTCATTGCCTATATGTCAATCAAATGAGTTAAGCTCTAGCCACGAATAAAACTTTTAGCCTATTTTATTATTTTGTGTAATGTATATAGTGTAATCAGGGCTGGAGCAAGCTGAACTGGCGCTCTAGGGGAACGGCAATCATGCAGCCCTCAACCCGAAAGTGAAATAGAAACTTACCGGTTTGTGGATGAAAATGAGGACCGGGAAGGGGTGGGTGTGGCGGATGAAAATGAGGACCAGGTGGTTCTCGCTCACTATTCTGCCTAGGTCGCATCTATGGGTCCTGAGTGTTAAGCTGGATTTATACTTTCGCCTGGCGCCGCATCGCGCGCCTCCGCTGACTGCGCGCGCACCTCGCGACAATGGGGTAGCGCGCTTGCGCTTAGCCAGCTGTGGTAGCTCATCAACAGAGCCGCGACGTCAACACACAGAATCTATCAGCACAATTCAGCACGGTTGTCTAACAGTTTAGAACGGTTTGGCACGATAGTGGAAAAGCTGCTTTAATATTTTTATTACAAAAATCGCGATTCCTCGAATTTATAAAAAATTAAATCGTCTTAAAACGTAAATTGGAATTAATCGAAAAAATCGCCCAGCCCTACTTGACGTCACCCATTTAAAGTGAATAGGGAGCGTTGATGCTGACGTCCAGTGTGAACAACACTGTATTGGGGGATTAAGACTCACTAACACCAGTGAGCGCCCCCTGCTGGCCTCACTAACACCAAACTAGTTTTCCCATGTGGTCTCCCATTCAGGTACTGACCAGGCTCAGCCGTGCTAGCTTTAGTGAGTAACCGGTCTTGGGCTGCAGGGTGATATGGCTGTGGCAAATAACTGATGTATTTTATCTTTGCCATGATGACAGCACATAATATTAGACTAGATATTCTTCAATATACTAGTATTCAGCTTAATGTGACATTTAAAGGCTTTACATTACATATTACTTGAGAAATAGTTGAAATAGAAAAAATATTGCATAAGAGGGCGAATAATTTTGCCCTCAACTGTATAACATCCAATAACACACCTTAGGAACACAATAGAAACTGCCCAGAGCATCCTAGCAGCAGTCTGGAAATCTCTCCTACAGCATCACACAGGCAACACACACTCATATTCTCCACAAATAAACGAAAACACTGATGGTTTAATATTCGCTATTTCCACCTGGGGATACTCATCCCGAGGCCTCTAGAGATGTGCAGTGCCATTGATGCGATCCAAGACCTGTGAAGAGATGATGCCAAGGTCTCCATAATCCTGGACCAAGCCGTATCCTGAGCGGATGCTGTGGCGGTCATGGAGGAGAGGAGAGCATGAGATTCCTGAAAGACCCCAGTGACAGACGAGTGTCTGCATTGATCTTGTGGGCCAGCCTGAACACTCGCTGGTGACCTACTCACACCTTCAGTTCTCCACCATGGATGTCCAGCGCTCTCCAGCCTCCGACGCCTAGACTGCAGCTCTGCAGGAAGTTTGGCCATAGGAGAAATGGTCTTGACCAACTGAGCCTGGTTTCTCTCCAGTTTTTTTTCCCCTTCACTTTGGTCAATTGGTGAAGTTTGTTCCTCCACTGTCGCCACTGGCTTGCTCTTCAGTGTTTGGACTCTCAGCAGTGAAGATTAAGCCACATGAACTGAACTGTGAACTTCAACTCTGGAAACTGGACTGACACTGTTTCAGTTTACTAGAACTTCTGTGTTCAGCTGCTGCCACACAATCTACATTGTAAAAGCGCTACAGAAATAAACATGAATGGAAAAAATATATATTTATTTTTATTTTTAAAAAGCAGGTTGTTTTGTATTTTAAGGATTATAATATTATATTAGTTTAAATGCATCTAAAGTCAGAAAATATTGGTAATTTCTAAATATGTGTTTAATTTTTGAATCAATTTCAATTTTGTTTGATTGAATTTATTCAGGGTGACGCAGTGGCGCAGTAGGTAGTGCTGTCGCCTCACAGCAAGAAGGTCGCTGGTTCGAGTCTCGGCTGGGTCAGTTGGCGTTTCTGTGTGGAGTTTGCATGTTCTCCCTGCGTTCGCGTGGGTTTCCTCTGGGTGCTCCGGTTTCCCCCACAGTCCAAACACATGCGGTACAGGTGAATTGTGTAGGCTAAATTGTCCATAGTGTATGAGTGTGCATGGATGTTTCCCAGAGATGGGTTGCGGCTGGGAGGGCATCCGTTGTGTAAAACAAATGCTGGATAAGTTGGTGGTTTATTCCGCTGTGGCGACCCCAGATTAATAAGGGGACTAAGCCGAAAAGAAAATGAATGAACGAATTCAGGCTTCAGGTCTGTAGGCCCCTCCCTCTTCCATAAACCAGCTCTCCTCTGATTGTTCAGCTAGCTAAGTCTGTTTTAATTGGTCAGTGTCTGAAAGTAACACCCATTTCAAAATGGTTGTATGTTGTTGGAGGTGGGGATTATGCAAATGTGTTTCTTTTATGGTGTTGATCACTCTCCGGCCACTTTATTAGGTACACCTGTCCAACTGCTCGTTAACGCAAATTTCTAATCAGCCAATCACATGGCAGCAACTCAATGCATTTAGTCATGTAGACATGATTAAGACGATCTGCTGCAGGTCAAAGCGAGCATCAGAATGGGGAAGAAAGGGGATTTAAGTGACTTTGAACGTGGCATGGTTGTTGGTGCCAGACGGGCTGCTCTGAGTATTTCAGAAACTGCTGATCTACTGGGATTTTCACGCACAACCATCTCTAGGGTTTACAGAGAATGGTCCGACAAAGGGGAAATATCCAGTGAGCGGCAGTTCTGTGGGCGCAAATGCCTTGTTGATGCCAGAGGTCAGAGGAGAATGGCCAGACTGGTTCCAGCTGATAGAAAGGCAACAGTAACTCAAATAAGCACTCGTTACAACCGAGGTCTGCAGAAGAGCATCTCTGAACACACAACACGTCCAACCTTGAGGCGGATGGGCTACAGCAGCAGAAGACCACACCGGGTGCCACTCCTGTCAGCTAAGAACAGGAAACTGAGGCTACAATTCACACAGGCTCACCAAAACTGGACAAGAGAAGATTGGAGAAACGTTGCCTGGTCTGATGAGTCTCCATTTCTGCTGCCACATTCGGATGGTCGGGTCAGAATTTGGCCTCAACAACATGAAAGCATGGATCCATCCTGCCTTGTATCAACTGTTCAGGCTGGTGGTGGTGTAATGGTGTGGGGGGATAAAGAAATAAACATGAATTGAATTGAATGGCTTGCAGCAGCAGCAGAAACACACACACACCTGCATGCACAAACACACACACTCACTCACAAAAACACATGGACACACACATTTATGCACACACTTTCTCTCTTACGCACACACACTGATGGTTTACAGCAGCAGCAGAAACACTGGAGTGTGTGAAGCAGCTCCTGCGTCTCTATTGTGGAGTTCAGCTGGAGATCCCAGTGTTTCCACGCTCCTTCCAATTCCAGGGATTATTTGTCATCTCCAGAGTAAAGGATTTTTAAAAGTCAACCTACAGCTCTCTCTCTCTCACACACACACACACACAATCCCCCTGACGCTCTGCGGTGCCGATCAATACAGTATTGATCAACTCTCTCTATCGCTGGCCAACCAGACTAATCACCCAAACACAAGCTCAACACTCTCACTCACACGTACTGTACAACTCAACACACACACACACACACACACACACACACACACACACACACACACACACACACACACACACATACACACTAATGCAGACACTCTGACTCACTCACACAGACACACCCTTTCATGCATACGTGCGCACATACACTCTCAAACATACAATCATTCACTCACACACAGACACAGACACATGAATGCGCGCACACACACGCGCGCGCGCCCTCAGTGGCAGTTCTAGTTTAAATGGCCCACTGGGCAAACCACCCTATACATTTTTTTTTTCTTTTCGGCTTAGTCCCATTATTAATGTCGCCACAGTGGAATGAACCGCCAACTCATCCAGCATATGTTTTAAGCAGCGGATGCCCTTCCAGCTGCAACCCATCACTGGGAAACACCCATACACTCTCATTCTCACTCATACACTACAGACTTTTTTTAGCCTACCTAATTCACCTGTGCCGCATGTGTTTGGACTGTGGGAGAAACCGGAGCACCCGGAGGAAACCCACGCTTACGCAGGGAGAACATGCAAACTCCACACAGAAAAGCCAACTGACCCAGCCGAGGCTCGAACCAGCAACCTTCTTGCTGTGAGGCAACAGCACTACCTACTGCGCCACCGCGTCGCCCCAAATACAATTATTATTAATATTATTATTAGTGCTGGGCCGTTAACGGCGTTAACGTGCTGCGTTAACGCGAGACTCTTATCGCGCGATAAAAAAAATATCGCCGTTAATCTATTCTCAAAGTTGGGTTGGGAGCTGGGTCTATTCTACGCAAGCTATGATGACTTTCACCTTGATATATTACCGCGGATGTATACCTGACCGGTGAGCCGTCTGCTCTATTGAATCAAATCAGCAGGATGCCTGACTCTAACTGCAGTTTCACTTTTCATTTATTCCTTCGTGAAAAACTGGGGTAATAAAGACGCAAATACGGAGTAAGGACAGGTGAGAGAGTTATGGAGTTTAATAACGCATGCCAAATGGTAAGAAAAAAAAACTTCCGCATTTCGCGATGTGTGTGTGTGTTTGTGTATGTGTGTTTGCAGTCCTTTCTGACAGCCGCGTGTGGACCTTGTCGGAAAATATGGCGAAAGGTCCTAAAGACCGCGGTGTTTACTTCAATAATGCCACTAAAATCTGCATACTCCACATCTTAATTCCATTTCTGTTTAGTTCAGTGATGACTTTAGTCTGGTTAAGCTCATCAGAATTCGCTGTTTGGAGCTTATGTAGGCCTACAGTTCAAAATTCATGTTTAACTGAATAAACAGTTAGTAAACACAAGTAAGTAAACACATCTTATTGAACATCATTTATTTTCATCACCAATTATCATAGTAGAACAGTTTCTCAAGCAGTTTGTGATGCATTTTGGAAACATTTTGGAGATGAGCCCCTGGTCTAATGCGACACCCGGCTTAAGAAACCCGTTCTCAAAGACTTATTATTTGGGTAGCACACATATTGTGAATACCTTCGGCAGAATTCAAATGAGCCATTTTAATCTAGATTAATCTAGATTAATTTTGAAATTAATCTAGATTAATCTAGATTAAAAAAATTAATCTATGCCCACCTATAATTATTATACAATACATATAACAGAAATCAATCCTAAATGTTACTGGTTAGCAATGTAGCAGCTGGAGTGATATCTTGATCACTTGAGAAATTTTTGGCATGATTATTACCGTTTTTTACAGACGCTAGGACACATTCCTCAATACTTAGGTCACTTTTGCAAAACTCTTGACACAGTGAGCACAACAGAAGTCTATGTGGGCTAAACTGAGGATCAATTCTCATTGTTTTGGCACAAAATGCACTCAGTACCTACATCTCTCAAACTTCATCAATTCTTTTCTCACTCAGACACAACAACTGCCAAAAATCTCTGTACGTACAGGACATTTTGCACATGCTTACATAATGTTTTCACAACAGTTCAACTTCTGTTCAAAACAATAACATCATGCAAATCTGAAGAAGACAGCAAAATTCAATATTTGATTGAAACATATTTCACATTTAAAAATGCAGTTTAACCAGCCTGGGGTGCGTTTCCCAAAACCATCGTTAGCCAACTAAGGTCGCAAGTATCGTCGTTACAAACATAGTTAGTTGATTTGCCGTTTCCCGAATCCATCGTTCCAACGAACATTCACAAACTGCGTCGCAAACTTGAGCACTTGAAACGACACCTCTGGAGCTGTTACAGTTTTTCCCAATTGTTTACACATTTTCTGAAAGCAAGTCTCATATTGTCAGAACTCTACACACAAATCACAAAACACACACACATTGGGCAAAACCCTTCAATTCTCCTGCAAAATGAAACTTTACATTCAAAACAATGTACTTCCTTCTCAAAATGGTGTTTTGTTTTCAAATGACACACAGAAGTCATCACATGAATAGACATTTATAAGAACCATTTGAACACTGATGTGCTTAGTGTAAAACACTATGAGCATTTCTCCATTTATCATAATGACTTACTGTGAGACTGTGTTTTTTGTTCAGTGTAACACTTACTGCAGACAGTACACAGGCCTACAGAAGTGCAGTGTAAAATATTTCAGAATATTGTTTTTATACAAAACACACAAATTCACAGTACCAAATATATTTGACTGTATTTTTCCCACAAAAACAGTGTACTGTACACAGTGTTCATCCCAACCAACACAAAGTTGCACATAATGTGGTCTATATATGCCATCAACAGAAGTATTTACAGAATACAGTTACAGTAAAAGAAAAATAATAAAAAATAAATAAATAAATAAAAGTGTGGATTTCGGTCACACACTTTCCATTCCAAGGCAGAAAAAAATTCCTCAATAGGATTGAGAAATGGAGAATATGAGATGAGCTCTGATTTCTAAATTGCCATTATGTGTGACGGGTGTTTACCCATATGATGAGTTAGTATGCAAAGTAGGACAACTGACTGTACAGTTTTGAATGACAGTGTGTTCCTTGTGAAAACAAGAGATTTTCTGCATTAAAATTGTGCCAAATGCAGTGAATTGTGTGTCGTGTTATGAAAAAAGTGTGTTTTAAATCTGCAATTTGAGTGTAAAGCAGGAATTGTGCTTGGAGTTTAGCAGAATTGGTTCAGGGGGTTGGTGCATCAGTTACATGTTGTAGTCATTGTGTCTGAAGTACAAGAAATTGTGTGTAAACAACTGAGAAAAACTGTAAAAGCATAGTCCCTGGCTGTGTTCTATTCCCACTTATCCCCGCTATTCCCTAATCATTTAGAACATTCTAATATTCAAAGTTGGAATTATTAAAAATAAAAAAGCATTAAGGTCAGCTCTCTTAGGTGTAATTTGCTTTCAAAGTATTTTTACAGTTGTTTTAGCGATCTTCATGTTTACAATTGTGCTCCCTTCGCAGTGCACTTTGAAAACATTGATAGCATATTGAACACAGCCTCATGGCGAAAGCGGAACTTATTTACATTATGGGATGTTTTTTATGAGTTGTTTACATTTTAAGACTTTTGATTTAGAGTAAAAAACAAATGTCACACACATACTGTTTGCTATGGAATCCAAAAACTTTGAAGCTCAATATCTCAAAATCATTCAGAATGCAGAGAGAACCTTCCCTGGTAGCAAAGAATTCTGGCCCAGATTTGGCATAAAGCTGGCACGGCAGGCATTCATCCGGCACTGGCATACAGCATGTGGGCCAAACATGGCCCGGGTTTGGAAGAGGTGGCACCGTCTTTAAGGCGGCACACAAGATTTGGGCCAGATGTAAAATGTGGTGTTTGGCCCAGATGTTAAAAATTGATATGTGGGCCACATAAGTTTGGCCTGTCTTGACCCACATATTAAATACATTAAAATAATTTTTGAGTAAAGAAAAAAATTCTACCAATCAGGTCGCTTTGAGAAAAAGCCCACCCATAATGTGCCTAAAGCGCAATGCATCATGGGTTTATCAATTTCATTGCAATCATGACACACCAACCTATCTGGCCCAGTTCTGAAATATTAACTTGGCTGAGACTTGACCCAGATATGATCCATGTTCGGCCCTTGTCTGGAAGCCAGACTTGGTCCAGTCATGTACCGTAATTCACTGAGGCATGTGGGCCAAGCAAAACTGATTGTGTGGGCCAGAGCTGGGCCAGAGACATTTTGCTATGTGGCTAAAGTTCAATTTCAGACGGTTTATTGTATTTTCAAGATCTGAGGTGAACTTTCTGCTTTCAGTATATGGCAACAAATGCCATGTAAAATGCATTCAAACTCGCATTGTTAGCATTTAGCACAGAATAAAGCACACGAGATTTACCTGAGGTGATCACTGTCATAGGTTTCTGTTGTTCAGCTGTGAGAAATAGAAGCCATTTCTAATATATCAATTCGAGGTGTTGGTTAGGACAAAAACTCCTTTTAATATGGAAAATATTCCCTCTATCGCGTGTCGTTGCTTTTATTTAGAACACAGTTTAAATCGCTCGCTCCTGTACACAATCTGGCATCCTAGCGTACTTTTATTATGATCCAGGAGTGCAATACCTACTTCAACCACTGGGTGTCAAACTTACATACTGCACCTTTAAATGTCTGTTGAATGACTGTTAAATGTCAGTATCAACAGATATTAAGCAGACAGTCTACTAATACTCAAATGGACCATTAAAATAAAGTGTTACCCTTTTATGACCTGTTTTAACACATTTTAATCTGTTTTTAATCACTTTTATTATTTGTTTTAATTTTCTTATACTTGTCTCTTTAATTCCTGTTAATGTAAAGCACTTTGAATTACCACTGTGTATGAAATGTGCTAACTTGCCTTGCAAAATCTCTCTGTTTTCACTGTGTGATGGTCCATCCCAGATGGCTGTAAGCCCAGAGAAGTCGAGGCACTTCTGGACACTGTTAACATAGGGCTTCCTTTTGGCACAGTACAGTTTTCTCTGGCATTTGTGGATGTAACTCTGTATTGTGGTACGTGGCAAAGGTGTGCCGCAGTAGTTCTGAGCCCATGTGGTGATCTGGCTTATAGATGAATGAGGATTCTTGATGCAGCGCCGCCTGAGGGATCAGAGATCACGGTTGATCAGCTCAGTCTTGCGCTTGTGTCCTTTACACACTGAAACTCCTCCAGATTCCTTCAATCTTTTAATGATGTTCTGCACTGCTGAAGGTGAAATATCCAAATGCCATCCTCTATTTCTCTGAAGAACATTGTGTTCAAACATTTCAATCAGTTTCTCATGCATTTGTTGTCAAACTGGCGATCCTCGGCCCATCTTTGCTCCTAAAGGACTAGACCTTTCTTAGATGCTGCTTTCGTGCCAAATCATAATTACAATCACCTGTTGACATCACCTGTGTCACATCACATCATTATTTCAGCAGTTTACCTGATTACAGCCCTGAACTGCTCCTGTCACTGTTTCTGGAGTGTGTTGCAGGTCTGAATGACAGGAAAGGATGGATATTTACACATGAAATGAAGTTGACCAGACAAATCATCCAATATTTTGTGTACATTTTGTCTGCAATCAAATACAAGTCAAAGTACATTGAGAAATCACTACGTTCTTCTTTTTTATTTGTGCTTTCCATACTGTCCCAACCTTTTCTGATTTGTGGTTGTATGAGTACACAAGAAACATAATCATAAACCATCTTAATAATGTACAAATAGATCATACCCATGTCATTATTATACACATTTCTGTACATGTAAACGAGTACACACACACACACACACACACATACGCTCACTCACACACATGCATTCATGTGTAACCCCCGCCAGTCCTACTGCACCCAACCCGCTCCGAGCTGGGATCGAACCGGCGACCTTCCGCATGGGAGTCGGTTGCTCTAACAAGGAGGCTAAAGACCATGGCCTCTAGCGACTGTCAAGAGCACCTTTAGCTCAGAGGAGTGCGGTTTACCTGCACAGCACTTACTAGCTGGCCTCCGTTACACATGCACAGATATACACACACTCTCACACACACACTTTCCCTCCCGCATACACTCTCTCGCTCACATACACAGACATGCATGCACTCACTCACTCTCACACTACACAAACACACTCTGCCTCTTACTCGTTTGCTGAGACGCATATATGGACACACACATTTATGCAAACATGCACACTTTCGCTCTCACACATAAACATTCACACACACACACACACCTTTATCCTCTTCATTACAGATCCAGTGTGTGATCTAAAAGTCACACGATGCTGGTCACTAAAAACTAAACGTAATCATAATATTATAACACAGTGGCTAGAAGAGAAGCGTGGAGCAGATTCTCCATTCTCAGAATAAATGACATGCTTTCCTCACACCATTTCTCCAGCGTTCTCCATCCTCCTTTGTTCCCTCGCAAAATCAATATGCCTGTGGAAGAGAGGAAAAATGAGCTGCCATATTTCTCCTCTGCTTATGATCGGAGGTTTGAGGAGATTCGGCTGCAGATGAGAAGTGGGACATCTTTAAATCCAGCCCGTTTAACGCAATATGCTCCACAGAATTAATTACACTGAGCCTCTACGCTGTGCACTTATATATGCATGCACTCAATAAAGCGTTTTCATTCTACAAGGTTATTTAGACATTCATCGTCAGAGTCTGAATCACTACATATTTAAAGGGGACCTATCATGCTACTTTTTACAAGATGTAAAATGCGTCTCTGATGTCCTTAGAGTGTGTGTGTGAAGTTTGAGCGGAAAATAGCACACAGATTATGCTGTATAACTCTCTGAAACTGACCCTTTTATGCTGCGTTCACACCAGACGCGAAACGCGCGGCTAAATCGCGCTATTCGAGAGTAAATAGACGCGTGAACATTTGAGTTTACTTGCTTCATTCGCGCGTCAGACTCCGCTTCATTCGCGCGTCAGACTCCGCTTCATTCGCGCGTCAGACTCCGCTTCATTCGCGCGTCAGACTCCGCTTCATTCGCGCGTCAGACTCCGCTTCATTCGCCCGTCAGACTCCGCTTCATTCGCCCGTCAGACTCCGCTTCATTCGCCCGTCAGACTCCGCTTCATTCGCCCGTCAGACTCCGCTTCATTCGCCCGTCAGACTCCGCTTCATTCGCGTGTCAAATTCACTTCAGAACAGACACGGATTCGCGTCATGTGCAGGGCTTCTGTCTGCCCGGTGACTGTAGCTTCGTTGCTAATCGGCTAACATGGATTTTATTGATAAAATAACTGTGTTCATGTGCTTTATGAAGGCTGTAAAACAGCGTCGATACGTTTGGAGCAGTGTCTGAGTCCACTAGATACTTTCAGAGGTGCACCCAGCTCTGTGAGCTCATAAACTCCTTCAGAAACTGAACCTGGATGATGGAGGCTTTCAGCGGTGCTTCTGACTGAGCCGAGCCCAGTTTGATGAACGGTTGTCTGTGTCGGCTGAAGGATTTCCCCCAGGACACCAACAGCAGGGGCTACGTCACAATCATGCCCCCACAAGAGCAAGCTCCTGATTGGTTAACGCGGCGCGAATGTCTGCAGAAGTTCAGATTTTTGAAATCGAGCGATTTGCGCGTCAAAAGCTCAATTCGCGCGGAGCCATTCGCGCATATTGCGCCATCCGTACCGTGCAATTCGCGTCATTCGCGCCACGCCTTTCGCGTGTATCACGCCGCAGGATGCCTATTCGCGCGTTTGCATTGATTTAACATGTAAATCACTCGCGCTTGACGCTTCTTCCGCGTCTGGTGTGAACTCAGCATAATTCTGGCGTTTTGGTGACTGTCGCTTTAAATTCAAATGAGATTGTGCTCTTTTCAGAAGAGGGCGGAGCTACAGAAGCTTGTGCATCAGCATAGTGAATCAAAAACAAGGCTAATGTTCTATGCTAATGAGGGAGAGATGGTCACTAGTGGGCGGGGCTTTCTCCCTCCGATGACACGTACAAAGGGAGAATGTCAATCAAAGTGTTTGTGCAGACTGTTTTCATCAAGTCTGATTATAACAAACACAATTAATTAAATTTACCATTAGAAGCTGGAGATATTCACACACTGCTGACACACAACTGGGTTTAAACCCTTTATAAATGTGATTTTTGCATAATAGGCCCCTAAAAACTTCGATAATTGAGTGCCCAATATTCATTCATTCATTATTCCCTTTATTAATCAGGGGTCGCCACAGCGGAATGAACCGCCCACTATTCCAGCATATGTTTTACGTAGCGGATGCCCTTCCAGCTGCAACCCATCACTGGGAAACATCCATTCACACACATACGAACAATTTAGCTTACCAAATTCCCTAATAGCTAATGCCTTTGGACTTGTGGGGGAAACCGAAGCACCCGGAGGAAACCCACACCAACACGGAGAGAACATGCAAACTCCACACAGAAACACCAACTGACCCAGCCGAGGCTCGAACCAGTGATCTTCTGGCTGTGAGGTGACAGTGCTACCCACTGCGCCACCTAAGTGCTCAATATTTCACTCTACTTTTTCTTTTTTTTTGGGTAAAGAGGAGCATCATACAGGTACAGTATTTAAAGTGCACTTAGTAGTACTAAGTACTGCTTGCACTATTTATACAGTCACCAAAACACAGATGGGGCGTTTTCAGTACATATTTAATTGAAATTTTGGTCTAAATCTGAACTTATCTTGATAAAATATATATTATATATTATTTTAAGTGTAGGCGGCACGGTGGCTCGGTGGTTAGCACTGTGGCCTCACAGCAAGAAGGTCGCTGGTTCGAGCCTCGGCTGGGTCAGTTGGCGTTTCCCAGTTGTTTCCCAGTAGTGGGTTGCGGCTGGAAGGGCATCCGCTGTGTAAAACATATGCTGGAATAGTTAGCGGTTCATTCCGCTGTGGCGACCTCTGATGAATGTTACTAAGCCGAAAGGCTGGGGTGACTGTTAAAAGGCAAAAATGAATTGTAGAAAATAGAGCGCCCCCTAACTTTAGAGCATAGTGATTGAATATTTACTGGCGGGGAGGAGTTTCCTCATCTCAGCTCGTAGACTTACAGGCACACACAAACAGTCAATACAGAGAGAAATAAAACGCACATAAATTATTTAAACGTAAAACCGGAAAAACCGCAATTCACAAGCGCGTATTGAACCGTGGATGTCGTACCGATCGGTTCAATATTGTATTGAGAATTGTGGCATCTCTAATATATACTATGATAATCAATGTAGTAAGTTGTTTATTTTATTACGATAACAAAAATAGAATAAATATATATTTTTATATTAGACACACATCTGATGCTTGTATTTGCACCAGCTCCACGTCCACAACTTCACTCATTGGGTTAAATTAGGCTGTTCAGTCTCCGTGTTCAGTCCTTTACTTCCACTGTGTCTGTTCAGCCGAGGGAACTGAACCAACCCTGTGACGTCAGACACAGCGATATTCCAAGATGACGGCGCCCTAGGTCTAAAATCTATAGTAAAACATGCCGTTTTCTTCTAAATGCTTACATCAATCGAGTCTGTTTAATATATTTTCATTAAAGTGGAATCTAATGTACAAAATAATGTAAACTTGACTGAGTGCTTCATTTCCCCTTTAACACAATACATTAATGCATCATTGACATTTACTGGTATAATTACTATAGTGAGGTTCAAAAACACTACAGTATTTAATACTGTAATTTACTTCGTCACATAGTCAATTTACTCTAAAATCTTATAGTATTTTTTCATATGGGTATACTGCATACACAGTAAGTTCATGCAGTAAGTTTATGCACCCATAAGTTCATTCATTCATTTTCTTTTCGGCTTAGTCCCTTTATTAATCAGGGATCACCACAGCGGAATGAACTGCCAACTTATCCAGCATATGTTTAACACAGCGGATGCCCTTCCAGCTGCAACCCATCACTGGAAAACACCCATACACTCTTGCATAAACACACATACACTACAGACAATTTAGCTTATTCAGTTCCCCTATAGCGCATGTGTTTGAACTGTGGGGGAAACCGGAGCACCCGGAGGAAACCCACGCCAACACAAGGAGAACATGGAAACTCCACACAGAAACGCCAACTGACCCAGCCGGGACTCGAACCAGCAACCTTGCTGTGAGGCAATCATGCTACCCACTGCGCAACCATGACACCACACCCAGTAAGTTATGAAATCATATTTTTAATTTAACCTTTTATTCAAGATTATATGATCATTAAAGTAACATTTGTATGAAGTTATGCTCAAATGAAAAAAAAAATATTATAATAATTTACAGCACTGGAGTGTTTTTGAACCAGTACTACAGTAAAGTGTATTCTATTGTAAAGATCATAGTATTTACAACACTTTGTTATTGAATGCTCCAGCATACTGTAGTATTAACTATAATGATCAACTAAACACTATAGTAGGCTTCAGTTTTTACTATAGTAAACTGTGGTGTATTTATAATATACACTACAGCTTTAGAAAACTATATTATTGGGTGATTTGTTTGTACTACTATAGTTGTTGTGTTACCATAGCAACAGCAGAATAACCTCAACAGATCAATTACTGTAGTTGTGGTGTTACCATAGCAACTGTAGAATCACCACAACAGATCAATTACTGTAGTTGTGTTACCATAGCAGCTATAGAATCACCACAACATATCAATTACTGTAGTTGTGGTGTTACCGTAGCAACTGTAGAATCACCACAACAGATCAATTACTGTAGTTGTGTTACCATAGCAGCTACAGAATCACTACAACAGATCATTTACTGTAGTTGTGTTACCATAGCAGCTATAGAATAGTCACAGCAGAACATTTAATGTAGCTATTGTGTTACCATAGCAACTGTAGAATCATTACAACAGATCAATTACTGTAGTTGTGTTACCATAGCAACTATAGAACGACCACAACAGATCAATTACTGTAGTTGTGTTACCATAGCAGCTATAGAATCACCACAACAGATCAATTACTGTAGTTGTGGTGTTACCATAGCAGCTATAGAATAGTCACAGCAGAACAGTTACTGTAGTTATTGTGTTACCATAGCAACTGTAGAATCACCACAACAGATCAATTACTGTAGTTGTGGTGTTACCGTAGCAACTGTAGAATTACCACAACAGATCAATTTCTGTAGTTGTGGTGTTACCGTAGCAACTGTAGAATCACCACAACAGCTCAATTACTGTAGTTGTGTTACCATAGCAGCTATAGAATAGTCACAGCAGAACATTTAATGTAGCTATTGTGTTACCATAGCAACTGTAGAATCATTACAACAGATCAATTACTGTAGTTGTGTTACCATAGCAACTATAGAACGACCACAACAGATCAATTACTGTAGTTGTGTTACCATAGCAGCTATAGAATCACCACAACAGATCAATTACTGTAGTTCTTGTGTTACCATAGTAACTAGAATTATCACAACAGATCAGATAAATAACTATACTGTAGTTGTTGTGTTACCACCACAGATTAATTCAAGTTTAAACTTTATGATTCAACTTTAAATCAGTATTTACTATAAATTACTATGGTATTTTTTCAGGTGGGTGGGAGCATTACGTGTTCTCTGAACATACTAAAACAAGTCACTTTTAAAAACACTTCAGAAAATACAGCTATGTATAAATACGTTTTTTGTGCGAATGTTTTTGTCCACATTTTTAAGACCAGATAATGTATTTGAAAGAAACCTTCCAGAACATTCCAAGTAGGTATCGCTGCAGCCCAGAAACCTCTAAGTGGGAGGGATTACACCACAAGTAGGCTGGGTTTAGGTGGTGTAGGTGGAGTAGACATCAATAAAACACATCCGGTTACTGTGTGGTTAGGTTTAGGGTTGGGGGTAGATAAAGCACAATATTGGACTCCATGTCATGTACAAGACAATAAATAAATAAAAACTCCAGGTTTGTACAGCCCACTTGGAGCTCAAGTCCCACCCACTTGGAGCTGGCTCAGACTTCTGTTTATACCCTTCTCGAACATTCTGAGGAGGACTATTTTTGGAGGACGTTGCTATACCAGTGACCCACATACAGTAGCAAAATTTCTCTGGCCCACACAATCAGCTTTTGCTTGGCCCACATGAATTACGGTACATGACTGGACCAAGTCTGGCATCCATAAAAGGGCCAAACATGGACCATACCTGCACCAAGTCTCAGCCAAATGAACAACCCATAACTGGGCCTGAACTGGGTCTGTGTCATGACTGCAATGAATTTGATAAACCCATGAAGCATTTTGCTTTATGGCCATACTTTTTCTCGAAGCGACACAGTTGTTTACTACATTATTTAAAAGTATTTTAAAAGTGGGTCAGGATAGACCAAACTTACCTGGCCCACATATACATTTATTTATTTATTTGTATTATATTTTAATGGATTTTTCAAGAACCACCACAAACAAACACATATACACACACACACACACACACACACACACACACACACACATACATGTATACACACACACACACACACACACACACACACACACACACACACACACACACACACACACACACACACACACACACACACACACACACACACACACACACACACACACACAACACTCAGCACTGTCCCGGACAAATGCCATACAATGAGTCAAAGAATAAAACAACAATGACAACATAGTTTAGCGGATGACAACAGAAACAAAATAAAGAAATAAAAACAAATATTTAAATAGGTAAAAAGGTAAATGAAGTCTCTGAAGAATCCACAGAGGTTGAGTGACTGGTTTGTTCATCCAGATAGTTAATAAATAAACCCCAAACACTGAAAAATCTTTCAATAGAATAAATCCTCAGAAATCTCAGTCTTTCAATCTGTATTACCGAAATCATGTCCGCAATCCAGATTTGCAATGTGAGAGGTGATGACGACTTCCAATGCCAGAGCACAAGCCTTTTAGCCACAATCATACCTAAAGATAAAGACTGCTGGAGTCCATCTAGGAGATGAGGAATGTGCTGTGAATATCCGAAAATAGCAAGTTCTGCATCAGGTGATAAAGATTTACTGTAAGCTTTAGAATACCAATCAAATATGCTTCACATATACATTTTTAACATCTGCTCCAAATACTACATTTGATATTTGGCCCAAGTCTTGTGTGCTTCCTTAAAGACGGTGCCCCCTCTGCCAAACCCGGGCCATGTTTGGCCCACATGCTGTATGCCAGTGCCCGACAAACGCCTGCTGTGCCAGCTTTATGCCAAATGTGGGCCACAATTCTTTGCTACCTGGGGAGTTAATGGTAATTATTAGGATTTAGGCTTATTAAAAATACATCTTCTCATCTGAACTGAACTCAAAGTCACAATAGTGCACTAATGAAGCTGCTGAACTGTCAGATGCAGCACTTTATAGTAAATACTGTAGTGTTTTTGAACCATACTACAGTAAAATACTTGAAATAATCTGTTGTGGTGATTGACAACAACTGTAGCAGTAAGCAAAAGTGTCTGCTAAATGACTACATTTAATGTAAATGTAAACAAAGGACTCAATACTGTAGTCTTCTACAACGATAGGGTATACTATACACCACAGTTTACTGTAGTAAAAACAAAGATACAGTTATCACTATAGTTCATACTACAGCATGCTGCAGCATTCACCAATCATGTGTGCAGTAATACACTTATATGGTTCAAAACACTAGTCTTTTTTATCATGTGCAACGACATAAAGCAAACATTCATTCATTTTCTTTTCAGCTTAGTCCCTTTATTATTCCGGGGTCACCACAGCGGAATGAACCGCCAACTTATCCAGCATGTTTTTATGCAGCGGATGCCCTTCCAGCCGCAACCCATCTCTGGGAAACATCCACACACACTCATTCACACTCATACACTACTGACAATTTATCCTACCCAATTCACCTGTACCACATGTCTTTGGATTGTGGGGGAAACCGGAGCACCCGGAGGAAACCCATGCGAATGCAGGGAGAACATGCAAACTCCACACAGAAACGCCAACAGACCCAGCCGAGGCTCGAACCAGCGACCTTCTTGCTTTGAGGCGACAGCACCTACTGTGCCACCCTAAAGCAAACATGTCAGGTTTTTATTTTTATTTTTTTAATCCTCAACTAATGTCATTCTGATGGACTCGTGAGCGAGACTCTCCTCTGATTGGCCAGCAGCTTCCCAGCAGTGTTTGATCAGAGCCTCTGATTGGTTTACTGGAGCTCCACGGTCAGGCTTTATCAGCTGATAGAAGATAATCAATTAATCCCCGCAGTGATTACTGTGCACAGGCTCTGATTACGAATGACTCGTTTCTGTCAACATGAGATAAGAGCACAGGATCATCCCTCATACTGAACGAGAGACCGACTGCACAACCCGATCCCATCAACATCTTATTTTTTTTTTTTTTGCAATTTGTATACCAGTAGGCAACGCAGTGGCGCAGTAGGTAGTGCTGTTGCCTCACAGCAAGAACGTCGCTGGGTCGCAGGTTCGAACCTTGGCTAGGCTGGGTCAGTTGGTGTTTCTGTGTGGAGTTTGCATGTTCTCCCTGTGTTCGCGTGGGTTTCCTCCGGGTGCTCCGGTTTCCCCCACAGTCCAAAGACATGCAGTACAGGTGAATTGGGTAAGCTAAATTGTCCATAGTGTATGAGTGTGAATGTGTGTGTGGAAGTTCCCAGAGATGGGTTGCGGCTGGAAGGGCATCCGCTGCGTAAAATCGTGCTGGATAAGTTGGCGGTTCATTCCGCTGTGGCGACCCCGAAAGGGACAAAGCCGACAAGAAAATGAATGAATGAATGTATATCAGTGAACATACAAAGGGAATAACAGAAAAGGAGTACAATAATAAAATGAAAGCATGGCATGATGACTGGAGTCTACAGCATTCACCTTCCGGAAAGCACACTAAATGCGATGCTAATCAGAAAAAAAGAGGATGTCTATTAAAGATTTTTATTAATAAATCATGTTGGCTCAACTGGGTTCTCATGTTTATGCACAATTATAAACAAACACTAGATAATTAATGACTTTTCATCAGCTCAAGCGCTTCCGGTGAACTGTGAAGACGTTTTAAATCACTGCATTTAGGCTGAGTTTTCTTTAAAAACCAGTGATCTTCACTGCCTGATTGATACACAATATAAAGTGGGTCTCAAACCGGACAAGAAGCACTGCAATAAATTCCACTTTTCTGTGCCATGTCTTTAAAATATGGAAGTTTATTTTATCACAGTATTTTCAATGGTGTTTCAGCGCTCGTCTGCGGCTCCTGATGGCACTTGCATTTAAATGGTTTTTCATCTCAATGTACACTTGAACAACTAAATGAACACCTGAGTCTACGCTCAAAAAATGACTTTTGCAACTAGTTCACACTACTTATTTAAAATGAGCTAAAACAACATAAGTCTTGAGTTTTTTTTGGGGGGGGGGGACTTAATTTTTTTATGTTCAATCCTCTTAAATTCAGGGTGCGAATTACAGGGTGGTTTGGGTGGGGGGGAGGTTAACCTCCCTACACAGCAAAAATTCAGTGTTAAATATACAGTGTAATTTTTTTGGTGTTGTTCAGTGTTAAAACCGGAGTACATTTTAATCCACAAGTGTGAAAGAGTGTTTATTTAAGAGTTTTTTTTCAGTGTTAAGCCTTTAACCCAATATGCAGTGTATTTCCCATTAGTGATGGGAAGTGCAGTTTTTTTTTACTTGAACCAGTTCTTTCAGACAAACAGTGATCAAACTAGTATGATTTACTTGAAATTATAACATGTCTTGTTGCATTTTAAAATGCAGAGAGTTGAATGTATTGAAATTATTTCTGAAAAGATTAATGAACATTTAATAAATTTAAACAATTTTCAACATATTTGATCACTGTTATCTGTCACACACCAATTGATATAGGAAAAAAAGGTAATATATTAACATTTTGAAGGGTAACAAGGGTAAGCTTAAGCTTAGGTAGATCTCAAACTCCCCGTTGCGATAGCTTAGAGAAACTCTTGAGGAGGAATAGAGTTGGACTGTTATATTTAATGCTTATTCTATTATGCGTTAAGTATATTTTTGCGTGTGGGAGGAAACCGGAGGACCCGGGGAAAACCCACGCAGACACGGGGAGAACATACAAACTCCGCACAGAAACACCCGCCATCCTGGCGAGGACCGGGGCTGGCAGTGTTCTTGCTGTGGGGCAACAGTGCTAACCACTGGGCCGCCGTGTCGCCCGTTCTAAGAAAGGAGGAGAAAGGGGAGGAAGGGGGGTTTCTTCCATACGAAGATAGCAGTGGACTGAAACAGTGGTTATTTATAGTATATGTGGGATCATATGATTGGAAGATCATAATTAGTTAATGCGAGACCAGCTGTGGTAAATCATAAGCACGTGATCCTCTCGAAATTAGTTTATGTATAAACTTCACTTAATTACATTACAAAATCGATGCTTTTAAAGTAACCTTATGAAATTAAAAATATCTACATTAACTGTTCACTAGAAGTTTATGGCTGAAAAACACAAGCTGTGCATATAGCCAAAGCCCCCAGTGGCGGTTGTGAACAAGATTGTGCGGGTATAAAATAACAAAGACGAGTACTGAAAATGTGGGCGGTTGTTTTTGCATTTCGGCGGGTTTTGGATAGATTTTGGCCTGGATTCAGTCAGCTACATCTGGCAACACTGAAAGCCCCTTTAAGAGCAGTCATTTCACCTCGTGGCCATCTTTGAAACGCCACTCGGTCATTCTGTTAAAATGTGGAAACATCTAATTTTACAAAACTGTTGCCAAGCTTATGATTACATTTCTCATTTGGATCACCAATAAAGTTAAACATCAACTGTTTCTTAAGTTTCATTTCTAAATATTCGAATCAAACTAAATCTGCCTTTTTTTCAGGTTGCCCGAGCTAATGCGCATGCGCGCTAGAAGGGAACGAGTTCATGACACCAACCTAATTTCTGACCATTTTACACATCATCATCCTCTGAATATTGTGTGGTCCGATCGCGCTGGTCTCTAAAGCCTGATTTAAGCCTGATTTAACTCACAACTGGGTCTTGATGGTGAATCTCCTACCGAAATGACAGCGGCTCTTTGTTTACAAGTTTGTGGGCGTTTAAGTAGTCGCTGTCACGCCATGTGTTGGATGTGCGTTTGATGGGACAGACTGAACCTCGCCTTAATTTCACACTAATTCCAAAAAACACACAAACATTTGTTTTCAAGTGTAGTTGGTTTGTTTAAAAGTACAGATTTCAAGCTTTATGTGGATATATTTCTCACGTCTGTGGCTGTTCACTGTCCAACCATTATACCAAGGTTATATAAAACAGTAACTATATCGAGAATTATTTATATTAATAATAATAATAATTAATAATAATAATAATTTTTATTTATATAGCGCCTTTCCAGAGCTCAAGGACACTTTACAAAAATGCGACAAGAAAAGATAATACAAGCAAATTTATTAAATAAATATTATTAAATATTATTAAATATTATTAAATTATTAAATATTATTATTATTAAATATTACATTTATTTAATATTACTTATTAAATAACTAATTATATTGTATTTTATTAACATTTAATCCTACCCCAACCCTCAATCTACTATCACAGTAAAGTAAAAATAGTATATTATTTATATATCTTTTTTTAAATTACCCATTAATATTAACATTCCCCAAACCTCACGGTCCTAATGTGAAAACAGTAAGTTTACCGATAATTATTTATATTAGCCTATTTATTATTAAATTAGCATTGAAATTGTATTTTATTAACGTCTACCCCACCCCAATCCTAACCCAACCCTCACTGTAATGTAAAAACTGTATTTATATCGATTATTATTGATATTATTTATTAAATTACCTATTAAATAGCATTTTATAACATTTTCCCCAACCCTCACATGTAAAAATATTAATCATTTGGTCTCACGCGTCATAAAAACACTGCTGAATTCACAGCTGTATCCCTTCTAGACTTCACCAGTCAAACTGGGTCAGATTTTATTGTGTTTCCATAGAGATTCCAGATATTTTTGCCCTAATAAATTCAGACGCTCTTCCTGTCAATGAGAGGAGCGCGGGAAACACACGAGGAGGAGGAGGAGGAGGAGGAGAAAGCATTGAGTTTGGCATTCAGCGCTACTGTAGGGCCTGTTGTGTGCAGAATAGAGATGAGAGCTCACTATGAAACACAGAGCTGACTGCACGAGCAGATCAATATCCATCCTCAATATGCGCTGTACATGTGTGGGCATTCTCATCTGTGGCTTTGAGGAGGATAGCATCGAGCATTTCAGTTTTCAGAGGCATATTGCCCATGCATTTAAATAAAAGCGTGATTGTGTTTGTGGAAACAGCGCATAAATGCATGAATGTTAATGTTGAATTAGTATATAATCGAATGCGTGCATTTATATTAATGCGCTGTTAATGAAATGCGCCTTTTAATATAGCCGTATTTTAATTTTCAATCTGCAAAAGAGAAACAGATGGGGGAAAATGCAAAATGGCCCGTTTTCTTTCTCTCTTTCTCCTCTCTGTAGAATTGATCGACTATTCCTTCTCAATCCATCTCTCCGTCTGTTTCTTAGCAACCGGTGCGCCAATGAATTTAAGGCCTAAGATGTTTTATGATTTCATTTATTTATTTATATGCATACATATATTCAACAAAAGAAGCTTCCCGCGTGTGTTGATATAGTGATAATTATAAAGAGTGCATGTTTGGACTGCTAAAGAGCAGCTTTCGGGGCAAAAGTCATTGATCAGCATACATATTTCATAATCTGCAGAGGAAAATGCTAGCGGATCAATTGGGTGTCATTCTTTATCAGCACCTGTTCGCCAAATGTCACACTATTGAAGAGAGTCATGAAAGATCGGAAATTATCTAAATAATAATAACAACAACAACAACAACAATAATAATAATATTAATAATAATAATAATAATAATAATAATAATAATAATAAACAAATGCAACTGTTGCACACAAAGAGCACGCGACCATCCCAAAAATCAAGCTATAGCTCATATTATTTATTTACAACATTCTGTGCACATGCTTTTATTTATATTGGCTCAAGTGTGTTTGATAAAATGTTTGCATTGTTTAAAGTTATAAAATGGCATCTGCGTCGAATTAAACGCACGCAAATAATTATATCTGCATATACGCTTATAATGATGACGTGTGCATGATGTCATATATGCATATGTCCTGCAGGTATACCAGAGAGAGTTAAAGGCATTTGTCTTATCGATCGCTGCCACAGTCGTGTTTGAATTATGAATTTATGCAGATGCAGAATCCCCAGGCCTGAAGCCTCGATGTTGTCATTATGACGGAAAATTATTATTATTATTGTTATTATTATTATTATTATTATTACTATTATTATTATTATTAGACCCTTCGACTATAAAACATAGTACAGTTGAATTAGGTGGAAAATAACGTGCATTTTAATAATACATTTTATATGCTTTTATATAACATAAATAGCAATTAATTAAACTTATTTGAATACAAACTTAATATTTTTTATAGGCTATTGGATTTTACATAAAGTACACAATAATAATCAATAATAATAATAAATAATTATTGTTATTATTGCCGTTAATAATAATAACAATAATAAATAAAAATAAAAATAATTATTATTAAATAACCGGCGGTTGCAATTGAATTATTATTGTTTTTTTATTATTATTAATTTTAATTATCATTATTTTTTGTTGTTTTTGTGGAAGAGAAGTGATAAAAAGTATGGTGAAAAAAAGTATATTTCACTTGGAGTACACACCCGGAGTAGATTTATTTATAATTATAATGATATAACAATAATAATAATTATTAATTTAAGTATTATTGCCTGCAGCTGCAAATAATCGTTGTTTTTACTGGCAGTTGCGATAGGCTATTAATAATATTAAACTACAACTATAATAATAATAATAATAATAATAATAATAATAATAATAATAATAATAATAATAATAATAATAAACATAATAAAAAAACAACAACAATAATTATAATAAAAATAATAATTAGTACTAATTGTATTAATTGTTGTTTTAGTTCCATGATAAATAGCTATTTTAATCAGTCTAATATTTTTTAATTGTCTTTTCAATTTAAGAAATTATTCACTTGCAATTTTATTTATATTAAATATTTTAACAAACTTCCAAGACACTTTATACATAAACAGCAGCGTATTTTGCATTTTCAGAATAGCAGCTTTTTATATGGCTTTAATAATGCAAAGATCCTAATTTAAAGGAATTAGTGCCGTAATAACACATTTAACAGATCTTTTCAGATAATTCTACAATTATTAATGTTCTGCAAATTTCTCTCATGTAATCTCGTGTTTAAAACGTCATTTATTTAACACTAAATCTGTTTGTTTAAGCGTTTAATTATCGGCGTGAGAGAGTTTGTTAGAGTAATAAACGCTCTTTATCTGCTGTGTTTCAGAGAAAGGGAATTTACACGCGCACTTGTCGATCAGGTTTCGCCTTATTTCGTGTTTCAAGAGCTTAATTTGCCGCGTAAGACCCAAAATCTGTGTATTTCCATTGACCTAAAGGCTATTGATTTCCGATCACATCGATAGCGGAGGACGAGGGTCGTCAATCATTCCTGAAGATCTGAAAACATCCGCGGAAAATCATCCCGACAATATTCTGATAGGGAGAAAAACATAGTTGAATGACAACCTGAGAAATAAAACTTAATCAAGAGAGAATTATTTATGAGAATTAATTTAGCAGAAGCCAAGGATGGCATTACTAATATTTGCGATTTTAAAAATGCGTTTGTTAAAGAGCGTACACTTTTACCGAAATCTATAAGGCTTTAATAAAACATTTCCCCAAAAGCACGCTCAAATTAAATATATTTTATATTAAACTACTTTTGTTTTTGCAACTAACTGTTTATAATAAGCAATTTATTAAACTTATGATATGGGGAAAATATGTTATAAGCCTATATTAATTGATTATTATTATTATTATTATTATTATTATTATTATTATTATTATTAATAATAATAATAATAATAATAATAATAATTGTGCTGTATTATAGATAATAATAATTTTACTCCATTTGAGAAATAAATTACTGAAAACCATTTCGATTAATTTAACTTAGCATTGCTAAAATATAAAGCATATTTATTGATTTATTGTAGTATAAAACACGCCAAACGTGTATTAAAAACAACCTTAAGAATTGTAAAAGCTTGTGAAAGTCATGCAGACTCTTTGCTTCGGATGCCTGATCAATATCATCAATATCATCAATGAACGCTATTAACTATATTTTATTTTTATGCAGTATAAAACATCTAAACAACATGTGCAACACGAAGATCTTAGTTAATAAAAACTTATTTTAATAAAACAGCCATGACTTAAGATAATAAAAGTGCTAATAATATTTGAAAATGTATCAACAAAGACAATATTAAATCAAAAATGAGTATTAATAATTAGAATAATTAATATTAAATTCATTTGAAAAACGCAATTGCAGTAATATGAGTTCCTTCACATATTTTACAAAGCAAACAAGTTAAAACAAGCTCACAAATAAGCGTATTACTATATTATGCATATACCGCAACAGGTATTGTATAAACGGCTGGGTTATTTCGTCGCAATTTTGTGTAAAATATAGACAAAACCAACTACTGGGTTATTTTTTTTTTTTTAGCTAAATTTATTTTTGAGGCCTTAACTTAACTCAACGTTTGAGTTTGTTCATATTTTACCCAAATTGAGTTGAAATAACCCAGCATGTTTTACATTGTAAAGATTAATGCACATTATAATCGAATGTTCATAATATTATTATCATTATTATTATTACCATCATCATAAATGCATCTAAACTAAGAATCTAACACACTGAAAACTCTAAAACAATTAATAAAAATAAACTCAATGCAGGGTTGTTGTAAACAATAATGAATCAAATATGGACAAACCCAATCGTTAAAAAGCGCACTCTTAAGAAATGCTGGGTTATTTAATCCTAAATTGGTTAAAATATGGACTAAATTAGGTCATATTCGTTTAATTACTAATAGAAATTAGCCTTGCAGTTGGGTTAGTCCGTATTACATTCAGAATTGGGTTGAAATAACCCAGGACTTTTTAAAATGCGTCATTTAAATTTAACAAAAATAAATAATAATATAAATATAGAATAATAACTCAATGTCGGGTTTGTTTTTAGAGTGTACAGCATGCATTACTGATGCCACTAAAGAGATGATAGACATTCAGACTCACTAAATACATATACAACATTATAATAAAATAAGTATCAATATTAACTCAGCGTCGGGTTTGTTTTTAGAGTGTAAAGCATGCATTACTGATGCAACTAAAGAAATGATAAACATGCAAACTAACTGAAAACACAAAGCAAATGCATGTTCAAGCTTGCACAATCATGCACAAAACATGCACACACATTTAAACATTATATTGCATTTAACATATAAATGCATGCATGAACGCGAAATTATTACAGTGCATAAAATAAAGTCTCTCGTCACTTACTCACACACACACTCTCACACACACACAGCGGTGAATTAAAGGCAAGAGCTCGCGAACATCCATCACGCCGGTGCTCAAGCAGCCGATACTGGAGCTCCAGAGCCGCTTCGGAGCCGCACACAGTAACCGATTCACTGCTGGCTCCAGAAGCGTAATTTATTTCCGATAGAAGTGCTCATCAATAGCAGGACATTAAAGCGAGGAGACACAGAGCTCATTTGTGTAGCGTTGACTAAGACAGCTCTAAAGTGAGGCCATTACTTCTGCAGGCCTACACACATCTGCTCTACACTAACTGCAGGAGGATAAAAAAACAAGGCAAAACAGCAGAGATAATTACCGTGCGGTATATGAAGATTCAACTTCGGAATAGGAGGCATTACTCAGAGTGGTGCATGCGTTTAATATTATTGGGGGAAGTTGTAAAAATGTGTTTACTTTTCATGAGAGCTGAATCTAAATCAATTTAGGTGCACTTTAGGGTGAGTTTAAAATGTCTTTAAATGCAATTGAAAAAAATTAAGCTACACGGGTTTGTCCGTGTTTGATCCAATGCTGTGTTTTAGAGTGGCTATTTTAATGAAGTATTAAGGTACAGGTATGATTTAACACACTGTAAAAATGCTATGTCGCCATAACTCAATGTTGGCAGTTTCTAATATAAAAGAAAATGCAAATGCTGAAATAAATTGAATACTACATGATGCATAGAAGAAGGCCGAATATAGTAGTTCAGAGATTTACACTTTATTTTTACACTTTAAAAAATGCTGGGTTGTTGTAACTCAATGTTGGGTTACGTACACAGTTTATAAACTATAAGAAAATGTCAATCTTAAGGTAAATTGAATACTTTAAAGACTTAATTTTAAATTAGCAGAAGGCCCCATATAGTAGTTCAGAGATTTACACATTTATTTTAAGTTTATTTTATTTATTCTACAGCATTTATTAAAAT
Organism: Danio kyathit; assembly: GCA_903798195.1. Lineage (NCBI taxonomy): Eukaryota > Metazoa > Chordata > Actinopteri > Cypriniformes > Danionidae > Danio > Danio kyathit. The sequence continues at coordinate 69,566,982 of LR812520.1, forward strand.
TCTGGGTTGTTATAACCCAACGTTGGGTCAAAGTGCAATTTAAATTTAATGTAAAAACTTCAAAAATAAAATCTTACACTGCATTTGTACAGTATTAATTATAAATAGCAACATTTACGTGATCAGAATGTCACATAAAATGTATTAAAATATGAATATCAATCAAATTATTACAGATATTCTGAAATGCATCCACCGAAGCAAGTCTGTAAATGAATATGATTAAATAAATATAATATTAAATGATTGTAGAATATATACCTGAGGTTTTACCGGATCGCCGAAGCTGCTGCTCCTTGCTTTGCGTTCATTCTTCTCTGCACCAAAACTTTCTGACCTACGCGCCCCCTCCTCACCCCGGGTCAAAAAACATAATTAATCAGTGTCAGTCAATATATTGATCAGATTTATCAATGGCCACCCAAAAGGAACTGCAAGCTTTTGGTGCCAACGCACTGGGAAAGCTGAACACGGCTACCCGACAGAAGCACTTCTGCCCCGGTGCAGAGCTTCATCTGCACTGGATATTAAAAAATAAAAATAAAGTAATGCTTCTGTTTGCTTGATGACTTGTTTTTAAAAAAAATCTAATGTCAAATTACATTTAGTGCACTATATTTTTGTTTACCAATGTTTGCCTTTTCAATATAGTCTTAGAAAATCTAAATATTGTACATTTGCGAAAAGAGGCCTCTTATCATTTACAGTTTAAAAAGATAAGTACAGCCTATTCATTCATATATGAATGTTTATATTTATATTATGTATATAATTGTATTTATAATATGCGACATGCTAGCTTTGCAATGCCTTTTTTTATAAATATGATGTTTTTGATAATAATATGGGGCTTTTAATACAATATTAATTATTTGCACATTTAAAAATGTGTGAAGAATATAAAAAATACAAGCATATACAATTACAAAAACATATGGTTTTATATAGCATGCACTGCATTCCTTGTATAAATGATGAAATGAGCGAAATGTGTAGTCTATGATGATTTTATTTCAGTTAATAACAGCAGATATATCTAGAATAATAAGAAACGATTAATGTAAAAAGTATATATATATATATACAATACTAAATATATCACACAAATTTTTTTTATTCTACATTAAGAAGGCTTATCGAGCGGTTTCCACTTTAAGAAGAGAAAGGGAACTTACATTTGCATTTACGCACCAGCGATAGTAGAACAGGCGAGACTTCAGCACCGCGGCCAGCGCACGTCACACACACACATGCACACACACACACACACACTCAAAGTCAGACGCGCGTCCCGCCCCTCAGCAGACGCGCTGTTGTGCCGCGGATGATCCACACGCGCACTGACCGCTCCGCAAACCGCGATTTAACCGGACAAAACCCCCAGCACACCATGTCGGACTGAATGCACACTCTAAAAATCGATGGATTGGTTTTAAAATCGTTTCCCGGGGAAAATACGGTCTTTTGCGCGGGTCAGGAAGGCGATCTTCCCTTCGCATCACGATGGAGCTCACGATGGAGAACATTGGAAACATGCACGGCGTCGCGTCGCACGGCCAGCCAGGAGACCTGATGAATTCGTCGCACGGGAGACCGCCGTCGGCTTCGCACCGGAATCTGGTCTCCCACGGCCGCTCGGCGATGGTGTCCAGCATGGCTTCAATTCTGGAGGGCGCCGGTGATTACCGGAGCGACCCCGCGCTTTCCGGACACCTGCATCCCGCTATGACCATGTGCGAGTCGGGGATGAGTTTATCAAACACGTACACCACCCTCACACCGCTTCAGCATCTGCCACCGATTTCTACAGTGTCCGATAAGTTTCATCACGCGCACCCGCACCATCACGCCGCGCACCAGCGGCTCGCCACCGGGAACGTCAGCGGGAGTTTCACCCTCATGCGGGACGATCGCGGCCTCGCTTCAATGGGAAACCTGTACGGCCACTATCCTAA